>JAMJFZ010000107.1:32610000-33347500 GCA_026225945.1 Cricetomys ansorgei
AACCTCACAAACTAGGAGGGACGATGCAACTCAATAGGAAGAAAAGGTTCCCAAGAGCAGGTAAAAGAGTCCAAGACACACCCATATCTACTATTAGGAGTCCCATAAATCACCAATAACAGCCATAACATATTTGCAGAGGACCTAGAACAGGCCCCTGTAGGCTCAATGATTGCTGCCTCAGTCTCTGTGAACGCCTATGAGTTCTGATTGGTTGCTTCTGGGAGCCATGTTCTCTTCCTGACACAAATCCTCTAGTTCCTGTAATCTCCAACTCCTCTTCCCTTGACCTCCAAGGGAAAAGACCCAATGGAGATCTCCAATTTGGGCTATCCCTCCATGTAATGTTTGGTTGAAGGTCTCTGCATCTGCTCATATTAGCTGCCGAAGGGAACCTCTCTGATGACGATTGGGCTAAGCACCAATCTATGAGAGTAGGAGAATATCATTAGGAATAATTTTATTGATTGATTAAAATGGTATTATTTGCTACTTTTTTAATTAAAATATATGGTACATTAGAGCTTAGGCACTAAACCATTTTCCCCATTAGTATTCAAACACAAGAGAAAGAATTGATCAGTAACTCAAGAGTCACATAATTATTATTCTGGTTTATATGTAAGACAAATACATACTAGTAAAATGACAAGTGAATGACTTACTGTACATTTTCCAACTTTGAAATCAATCTAATTTAAAATTAATTGCATACACAGTTTAACATAGTCATTTTAGTACTTCATGCACTGTAGTAGGAAATTTATATGCTTTTGATGTCCTAAAATAAGTACATTTTTAAAAAATATAAATTTTTTTTTATTTTTTAAAAATATAGAATATTTTATAAAAACGTGCAGAACAAATGTTTAAGTAAATACAGTACATTGTGTAAATGTAGCACATTTTCTTTATCCATTCTTCAATTGAGGGATATATAGGTTGTTTTCAGCTTCTGGTTATTATGAATAAAACCATTATGAACATAATTGAGCAAATGTCCTTGTGACAGAATGGAGCGTCCTTTGGGTATATGTCCAAGAGTGGTATAGCTGAGTCTTCAGATAATTAATTCCCAATTTTCTGAGGAACCGCCATGTAGATTTCCATGGTGGATGTACAAGTTTTCCCTCCTACCAACAATGGAGGAGTATTGCACATCATGCCCAGCATGAGCTGTCCTTTGCTTTTAGGACAGCTAAATAGCTCTTAGCCATTCTGACAGATGTTAAGATGGAATCTCCAAATAGTTTTGATTTGCATTTCCCTGATGACTAAGGATATTGAACATTATTTTAAGTGTTTCTTAGCCATTTGAGTTTCTTTCATTGAGAATTCTGTTTAGATCCATACCGTGATTTTTTAATTGAATTATTTAGTCTGTTGTTATCTAGTTTCTTGAGTTCTTTATATATTTTAGATATTAGCCTTGCATCGATCGTGGAGTTGTGAAAATATTTTCCCATTCTGTAGACTGTTCTTCTGTCATATTGACTGTATCCTTACCCTTGCAGAAGCTTTTCGGTTTCATCGCTCTATCTATATGTCATCTATCTATCTATTTATCTTTCTATCATCTATTTATCATCAATCTAAACATCTATATATTTATCATCTAGTAACTTGTTTACATATTGTGTATCTATCTTTAATTAATATTTAATAGAGTATAGATATGATATGCTGATATATACATGAACAAAAATATGTAAATATGTATGTTATTTTTGCTTTTGTACTAATCACAAAAATGGTCAATTTGAGAGTGTACAGAGCCTTTGTGGTTCATTTTTTTAACAAATTATCTTTCAGTTTCTGAATGATTAATTTTGTATGGTATATATTCTATATTATACACATTCATACAAAGTTTAAATGCTATATACATTGGATATAACCACATTATATATATTTAAACTATAAAAATGCACATGTCTATCTTTATAAAAACAAGTTTTGTAAAAGCTAAGAGAATGACATGCTTAAAGCTACTTAGTATTTTTATTATATATTCTGAATTAAATGAATTAACGAATAAATAACATTTGTAAATGATTATGGGGAAAAGGATAGAAGGCATCTGTCTTTGATATATCAAAATTTAAAAATAGAAAGAAATTTGCCTAATTCTTTTTTACAAAGTTTTCACATTTTTAAAGAAGACAGATTTTCTTTTTTGGATGATGAAGGAAGGTTGTTTTTTTTTTTTAATCTTGGAAAAATATTCTTTGCTCATACAATACATCCTGACCTGTTTCCCCTCTCTCCCCTCTCTACTCATCCTCCTCCCATCAGAAGAGAGCAGTCCTCCTAGAGACAGCAATCAAACCCTTCAAATCAAAATACAGTATGAGAAGGCCCTAGTACCAAAGGTGGACATGGCAACTCAAAGGGACTAAGAGTCCCCAAAGCAGGCCAAAGAACCAGAGACCGAACCACTCTGCTCCTACAGTTAGGAGATCTTCAAAAACACCAAGCTAACAGGTACCATAAATACGCAGAGGACATGGTTCAGATCAATGCAGACCATGAGCTTGCCACTTAGTGTCTGTGAGCTCAGATGAGCCCTGCTTGTTTGATTCAGTAGGCCATGTTTTCCTGGTCCCCCTCCATCCCCTACAATATTTCTGCCTACTCTTCTGCTGGATTCCCTGAGCTCCGAGGGGAGGGATTCGACAGAGACCCCTGATTTAGACTCTCTCCACATGTCTGGCTGTTGGTCTCTGCACCTGCTCCCGCATATCTCTATCTCTATCTGTCTGTCTGTCGGTCTATCTCTTTCTCTCTAATTCCATCTCTATCTACCATTTATAGTTATATCTTTATCATCTATATCTATATCCTCTATCATGTATCATCAATCAGTATTACCCCATATGCTTGAAGATCCAAAGAAAGAATATATTTTCTAGCATTAAATACTAAACTCAGCAAAGACATATCATAATATAAATATCAGATTACTGAAATTCCACTATTCTATGAATGTAAACCTTTTTTGTTTAACACAGAATTAATTAATTTGTTTTTTCTTTATGGGTCTGGAGATCTGACTCAGAAGTTATGAGCACTTGCTTTTACAGAGGATTCAGGTTTGGGTCCCACTGTTCACATCAGGCTTCTCACAACTACTTATAGCTCCAGTTGCAGGGAATCAAACATACCCTTTAGGTCTTTATGGGTCATGCAAGTAGTACAGACACATGTGTGCAGTTACCCACACATACACATAAAACAAAAATAATAATAAAAAATCTTTAAAATTGTATAAGCTCTAATAGAAGGACAATTTAAAATCCTATGTCACAAAACTGTCTCGTTCCTATAAAAAATATAATGTAGGTTAATATTATAGAAAATTCATAATTGCTGATCCTGGCATCTGCATTGTATCTGTTTGAAAAACAAAGGCATAATTTCATACATATTGTCTAACATATGCGATTTTAAATCTCCAAGCCAGAAACATTACCAAGCTGTCTGCAAACACATTTTTTCTAATCCTGAAGAAGAAATGTGTTAAAATTGCATTTTACACATATGTACATACATAAAAGGAAAAGTCATTTCTGGTATTTCCTTTTTCTTTCTTTCAAGCTTTTACTTAAATAAATAGGACTGCCATCCAACTGTTGTGACATTTTTTGGCTTCTTCTCAGGACAATAGTTTTGTGGCCCCTCTCACACAGACTCACAAACACATATACAAAACATACCACATACAAATTAAGATACTTTCAAGTAGTTAATGTATGGGTTCATCAACACTCTATCAAGAAAATGGTCATTAATAGCATATAAGGGTTATGTTTGCATGTCTCAGTTTTTGCTTCTTAGGCACTAAATCTCCACAGTAAGTCACTATCTTGAGCACTAAGAATATAGATTATGGCCCATTGATACTATACAGTTGGTAAAGGGACTTGTCATCAAGTCTGACAACCTGCTTGTGATCCTTAGAGCAAATATGATAGGAAAAAATTGCCTGATGTAAATTAAACGTTGTCATCTGACCTACACACATTTGGCATATGCACATTAAATTTTTTAAAATGTCCTTAAAACAATATAGGTTATATTTATCTTGTTTTTCAGCTTTATGTGAATGATACTGATGTTTAGTTTGTACTTTTTGTCTTTGGTTTCTTAGTATAGCTAGACATCTGTGATATTTATAACTTTTATTAAAATTGTAACTATGAGTATTTGATTATAATTATAAATCACTAGTTTTCATTGCTATATACCATTTAACTTAAAGAAAAATGCATACTTCAGCAGTTTGGCTTCTTGTATTGTGAAGTGCTAAAATAAACGCATAATGATTGATAATTTTCCTCCATAAAATGTCTCCTTTTTCACTAGGAAGGACTGTTTGATATCCTAAACAATATTGTTATGCTTAATGTCTGCTTTTCCTAAAATAATATAGTCCCATTGGTGGTTTAAATGAGAATGTCTCCTATAGAGTCTGGTATTTGAATGCTTGGTCACTAGTTGGTGGAACTGTTTAGGAAGGATTAGGAAGCCTGGCTTTGTTGGAGGAGGTGTGTCACTGAAGGTGTTGGGATTTTAAATGCTACATCAGGCCAAGTTTTGTTCTCGGTGCCTACTGTTTGTGGATAATATATAAGCTCTCAGCTACTACTCCAGCTCCATTCCCAACTACCCTCTGCCAGGCTTCTTGCCAGAATGGTCATAAACGCACCCTCTGAAACTTTACAAAAGCCCTTAATTAAATGCTTTCTTCTGTAAGTTGCCTTATTATATATTATTAAATATATTATATATTATTATAATAACCAATTAGTTGATTATTCTATCTCTTCACAAAAGTAGAATAGTAACTAAGACAGCCACTCAACTATTGATTTGGTTTCTAAACTTCTGTAGTTGTATTCCTTTACTACTCTTCCCTGTTTTACTTTGAATTAAGATGCATTTCTAGATTGTTTTTATATTTACTATTGAACTTTAGGCTCATGTTATTATTGTATGCATGATTTAAATGGTTTTTAAATATCACAGAAAACTTTGAATACAAATTCTCCAGCTTCTGTTTGGAAAGTGCTTGTTTATATTTCAGGAAGCCATATTTGCTGTGCTGCAAGATTTTTGCTGTTTAATCTCTTTTTATCTCCTTCACTCACCATTTCAGCATTGCCTTAGTTTCTGATGACTTTTAGCATCATCCTTGAAGCGTTTCTCCTTCAAAAGTCCTTACTGTGTCTAACCTGTCTACCTTTAAGATTCTGTCCTTAACACTAATTATTACTAGTATGACTCTGCTGTGGCTTGGTGTAGTTTTCCAGTCTTGAATTCTGGTGGCAATTACAGTTTCTGGGCATGCATACTTAGAATTTGTTTCAGATGCTGAACATTTTTTTTTTTGCAGATATTTTTATTTTCTTTCCTCTTGAAATTACCATTACATTTGTTAAATCATTTGGCATCAATCTACACACAATCAGCTGCTATTCTTTTCTCTATGATTTTTTCTCTTTTTATCTCTCTTGCTGCTTCAATTGGAGCTTTTCAATGGATTTCTAGGTCTTTGTGTTCAGTTATTTTTTTTTTTACCTCCTTTGATATATTAAAAATTCCAACGTTCCATGTCAATCATGGGAGTTTCCTTAGCACATTTCACTGATATGTTCAAATTTCATCTTCCTTAAGCACATTTCCTCTAATCACAAATATTTAAAGTAACGATTTTAATAGTTATTTCCTACACCTACCACACATTTCATTTCTTAATATGTGTAACAATGGATTGATTTTCTAACTATGGTTCATAATCTGGCTTCTTTAAACAACAACTACATTTTAAAATTATTCCTTGTTAAACACTGCATTATTTATATTGTTGGATGAATATGACATATGTTCTAAGAGTTAATTTTTTTCATATCAATCTATAAAAACTGCAGGAGTTTATTACTGTTTGTTATCTAACTTTTATGGAACTATCAACGTCAACACTTTGATATGAATGAGATAATCATGGATGTGAGGATTCATTTCTAACATCTTACATCTTATGTTACTTTATTTACAATAGTTCTAATATTTCCTATTCTTTCTTTTTACAACTATAGAAAGATGTACATTTGTGGTGTGTGTGCCTATAGATGATAATATTTTATAAGATATGATCTTTCCTTTTTAATTCACACATTTTATTTTATTTTTTATTTTTTATTTTTTATTTTTATTTTTTTTTTATTTTTTATTTTTTATTTTTATTTTTTTATTCATAATATATTTTATGAAAATCTATGAACTCCTTGCAGCCTTCCTATACTATTTTATTTATCTTTTGCTTCATCATTGTTATGGTTACTCTAGTTTCTTAGAGACATTTCCTTTCAGGTGTGTTTTTGTGTGTTTGTTTGATTTTGTTTTGGTTTTTTATGGATCCATGTGATAGAATGTGACTTGCTAAGTTGGTGGTATTGAAATTTGGAATTAAAAAGGTAGAATCTAATTAAGAGGTCCTTAGCCATTAAGATTCTTTTACACAGGGCTCATAAGCCCCTTCTGCATCAATGATTGTACTGTTTATGATTTACTTCTGTGTAGCCTGTTCTGGGTTCATAAATTACACACACAGCACAGCATTTCATAGTCTTCTTCACTATGATTTGGCTTTAAATTTTTCTGAGATGTTACTTGAACTTTGAATTGGGTGATACGTTTCCTGTTTAATGCTGATAGTTTATTTTAATTAATTTATTTTTAAATTTTTCTTTTCTCATACGACTTACAGAATACATCCTGGCATCCCTCTTACTCTCCCTGTACCACCCCAGCCCCTTTCATCTTCCCCAGATTACCCCCATCACCACCATCAAACATTTACCTTCTTTCCAGAAAAGAACCATCCCTCCAAAGTTATAGCACAATCAGGGCATGGCATCTTGGGATGGAACAAGGCCAAGCACCAATCCCTTAATCAAGGGTGGGCCAGGCATTCAGGCAGGAGAAAAAACGATCTCAAGGGCAGGTAAAGTGATAAGAGACAGCCCCATCTCAGTCTGGAGGAGTCTTCAAGAACACCAATTTAGACAGCTATAAGGTGTATTTAAAGAACCCAACAAGTTCTATGTTTATGGCTTCACTCTCAGTGGGCCACCAAGAATGCTAGTCAGTCTTCAGTGTGGTAGTAGTTTAAAAGTCAGTGCTCTCAGCACTTACAAGCCATGTGTCTGTATTAACCTCTATGCAATAAAAAAGATTCTTCTTTTTCCAAGGCTTAGGACAGTATTGTTTGATACTTATAAACACAGTATTTAAGAGGCAGTTTGACAACATAATCATTTAGCAAAGCAAAGCAATAAGTTCACATTTAGTGCCTATGATCTCTCCTATCATTGTCCTTTGACCAGGTCCACAATAGCAATACAATCTTCCTTCTATGTAGCATGTCTCAGATACAATCAAAAAGTAGTTGGATAGCTTTAAAACACCCATGCCATTACTTTACCAGTAAGCTTCCCTTGGCTTGGGATGTTGGTATTGTAGCATGCAAATTCCAAACCTAGGAAGATAATTGTTGACTTTTCTTTCCCAGCCAGTTGCATAGTAACTCCCAGCATTAGCCACCAGAGAGGAAGCTTTTATCCCATTTTCTTCTATGTTTCTCCATATCAATAACTAAGTAGCTTAGTTACTGTTTCATTGCTTTGAAGAGACACCATAACCGAGACAACTCTTAAAACAGAAAACATTTAATTGGGAATGTACTTGTAGTTTTAGAAGATTTGTACATGATCATCATGGTGGAAAGCAGATAGGGATTGGAAGTATAGCAATAGCTGAGAGATACACTGGGTTGTTTTGAACTTTTGAAACCTCAAATCCCACCCCCAGTGACTGGTATATCGCCTCCAATAAGGCCATACCCACTCCAGCTAGGTCACACCTTCTAATCCTTCCCAAACAGTTCCACTAACTGTTCACAAGCACTGAAACATATAAACCTGAAGGGACATTCTTATTCAAACTTTCACACTAAGTGTGTGGTATCTTCAATAATATGGACTTGCTATCCTTCCAGTCTGGTAGGCAACAAATGACAATGACCTCTGTAGTCTTGAATGCTTTTGGAGGCCTTCTGGCCAATTATTCCTTCTAAATAAGCAATCAATTATCCTACAATAAAGTAGTAGGTTTCTGTGTAATTTCTTGAAACACTTACATTCTTAGTTATGGTTAACTTCTTCCTCTCCATTTTCTCTGTCATTCCACAACACATCACTGTTTAATGTTTGCCTTATCCACAGGACTCCATACCCTACCAGAGATACTTGTACATTCATGTTTATTGCTGGAAAATACACATAAAATGGAAAGAGCCTAGATGTCCTATTAAACTGATGTGTGGATAATAAAAATGTGGTACATTTATACAATGGAATATTATTCAGCTATGGAGATAAATTAAGTAGAAAGAGCTAGAAATATTCATTCTGAAAGAAGTAACCCAAACTTAGAAAGAAAAATGGGCATGGAATGTTGGTTTCTAGAGCTTCTTTAGTTTAATGAGTTCTTATTTATCAATTCTTCTTAATGCCTGCATAACTGGGTTATAATTTTAAAGGTCCTTTAAAGTTTGGTTTAAAAGATTCCTGTGACAAAAAATTGAAAATTAATTATTTATTTATGATATTCTGGGCTACAGGTCTCATGTTAAGGGCCTTGGTCTATTTGTAGTTGAGCTTTCAGCATAAAAGATAGCAACCTAGTTTTATTCTTCTAGCTATCTAGTTTGACCAGTGTCACTTGTTGAAGATATTGTTTTTTTCTCCAATGGGTACTCTTGAACTATTTGTCAAAATCTGTGTGATATAGAAGTGTGGTCTTATATCTGGGTCCTCAATTCTATCATTGATCATCGTACTGTTTTTATGCCAGCACCATGCTGTTTTTATTATTATATCTCTGTAGTATAATTTAAAATCAGGGATGGTGATATCACCAACAGTGCTTTAAATGTTCAATATAGTTTGGGAGATAAACAAAGTACCACAAATCTTAAAACTTTTAATAAGCAAGCATCAATTTCAAATTGATTATTTTTATTAATTTTTGAAAATGTCATATATGCATACAATATATTTTGATTGTTTTAATCCCAACTCTTCTATGTAACTCCTCCCATATCCACCTCTCAACTTTATGTCCTCATTTTTATATAAACCATCTAATTTGTGCTGACCATATATTCATAGGCATGGAGGCATCCGTTGGAGTATAGTCAACATACCATGGTTATGCTCTTAAAGAAAACTGGCTGTTCTTATCTCAGAAGCCACCAACTGTCAGTGAACTCTCAGTTGGGGGTGGAGGCTTGTGAGTCTCCCCCACTATTCCATAATTTAGTACAGATAAGCTTTATTTATGCAAATTTTGTGAAGATAATCACACTCAGTGGAAGTTAATTATTGTACCTATGGGCATACCTTGCCATGCCATTAGTGTAACTCACAGGATTCAGAGCGCCACAGTTTTGTACTATGAAAGCAAAGCAGCAAGAAGGAAGGTTCCTGATCAACACTGACATGATTATTTTATTTTCTATGATTAATGTATGTGGTATATTCAGTATTAAAGGTATTAGCATAAATTTCTGGTGGGAAAGCAGGAGAAAGAACAATAGCCTTTATTGTTTAGATGTTGCCGGGACACTTTTGACAACCATTGCGAGGGTGGTATCCTATACCTGACACTGGGATTCTTATTTGGCAATCTATAGCTTCAGGGAAAAGCACTATTTTTCTCCTTAATTTAGTCTAACTACAAATCCATTCAAGTTCCTTCACCAATTTTAATTGCCCAATGATTCAAAATAAAGAGAAATTATGCATCTGATTTAATGATTCTAAGTGCTCCCAGCAACACTGTCATGTACAATGTGTCTGTCTGTCTGTCTGTCTGTCTGTCTGTCTCTCTCTCCAATGGGACTCATTATGATCTATAGCATGACATATAATAACGAAAAATTGATCAAAAGAAAATTTGACCTCAGGTTTTTACACACACACACACACACACACACACAAAATACAGAGTATAAAATACTAAAGTTGCTTGTTACTGTTGTGTATTTTTTGAGATGGGGGTCTTAGTATGTAGCCCAGGCTGGCCTCTAAATTACAATCTTTTTATTTTCAGCAGTGCTGAAAATACAGTATTATTTTCCCCTTCCTATTCTTAAACAGGACTAGGGCAACATTTTACCAACAATCAAGTAGTTAAATAAAAAAAATGAATACAATTAAAAATGGTTGGGACAATAGCTCCATGTAAAAAAATTTACCACAAAAAGACCAGAGCTCAAATTTTCAGAACCCAGGTCAAGCCATGTTGAGTACCATACATTTTTAATACCGATGCTGCTATGGTAAGTTGGAGGAGTGAGTTGGAGGATGAAGAGGGAGTGTCCCTGAAAGTCAACTAACTGCCTATCATATTACATAGTGGTGGTAAACTACAACAAAATACCTTGTAACTAACAAGTTGGAAGTCTAGAACTGATACCTGAGGTTGTCCTCTGACCTTCACACTATTTTGTGACTTCCGTACACCTGCACACACATTTATATGCACGCGCGCACACACACACACACACACACACAGAAGTCTGAGATAATGAAAATAAAAATAAAACAAAAAAATAAAATAAAAAGGCAATGAGGGTTTAAAGGGAGAAGGTGACAATGTGATATTTCCCTAAAGATAAAATTTGGTTGTAGGAAGACACACATAACTAGTTAAAAAAAATTAAGAGGGCCATTAGCCAATACAAATTATTTTAGAATCTAAGCAGTTTGAATTTATGTGTGTGAACAGCCCTAGGGAAGTAGAGAAAAAGACATGGTAATTTTAAACCTGTGGGTTTTGAAAACATGACTCAAACACAGATCTATTTTACATTATATAAAACTGTTTGCAGCTTATTTTAAGAGTAGAAGAATAGATAATTATCTTTGTTACACTAGAAATTACAATGCAACTATACTAATCAGTAATTTTATACTTCAGCAGTACAATACCAGATATTTCTCTCATTAAGTCTTCTCTCTTCCAAATGAGAAAAGCCAATTTCCATTATTTATTGGTAATACATTAACTTTATAGCTGAAACTTCAAGCCCATAATCTTTAATTATCCCTTAAAATTCCAAATGTTTATTCACACAATATAATGGCTTGGGAACCTTCTTAGGTTATAATCTGTCCAGTGTCTTCTACTCTATGTACAAAAGCAAGAGGCCAGTGTTACAACAATCCAGAAGTTGGTCACTAAGGTATTTATCATCTGTAGAGCATTTTACAATTATGCAACATTCATTTATATTTTATAAGAACATTTACAATAACTAACATTTATCATTTATTAGAAATTATTCTGAGTAAGCTTTGCTTGATAATTATATTTATCCAACGCAATGGCTCTATAGAACAGTCATTTCTCATCTATTTTTAAAATGGTACTTCAGAGACATGGATGATTTTGATGTCTCCTAATGTACTATGTACATGGATGTCATGTTTTGCTCATACCCTTCCACTTACATTTGAACTTTTCGGTTCAGTATTTTCCACCTAGTTTTTGTACTACAACAGTCTTAAGAATCATCCAAAGTTCCAGCCATCATCCTCATTAGGTCAAAGGTGAGTATGCATACTTGTGGTGGCACACATTTTTAATCCCAGTACTAGTATAGAAGATCCAGACAGGTCTCTTTGAATTAGAGACTAGCCTGGTATATACAGCAAATTCTTGGTAAGTCAGGGCTATCACCACACAACAAATCTTATTTTTAACATATTTCTCTTCCATCTATGACACTCATATATTTGTCAAAAAATGTTCCTTAATATTTTCTTCTTAGATAAAAGTTGAGATCGTGCTTTAAAAAAGAGTGAGTACTTTAAATTTATTAGATAGTCCCCTGAGAGTGTAAGGAATACAGCAATGAATCAAGACACCTTTCTCTAGCGCTGAAAATAGGTCTGAAATCTTAAAGCATATGGTTTCATTATGTCCTGGTACCTATAATTTTGATTGTGTGAATATATACGTATAAATGCATATGATTTCTGCATTTAGACTGCCATTTTGATTTGGTTACTAAATATCAAGTCTTGGAGCTTGCCAAACTCCTGTCTAGAGGATGGAACACATGCTGCTTTTTCTTTCAGAAACTCACCTTCCCTCACTCACTACAAATGTAACTGTTTCTAAGACTCTTTAAAAGCCATTCACTCAAAGAAAACTTTCTTGTGCCTTCTTTTCCTGTCTACCTCATCTCTATATGCTCTCTTTACTACTCATTTTCTAAATACAAATCATATGTAAATGTATTTGAGTATCATTTTACCTTTTCTAATGTTATCTCTCTGTATAATGCAATTTTCATGAAGTTAGAAATCTCATCCAGGTTGTCAAATTTTATGCTTTCAGCACACAGCATAATCTGCAGATACAATGTGTGATTAAGGCAATAATTGAATGAAACAATGAGAGTGATGGTTGGAAAATCTATATCAAGACAGAGTAATTTGTTACTTTTCAACTCTCTCTGAAGAAAATGAATACCACACCATGATTGCCTGCAGTCAGAAAATTTCACTTATTCATTTCACTTACAAGTAGGGTGACTGCAAGTTCAAAAGTAATAGAATAGAAGTGTGATAAATGAAGGAAAAGCAAGAATTCTTGAAAGTTGGATGCTTGGTTTGTTTCTATCTAGCCTTGGTTTGTTTCTATCTACTTAATTAAATATCACAATTAAATATAAAAACAAAACTGAATACATGTCTAAGATCATGATAAGTAAACACACCTTACACATGAAAGGAATGATCACACATTTGTTGGTGACCTATCATTTACCAGTGTATCCTTCATTATAGAAGATATATGTTATCATGAGAGCTAAATCGATAGTGATGTGATAGGAAGCAGATATTAATATATATAGTCTCTCTGATAGACTACCAGAATCATCTTATTTCTCTCACTAAATCAATGTTAACATATTGGAGTTTCTGTCTCTGTTACTTCTCCCTAAATTTTTTCTTAAAGAGCTGTTATTAAGAATGATGAGAAGGAAAAGAACAGTCAGTAAAGTAACACACACAACTAATCAGTGCTCCTTGCTCAAATTTATCATTGTGAAATTTCTTCAACTTGGTTCAGAATCTAGGTATTAATTATGTAGGCTAATTTAAATCAAATACAGAAATAATTGTTTAAAATAGTTTGGTATCTTGTTCTTTATAAAGACAGTTTGTTGATGGAAGAGCTACATTAGGTACTTAAATTGCATCACCTGAAGAGCACACAAAGACACAGTGATCAAAATTGGGGTGGAGGTTACTTGGTGGGGGTACAATTGATCAGAAGCAGGGGGTAATTTCTTGAGTGCATTAAAAGTTATATATTTCAATAAGAGTGTTTGAATTTTTCAGGATTGATTAAATTTAGTATGAAGGTAATGATGAAACAAGACTATAGCCAGCAAAATGATAAGCAGTACTAGTATTCAGTTTTCAGTTTCTACAGGATGCGGTTCAGGAATCATTATGGAATGGAGATATGTCAAGACTGACTTTGATCTGCACCAGTTCTCTAGTAACTGTGTGTATGTACATCTTTTCATCTTTACTCAGCTTGGCCAAAGTTGATCCCATTGATGAATGAGTTCCTTATTAATTAGTTAATTTCATCCCTAAAGTGTCCCAGTTTGGAAGATAAATAATATAGCCATATTCCAATTACTGATCACCAAGTATAGTAAGAACCCTAGTTGAATGGACAGTAACCATATGCAATTTACATAATTATTCTCTTCCTCTTTACTGACACCTCATCCATGGTATTCTTAGGATATACTTCAGAGAAATTCTCTCTTCCATGTTTCTCTAGACAGTTGTCTGTTAGTATTTTCTGACATGTACTTTTCAATCTCTTTAGTTAAAACAAATGCCCTTGAATGTATGAGATCAAAATTCAAATAAATATAGGAGGCAAATCATCCAACTATTTAAATTCAATCCATTATAAACACTATTCAACATCTTCCCCCAGGAATTAGCTCTTCTCATAATATATAAGGTTATAAGTAGTCAATAATATATTATTGTAGCTTGAAAATAGACTAAAAAATAATCACTTGACAAAAACAGCAATGTGTTCTGGCTCAAATCTTTTTTATTTATTTATTTTTGTCTCAGCTCTGGTTACTGATAGGAAAGAGAATAGTTCTGCTCCCCTTCTGCATGCAGCCTGCCCTTAGTTTGACTGTCAATGCCAGCACATAACATCCAAGGTCTTCTTGGGTGTCAATGTACGAGAAGTAAGATATAGGAAGAAAAAAGATAGGTATTCACTGGCATTTAAAGCTTCTGCTCCAGTTTTGTTTTTTGAGGCTAATCATGTCATCAAAGAATTGTAAGGAAAATTGTTAATATAGTATAGACATGTAACAGGAAGGAAAAAAAAAACATGCATTTTGATAAGCAGAAAGCAGACTCTGTAATATGTGATGATTATATCTCCTTATTGGTCTTCTCAATTCTTCTTTTTCTATAATATATTATTCATATAATTGGCAGACAAGAGTGTGTGTGTGTACTTAATTTTTCAGATCTCTATCAGAGATACCAAATAATTCAGATTCTGATTGACTGACTTTTAAGCTCTAGAACAGTCTTGACCAGACTTTCACACCTCATGCTCCACGATGTTTTTTGAGTAATTCTATGGATTTCCAGTGTAGTATAAAGTCTCTGTATAGGATACTACATTAAGTTTCCCCAGGAAAAAATAATTGTTATAACCATGTCAACAGTATGTCTACCATAAGGGTTAAGTGTGTGTGTGTGGGAGGGGCAATGTTTACCTCATATTACAATGTTTCTCTGGCTTCACTTTATCTTACACAATTCAAGATTATTTTATGATTGAAATTATGTCTTTAATTGTCATGAAAAGACTCAACTTGTCTGCCTTTGGGCATCCTTTTAATATAATAAAAGACTGGGAAGAGGAAGGAATTGTGAAAGAACTCTTTCTTTGAGAATTTAGTCATATATTATAAAATTTCCATACTTCTTCACATCATTTAGAATCATGACACATTGACATTTTCACATGCAAATTAGGTTAGGCATTTTAACTTTTACCCTAGTGTAAGTATGAATAAGAAGCACTATGTATCATTTTTCAGTCAATAATTCATATCTTCTTCTTATTCTCCGATCTCTATAACCACATTTTCTGCTGGTAGGGTGGTTTTTAGATTAAATGTCACTTCTTTGCAGAGGCCTCTGTTTTGATTGTTTTCCATGTCTCGTTCTGTATCATTCTTTACCTTACATGTCCCTAAGAGACTGACCTTTGCATAAGGCCACAATTGGATTCCAGACCTCTGACTGTTGGTCAATGAGAGATTTGGAAAAATGACACAAGGCTGATCTTAGGTCATCCATCTCCCATTTTCCTCCCTGCCTGTCCTAAGGTTATCTCTCCTATCTATCATGTATTTTGTATATTTCAGTTTTTTCAGGCTTTCTATTTTTCCCCAGTGTGGTTTTTTTTTCAGATTTAGATATGGTAGTGGCTCCATAGCTTTTATCTCCAAGAAATTTGCCCAATTCTATCTTTTTTTTTTTAATATCTCTATCCACGTTATTTCTTCTGAGTATTCATTCTATTGCATATTTTCAGTTTCCCTAGTTGAGAAGATCATTTACTTCTTTCCACAATCTTGGCTAACATGCATTGAACTACCAAAACTAAATTAACAAGAAACTTTCAACCTCATCATAATACCTCCCTCTTATATATATATATATATATATACATACATGTATATATCATACATATATATGTAATAATAATAATAAAGACTATTAAACTTGAGAGTTAGAGCATGTGAGTGGTTAGAGGGAGGATTGCTGGGAGTGGCTGAGTGGAGGAAAGGGAGGGGAAACCTAATATAATTCTATTTCAATTAAAAACTTATATAAAAAAAAAACAAAAAACTTAAAACTTCAGGCAATTACAGATATCCCTCAGTTGTAGGCCATGGGCTAAACTCTGGATTTGGTCCCCAACAATGGGGAGGGAGAAAGAAAGAAAGGGGTTAGGACATAAACTTAATGAACTAGATATTATAATAGTCTTCATGTACAAATCAATAAAGTGAATCTCAAAATATGTCAGTCAGTACTATGAAAAAGCTCTGGGTCTTAGATTAAATCATTCTGATAATCTAATCTTTATTATAGTGACTACAGAGATTACATTCGAATAATGTCTTTTAAAGTGTGGAAGATATAGAAATGGGTTAAATATTAACTTTATCCATCTAAAGCTCAGAGAACATTGTGATAGAGGAGGCTGACAGAATGGAAGGGTCAGAGAATAAGGACAAGTGTTCTGTTGCACAATACTGTTCTCTGGGCATAATATTGCTGTTGTTTTAAAAGGTTCTGTGGGGAATGGAGAGGTGGCTCAGCAGTTTGGTTACTTGCAGAGGAAGTTCCAGCCAGTAAACCTCCAGCTTCCATGGGGGTTCCTGGGATGGGGCTTCTAGTCCCCACCTCTGGAAGAGGAGAAGCTATTGGTAGTTGATGGCTGCTGCAGAAGGAGAGTCATTTTCCTTAGAGGAACTTGACTTTTATTGTTACCCTTGCCCCAAAGGTAACATGCACATAGGCTGAGCAGTAACTAGACTCAGGAAGTTAGTAATAATAATAAAAACAGATGATCTGAAGTTAAGAAGGAGGCAGGTTGGGGGAGTCCTATTGGACTACTGTGGAGTAGATGTTATATAGAACATGTATTTAGCTTGTATTTAGAGCATGTATGAAATTTCAAACAAATAAAGACATTATTTAAAATGATATACTTGAATAACAGCAGACAATGATTCTGCATGCTCTGTAAATGGATTGTACTTAGAGATGATATTTTCTCTTCAGTGTTCAAAATTTATATTTATTAGCACAGAATTATAAAGAAAGCAAACATTTTTGTTTTGTTTGGTGATTTTAAAGTTCATCTTATTATTTTAGTTACTGTCAATTAAATATAAATGGAGACATGAATTTTATATCTGTAAAATCATATTCTTAATTGGGATGGTGGTTCGCTGATTTAATTCACATCTGACAAACTGTAATTGGTAAACTGAAGAATTAAAATGCATCTGTGGAATCCATGCAAGTGAGCTCTTGGTTTAATTGTGAAAATGGAATCTTTTCTTATTGGGTTTCACCTTCTTGTTAAACAGGCTTGATGACAAGGGGAGAACTTTATTAGTTTCATCAGTGTGTATTGGTTGTGCTTTGTGAAGCCAGTAATAAAATGTAAATTTGTAGAACCTAGTTATTTACATACAGCTCTGTCAAACATAGCATTTACTAAACTGAAAACAATGCATATAAGTATTAAAGCAGGATTCACAATTACCCAAAGATTAGCATGAGATAATGTCTTCCTATTTAGAAGCATTTATAAGAACATGATAATTGTTGTGGTACACTTTACACTTCAGCCATGTCTGAAGATATTTATTATATATCAATTGGATTCCAATTCCTCTGATTGGAAGGGTGTGTTGGAGGATGGTATTGAGTAAATTTGGTACATTCTCTAAAAAGAATGATAGTTAAATATGTTTAAAGTTCAGAATGTCATTAGAACTATCAACTGTAGAGAAAATGAATGATTCTTTCTGGATGAAATATAGTATTGTTGTATATTAATAAAGATGTGCAGTATAAAACTCTTTACAAGATGGATAAAATGAAATGTGTCTTTATTAATAAGATATGGAGGTATTTTTAAAAGTTTGAACATTTCTATGTGAAAAATTATCTTCTGGACTATGTGTGATTACCATGCTCTTTATTCTGTTAAGGGACTTGTAATTACTGATATTTTAAGTGTATATTCGGAATATAATTAATGTTTATTCATCTTAATGCCGTTTTATTTAAAGCTAAAATTATACTTGAACAATGAGCACGGTCTTTGGTAAACTACAGTTATGTTCACTTTACCCTTCATGTCATCCTCTCTGCTCCAGCTCTCAATGAGTAGACCTGCTGTATACTGATCCCTATGCATGTACATGATGCAAAAGTCAATGTTTAGATAAACAGAGGGACTGAGGTAAGCCTTTCTCTTTGTCCCTTTTTTGTTGTTGTTATTTTTACTTTTTATTTCTGATATGGGATGAAACATTTAACTTTAGAACCATTGTCAGGCTCATTGTTACTTCATTCATTGCTGCAGTATATCTGCCTAAATGTATCCCACATGATTCATGCATTAGTATAAACTGAACACAGCCTGGGAACTTTTCCATGTAAGTAATGCCATCTTGTTCTCAAATACATCTTAATTAAAAAACCCCATTTCACTTTAAAGCACATGTGATTCTTTATATATTAATCTTATTTTTGGAAAAACAACTGCCATCCTTTGAAATGGTTGTTTAAGGATGGCAGTTGTTTTTACAAAAATAAAGCACAAGAATGGATTTTATGTACATGGAATCTGTTAGAGGACAGAAATGAGATCAGAATACTCTATAGTAGAGCAGCATTTCTAAATCAGTTCTTATTGCATTTAATTCTACCATTCATTTAGCCTGGTTCCCATTTGTATATATCAATTTTACTCTTTATTTCTTAAATTAATATTATAGGTAGTCTCAGGGATCCAGTACTTTTCCTTTATTCTTTACTCATATATATATATACTGTGTGTGTGTGTGTGTGTGTGTATTAGTGTATGTGTGTGTTAGTATGTTTGTGGGTGTGTGTGTATGTGTGTGTTTCTGTTTGTATATGTGAAGGCACACATGTGCATATGGGTGTGCATATATGTGTGCAACATGAATGCAGAGGCCCTACATTGATAACTCGAATCTTCTTTGGTTGTACATAATCTAAAGAAGATTTTTTTTGAGGCAGAGTCTCTCAAAACAAATCCAGAGGTTGTCAGTACAACTAGTCTCACTAATCAGCTTGCTTTATGGATCTTTACTAGGTCTTCCAAGGCCAGAATTATGGAAAGTCTGCCATATCCACCCCGCATTTATGTGGTTTCCTGGAATCCAGTCTTAGCTGTCCACTTAACTGTACAGCAGTCACTCTAACCAATGGGTAGTCTCCCTCTCTCCAATGCTGAGCAATTTTGCAAGTTAAAAATTATCATCAAAATTATATATTAAAATTACTTTAATATAGTTAGGAAATAACATTTGGTTGCATATTACATAGTATTTATTAGAAAACTGATAATTCACCTTACCAGTATATGGTTGATTTTTAATGAAGTTTCTAAAGATTGTAGTAGTTATAAGTATGGAGACAAGTCTTTAAAATAAAAGGGATACTGTGAGGATTCTAGAAACTGTTGGTAGAATAGGAACAATTACACATTTATGTGATAATTACACTGGCAGTGTCTACTGGAACTCCTAAGTTTACTGAGGTTTTTAACTTCTTTGTATAGTAATTTACACTTACCTTGTGAGATCCTGGAGTAACATAAAAGACTTGGTCTTTCAAATATCAGGGGCCTATTCTGAGTGCTGATTTTTACTTCTGATTTCAGAAACATAAAACATGAAGTAATTGGGTATCTATTGTTCTTAAAACTGCCCTTTACAGTTTTATACCTTTCATCATTTTTCGATGAATTGACTTATAAAAAATGTAAAGTGCAAAATCAATGTTTGATCCATCAATCATCTTTTGCCTTTCACCTTGTTTGAAGTAAAACATTAGTGGCCAAACTATTTTAACTGCTTATTTGGGGACAACAAAAATGCTTACTGACAGAAAATGACAAGCTCAGAAAAAATCATGAAAAGGGTTTCAGTTTATACCTTAAACTAGCCTTTGGCATGGAGACATAAAGAAATATAACAGCAAAAGTTTTCAGTCAAGGAAACGACAGCAATTGTATAATTATACATTACCATGTACAAGTGTCCAATTCTTAAAAAAATTACAAGGAAGAAAAAGAAACAAAAGGTTGTGGCTCCTTCAAATGGAAGAGAAAAGAAAAATCAACAGAACTTCTTTGGAAAGACATGATAGTAGATCTACTAGACAAAGACCTTCAAACTGTCTCAAAGATACTACTCCCCCTCCAAAAAAATAAAGAAAAGTAAAAGAAAAATAAGAGAACTTCTATACTTCTATGGCAGAATAATATATGAACTTAAATAAAGTATTCACTTGAAAACTGAAAGGCAGGTAGAGGCAAGCAGTGAAAATGGTCATCGAACTTGAAGTTACAATATTGGGATGAAAGTAAAGAACAGAAAAGAAGTTTAAGAGAAAACAGCTTAGCAGTTCTGTGAGACATTCAATACAACGTTATGTACATTCTGAGAGTTTCGGTATGGTAAAGAGGAACAGAAAGAAAAAAAAAAACTATGTAAAGAAATTGGTAAAACGTTTCCCCAAATTGATGAAATGCAAAAATATAGATACCCAAGCAATTCAATAACTTAGAGAAATGAAGCCAAAGTAGCTCACTGAACAAATATTGTACATTCCAATGTTCAATGTGTTCCACTACTACTATTTTGCTAAAAGGACATAGCATCCTTTTTAATACCCAATAATTATTATTGTACACATGGAAAAGTGCAATTCTCACCCCATACCACAGAAACATCTTTATTCAGGGCATGGAGGTTAATAGAGAGCTTTACATGTGACCAAAATGCAGACAATAAGTGACATATCTATCTCACAACCAGATATACACATGCCCAAGACTCAAGGAACATTGAGAAAGCAAGGGCGGAAAGATTGCAAGACCCAGAGGTTAGGGACGATTTCTGTTAAATAATTCCATTTGGATGAGATAGGCTATTACACTCAAGAGCTCACAGGTATTGTAGTTGCCAGAACAAAATCAACTCAGTTAACACTGAAGCATGGAGAGGGAAGGAGCTGATGTTATTGAATTATGAAGAAATTATATGTGAAAACATTTTATCACTATCCTAAGAATCCATCAAGAGCTTTTTTCATAATTAGGGGCTCTCAAATCACTACTGAAAAAGAGTAGTTGCACAGAGATCACATGCATTACAATAATTTACCCCTATGTGTTTCTTAATGACTTCTCCTACTCAACTTTAGTAGATGGTTGGAAAAGTTGGGGGTGTTCTGGGGAGGTGAAGGTGAAATCAAATAGTTAATCTTTTCATGCCATGACTTTTGTCTTAGTTATGGTTACTATTGCTGTAATGAAACACCATGAGCAAAAGTAACTTGGACAGGAAAAGATTTATTTCACTCACAGTGAATCCAAAGGGTTTACATTATTCTTGTTGATCACAGCTGACTCTTCAGCCAGAGCTAGCCACAACCATAGATTCTTAACTCAGATTACTTTCCTCTGACACTTCACAAGCCAGGACTCCATTGTCTGTGTTGTTGTCAACATTCTTTCTTCTAGATCCTACAGAAGAGCTCACTGAGCTCTCAACGCTCATTGGCTCTTCCAGCCCAAATTTCCAAAGACCATCCATAATCCTCCCCAAACAAAATGGTCAGGTCTGTCACAGCAATACCTTACTCCTTGTACCAACTCGTGTTTGGGTTACAATTGCTATTATGAAACACATAATTTGTGTTAGTCAGGGTTCTCTAGAATAAGAGCAGTTGTAGAATGAATTCCCCCTGCCCTACTCTTTCATATACACACACACACACACACACACAAACACACACACACAGACACCTACCTCCAGGTTCCTTCCCTGCTTGAATATATATATTTATAATATATATTGTATAAATATATATAAGATATATATTATTAGTTATTATTAGTTATATATATATATATATAGTTTATTAGAATGACTTAAGGATGTGATCCAGTTAATATCACCTGGCTTTCAGTATACACAGGGATCCTGAAGAAGTAGACTTTAATGTCAGTAAAGAACTGGACTTGCTAGTGTGAAAGTGATAACAAGTAGGCAAAGAAAGAGAGAGAGATCTTCCTTCTTCCATGTTTTTTATGTGGGCTTCTAGAAGAAGGTGTGGTCCAGATTAATGGTAGGTCTTCCCGCCACAAAAGAACTGGATTACAGCTTTATTTATTTATTTATTTATCAACTCATAGAGCCATATTAGAAGTGGATCTTCCCACTTTAAATGACATAATTAATTAATTAAGGAAATTAAGAAAAGTCTCTCACATATGGTTTTAGTTAATTCCAGAAGTAGTCAAGTTAACAAACAAGAATGGCCATCTTATGTGTAATATCATAGTTAAGAAAAATTTTAGAGTTTGGTTTAAATATCAAAATGATATAATAACTGTGGAAACCAATTTTCTGTAAAACCACTTCAGTGTGGTTTTAGAGGGGAAAAATGCATTCAAATATTTCCTCTGTTATCAGATATCCAAATTTCAAATCATTTTATAATAGTTATAGGTAACTCGGTAAAAATGTAAAAATAAGAATTGCGAAGGGTGTAGTCAAGATGCACAAACTTTAAAGAAAAGCTCTCAACTGTTTCAACCTACAGTGCTTGTTGAATTGAAGCATGCAATTTATGTTTTGTATGAATTATTAGAGCAAATGGTGGCAGCTGATGGAAATTATGTCACAAGTCAATGTTGATTATCTATTAAATTAGAGAAGAAAATTTTGCAAGAAGTTATACACCAATATGTCTCCAAGCTGTCCTCTGTATTCTTGGGAAATCCCTGAGACCCGCAACCCAGATTACATCAAAAGGTTCGTGCAGTCTTCTAAGTGTTGTACAAAAGGGCGAAAAAGAGAGAAAAGAATCACTGAGATCTTCTTGAAAATGCCTAAAGGATGAGTATACAATTAAAATACTGCTAAGAAACACGTGCACAGGACCCCACCTACACATAAGAAACATGGTCTTCCTCTTAATCCAGACTGATTCCATAAAAGGATCAGAAACCTGTTTTCGTAGTTACTGCACTTTCAATACTATTGCAAGGGACTCTATGAGACCATCCAATATAAAGAAAGCATAAGGCAAACAATGAGAAACTATTTCAATCAGCAGTTGAACCAACTCTAGAGGTAATGAGAGGGTTAATAAATCAATTTCACCTCTCTAAATTAATTTGTTATATTGCCTTTTATTGATCTTTTCTAATGCAAATGCATCGCTGGCAAAATACATCAGAGATTTGTCTGACCTCTTTATTGTTGTAGGATGTGGCAATTAATTTTTTTATTGAGAATCCAATTAGCTTTCTGCTCTTACAATGTTTTACCTAAATCCTCCTTTTAAATTCTCTGAAGGTTACCAGAAAAAGATCAACTAAGCATGACTATGTTAAAAAGGTAGAAATAAAGAAAACATCACTTATGTTGTGTACAAAATTGAGGTTAAGGTAGGTTAACTGAATCAGATTCCTTGAAGAGATAAAGATGTCCTAAATCATGAAGAATTAATCAGAAAATTCTAATTGAAAACCAGGACCACAGTAGTCTATTATGAAAGGGGAGAAAGTGTCAAATTAGCACAACAAAGCTGGCAAATCTGAAAGAGATTTTTACAGGCTTTTGCCATTGTGACCCCTGTAAAAGTGTTGTTAAAGAGAGAGAGAAACAAAGAGAAGGGCAGAGAAGGGCCAGAGGGAGGGTAGGGCTTCATGATTAGGACCACCCGAAGAGAGGTGCTAACAAAAGAAAATTGAGTTCCCTAATTGGAGGTGGTCTGAATGTGAAGAGCTCAGATGGGCTGCAGAGGTTGGAGTCTGAGTAATTACTGAAGGGGAAATGAGAGCAGAGTCAGGGGAGGATGTTCCAGACTCCAGGACAGTGGCTGAGGCAGGAGCTTTCAAGTACAGCTCTGTAATAATCCAGGCAAGTACCCACCATTCAGGTTAAAAATTTAAAAGTGCATTAAAAAACCATTCCATTTCTATTCACAATCTACCTGGGTTTTCTGACCTTGGATCAAAGGAGGGTGGCAGAGTGGCTGGCTAGCAAAGGTAGGACATTCCCAAAATGCCCCTGGTGTGAATAAATGGAACTCCACTGCACAGTGAAGATGAACACGAGAACTGACTGACAGAAACGTTTTCTCTGGACATGTTTTCCAGACTGTAACCCCTGTGTTGGAAGACAGAGGAGGGGGAACTAAGGAAGGATACAAACCTGCCAAAGGCTGATACTTTCTATTACCTCTCTGTCCCAAAGATGGCAAATGACAGAGAAAATGAAAATTTGTTAATTTCAGATTCTCAACTAGTAGGCGAGTGTTTCTTGTAACAGGAGACATTAATAGTTTATTATTAAAATATTTAATTTAGAATAAAAGGTGATATAATTTAGTTTTTGTGTTGTTTCCTGTCTTTGATTATTCCTGCATACCCGTTTTAGTGCAGGCTCACAGAAGTGTTAGGAATGTAAAGGTTGTGCGCCTAACAGACTATGTGTTAATCTTAGATATGATTTAAACATCAAAACATGTCCTACGAAATGTTTCTATGATTTCACAGTAGGGAGGAACTTGCCATTATCACCATGGCGTTAGGAATTGCTAAGAGAGTACTTGACAGCAGTGCATTGAGATGCTTGAGGTCATATTTCTAATTCCAGCATTTTACAAATTTAATTAAATTGTGTTCATGAACTATGTCTCTCATTTTTAACATAAGACTTAGTTTTAGCACATTTAAAATCTCATTTATAGATTAATATAGCAGGGTTTTTCCTGCTTGGATTAATAAAGTTTTGTATTTTTATAATCTGGCAAATTCTCATGTGTTCCTGGATATCGAAAACTGCATTTTTAGTATTTTCATGTACCGATTATTCTTTAGATCAATGATTTCAGATTCTGTTTGAGGAAATTTGAATTATTCTTTCTCCTATCATAGCAGTGAATCTGGGTTTTGATGGTCTGTTCCTCAACCAGACTATAATCACGTTCGTTATATTCTAACTTATTTTTGTTTGTGTCCATATTATGATGTTTTTGTCTATATATGGATTTTTTTTGGTTTGAATTGAAATTTAATTGAATAATCTGAATTGAAATAATTTTCAAATACTATTTTTACTATAGAAAATCTTAATTATAAAGTGTAAAGACACTTGTATAATGACCCCTGTTCTAACATTATAATTTAATAGTTCTTAATTCATGTACCATAAATTTTGTTTGCTCAGTCCTCAACCCAACTGAGACTAATTGGAAGAAAATACAGAATTAAAGACCAGCCCTGTCACTATGTGAATCTATAGTTACACAAGCTTCCTTTAGTGATCAGATATCAGTGTCTTGAAATTTGTAATTATTTTCTAAGAAGGAACCCTGCAGCCAGTTTTAATTTGTGTTAAATCTTATCTGAGATTCTTTGACCTTTTAGAGGATAACTGACCCTACAATTAGATTTAGCCTTTTATCATAGAAGCTGTTATCTTAACATGATATTACAAAAGGATTTAATTATGATTTCCATTATCATTTCTAGTACTCATTCACTTTCATTTGTATTCTGTAAAGAGCTATAATGTTAAATACATTTGTATATTTATGGGGAAAATGGTATCACTCAAACTATATTGAACTCAGGTCAGAAGGTTATAGCATACATTGTGTTTTTATCTACAGGTCTCAGAAAATCATTTCTTAGTATATATCTTCTTATGAAAAGTGGACAGCCAATTTCTCTTAGGCAAAATTGTTAGATAACATATAAATTGTCTTGAAGCCTACCTTATATAAAATAGATGTGTGATTCAGCTCACTGTGTTTCTCGTTTCATTATTTTGTTACTGTTATTATTGTAGTTGTTATTTTGTTAAAGTGCAATGTTGCTAGGAAGAAACACCAGTTACAAGTAAAAAAATAACACCCATGTGTGATGGAGAATTAACTGTCACCATTTGCCTGATCCTTCCTTCTTCTACTGTGTTCCAACCACACACTGAACTGAGAAGCCAGAAAATAAAGCACATAAACTATGAGATCTATGAAACAGATGTAAATAAGCAAGCATAAATAATATTTTGGTTATAAGCAAAAGCACAATTTTATTAATTTATAAAAAATATGGCATTCAAAGCTTACATTTCTTGGAAATTTAAAAGCGACACTGAAAACGGGCATGTACCAAGAGAAGCTTGTGAGCCTAAGTACCATGTGATGAGAAGAAATTGATAAGGAAGGCATTCTGGTACCCAAGGCCCATGTGCAGAGTCTGCTGTGAAGAGGCATTCCAAACCACAACTACATCTTCACTATAGTTACGGGTATTAAGATATACATTGGGAAATGTATTATAATTAGAATACCAATTCAATTCATTTAAGTAAAATAATTTGGCTTTAAAATCAGATGTTTTAAAGAAAGCATGATTATTATATTTTGAATTTCATATGAAATTCTATGACTCAACTCTACTATGTACACATAAATTATTCTTTCTGTATAATCCTAATCCATTATTAACTGTAAATCACGAGCAAAGATGACCATGGCCATTCTACTGATTTGCTGTGGAAAGAAATGGAACTATTCTGCTGATGCTGATAAAGGAAACTTAACATGCCAGAGCTAGGTTAAACACGGTATTTTAAATGTTTTCAAATGACCCTAAGATATCGCTTCTGATAAGGGTCACCTAGCTTTCAATAAGGAAATGATCAATTCATGAAGGCTATGGGAATTTGGTAAAAAGAAGCAACACAAGGGACAAAGAAAAGCCCCAACAGCCAGGTGTTCTGCAAGAAATTGATTGAAAACTGTGAACTGAACTTAGTATGGCCCTCCTGAAGTTGTAATGGCATCAGTTTGGAGAAACTGAGGGTTCTTTAGAAATAATCTTAATTTGAAGATGAGGTTACAGGGTGGATATTTGAAAGACACAGAGCCATGAGCTTTTTCAGAACATACTCCATGGGATGCTTTGAGTTGCCTTCTTGACCTTGGAAATATGACTAAACTATAGCAGAAGTGTTAGGCACTAGCAAGGAACATGTATGTTTTATACAGAATCACACAGCATTATCACTTTTCTTTTCCTTTCTTTTCTTTTCTGAGACAGAGTTTCTCTGCTATAACTCTGGCTGTCCTAGAACTTACTCTATTGACCAGGCTGGTCTTAAATTCACAGAGATCCACCAGCCTGAATCTCCCAAGTGCTGGGATTAAAGGTGTATGTACCACTGCAGCTCAGGCCTTTTCTTTCTTTCTTTCCCTTTCTTCCTTTCTTTCTTTTTCTTTCTTTCTTTCTTTCTTTCTTTCTTTCTTTCTTTCTTTCTTTCTTTCTTTCTTTCTTTCTTTCTTTCTTTCTTTCTTTCTCTTGTTTTTATTTCTTTCATTTTTTTCTTTTTCTTTTTTTCTTTTTTCTTTTTGCACTATCACTTTCTAGACACTCTGAAAGTGATCATTAATTAAGAATTCATTAAGAGAAATTTTTACTAAAGTTGGAGTTTAAGGTCCCTAACCTGAAGAAAATCAACCCTAGATTATCCATCGCTAAAGAGAATGTGGTGGTTTGACACAGGTTTGACTAGTAGGCTTATATGTTTGCAGGCTTTGTCATCAGTTAGTGAATTGTTTGGAAAGGATTAGGAAGTAAGACCTTGTTGGAGGAGGTATTTCACTGGGAGTGGGCTTGGAGGTTTCAAAAGTCCAAGCTAGGCCAAATGTCTTTCTGTCTGTCTGTCTGTCTGTCTATCTCTCTCTCTCCATATGATGATGATCATGGAATAAACCTCTAAAATTGTAAGCAAGCCCTCTAATTAAATGATTCTTCTTATATATTGCCTTGGTTGTAGTGATATTCATAACACTGCAATAGTAAATAAAAACACAGGGATACCCAGAAGGACTTTGAAATTTACTTTTATTCTATTCAATATGCTGAAGAACACTTGCTCTAAGAGAAAGGACACTGGAACCCATATACAAAATTCCCACCATGTTCCTCAATAATGTTATGAATGTACTTAATTGATTTTCCTTCTTGTGTCTTGAAGCTTGGGCAGGGATTTAGGCAATGTATTGATCACTGAGGGAAGAAATGCATTTGAAAATTGTACTCAGTATGCAGATAATCAAAGGGACAGGCTGCATGAATAATCATGGTTAGTTATTATATCATTGATCAGTGTAAAATGAAAAAAAATAGGGATTGAATGATGATACACTACTGTTTAAAGTGCTGTAAGACAGCTGAATAGTCAAGATGTCCTCTAGATTATGCTACTGTTACATAAACTCAAAGTCACAGCATGTAAAACACCAACTTTTTAAACTTGTGAAACATATCCATTCATGCTACCTATTGATTTTTCTCACCTTTATTCTCTAGTTTTGCAGGCTCCAGGATTAGTTACAGTTAGGTGAATTGTCCATCACTATGATGAAGTAAACACTAGTGCTTTAGTAGTTTGTTTTTTATGTTACTGTGGAAAAACATCCTGACAAAATCAACTTACTAGAGAGAGGGTTCGTTTTGGCTCACAGCTCAAGGATGCACTGTACTCCATCAGTGGAGGAATATGAGGTAGATATCCATCCTGCACATATAATCAAAAGGCAGAGAATGTAGAATGTTTTCACTCAGCTTCTGGAAGGATAGCCCTCCTGACTAGCTGCCTTCAATAGAGAGATGACAGTCAGAAAGACATATTTATCTCTGGTTAGGTTAGCATCATGACAATACAGCTCCTTTAAATACTGTGATTTCTTCAGGAAACTATATTGCACCTGCAGCCATCACCCTGCTAAAACCACATATTTCTACTTCAGGTAGTCTTTTTCCAGTCATGATATCTCTGGACATCTTCTACCTGCTTTGTAAGACTTCATCCCAAGTTAAGTATCCTCAGTGAACTCTGTATAACCATGTTCATGCCACAGTTATTTTTATCCCAGGTATGAAAAAGAATAGCTTGTCAGTAACTCAGTGAAAAAGCCTGATATTGTTATATTTCAAATATTGGGATTATTCCCATTTCATGTCTCTAGTTGATGGAATTAGCAATCATGAACATGCAAGGATTGACTGGTGGAATTATAATTCCAGAAAAAATGTGTTATGTCTTCTGTCTATATAACTGGATGGTTCATCCAGAAAGAGAAAACTTCTTTCCTGTATATTGATGCTTTTGCATTAGGCTCCAAGCAAGACATCATCTAAACTTTTTTTTGTCCCTTTGTAGTCTTTATTAAAGGGAAAGTGATTTGAACTTGATGCATGAAGAGCAGACAAAAATTCTAGTACCATAAAAATAAAGTCAAAGTAAGTTAAGGCAATATTTCTTGCATACGCCAGTGGAGTTAGGTACACTGCCTACTAGACTATTTGGCTATTGCCAAAAGAATAAAATTTAATGAGGCAATATTATTCACTTAGAAGGTAAAGACATTTAACACTACAGGGATCATTTAACAAGAGGGCACTCCAGCAGATTAATCTGGTGGATATGAATGGAGCTGAAGGAAAACTGAAAATATCTACTATATTAGAGGGCTATAGCAATGGTAGTTTTACTTTATAGTTATAAATAATTTTAATATTCCTGAAGTGAATTGGCACTCATCAAGATCATAAATGACTTTTCTACTGAAAGTTAATAGCTATGTCTCATTCCTATTGTTCAACCTAACTGCCAAGTATTACTGATTATTTCTTTATAAAATCACTTTCATCCACTGGTCTCTCATTTGACACTTTGAGCCTTTCCCTAATTCTTCCCTGGGTTCCACATCTTTGCTCAAGTTCTCTAGAAGAGATAACTGACACAAAAGTTTTGCAACAATATTATTACATTAGAGGATACAGTTCAAGAAGGCAAGAAGAGAGAAAACTGAAGAGGTGACAAGAAAACAAAAGGAATAAAGTTAAGTTCATAAGAGACAGTTTCTGAAGAAACAAAAAAGGCTGAATGAAGTTTCTCAAGAAACACAGCTTGTCATTTCTTTTTAAACCATTAAATAGATTATCACAAGGAAAATATTTTAGGCTAGGTGCATTGTCATTAAAGAGAAAATTTAATCCAATATCCTGTCTCTCCCCCACCCCCCTTTTCAAGTTTGCCTCTTCTGGATTTGAGGGGATATGAGCCAGCACCTAGAGGCACCTGTTTAGAAAAGATTAGTCTTCTATACTCAAGTCTGGTAAGGAAACTAGAGTCTATCTGATCAAAAACTTATTAAGGACAAAGGAAATCATTCTGAATCCCAAACTTGACTATACAAAGCAGTACAACAGCCTGGGTTGTAGGAAACTCTTAGGGGACTTCTTTAGCAAAAACTTGATGAGATGTAACCCACTCCCAGTATTAAAGCTTTATTTGGTGATGAGAGATGTCCTGTTAGGGATCAGTCTCCCCCATTATTAGGTGAATTCATTTAGAGCTCTTTTATATATGTATATAATTACCATGCTACTCCTGTGTTTGGTTTCCACACAACCCCTCAAATGGCCTTAAATTTTAGCTCTACCTGCCAGCATTTCCTCCATCAACATGCCTCTACCTCTCTTGATTCTTCCATTCCAGTTCCCCCACCTAATCCATCCATAACTATCTGTACCCTTTTCCTTTTCTATGGAAATCTATCTGCCTCCCAATCCCTTACTGCATACTTAATCTTTGTGATTCTGTGGATTGTAGTTTGGTTATCACTGACTTAAGAGCTAATATTTACACATAAGTCAAAGCATACCATTCTTTTCTTTCTGGGTGTGTGTTACCTTACTCACAATGATTTTTTTCTAGTTTTATTCATTTATGTGCAATTTTTAAAATGGGTGAGTAATATTGCATATTTTATTTGTCAGTTTTTCTATTGAGGGTCTCTATGTTCTTTCTAATTTCAGGCTATTATAAATAGAGCAAAAATAAACATGAGTGAGTAAGTACTCTGTCATAGAATAAAGTATAATTTGGATATATGCCCAAGTGTGGTATAGTTGGCTTTTGAGATCGATTGATTCCCATCTTCCTAAGGAACCACTGACTCAGTTTCCATAGTGACTGTACATGTTTGCATCTACGAGCAATGGATTGTAAATTCCTTACTCCACATCATTGCAAGCATGAGTGGTTATTTTTTATTGATAGTAGCCCTTTGACAGGTGTACAATGAAATCTCAAAATAGTTTTGGTTTGCATTCACCTGATAACTAAGGATGTTGAACATTTCTTTGTTTCTCAGCCATTTGAGTTTCCTATTTACAGAATTTTCTCTACTTTTCTGTGCCCCACTTTTTAAATTGGATTATTTCATGTGTTAATGTGGAGGTTTTCAGTGCTTTATATGTTTTAGATAGAAGCACTCTATTGGATGTATAGCTGGTAAGAATATTTTATAATTCTGTAGACTGTCATTTTATCTAAATGATGATGCCTATTGTTGTGCAGAAGAAGTAGTCCAGTTTCATAAGGTTACATTTATTAGCTTTGTACCTTAATGCTTGTGCTAATGGTGTTCTGTTCAGGAAGTCTTCTCTGGTTCCATTGAATTCAAAGTTATTTCCCATTTTTTATACTATCAGGTTCATTGTATCTGGATTTACGTTGAAGTCTTTGATCCATTTGAAGTTGATTTTTGTAAAGAGGGTAATAAGTATGGAACTATTTGTATTCTTCTACATGCAGCCATCCATTGTGATCAGATCATTTGGTGAAGATGCTGCCTTTTTTTCAGTCTATATTTTTGGATACTATAACAAAAGTCTGGTGTCCACAGGTGTGTTGGTATATGTCAGTCTTCAATTTGATTGCATTGATCAACAGGTCTGCTTTTGTGCCAATACCATTCTGTTTTTATTACTATATCTCTCTAGTACAATTTGAGGTCAGAGATGGTCATATATCCAGTTAGTATTTTATTATTCAAGATCGTTTTAGCTATCCTGGGTTTCTTTGTATGTGTGTTTCCACATGAAACTGATAATTGCCACAAACTGACAGCTAGGTCCCATTGCTGATGACAACCCACTAAGCATAAAGAACTCAAGTTGGTGCCTACATAGAACCTTCACACTGACATACTAGTGCCTTTGGTAGAGAAGTTACTCTGCTCTAAAAAGAGGAAACATAAATAACAATCCTGTCACAAAGCCAATGATACATAATGGTGTCATGCCTGTTATGTTAGTGCAATGGTGATGCAAAGCTGGCGGAAAAATTAGCCATATCTTATTTGAATTAAGGCTCACACCCTCAAGATGGAACCCACACTTGACCTTGTTTAAGTGACCAAGAACTAGAGACTAGGTATCTCAGGAACCTATGAAGGAATCAAATACTACTGATTTTTTTTAAGGAGCACTAAAATGACTCCTAATGATATTCTGCTATACTCATAGATCAGTCCCTTGCTCAACCATCATTACAGAACCTTTCTCTTGTAGCAGATGGAAACAGATACAGAGGACCAACAGCCAGATAATATGCAGTGAATAACAGACCTTGGAACATTCAGATATAAACTGGATTTGTCCATCAAATTCCTTCCCTCAGAGTTCAAGGGACACTGAGGACAAGGAGGCCAAACAAGTTTTAGAGCGAAAGGGGTTGAAGAATTCCATAAACTTAAAGCCCTCTAAATTATTAGGATTGATAACATATGAATTCATAGTAACTAAGGCAGCATGTGCAGGGCTTGCAGGTGTCTGTACCATACAGGGATCTAGAATTGAAAGAGGTAGAGACCTGGCCCCATACCTGTCCAGAAGTTATTCCCAATTAATAATATCTTGCAAAACAAAATAAATAAATAAATAACTTTTCTCCAAGCAAGTTTGGAGGAAACAAACTACCCTTAAGGGTAGGTTGCATGCCCAGCAGTAGATGGCCAACAGAAAATGAACACAATGTATCATTGGAGGTTCCTTGTCTCATTATGAAATGTCAGGGCCTTTTTTTTTCTCTTAGCTTATTTTTAAATTTTATTTTATTTTATTTGTATATAGTTCTCTCTCTCTCTCTTTTAACCCTATAGGTCCTTTGAATATATATTATGGTTTTCAGTTTAGTGCTTTTATTGGATTCATGAGTTTGCAAAGGAGTGAGTATCAGTTTCTTACATCTTCTCTTCAATTATTTTCCTTCTGTTTGTGAATTTAGTTGTATTCCAATGTAGTAGTTTTTGTCTTATTTTATTTTAGTTTATCCCTTTGATGCCTGTTTGTTTTATAATAAGAGACAGAAAGTTGTGGGTCTGGATGGGAGGGTAGGTGGTGGGGTAATTAGGAGGAGTAGAAGGACAGGAAACCATAACCATGATATATGAGAAAAAAAAGACAATTTTCAAAGGGGAAACAAAACAATGCAATGTAATACCATGGTAACAATGGACAAAGAATTTGATCATGAGATCTAAGAATACAATGGTATGTTGAAGGAATGTATATATTTTTAAATAGTTCTCATAATCCCTTACTGGTTGCCCATTACAATGGCTTAAAAAAATATGGCTAACTGAGTGTTTTTTTGCTCTTTCTTTACAGAAATCAAAGATATTCAAGGGGTAGCTATCTAATCCTGGAAGGTCTTGACTCTTAGAAGTTAATTGCCTGCTTCCAAACTCAGAGGCGTTGTAATTCTCTACCCTGAAAGTGTGCTGAAGCATTTGATCCATGTTTTGTTTTGCTTTGCTTTCTGTATATTTAAATAATTATTTTATTTCATTTTATGTGTATGGGTGCTTTGACATCATGTGTGTCTGTTCCCCATTAAGTACCTGTAGCCAACAGAGACCAAAATAAGCCATCTGATATCCTGGAATTAGAGTTAATAGACAATTGCGAGCTGCAATTTTGGGCACTAGGAATCTAGCCCAGGTCCTTTATTAAAGTGGAAAGTCTTTTAGGAACTTACTATTAAGCAGTCTGTAACATTACTGACAGCAGTAAAAAATCATTTGTGCTTTTGCTTTTGAGTTCACATTCAAGTAACATTGATTCAGTTTGTTTCTATCCAACAGCATAAAGTGAACTACCAAGGCAAAAACTGACATCACTGGTGAACATTATGGTATGCTAATCACAAATTTTCTTCGTATGAGAATTAACTTCATGTATTTGCTGTATTAAATCTAATTAATTTCACTTAATAAAATAGGTTCTTCAATTTAGAGTAACTTCATATTCTAGATTAAGGAAACATAATTACTGAATCACAACTATTATATTAGGCCTCCTAATTTAGTATCATAATTGAAATACTCTTTAAATATATGTTTAGGTATGTACATACCAAATAGCTTCCAATAGACCTATAAGCACATGGAAATTCGAGGATATTTAGGACACATATTTAACTTAAAATAAGTTAAATAAACTTACTTTCTGCTTTTTATAGCATAATTGAAAAAATTGTATATATTCATTGCATAAAATGTAATGTTTTGAAATAGATATAAATTGTGAAAATTAAAGAAAACCACACTGTATGAAAGATAATTTTAGTTTACTTAATAGCTACTCTCAGCACATATCTATATGACAACTATATGTTGTCATTGTGTTTGAGACTGGATGTCACTATGTAGCCCTGGCAATGTATATATACTTATAGTAATTCTCTGGATGCTGCCTCCACCTCTCCTAAGATTGTGCCCACAGGCATGGCTTTTGGTTTCTCTTGTGCCAAATATCAAGCCCAGAGCCTCATGAGTATTAGACATTTTTGCTTTTACTGATCTCCGTCTCTAGACCTGAATAATACATTACTATTAACACTCATACTGTGCTGCCCATTACACTTTTAGAATCATTCATCTTGTAAGATCCAGGTTACAGTATTGACCAACATCTCTCTGGTTGCCCTTTGCTTCCTTGGGCCTTCATCCCTGGGAACCACCGTCTAGTTTACATTTCTGGGTTCAGCATTTTCAGACTCTACATAGGAGTGAGAATGCTCAGTATCTTTCTTTCTGTAGCTGACTTACTTCCTTTAGCTTGACATTCTCCAAGTTCACCTCTGTGGATGCTGATATGGGAATTCCTTTTTGTTACTGTCTGATTGTGATCCATCACATTGATAACTGATATCAATCACATAATGTTCACATCTCATATGTTCCCCATTCCTCCATTAATAAACTTTAAGGTGAATTTCATATCATTTTATTGTGAAGAATGACACAATAAACACAAAAGTGCAAATATCACTTTGTGATTGTGATTTCATTTCCTTGGAATACAAACCTGTTAGAGGGATAACCAAATCGGGTCCTCATGCCCATATTTCTTTTTCTTTTTTTTCTTTCTTTCTTTCTTTCTTTCTTTCTTTCTTTCTTTCTTTCTTTCTTTCTTTCTTTCTTTCTTTCTTTCTTTCTTTCTTTCTTTCTTTCTCTTTCTTTCTTTCTTTCTTTCTTTCTTTCTTTCTTTCTTTCTTTCTTCTCTCTCTCTCTCTCTCTCTCTCTCTCTCTCTCTCTCTCTTTCTTTCTTTCTTCCCCCCATCTCTCCCTCTCTTTCTTTCTCTCTTTTCTTTTCTTTCTTCCAGTTTTGTAACCTCTATAAAATGTTCTATAATGATTACACTAATTTGCAGTCTCAAGTTCAGAACCTCTGTTTTCACAACCATGCTAATACTTTTCTTTCTTAATTTACTCATTCATTGTATTGCAAAGTTGGTAGTGTAGTAGACCTGCCACTCAGTTTCACCAGCCACTAAGTATGTGCCTTTTATTCATGCACACTTCAACTAAACCCGCATATCTCAGTTTATTTTTAGGCTTTTCTTTCTGATAAGGTAAGATATACACATATTGAAAAGCACAAATCTTAACCGCACAGTTTGACAAATTCACCCGTATAACCTTGATATCTTTTCAGAAAAGGATGTTTCTATTTTCTCTAGAGGACTGTCTCATTTTATTTCTTATCTTGACTTTTGATAATCACCTGCTAGCTGGAATGAGGTGCTATGCCACTGTGGTTTACGTTGATTTACATTTCCCTAATCACTGGTGATCCTGTCCACCCTTTCATATCTCTATTTACCTTGTCTCTTTGGAGAAAAATATTCTATGAAGGTTCTTTATTCACATTTTAAATTTAGTTGCTCGTGTTTTTATCCACAAGCTTGTAGTAGTCATTATATATCTTAGCTATGATCTTCTTGTTTCATGCACAGTTTACAAATATTTCTGGGTTATTTCTTCTTGGGTTAATTGCTCTTTTACAATGAAGAAACTTTTCAGTTTATTGCAGAGTTACAGAAACTGAGACAGGAGATTTAGATCTCAAAGTTGGCCTAGTCTACATAATGAAACACTATCTTTAAAGTAAATAAATTTTATGGATATTTCCTCCCTACATTCTCTAGCTGTTTGTTTTGGTTGTATATAAGATTTTAACCAATTATAAACTTGTTTTTTGTGCAAGATATTAGATAAGGAACTAATGTTACTGTTTTGCCTGTGAGTTACAAATTTTTCTTGTGAACAATTGTGAACTACATTATTGTTTCTGATTATGAATGGATGCTGCAGTTTAACTTTACCATGTGTAAGAGAGCTTATATAGGTCTTTAATTTTTTTCTATTAGTCTAGGTTTTTACAACATTAATAGACTTTTTTATTTAATTTCTGATTGTGCTCGTGTGTGTGTATGTGTATGTACATGTGTGTGCATGTTTGCATGCTGTGTGTGTGTGTGTGTGTGTGTGTGTGTGTGTGTGTGTGTGTATTTGTGTGTGGAGGGGTTGTGAATGTAAGTGCCCTCTGAAGTCAGAGGTGTCAGTTTGGTTCTCCTGGAGCTGGAGTTATAGGTGGCTATAAGAAACCCAATGTGGATGCTGGAATTCAAATTCAGGTCCTCTACATGAATGCTGTTAACGACAGAGTCATCTCTCTAGGCTTAAAAGAAGCTTTATTGAATACTATGCCTTTTTCATGTAAGCAAAATCAGGAAGTACTGTGTGCTTCATATAATTCTATAATATATAATTATATAATTGCTTTATATATATATGTATATATATATATATATATATATATATATATATATATATATAGTGCAACATGAAAACAAACAATTCTACTTTCTTCCTTCTACATGCAGATATTTGATATTTCTGTCTCTAGACCAATGGCAAAAGCTAGAACTGTGTTGAGTGGAAAGCTACAAATGGATATCCATGTCTTAACCCTGATTTAGAAGAAAACTTCCCATTTTCTTCCTCCAGTATGATATTAGTAGCATGTTTAAGACGTTTGTTTCTCATTTGAAGGTTTGATATTAAGTATCAAAGATGTAGATTTTCATACTTATCTTTACCTAGTCCAATATATTGTAGAAGAAGGAAACATAGAGGATAGCCCTATGTGAAAGCTAGGGTCTACATTCCAAGGGCTAATTCAGAGGCCTGTGTGGACTGGATGGAATGTAGACACCATTAAGCCAATATTCAGAAAGCAATGGTAGCAAACACCCTTAATCCCAGGATTCAGAAGGCAGTGGTGATCCATACCTTTAGTCCCTAGAAAAAGCAGTGGAAAACAGACACAGGAAGCAGAAATCAGAAGGAGTCAGTCATAGGAAGTGACATCTGAGATGAGTCAGAAACATAGAAGCTGACAGAAGAGTCAGTAAGAAAAGTCAGTTACAGAGTTAATTGAAGTAAGTTACAGAGAAGGAATTACAGAAGCTGAGGCTAGAGTGAGTTATAGCACAGTCAGTTACAGAGGCAGGATGGAGCAGTGAGAGCTCAGGGAGAGACACAGAAATACAGCAAAACTCAGCAGACGAAGCTCAGAACCAAGAGTGAATTGAACCAGAAGAGTAAGAGTTTAGAAGGAGCTAGTCAGAGTGGCTCAGTCAGCAATAGGTCTAGGGAGGCTAAGGCTGAAGTCTACTAGGTCTGGGCTAGCAGTTTAAATAGTCTAGATTGTAGGAAGGCTGAAGCCTTCCAGTTCAAGGATTAAGACTAGATTGTAAAGAGGCTGAAATGCTCTAGAGCTCCAAAGCTCTGGGCAAGAACCAAATGATTAGATATTTCTCTACAAATGACCAAAAATAAAGGGCAGAGTATTAAGGAAACATAGGTGTAAGGATTTCTACTTTGTTCAAATAAGTTGTTGAAATCTGGAATATGTTCTAGAACATTTAAACAGCAAGCCCCAGGGGCTGGAGAGATGGCTTAGTGGTTAGGAACACTGACTACTCTTCCAGAAGTCCGGAGTTCAATTCTCAGCAACCACATGGTAGCTTAAAACTATCTATACTGAGATCAGATGCCCTCTTCTGACATACAGGTGGTCATGCAGATAGAGCACTCATAAAAATAAAATAAATAAATCTTTAAAAAAATAAAATAAACTGCTAGTCCAGACCTAGAAGGCTTAAGCCTTAGCTTTCCAAGACCTATTGCTGACTGAGCCACTCTGACTAGCTCCTTCTGAACTCTGACTTTTCTGGTTCAATTCACTCTTGGTTTTGAGCTTCTTCTGCTGAGTTCTGCTGCATCTCTGTGTCTCTCTCTCTGAGCTCTCACGGCTCCATCCTGCTCTGTAACTGACTACTTCAACTGACTCTGTACTGTCTCTAACTCCTATGTAAATCTCCTTAACTGAACTGAAAGCCTGCCTTCTCTTGTGAGAATTGGAATGTCCTTACTCTCATAACTCTGACTGCCATTTACTCTGACTAACCTCAGATGTGACACTGACTCCTGATTTCTGCTTCTTGTATCTGTCTCCACTGGTTTTTTTCTAGAGATTAAAGACATGGACCATAACTGCCTTCTGAATACTGGATTAACAGTGTTTTCTATCACTGTTTTCTGAATACTGGATTAAAGGTATGTCTACATTCCATCCAGACCACACAGACCTCTGAATGTAGACCCTAGATTTCACACAGGGCTATTCCTTTACATATTCCCCCTTTATGTTTAAGATATAAATTGTGCTGTGAAAATAACTTTTACATAGTTTAACAATTACAACATGAACAATTATCAGTCCTATAAACTTATCATTCTGAATGTCCTTTTAAAGATTCACTTCAGCCATTGATGCAATGATCTATGATTGCAGCAACCATCAGTCCTGGTCATCTGTCAAGTTTTCTTCAACATTCATTCAGCATATGTATGAAATTGAAATCCTTACACCTATATATTAAGTTGAATCTGTTTAGGGTTCTTTTAAGTTCTTTGACTTGAATGGTTATATGCTTTCAAAGGCTTGGAAATTTTTCAGCTGTCATTTGACTAAGCAAGTTTTTACGACTTCCCATTCTTTTGCGTTGAGATACTCGGAATACAAATATTTCATTCCCTATAGATACTCCATCAGTTCAAAAGCTTTGCTTGTTAAATTTTTATTTCATTGTTTTCAGATCTTCAAGTATCAGTGGCTTTTCAATTGCTGTGATAAGACACCATGACCAAAATAACTTACAAAAGAAAACATTTAATTTGGGGCTCGCAGTTCCAGAGGGTTATTGTCTATGACAGTCCTAGCAGAGGCCATGGCGGCAATCAGGCAAGCATAACAGTAGAGTAGTAGCTGAGAGAAAATGCTTACATCTGATCCACAAGCAGGAGGCAAATAGAGGGAGGTTGGAGAGAGATAGAGAGAGAGGAAGAAATTGTGGGCTTTGGAGAGAGAGAGAAATATTGTGGACTTCTGAAATCTCAAAAGCCTTACCTCTGTGACACATCTTCTTCAACAAGGCCACACCTCCTAATCCTTCCCAGCAAGCATATTAGCCTATTGGAGCTACTCATTCAAAGAACCCCATAAAGTTATTTAATAAGACATGTCTTAAGTCTCAGAATTTCCTGCTTTTAAATCTAGGCTGTATCAGAGAAGACTCTCGATTTTATTTTTATTTCATTTATACAGTTATTTGTTCCAGTATTTCTAATTGCTTCTTTTTAATGAACTCTGTCTGTTTGCTTAATTCCTTCTCCAAATTGTAAATTATTTTACTAGTTTTGCTAACATTTTTGTAATCACTTGGATCTTTTTGATTTTCTTTAAAATCATTATGTTTAATTATTTCTTTTTAGCTAAATCATCGATTTCTTTGATAAGGGTGTCAATAATGATATTACATTAAGCTTTTCTGGCGATCCAATGGGTGTAGAGCCACCTCAGCATGTCCATGCAAGTCTGTGGTGGTTGGCATTGTTACAGATGTGAGTTGTCTCTGAGTGATAGAACAAGAACATTTATTGGACATGGGTAGGTGCATTGCATTGTGTCTGAGATTAAAGACTGGGCCTTTTCAGTGTCTGAATACTGTATTGGGGCTGGACTTCCTTGTATGCCTAAGCATGTTAACCATCAATGCCAAACTCTGTTTGGTTTTCTTTAAGTAACTTTGGTAGGAGAAAGATATCCTGTACAGAGAATTGAGATGATTCTGGAGAAAGTGGTACCAGGGTTGACAATCAGATTCCTAGAGGCATAAAAGAGTGGGAAAATATAACCACACAGTTGCTTAATGTATTGGGATATCAGAATAGCTTTTTTCTTTGTTCAGACAGGGTCTAATGTAGCATAAGCTCATTATGAATTCCCTATGTTGTCAAGGATGGCCTTGAGATCCTGATCTTTCTATCTCTATCTCCTAGGTTCTGAGATTATAGAATTTTCTTTTAATGTAGCACTGAGGATAGAACTCATGATTTTGTAAATGCTAGCCAAGCATTCTGTCTACTACATTATATTCCCAGCCACAAAATAACTTGATTATTTTGTTTATCTCCAACTACAGGATAATTCCTTTAACAGTGTATGTGGGTGATAATTTCAGTGGTTGATTCCACAGTTTCCTATTACAAAGTAAATTATAAGTTAGCTGTATGAATTTAATGCTTTGACAAATTGATTCAACTTAAAAACCCAGCAAGGATTAAAGTGGCATTAACACACTCTGTTACTGGAGTGATATGGGTTTATTTAATATAAGCTAAATTGTCACTGTCAAGTAAATCATACATACATGAGACAAATTCAATTCGGTACAATTGGCCATCTCTTTTCAGCTCACCTTTGTGCAGAAAATGCAGAATGCTGGTAATAGAAAGTATTCTACATTACTTTGAAAGTTTCAGCTCTAAGAAAATTATTGCTTCCTTATGTTCCATTCTCCATCAGTAATTTTAGCAAAAAAATCATTCTCTTTCCTTTTTTATTTTGGTTTTGTAAGTTATTGGTAATTGGATGTATTATATATACTGATGGAATAAAATGTGAAGTTTTGATCTTTGCACACTTCAAATAAATATCCAGGCAAGCTAATTCATGTATTAATCACTTCATCAACATCTTTCTTTTGCATCTGGGTTATTACAAAATCTTATATTTCTACAAATATAAAACATTCAAAGTATAATTATTAACTGCAATTACTATACAGATCAGCAATAACTAAATCTTGTTCTGCCAGTCTGAGGAATGGGCTGACACCATCCTGAAGAAATTGTCAGGAATAGCAAGAGAAATATTATCTTGCTTACATGTGCTATCTAAAAACATAAGATCTCAGAAGAAAGGAGAATAAAATGGTATTTTTTAGAAGCTACAGGTAAGAAGGGGAGATGGAAAAAAAGTGTTGATCAAAGAGTTATCCTCTCTTTTTACTTTAAAAATGTATTTTTAACTTAAATAATCACATCTCTTCCCCCTTTTCCTTTCCTCCAGCAATATAAGTGGACGTGTAAACATAGAAGGTGAAAATTTTGCAGGGCCCCACCCCTAAACAAAATACTATAGTCAAGTAATGACCCCTGGGAGAATGATGATTAGTCTCTCCCAGGGCTGAGGCCCTAACTGTCCAATGCAGAGTGGTCAGACCTGAAACCGTATGCTTTCTCTCTTAATGCACTCATGGATCTCCAATATGTTCTTTGGACTACAAGAATCAATGCCCCTTTCCAAAGTACTGCTACTTGGGTATATCTCCTTTTCTTTCTTTTAACAAACTCCAATAGCTACTTTCTTTCCAGGAAGGTTTATTCTTTGCATTCTACTCTGATGGCCACATTAGACCCTGAGGTATACTCTATAATGTCATGCTATGCTTATCATTGGTCTCTTCTAACCTAATCTCAAACTAAGCAGTAACAATGACCATAGCCTGTTTAGTGAAGAAAGGAAGTTATAAGTCAGCCATGTATCCAAGTGGTCAAGCAAATTTATATTAAAACAAATTTCCACAGAATTAATGCATATTATAATTTACTTGTAGAAAGAGATGCATAATTTCAGTTATTTGTTTTTGTATTTTAATTTTTATACATGAACAAGAAGTTATAAGCTGAGCACAATATCCAGGTATAGATATAAACAGTTTAGGTATCTTTAGAATATAATTTGAAAAGTGATTGAGAAAGGAAGCACTTTGAAATATCTACAAAATTTCCAAATGTTTGTAATAACATAAGATAAATTTCTAATAAAATTTTATTCATGTTTACTTTGCAAAAGAAAAGGTTTTCACCAGATCCATGACTATGGTTCTTAGAGTAAATTCTTATATATGTGGTATTCAGAGGTTACTTCAACAGAACTTACATATTCATTGTAGCATTTAGTCTTGTAGATTCTATGATTCCTTACATTTACACTTTCTGCTTTAATGGCTTTTAAAAGTCATTAAAAGTGCTTTCCATATAGTGGCTATGATGGACATTCCACAGACTATGTTAATGAACCCTAAATAAATAAAAAAACTGTATGTGAAAAAGCAGAATACCTTGCCATTGTTCTCTTCTGATTTACTTTTAACTGTAAATTACAACAATATCCTTCCAGAACCAAAGTTAATCTTATTCTGAGTATATTTTAATTTAATAGGAAATAATAATCCTCTGCAACTCTGTTCAAATGAATTCAAATATTAGAATGTTAGTAATTCTTTTTCACTATAAGGCTTCCAATATGACGCCAACAGTGCTTAGTGCTTTTACATTGAAACTTTATGAAGAAATATTGGAAGACTTGGGATGGAGTTGCATGCTATATAGCTTTATAATGTGCTGCCTCCTTTTTTTCTTTCTTTCTATGAAGTTTCAACCTAGCTTCATCTGCTTAAGTTAGTGTCAACTCCACCTTTTAAATGATAATCTTTTCCCTCCTTGGGCATCCATTTTATTAAGCATATTTGATCCGGCCCAGACAAATGCTCTTCATCACACATCTTGTTATGTGAAAGTTTTGGGGAGCTACCAGTCCTTTCACTATCATTTTGAGTCACTGACCATGTTGTTCATATTGGCTGAGAAAACCTGCTTTCTGTTTTCTGTTTGTAAGTTAAGCCAAGAAGAAAACAAGCACTACTCCTTCTGCCTAACTGCACCTCCTCTGAACACATACATTCACAGCCAGCTAGGTACACATATTTAGATGACTTAGTCTTTAGAAATGCAATGAACTGCTGTAACCTATGCAGTTTAAAGCATTAGAATTATATTATCTCCATTTTGGAAGTTAGAAGTCCAAAGTCAAGACGTTGGTGCAGTTCATTGTTCCTTATCTATAACCTTTATAAAGCCCGAAGCGTCTATACTCTCTCCAGAGCTGCTGTCCTTGCTGTTCTTTGTCACTGGAATGCATACTTCTAAATGTCTTGCTTTGTAGACCCAAGGTGGTCTCATGTGTTTTCCATCTTGCATTCTTAAGAAGATACTGAATTTAGGGCTCTTCTTAATGCATAGTAGCCTGATCTTAGTTAATTGCACCTGTAAGATTATATGGCTCTAAACAAGAGCATTGTAACTTTCTGAATTGAAAACAGAAGCACGTTTCCCTACTTTTACAAATGGAATCTTTTAGTTATAGAAAATGGTTGCATTGCATTTATTTTATTTTTTCAATCTACCACTTGTCTTTCTGTCTCTTGTTTGTGTATCAATCTTTTCATCATCAGCACGTTATAAACATAACATAGATTTAGTGCCTGTGTTGATCATTTCTTCCTTTTTGCTTCCCATACACTCTATTGGCTCATATGTATTGTACTCAGTGAGTCACTATTGAATAAGTTACAGATTGGTTGGGTTTATGAAGTCATTTCATGATCCTTATTAAATGATTCAGTAGAATCTCTAGGAGTTGGATGAACATAGCACAAATAAAAACCCTTCCATGTAATAAATGAGTCATCCATATTCTTTCAGTTGCTTTTCCACATCATGCTGAGATACCTCAGGAAGAACAAAACAGACAAAATGAAGAAAAATGATTGGAATGTCATTCTTAGCAAGCTGTATGGCCAAAGTTGCCTTTCTCGACCATTGGCTTTCATTTGTTATTGATGTAACTCTTAATATATTTATATTTCCCTGAAAGATCTCAAATGAAGTTATAATTAATGTTGAAATATAATTGAAATGAGTTATATATTCTTTTTTACTGGTTTTAGAAGTTAGTTGATTCTAAGGTTATTTCACATAAACTTCTTATTTCATTAAAGAAAAAAATTATACAGAATTAAAAGTTTTGAAGGATTTTATTTTGACTTCAAAATATGTGTCTTGGTTTATGATGAGTGTTACTATGTATAAATAATCCATAACTATCACATCATTTAGATGTAAAGTTAGAAAACAATTTTATTTTTCCTTGCTATCTCACATAACTCACCAGTAAGTGTTAAGGGTAAATATTACTAAAAATTTGAAGAATATCTATGTTCTAGAGAATGTTATGTGATTAATGATAGGGGAAGATCTCATGGCAAAATTTATTGTTTGTTTAATATTTCTGTAACATAATTGTAAATTAAATATGGCATCTATACTTTAAAAGGTATTGTTGGTAAGTTAACTATGATGCCATTTTCTGCCTTCCTGACATTCCTGAGATTATTTTTACCTGTGTTTTGCATAGTGTTACAGTTTAAATCTAAAATGTTTCTCAAATTCCATGGGCTAAACTGTTTGTTCACCACTGTACAAGGCTGCTAGGAGGTGATGAAACCTATCAAAGGTGAGACCTAGTGCAAGGAAACAGATCACTGTGGGACCCAGGTTGGCTGTACTCTTTCTCTGTCTCTTTCTTTCTCTGCTTCTATCTGTTTCTCTGCCTCTCTCTCTCTGTATTTCTCTCTGTCATCTGTCTGTTTGCATCTCTTCTCACTCTCCTCTCAGCAAGCAAACAGGCTTTTAACACACACTCCAGTTACAATTGATCTTCTGCCTCTTCGTAGTCCTAAAGGCAATGAAACTCATCGAGAATGAAACTGAAGTCTCAATCATTTTTTTCTTTCTTCTAAACTTTTTCTCTCATTTATTTTGTCACATATCAAATCAACTTACACAACCTATGGTACACAACCCATGGTACACATAGAACACCGCTTTTGATACTTTCGCATTTAAGAACACGCATAACTAATAAATCTGGGGTGAAATGAGAAAATGTAACTTATATACTTAGAATCTACTCTGAAATTTTATTAAATTTGCTAAAAATAGAAAAAAATTAGATTGGGTTTAAATTTTCTTTGAGGAAAATTGAATTTCTATGCACATTAAAAGCTACAGTTGAGTATGTTTTCCCTCTTGTTGAATGAATTTTTATTTCATTAAAACAAGGACAACAGCAATAGACATAGTAATATAGACATCAGAAAGCCCACAAGATGTCAAGCCTACACAAAAAATCTACAGGCAACTAAGGAATGCTGAAAGCAGGAAAAATAGTCTCCCACAACAATTGACTATCCAATAACAATGGGGAATCCTAAAACATTCTTACAAGTATAAGACATTATATATAAAATATAGACTGAAATATGTATGTTTGTGACACAACACACACACACAAACATGCACACGTAATTATGTAATGATGTAATTATAATCTCAAAAGAAAAATTTAAAAAATAGAACTAAGAATTTCTACTTCTTCGTTAACTTGCAAATCTCTTTACTGGTTCTTTTTTACTTGTGACAGAGTTGCTATTAGTTTTGTATTTTGATAACAAACTTGGATAATTTTCAGATTTTCAGAATGGAATATGCTATTAAAGATGCATTGAGTGAAATAAGTATTTTTTGCATAATTGGTGAGTGTTGTTTACCCTGATTAATTCATGTGAAGGCTGGATTCTTGCTGAATTATATTTTTAAGCAGCAACTGCTCCTTCAGCCATATCTCATTAATCATTTAATTACTTTATGAAACACTCTGCTGTCCTGTCACAGTCACTGTGCAGTTAAAGAGAGTTTTAATTGATGACAGAAAAAAAGTAAGTTCAATTATAAATGAAGACAGGTAAGAAAAGACAAGAATGAATAACCATATATATATGTATAATTGTATGTAATAAATGATTTTATATATATATGTATATGCACATATACATATATATGTATATGTATGTAAATATGTTAGTAAATCTAAGATTTCAAGTTCTTAATAAATAAAAATCACACTTTTTTGTACTGACAGTCTAGTAAAAAAGAAATCAGAGAATAATCTTATGTATTCTCAGAATTTAATTCATTGGTATGGGTAATATCCAAAGAATTTTAAAATTTGAGAATCATATTTTAAATTTACTAATTTAAATAAAAGTGGAAGTACTGTCTCTCATTGGTTTTTCAAAATCATGACTGATATTGGAAAAACCTATATAATATTATATTAAGGTTAAAAATTATAAGGTCTAATAAAAATATTAAGATCTAACAATTGTAGAAAATATATGTTTTTAGGAAATATTGATTTTGTTATTTTTAGATGTATGTGTGAATATAGTTAAGTGAACATAAATACAGGTGTTCTCAGAAGCCCTAAGAGAGTGTTGGATCTCTGGAGTTGGATCACTTGAGCTGATTTAAAGGTAGTTTGTCAACCTGTTAAAGTAGGTACTAAGAACCAAATTAGATACTCTGTAAGATGAGTACATGGTCATCAGTGAGACATCTTTCCAGTTCCTTTAAAAATTCTCTGATAGCTAATGTCTTATTTCATGTGAGACTTTTAAATTGATAAAGTTATAGAATATTTGTTCTCAAATAATTGGTTGTTTAATAATCCAAAAAATTTCCAAAATTATTTATAATACTTAAGTCACATCCTATTATTTGCAACACAGGGTAAGAAAGGCTAGCAGATGGATCAGATGGTTTCTTTTTACCAAAGTTGTCTACCTAAGTTAAATCACCAGGCTTCACAAGGCAGAGTAGAGGACCAACTCTCACAAGCTATACTCAGTTCTCCACACATTATCTTTAGAATGACCCTTCCATTGCTCCAGCTATTCACAAAAATAAATAAATGAATATTAAGAAATAAAAAAATTACCTAACAGAATTGTGTAAATATTGTGACAAGCTGAAATAATGCAAACAAAATGTTCTCTGGCATGTGTCATGTATTATAACTTGATTATGCTCTAAAATTAAGATGTGTTTTCTACAAGTTTCTAAATCAAAATGGGTTTAATATGTAGAAAAGTTTTCATGATAAGATCAAAATGTTATGAAAAGCTAAAGAATATCTGTATGCTGTTCATTCAACTTTTAAATCTATTCAACACAAAATACAAGTGGAAGTATGAGAAAATAAATGTAAGAAATAAAAATTAGAATTAAATACTTCAAAAGTATTGTCTATCTTTGTAAAGAACACAGGATTCTGACTAGGATACTGGAACAGTACTGATGAACCGATGTCCCTTTGATGTAACAACTGTCCAAGTAAGGATGTTTCTTAATTCAGATAAAAAAAAAATCACATTAAGATCATTAAATCATCCTTCTGAAAGATGTCGTTAGTCACTGTGATCAAGAACAGGAAAGGATAACACCTGATTGGAAGCAAAGAGAAAAACAGACAATAAAATAATCCCTTGGGATAGGAAGCTATTGAACTTCTGATGTAAAGGTAGGTTCTGTGTTGAAGAAGTCAGCAATATTCAGAATTTCTACAAAAAGCTAAATTTATTTTAGAAGTAAATGATATTCTTCAATCAAAATTATAAAGTATTAGTGGAAACTAAATGGCCAGACAATATGGTTAGGTACTGTTGAAAATAAACAGAATGCTGAATTGTATGATCGTTCAGACTCTATGTTCATATTGTGGAAAGAAGCGAAAAAACTCATGCAAAGAAGAAGCAATTCCCCCAGTACAGAGATGATTTATGATACATATAAGGGAAAGGAATTTTTGGGATGAGATAAGGTCCTATGTATTTAAAAAGTGCTGCAAAGAACAAAGATATGATTGACAAATTTGATCTTATACACAATTTAAATATTGCAACTACTAGTGTTGCAGGACACTACCATTGGTTAAACTCATCAGAAGCAGAAATCATCACTTAATGTATTCAAATCATCTAACTCTAATTTTCAGTCTTCACTTTCCCAAGATAATGATTTAATAAAACACACACACACACACACACACACACATACACACATACACACACATACACACACACACACACACACACACACACACACATTTATATGTGTGAGTAAAATAGTAACTAATATCTAAGATGTTACTTCATGTTCCTTGTTGGAGAACCATTAGCTTATGGTTGTCTCCACTTCATACTGAAGCCTTTGGACTCTGTTTTCAAAGTATAGATTCTGTCATATTTAATCTTCATTAATCCAAATTTTCTCTTAATAGAACCTGTTATAGATGAAGATCACTCATGAATACTGTAATGCTACTACTATTGCTTAGTATTGTCAGTGATGCTGTTAGTAGACTAGGCTGGATTCCCTCCTGATCTGTTCTTCCTCTAGGTTATCCTTTCCTGCAATGGCGTAAGATTCCTATTAAAGTGGTTGGTAATCAAAACCTTATTTTCTGGAATACAAAAAATTTCCAAAATATTATAATAATTTTATCATAATTTATGAGCATGTTCATATTATTTATCAGCTGAATTAAGAAAGATAAATCCTTTATTGTTCATAATTATGACACTTTTACTTAGGATATATTAAGTTTTCTGAAACATTTTAAGATTCATATTAATTTTAATTGCTTTTATAAATTTTGCATCAGCTAGTAACTTCATTTTACCTTTGAAATATATATACTAATCTTTATTATCAGGGTATACATAATTTGGATTTTCTGGGAAAAAATAGAATTCTTTATTTCTAGGTTTTTTTTCTGACAAAGATATAGGACCAATATTTTTACACTATATGCCAACTACTTTTACGGAAATATTTTATCACTTTTCAATAAAAGTAACATTTCCACATCAGTAATGGTAAGAATGACTTTTAATCTGAACACACAGTATTCATGTAAGTAAAGTTATCTGGAACATAGAAATATGCACAAATCATACAGAATATAAAATAGGCTGAAAACTGCCATAAGATAAAGACATTGAGTTGCTTCCTTGTCTTTTATTCATATCAATTTGAATCCAAAGATATGAGTGGAGTCTTAGTTTGCTTTCTGTTGCTAATATAATGACCATGACAAAAACAACCCGGGGTAGGGACTTATTTCATCGTATACTTTACCTATCATTGAGTGACATCAGGGAATGAAAGCAAGGCAGGAAACTGGTCACAGGAATTTAAGCATATGCCGTGAAGGAATTTGTTTGCTCCTCCTTGCTTATGCAGCTTGCTTTCTTATACAATACAGGACCACCTACCATGAGATAGCACCACCCACAGTGTGTCAACCACATCAACCATTAGTCAAGTAAATGCCCTCCAGATTAGCCTAAGGAAATCTGTTAGATATGATTTCTCAACTGAGGTCCCTCTTCCCAGGTAATTCCAGCTTGATTTGAGTTAACAAAGAAAAGACAAAAGATAATTGATCCCTTGTCAACTACGACACTCATGTGTTACTATTAAACCACAACTCTTCTTGTTTATCCCTGATATATTACATTAATATCAACAGTACAATATAAAATGCAGTAATAAACAGGACAGTGTATAAAACAGATTCAAATAGACAGAAAAGTAAAGATAGAGATTTTTACCAGGTACATATTTTCTGAGAAACACAGTTCCATACAGTTTATAGGGACTTATCATGTTTGAATTCACCAGTCTTTCCATAGATACATGTTTTTGACTTGGTTCTTTAAGATATAAGAACAATATTTTTCTAATTTCCTAATTTTAATAGTATTACCTATTATTTCTGCTAGCAATAACTTCTCTTATTAGAGATTAACAGCTATTCTGGGAATTGTCAATATGCAAACAAACAAAGAGTTGTTGCTGACCATTTCAATCAGTCCTAAGTGTTCTATCTCCCTCTTCTTAAGTAAGTCTTTCTTGGATTCCTATTAGGTTAGAAAGTAATTTCTCTCTAAAATCTGTAGAATTCTTTTTTCCCAAACACAATCAGTATTTAATATCTATATCATCACCAAACATTTGATTTCCTGGCATTAGATGAATTAGCTATCATAGATTTTATTTGGTGTAATATTGCATTTGTAATATTATGCATGTTTTGGAAAGTATCTTGAACGTTCAATATTGGGGAATCACAAACCTTTCAAAACATTTATTTTACTCTAAAGACAACTTTATTCCAGTGTACTGGAAGAGTTCACTTAAAAGCAAATTCCCTACTTCTAGAAAAGAGGTGTCTATACTGTCCCTTTACATAAACACACCAATGGCTAGCATCCCATAAGCTGTCAGGATTGCATTTTAATTGCATTTAGATGAGTTCTATGCCAATTTGTATTTGACTCAACAATGTGATCCTGTTAATCTGTGGCATACTATGTTAGCAGTCTCATTCTTCCCTCTAACACATCTAGACAGTTACATTATCTTGATTTATGGCTTCAGAATGACAATGGCTCCAAGGAATCTTCCACTTTGTCCCACAGAATTGACTTTGCATCATCTTCAGAGTGTACACAATACATTGCACCCTCTGCCTCAAGTAGAAATTTTAGAAATGTTTAGAAAATGGATCTTAGTTTTATGGCTCTGAAGTTGGAACTGGATGCCATGTGTCACTTTCATTTGCATTATCCAGTCTCCCTGTTAACTTATCTGTTTTCAAAGCATACAAATACATACCTGGATGAGGACAAAAAGTATGCAGGGTGGTGAAACTGACAAAAAGTACTCTGTCCCAAATCTTATTTGTCTTCATAGTGTTATGCCCAGTTTTCTAAATCCCCCTTCTCAAGTACTACCAGGAGACCACCAGTTCTGATGCAAAAGCAAGGAGCCTTTATTCTGAAGAGCAAACCAGTGCACTGGGCTCTGGCACCACCACGTAAGATGGCCAACCCAGAGTGAGCTTCTGACATGAGTTTTTAAAGGGTGCAGGGGATCTCTCTGATTGGTCAGAATGCAGGCACTAGATTGGCTCATTAAATATTATGTGACAACAAGGATTTCTGGGAAAGAGAGCACTTGCCATTAAACAGAGAGGGTTTATGGGAAAGCAAGTACTTGACATTAAACTGAGGCAAGGTTAGTGCCTTTACTACTAGGGATGCTGGGCTTTTCATTACCATTTTTCCTTGTAGACATAGATGTAGATGTATGTGCTAATTTAGTAATCATAATTCTCATAGTTTCATGGCAGAGGACATTTACCTTTTGTTAATTAAATCCATGGGCCTAGAAGGTTTTTAGTCTCTGTACAATCTAATCTTAAACCTACACCTAGAAGGCTTCAGCCCCCATACAATCTAATCTGTGAAACTAATCCAACTCTGAAACTTACTAGTGACTGAGCTCACTCTGACTAGCTGTCTTCTGAACTATGTCCTTTTGATTTGAGCTGTACTATAAACCTCAAACTGTAAATCATAAACATCTGCTTACGACTCTTGGCATTCTCTCTGCTTATTCTGCACTGTCTCTGCTTTTCTAGGCTTCTCCTTCTGAACTGAACTGTCTGTAAACTGACTGCCCTCAAACTGCCTGACTGAACTACCTGCTTCTCTCTCTGAGCTCTGCCTCTTGTCTACTTCCTGTTTGCTTCTGCCTTGCTTCTCTCTGTGAATTTTGCTTCTTGTCTCTGCTTCTCTTCTCTGAGTTCTGCTGCCAAAAATCCTTCTGGTGAACTGAGAGCCTCCTTTTATATCCTGAGATTTGAGATTAAACGTTTGTAGTAGGTTGCCTTAACCACAGAAATCTCTTTCACCTAGCATTAGCACTAACATTCTTTCTGCATTCCAGTCGGACCACACAGGCCTCTGAAGGAGATCCCTTGCTAGAGCAGCAGCTATGCTGCTGGATTAAAGGATTAAAATATTCCTCTATAGTACCAGACAGGATGAAGGATTGTCACAGAAAGCAGTTCATACTCAACAGCAGTGCTGATGAAGTTTCACAGGAATCCATGCATATAATGTATATAACTACCAAGAATAGTCATTTCCTTTCATTTACTTTTGTAGTGGATTATTCAGACAGTTAAAAATGCTAAGGCATTGAAATATGTGTGATTTAAAGAGTATCTCATTTCAAAAAGAAAAGTATGCCAATTTCTAGACTCAATGTGGTTCCTGTGTAGACTTACATAAAACAAACGTAAATCAGAATTTTTGCAGAAGTTTATTTTTAGTTATGTTTAAAATGATTGCTTTGTGTATCGTTGGGTAAAGGGCTGCCTAGGCCTTGGATACGGTATGGCCTGCAGGAGTTGGTGTTGTGTAAAAGACGTCTGATTGTTTATGATCTTCATGTGCTATCTAAATAGAACACCTAAGGAGGTTAGACATCAGTAAAAACTCTGATATGAGGTGCTTGGAGTTCCTCTGTCCAATATGGTGCTTGCCATGATAGTGGTTCCCTCTGCTGGGCTCTGGCAGGATTTTCACCTATGAATAGCCCTCCATGTCTTCTTGACTGAGCTGCCACAGTAGCTATACTACTACACAGAATGACGGCATTTATTCAGTGATGTTTATCATAGTTCTGAAGTCATTTCTCTTCTATCTTGGTCAGAAGGTTCATCAGACATGGGGAGTTACTGAGTGTCAAACCCCTGTGTCAACTATTTCCGTGAGCAAATCAGTGATTTCCTTTTTTCATTCTGCTACTCTCATAAACTTGGTATTTACTGTTGAGAAGATCTAGGGCAACCTCACTTAATATGCTCCACTGAACCCAGAAAAAAAGTGCCTTACTTTATTCATATACATAGTTAGAATTTACATTAACTGCATTTGAACTGAGTACAGGTCTAATACAGAATGGCAATTTTCTAATAATGTAAATGTGCGTGTTCTATGGAAAAAGCTGGGTTTTTCCTTGATTCCCTGAATGAGACAACTCATAATGGTCCATGATATAACTCATAACTCAGCCACGACCTGCATATAGCGTGAGCAATAATGTTTTGCGCTTTTGAGATTTTGCAGCCATTTGCTACTTTATTGGCTATGATTAATATGGTATGGTAAATTTATGATAAATTTCAGTGAGTTGGAACATCAAAGACTCTCATTTCATATCAACTAATAGTTTTCTCCAGCTTTTCTAATACTTTAATTGCCTTCCTTAGTTATTGTGACATAAATCCTCTGTTACCACTATCACACAGCACCACAAATCTAGCAGCTTAGAAACAAGCATAGAGCTGGAGAGATGGATTTACAATTAAGAGAGTTCACTGCTCTTCCAGAAGATCAGAGTTCAATTTCTAAAACATATCAGCTCATAACCTCCTATGACTCCAGCTCCAGGGGATCCAATGCTTTCCTCTGGCCTCCACTGGCATCTACACAGAATTGCACATGCATACACAGATTGACACACACACGCATAACTAAAACGTAAAGCAAAAAATAAGTAAACTTAAATAATATTCCACTTATATGCAAATCAGAAGTCAAATAGAAGCTCACTGTATGAAAATAAATATATTGGCAGATTACATTCAATTTTGGGGTCTTAGAAAAAAATTGTTTTGCGTTTTCCAGATTCTAAAGGTAGAAGCACCCGTGACCTTTTTCTTCCTCTGTCTTCAAAGCCAGCCACATCAGACTGAGAACTTCGTGTTGCTATCTGATTGTTTTCTTCTTCCAATTTTAAGAACCTCTGAAACTATGTTATATTCTCAAACAACTCAGGACAAACTCCCAACCTCAGTGTTGTTAACTTATCACATCTGTAAAGTTGCTTTTGCTAGGAGTGCGGCATATTCATGAGTCTCAGGAATTAAGATATAAGTTTTCAGAGATATTGTTTTGTTTCAAAATCCCCCTCTATCCAAGTACCACCAGGAGACCACCAGTTCTGATGTAAAAGTGAGGAGCCTTTATTCCAGTCCAAACTTGGGCCCACATGCTGTCACCATGCAGTGAGAACCAGAATGTGAGTCCCGAACAACCCTGGAAGCAAGCTTTTTATAGTGATTACAACAAGGTTCACAAGTTTCCAACCAGGCTGCTATAGGATTGATTGATAATTAGCTAATGCAGGGTTGGTGCAAGGGGACTGGATGACCAGGGACTGGGTCCCTCGAGGGTCCTTTCATAAACCAGGTAGGGCCTTATCTAAGGGATACAGGATACTTGATTCACCCCTGGTGGATGTAGAATACATGATTCACCCCTGGCAGATGCAGAGTACATGATTCACCTCTGGTGGTTGCCGGATACGTGATTCTACTCCCACGGATGCAGGATACAAGATTCACCCCTGGCAGATGTAGATTTATGACTCCGGTCCTTATTTATCTGGTGCCTAGTTAGGGACCTTCTGGGGACTAGGATAGGTCAGATCTTATCTTAAATTGCTCATGGTCCTTCTAAGATGAGCCTCTTTTCAGGATGAAGCTTGTTCAGGCCTAACAGCATCATTTTGTATACCACAATGCTATTATTCCTGATTTTAACCTTTTATTAGTGCAGTGAATGATTTTCAACACAGTCAAAAATTATCCAGAGAATAATAAATAATAAATAAATAAAATGATCTAAGTTTTAAAAAGAACAGCACATTTGTTTAAAAAAAATCCAGAATTCTGGAAGCTGGAGAGATGACTCAATGGTTAAGAACCCCGAATGATTTTCTTAATATCTTGAGTTTAATTTCAGGCAGCCACATAGTAGCTAACAGTATTCTCTAACTCCATTCCCGGGAGATCCTACATCCTCTTTGTGTTTCCACAGGCAGTGTATGCATATGGTTCACAGATAAACATGTAGGCAAAACACTAATGTTGTACAAATAAATATATGAATTAGTTGTATTTTAAAAATCTACAAATTTGAGAGACTTCTGTGAAACTAGTGAAGACTGGGAATATTGTTGACACAGCCAAATATCTTGATTTATGTGTAATCTTTTTAGTAGCCGTTCAGTGACTGTGTCTGTGTCTTTGTGACTATCAGGTAGGGTGTTTCACCTATTAAAGCACTGGCCTTAACCAACAAAAACACTAAGAATGTCACTGAAATCATAGGTAGAGTTTTCCCCCTTTGTTGTTATCTGTCTACCTGGTGTTTCTACCAATGTATTTGAAAATTGCCTTGAACTATAATTTCACTTTGACTATTAATGTAAAAATTTCATGAAACCAATTCATTAAAACATGTTATTTGTGTCAACCTGAATCTATGTACTCTATAGTCATTCATATTTGGCTCACAGTTTGGACATTTTGGATCTCTAATTTCCTTTGAGGTTTTTTTTTTTTTTTTTTTTTTTTTAACAATAATAGCTACTGCCTGTGGAATGGTTCTGAAGCTTCCATATCCAGTGTCTTTGATATTAGTATCTTACCAGCTAGTCTAGGGAAAAGACTGACAGACTTATACACTTGTAGAACGTGATTAATGTAGAATGGTCTATAAAGGCCAAAGCTATTAATAAAGTTGGCATTATGCAGTAATAAACAAACCTGTTTATGGCAACACAGCTTTATGCATTTTTGACTGAGATAGAGGCTCCTGATGCCAAAAGAATTGGCTTGAGAATCTCACTGAAATTAAAAAGATTAAATGCTAATTACTTGAAGGAAATGGGAGAGCTCATCCTAATCCTTGCCTGAGTATGGCTGTGTTTTCCCTTCAGTGCAAATCCATATATACATTGTCATGCAGAGTTATGCCTGATTGTTCCATAAAATCTTTGTAATGGCTTGCAAATAAGAGTCTGCATTTTGTTTAATTCCCTTTTTGAAAGATAAAAGATATAATTCCATTAGCTGACCTCCCACATACTAATCCCAAATAAATTATAATTATTGTTGTTACTCTCTGATTTTCTCCTTTGATACTACTACACTAATTAAGATACTTAATTGCATCTTAATGTTATAATCAACTAAATCCTTTTCCTTCTCTCTATAAAGGTTCTATTATTTATGAGAGAGACAGAGACAGAGACAGCTTGTTTAGGATTAATGGCTAGAGTCTGTCATTTGGCCATAGATGACCAGATAAAATCAACAGAACCTTAAGCAAATGCTTTCAGAAATCTGATAACAGGCAGTACAGAGCTGTAATCTTAGACAGAAAACCAAGAATGAAGTTAGCACTAGGATTTTATAAGTTTACTTCCAACCTTCATTTCCACTGTGTAATTCTAGGTTAGGAAATCACAGTTGTCTAGGGATCTTGCCACATTCAAGTAGCACAAAGCAGGGTTTATAGAAACAGAAACAGAATATCTGACATGAGATCTATAGAAGAGGAAAAGGGAGAAAATTGAGACGAGGAGAAGCTTGGGTATTTTGGATGTTTGTAAAAGATTACCTGAACTTTTAGATGACAAAAGTTTCAAATATTTAAAATATGAAAAGGTAAAGGAACCAATAGATGGAAAATAAACTCTCAATGTTGTGATTGAACAGAGGCTGAACACAGGGGAGAGAAAGTATCCTCAGGAAGATATGCTTTGCTGGATGGGCAAATAATCCTAGACTCTGGCTGTGACTTAGAAAATAGTTCTACAGGAGCAAATGTTGCATTAACAGCATGTCCTGCCAAAATGTTTGAATGTTTTATAAAATATAAAATCTGAAGAACTCAATAATCTAAAACCTTCAGTGTAAAACCTTCGATCCTGGCAGTTCAAAGGGTACTGCAGAGAAAAAAATCATGCAGGTGGGAACAGTAGAGGAGGCTGTTTTAACATTTAATATGCCAAGAATTGGAAAGATAGTAGGAGGCATGAGAATTTAGAAAAATTCCTTGAATTTCCATTCACCCTACTAATAAAACTTTTGACACTTAGCTGTAGCCATGACCTCCTAGAAAAATGCAGATATTTTAAAATCTCTTTTGCCTATGTACTTGGCCCAGTGTGTATTTTATGGATAATGGAACTAATTTTGAATAGTTTGTATGAATTAGACCCTCATTATTATTTTGTGTATATGCGTATTTTTGTGTATATACGCCACAGATGTGGCTCATTGTTTAAAAACTGCTATTCTGTTCATATATCCAACTAACAATGAATATGAACCACCTTCATAATTCATTCATCGTTGTACAGCATAATTAGTCTATTTTTCTTTTATGTATTTCAGATCTCTATCTGTTTTTCCACTTATATATTGTGACCTTTTAAAAAAGTTACTTGATTTTTCAAAATTATATATAAAATATATATGTCTGTGTGCTTAAATTAGACAGTAGAGAATGAATAAAATAATATTATTATAAAAATGCTATTCATATATTCAACCAACATGCATTTTTTTTCAGACAATATTCCCTGTATCTTTTTCCTGCTTATTGAATGTAGGATGTGTTTGACTTCTATTCACTGACTTTAATTTTGACTAACAATTGTGTGAGCTTTATATTCTTTGTATTGGTACAATGTCATGAGTATGTTCCATTTTTACTTCTTCTTCTGTCAATTATTGAAACTAAGTCACTGAAGTTATTTTTGTGTCAGTTATTTGAATTAAAATGTGCTATGTTAATGTCTACATGTCATTTAAATATTAAAATCTTCCATTTATAAGTTTAATAAATTTAGAAAATGAGCAACATTTTACAGTGAATATGAAGGTGGATTAATGGTAATAGTTTATAATTTTATGCAACAGAACTTGCTCTACAATATTTATTTTAGTCATAAAATTTCTTCTGACTTAATTTATTAAATAGAAAAATTAGAGAAATAAGGTTTATAGGACTGTTTACTGTTGTTATGCAATTATAATACATTATACATTAACATTGTTAAGTTATATTCTAGAATTTATTATAGTAAAAAAGATAATAAAGTATTTATCTTCATTCTTCTACATGTGGACATCCAGAACCATTTATTGAAGATTATGACTTTTCTCCAGCGTATAGATTTGGAATATGTATCAATATAAGATAGCTTAAGTATGTATAATCATATTTAAGCCTTCTATATTGTTCTAATTATTTACATATTTGTTTTGTGCCAGTTTTAATAGTGTGTCTCTGTAATATAGTGTTAAGCCTGGTATGGTAATTCCTCTGTCATTGTTCTTTTTGCTTAGGGTTGCTTTGGCTATTCAAGGTCTTTTGTCATTCCATATAAAGCCTATGGACCACAACGCTGATAGGCATGGCAAGATATTCTCAAAAGCACAATAGTGGCACTTGTATCACAGAGGTAAATAATTGCCACATAACTGCACTTAAGGTGCACAAAATTGGACAAATTTGTAGCTGGTCCTGTAAATGTAACCAAGTACCTGTAGCTGATGAATGTTGTGGACTCTATAGAGGAATGTACTGCTGCCACATTGATACAATAGTTTAATACCCAACTGTATTATAAATACTCAACTTTATATCCACAGATAAGTGTGACTTTTCCCCCTTACCAAAGACGCTCTTATTGAGGTAGATGGAAGTGATCACAGAAATCCACAACTTTTCAAAAGGCAGCGACACTGACCATGGGGTGCCCTATTCCCACTGACACATCTACAACACAACTACTATACCTAAGGTCGGGGAATGTGGTCGAAGAGGGGGAAGAAAGATAAAATCAGAAGACTAGGGCATCTGATAAGAGAGAGTGCTTTCTATATATGACAGGAAATATCACCTATAAAATCTTCACAGTATGTTTGGCTAGGCATGACCTGCAAAATGATAGTAACACTGGCTGACATTACAATGTGGTCAGGGCAAATCTTACAAATCCCCATCTGTAGCTCAAGAGCTATAGACAATGGCAGCTAAGAGATGTTTTTCCATAAGGATGAGCCCATTGATTTGTTTTTGAATAACAGATGGTAATTCGCACACACTTATACAGATAGACCTATGAGCCTAAAATTGATTCATCAGTATTTACACATAGATATGTATATGTATATATACATATACAGATATATATATATATATATATATATAACAATGAAAGTTAATAAAAATTCATTAGGTTAAGAAGGATGAGGCAGTAGGAGTTGAAACAGAAGAAAGAGGGAATAGAAATTATGTGAATACAATACATATGTATAAAATAGAAAACAAATGTCAAAACATAACATACAATGTTTAAATATACAGAAAAATATTTATTCAATGAAAGTTACTCAATTGATACTGTTAGTATCAATAACACTAATGAGTAAGGCATGCACTGAAGCTAAGGTAACTGCTCAGAGATAACATTCCCAAAGAAATCTTGTTCTTTTTCAGCCAGCAGCAGTTACCAAAAACATCTCATCTAGGAGTGGAACTTCATGAATCCTCTTCCATCAATGCTGGGCTGATTTCATCTCACATAGATCTCTTGTGTGTTATTAAAGCCACTGTGAATTCATATAATGCAAGGTTCCTGTATTGCTGGGCAAATACTGTTTCCCTGCAATTTTCTTTTACCTCTTATAAGTATTTCTATTTCAATGTAAAATTCTGCTATTGTTTGAGACTTTAATATGTCAGTAATGCTAGCAACACTTTTACCCCTCCCTCTTTATCCTCCAACTATTCCAAATCCCTACTAGCTTACTCTCAAAGTCATGATCTTTACTTCTTTAATGGTTGCTGTTACACACACACACACACACACACACACACACACACACACACACACTCTACTGAGTCCTTTTATTGTTGCTTATATGTATGTGTTTAGGGATGACTCTTGGCATTTGACAAGCTATAAGGGAGCTCTTCTTTAGAGAAACCTAATTTCTCTCTTCTTAGCTGTCATCGATTTCCCATAGTGCTTTACATAGAAGTAGGGTCTTGTGAAATTTCCCTTACCTACACTGACATGTGTATTATGTAGATCTTGTTTATGGAGCCACATTTTTGAGATTTCATGGGTGTTTTTCATTTTATATAATTTTAACTTATATATATATATATATATATATATATATATATATATATATATAATGGAAGTTATATATATATATATATATATATATATATAAAAATTTTCATTTTATATAATTTTAACTTTATATAACTTCCCTTCCTAAGTTATTTAGTTTAGTTCTTTTTACTGTCATTCTCTTATGTCAGGTATATATTTATAATTATACCAGAGCTAAATTAGCTTGCTACTCTTTTAGATTACTTATAATAGTGTGTCTTTTTATGAGTCAAATAAAAAATTGTTTTGAAATACATTGATTTTCCGAAATGGAATATTTAGATACTGCATACCAGATAATTTTAATCAGAAATACAGGGCTGAAAAGAAAATCTGTGTCTTAGAAAACAAAATCTTTCTATGTGAGATTTTATGTGAGATTTCTAGTGAGATTTTAGGTTTTAAGTGTTGGGACCTGTTGTTTCAGATCCTGAGCACATTAAATATGATGCAAAGTCTGGCATATACAGCATTTTCTCACTCAGCAACTGGTAAAAACATCCTAATTTAAAAGTAGGTTGAAGGTAAGCCACATGTTGAAAACCAGTCTGAATGGTATACTCAGTAGTTACATAACTATAAATCATAAGTAAATTTCTCAGAAACTGTTGAATTATTTACTAAGTTAAAAATCTGTCCATCACCTTTTCATGTGTCTGGATTTTTAAAAAGTATTGTAACTATTACTTTTTTATACATGGTAACTCTGTGGTTGAGGACAATGTTCTGTTTTGTATGATGTCTGCATTCACTACCTTGGTCGCAAAAGTAATATGGGAATGTTCTCAAATTCTTACATCTGCTTTCATATCTGTGTGCATCTGTCTCCAGAGGACAATGGCCTCCGTGAAGACAGCTGCCTTTCCTCTCACATCTGTGTACAGTCTTTAGGGGACAGTGGCCTCCATGAACCCTACAGCCTTCCTGACTCATATAAATGCTTCTCATTAGTAAACTCTGTTCATAAGCGTTCTGGAGAAAAAGACATTTGGGAACAAAATATTCTGTGTCTCTTTTGAATAGCATGAAGAGCAGAAAAGGGGTGAGATGAAAGATTATTCATTGAAAGAAAATCAAGCCCTCTATAATCCTTTAGTAAGTCAGAATTTTTGTATGTTATTTTTATTAGTAATCAATTTGGAAAGAAAAAGATTAGAACCATTTATGTGTAAACAGCAGGCTCTCATACAAGTGCGTTCTGAGTTCTATGGTGGCTCTTCCATGATGATAAGCAGACTTTACGAAGCTTCACCAATCTTCACCAGGTCCCATTATTTGTGGCAGGGAGATTATGAAAAAAGTATCATCAATTAATCTATTGCTATACTCCTTTATAAAGTGCATTTTTGGCAGATGTTATCCTGCTTAGAAAATAATCTTGGCTTAACAAATAAAAATATATAAGATATAACAATTTATACTGACAAAAAATATGAGTTCTAGTGTAGATAGTTAGCTATCCTCTCATGTATATGAAGTAAACACACCACTCAGGGACTGCTGCTTCACCCAGAATGATCTGTCTTGTCCACAAGAATCTCAAGATACCATGGCTTCCATTTTGAGAGTCCTAATACAAACAGATTCTTTGGTGCCTATTTTTAGAAGTCAATCAAAATATCTCATCCTGAAACCAACTTGTAACCTAGTTTTCGATTGTGCCACTTATGAGCCTCTGGTTGAGATGGCTCATTTTATATGTGACCTCGGCTAGGATCTGCTGTTCTGGTATTTGAACAATTCTAATCTTGAATAGTTTGGTGAGTTTGTTTTGATTATTTGAACATTTCCAGTTCTGGGCTTTGAGTAAGATGTGGAAGTCAGGGTGCAGTGACTTGAAATGTGTACAAGAAAGAAAACAAGATAAAACAAAAAAACAAAAACAAACAAACAAATAAACAAAAAAGATCTGCAACAACAGAAGCAGAAAAAACTGAACTCCTTGAAAAGAAGGAGATATGGAGGAATATGGACTATTTCCTGGACTTAGCTTATAATTTCAACTTTTACTTTACTCTTCCTTTGGTCTTCAGTTCATGGACATAGTCTGAAAATGTTCAGTATCTCAGCTTCCATAATTAAGTATGTGAATGAATTCCTTAAAAAAACCCTCTCTATCTCTCCCACATTTATTTATCTCTATCTCTTTATATCTGTCTATCTATCTGTCTATCTATCTATCTATCTATCTATCTATCTATCTATCTATCTATCTATCATCTATCTACCTATCACCAATTTAATCTTCTATCTCCTAGCATCATGTGTATTTGGGCTGATTTCATTTTTCTGGCAACCCCTATCACATACCATGAGACAGTGAATCAATGTACATTTGTATCTCCACACATTCTTTTTCTTAAAGACAGGAAAAAATCAATCTTCCCTATGTACTTCTCACCACTCTGAGAGGGAACCTCTGAATGAGCGAGTGCTGTTGTAGCACTTCCTTTCTGGTGGGATCATCCTATTAAGCCTTATGAACACAAAACCTTAGATCCATATGCTGCACTTATCTTCTCTCTGCTTCCATTGGTCATGAGGAAACTATCAATAAGACAAAGTTACTAGACTTGAAAGAGTCCAATTCACATAAATTGAGATACAGTTAGCAGATATTCATATTTACAAAATCATTGTATATTTTATTCCATGAATATATTTCCTATGCTTTTTAAGGCTTTTTAATGCATTGTAATAAAACTAGAACTTGAGTAAGTCCCTAGAAATCACAAAAGTCGACATAATTGTGTCTAAAAATAAATTTCACTACACTACAACTAAAAATGATGAGATGTCAAGTACTGCTTACACAAGCAAACTGTTATTGGAAATGTGTGGTCCTCGTGCCTTGGTACTTTTCCATTAATTCCTCGGTCCTCACCTTTGGCTTAGGTTACAGAAAAATCTGCCATATTTCTGTTGGGTGGGATAGATTTCATTCAGGGTGATTGGTAGAGCAGCAAGAGTTTACTTTCTAAATGAAAAGGTAAGAAATTGAGTTAATACATGCACTCTGCATTTCTTATTGATTGGTAAAGAACACAAGCATTTCAGAAATAAAACAAACTAGAGCAACTTGGCAATGAAATAAATGAATGAATAAATAAATAAATAAATACAGGAAGAAAGAAATGGAGGAAGAAAAGGACATAATATCATGAAGGTGTTAGGGAGGAGTTAGGGAGAGGGTGGAAAAGTTAATATACTCAAATACATTGTATGCCTGTATGGAATTCTCAAAGAATCAATAAAAGTTACATTAAAATAAAAGTTAATTATAATGATTACTAACAAAAGAACAAATTAATATGACTCAGAAATAAATCGGAAAGTTTTATGTGATAACCATGTGAAAAGGTAAGACACTTCTTTTCTTTTATTCTCCTGGTTTGTAGAATAATCAATGCATCTAGACAAATTAAATAACTTATAAAAATTAACCAATATAGAAAGCTGTCAAAACCAGAATGTAACTAATCACATATTAAATTTGTTTAAACAAATGGGCACCAGTTTTATTCTCAGAGCATTGAGGAAGAAAGTTACTAACCTTTGTGATTTTTGAAAATAAGATTTAGATTACATACTGTAAAATCAGAGGCAAAATGAGCCATAAACAAATATTTGCCATAGTTAGTAATTTGACTCTCCATGGAATATGCTTTAAAAACTACATGTGCAGAAGTATGAAACAAGTAAAAAACAAGTTTGGATAATTGGAAGCCTGTTTCTCAAAGGTAAGAAAATAAGTTTAAAGTTGAGAACTTAGAATAATCCTTCCAATTTGAGCTTGCTGTTAGAAATATAGTATGTATGCACATTTTTCATGACATGTTAAAGTTAAATTTATACATATAAAAGATATATGCATGTTTGTAAGTATTAATATACATGTTTATGCTTCCTAGATTATCAACTAAAAGTAGATTCAATAGCTTCTTGGAAGTCAGTCAAAGTCTCAGATGGGATCTTCAAAATTATATCCAACTAAAGACATCAGATCTTTTTAATATCATGATAGGTCAGGTAAACCACAACACAAATCTGGAAGATTGTGGTTTCATGAAGTAAGTAAGTTCTTAGAAATGACAGTGATTTGAGTAAATGACATAGTAATGAATCAAAAGGAGGTTTTGGTAGTCAAAATCTGAAAAATATAAAAAAATAAAAATTTATATTAATAAAATAGTTATATCATACTGATATCAATCAATAAAAATCAGTTCACTGTAGGAGATGTCTACTAAGTAGATTTAAAATTGCAAGGATGTTAGAAAATTACCATGGGTCTAACATGAGTTTCTTCCTTTGGCATGGAGTTCTGCCCTTCCATTGTCACAGTGGATCCTGTAGGGAGACCAGGTTACAGGTCAAAGGTTTTGTGGTTGGGGTAGTGTCTCAGTCCTAAACGCTCAGCACCTTGTCAGATTACAGGAGATGGCATACTCAGGTTCCCCATATCCTATTGCAAGACATCCTCTCCAGGGTCTCCATCATGGATTCTAGTGAGTTTCCAATGCACTAGGTCTCCAGCTTCCCACTTAAATATACTTTAATTCCAGTCGTCTCTCCATATATTCTCCTTCTCCATCCCTCTTTCCACATCTGGCCACTTCTCTTCCCATTCCCATCCTCCTCCAGCCCATCTGCTCTATTTCCCCTTTACCATGTCCACACTGAGCCCTCCTTGTTGCATAGTCTCCCAGGGTCTGTGTGTTACAGTACCTTTGTTTGTTCTTTGGTTAACAATTAATAGCCACATAAAAGTGAGTACATACTATGTCTTTCTGGGACTGAGTTACCTCACTCAGAATGATTTATTCTAGTTCCATCCACTTGCCTGCAAAATTCTGAAGTCAGTTTTTTAAGTAGTTAAATAATACTTCATTGTATAACTGTACCACAATTTATTCATTCTTTGGTTAAGGGACATCTACTTTGTTTGCAATTTCTGGCTATTATGAATAAAGTTGCAATGAACACAGTTGAGCAAGTGTCCCTCTGGTAGGATAAAATGTCCTTTGAGTATATGCCCAGGAGTTGTGGTAGCTGGGTCTTGAGCTAGGTTAAGTTCCAATTTCCTGAGGAATCACCATGTTGATTTCCATAGTGGCTGTACAGGTTTTCCCTCCCACCAACAATGAAGGAGTGTTCCTCTTGCTACACATCCTTGCCAGCATGCGCTGTCATTTGTGTTATTGATCTTAGCCATTCTGGCAGGTATACGATGGAATCTCAGAGTAGTTTTGATTTGCATTTCCCAGATGACTAAGGATGATGAACATTTCTTTAAGTGTTTCTCAACCATTTGAGATTCTTCTTTTAAGAATTCTTTGTTTAGATCTATACCCCATTTTAAAAATAGATTATTAGTTTTGTTAATGTCTAGTTTCTTAAGTTATTTTGTTTCATTGATTCCTCGTATTACGATTTCAGCCCTCAGTTTGATTTTTTTTTCTTGTCATCTACTCCTCTTTGGTATGCTTACTTCTTTTTGCTCTAGGGCTTTCCAATGTGCTATTAATTTGTTAGTATGTGATATCTCCATTCTTTCTTCATAGGCACTTTTGCTATGAATTTTCCTCTTAGCATAGCTTTCATTGTATTTCATAAGTTTGGGTGTGTTGGATATATTCTCATTGAATTCTAGTGTAGAGGAATATTTAATCATTTGATCCAGCAACATGGATGCTCCAGGAAAAGTTCACAAAGAAAGGCCTGTGTGATAGCTAGGAAGGGATCAAATCCAAGGGCCTGTGTGACCAGATCACATCCAGAGGTCCGTGAGATCCAGATGGAATGCACAAAGAAGGTTAGTATGGCTAATCCTATCCTCCTTTTGTGCTAATGCTAGGTGAAAGGGATTTCTGTGGTTGAGGAAAAGTATCACACACCTTAGTGACAGACACTATCTTAAGAGAAAGGCTGGAGAAAGATATTCTAATCAAATAGAACTAAGAAAACAGCATGCAAAACTATACCAACATCTTCTAAAGTAAATTTCAAATCAAATAAGTCAGAAGATAAGGACTGTCATTTAGTACTCTTTGAATGAACAATACAACAAAGGGATATTATAATCCCTAACATAAATGCACCAAACACAGACATGCCCACTTTCCTAAAAGAAATACTTTTAGATCAAAAATCACAAATTAACCCCAATAAAGTGACAGTTAATGTCTTTGATATCCTACTTTCACTAAGAAACGGGTTATTTGGGTAATAATTAAGCAAAGTATCATTGGAGTAAAAAAGATATCATAAATTAAATGGACCTAAAAGTTATAGAATATTCCAGCAGACCACCAATAAATATACATTTTTCTCAGCATCCCATGGAACTTTCTACAAAATCAATCACATATCAGGATATATTTTCCTGAAAAAAATCTATGAAAAAATGAAATAACACCCTGAATTCTATCTGAGCACAATGAAATAAAGCCAGATATCAACATCAGTAGAAACTACAAATTGTACTCAAACTCCTTAATGTTCAACATATATTCTAGTTTGTTTACAGAATGCATAATTTTAATTGAGATTTTATGTGTTTCCTCTGAAACACCTATTCATGTCAAGATCTTAGAGAATATATAGAGATACACTATGTTTATTTTAAAGAAACACACTCACACAGTAAAGATAAATTCTGACACTTCCTAACTAGAAATTTCAAGATTAAAGCACATAATATTGGGGCTGAGTTAACTTTTAAGAGTCTTGCTCTTCTTCCAGAGGACCTAAATTCATTTTTCAATACCCACATCAGGCAGCTTATAATTTTTCATAACTCTAACTCTAGAGGATTAGACATCCACTTCTGCCTCCCTCGAACACCCTTACATGGAACATACATAGTCACATACATATAACTTAAAATAAAATAAATCTCTAAAAAATTGAAAACATAATTTTATTCATTTCATTTCATCTTTTTTTCTTTTTTATTAACAGTCAAAAATAACCAGTGCTTTTAAAATCTGGGATCTTTTAGTACTAACTTATTTTCTCAGTGATTAAAAGTAGTTCACAAAGCATCCCAGAAGTATCATATCCCATAATCTCTTGGTAATTAGATAATATTTTTGGAGATGAATATTATTTGCTAGATGTCATATTAAGCAAACATTATTTATTTCCCTGTACTTGCTTCGTATGGCATTCATGTGCCGAGGATAATAATAAAGCTTCTCATAATTTTTTTCTGTATTTGGAGATAATATTATTTGGAATCAGAAAAGTTTAAATGAAAATATTTGAAGTACTTGATTGCTGGTATTGTTTCTTTGAGTAAACACACCTCCCTATTGAGGAAACACAACTTCTTTACACATAGCTGCTCAGTCAGTACCATTGAAGATTATTTCTAGAACATTTTATATTGATCTAAATCAAATTACAAAAATAAAAGACATGCCAAACAAAGAAAATGTCTTATATATCCTTCCTTGTTATTTCTTTAAGATCATCCTGTTGTGATACTATGAAGCAAAATTGTTAGTACGAGATAATGGCTGAGAAAGACTTTATGGATTCCAACAGACTTCCACTAATTAAATGAAAATATGTACTAAATTCAGGCATTTATATAGGTATTGTAGCAAAGCACTAATTAACCAATGGCCTTTATGTACAGAAATTGCCAAGTTAATTTAATAAATAGAGTCATAGTGTATGTGTTTTTTGGTATTAGGAATGAATTGCCATCTAGTATACAACTATTCTAGGGATGAAGATAAAAATAAACATGAATAGAAAAAGCACACTGAGATGGAGGACAATATAAAAAGATACATTTGAGTGACAATATAATATGCTCAGCTAGCTAAAATGCATTCATATTATTCCAAAGCATGGTATGCAAGACTTGAGTGGGATGAGATGGAGCTGGTGGGTGGGGTATAAATAATGATGCTTAAAATGGCAAGGGATGTGCACTTCACTCTAAGAATAGTTGATTCTGACAACTGAAGGGTGACATGATTAATCTATTTCTCAGCAAAATCACTACCTCAAAATTCCAAAATAGAAAACCAGGAAGGAGGACAACAATTGTTTCAAGAACCCATGTTTATAAAAACATTGATCAGGATACAGTAGGACATCCAGTTCCTAGAAAAAAATGTTCAAGAGTACAAGGAAATAAAGATGTTTCATCAAAGTCCTTTATTTTAAGCTAAAGTTTTAATTATATATTGAGAAGTTTTTTATAAAATTAAATTGCTCAGATCACAACCTTTCATGCATCAGGAAGCTCCTTTGAAAAGTGTTTTGATAAGTAAGAAATTAAACAAGTAAAGAGGGAAAAAAGGAGAAATGTGGAAAGGAAAGAAAGAAGAAACAGGAACTAACAAGAAGAGGAATAAAGTGATTCTTAAGTTATTAGTTAAAAGATGCCAAAATTATACACATATCATTGTTGAGGCTTCTCAAAAGATTTTAAGTGGCCTAAAGAACTGGATCCACTACTTTGCACTAGAGAATTTAGGAAGACTTCTAACAAGATTTTTCACAATTTTACAATAGTTTACTGTTGGAAGAACAAGTTAAAAAAAGACATGCTTAACAAATGAGGAAATTAGTAATTTCAGAAAGATTTGAGAGGCAAGAAAATTATACAGCAAAATATAGATTAACTCAAAATAATAAATAACATTATTTATTAGTTAAATTATGCAAGTGTTAGATGTGGATTCAGTCAATAATTTAATCTAACATTGTGAGAAATGACCAGAAAATAATAATATTTGTGAAAAGGAGAACAAGATTATTAGACTGCTAATTTTTGTTCCTGCTTTGATGGTATGAGGTATAGAGGAATATTTCATCTTTTAATCCAGCAATTTGAATGCTCTGAGAAAGGATCACATTCAAGGCCTGTGCAATACAGGTGGAATGCAACACATTTAAGTAACCGAATTTAAAAGGAAGTTGTGGCACATGCCTTTAATCCCAGCTCTCAGGATGTAAAAGGAAGCAGTCAGTTTGGAAGTAGGTCTTGGCTCTCAGATTGTGGCTCTCAGTTCATGGTTCTCAGTTCAGAGTTGTCAGTTCAGAATTAAGAGAATAGCAGTAGAGATTGAGAGAATGGAAGGAGACTAGGTCAGAGCATGCTAGTCAACTGAGAAGTGGAAAGTCAGAGGCAGAGTGAAATACAGAGTGAGTACACTCCTTGTATACCAAGTCTGAGAGTGAATCAGAGTGAAGATTTGGCAAAGTGATATCTGAGATTAATCAAAGTGAAATGACAAATCAGAGGAAGAGTTAGCAGGGTGAGTCAAAGTGAGGACACAACCAACTCTCACATTATAAGAACAGGCTCTCCACTCAGAGAGTCAGGCAGTCAGAGAATCAGTCAGATAAGTCACAGGAAGTTCAATAGAAGAGTAAGTTTAAGAAAATGATTCATGTAACACTTAGAGTCAGTTTTATGTCTAGCAGAGCAGTTCAATTAGAGAAGTCAGGGGAGTCAGTCAGAGTCAGAAGAGTTCAGATAGAAACAGTTAGCCAGTGCAGAATGTCAGTTTGAACCAGTCAACTTGGAGAAGAGTTTGAGCCAGAACAACAAGTGAGTTTAATTGAAAGAGAAGAGTCAGTTGAGTACAGCTCTAAGCTCAGAAGGAGCTAGTCAGAATGAGCTCAGTCAGCAGTAAGTCTCAAAGGCTGAAACATTCTAGGTTTAGGTTTGCAGATTAGATAATATGGAGACTGAAGTCTTCTAGTTCCCAGTTAGCATTTTAAAGATTAGATTGTATGGAGGCTGAAGTCTTCAAGGTCTAGATTTAAGATTAGAATGTATGGAAGCTGAAACTCTCTAGGACCTGGGATTAAATTATCAGACAATAAGCTGTACTGTGCCTTGAACCCATGAGAATAATTAATAAATCAACACCTTTACATACACGGTTACAGTGAGGGATTTTTTTATTCAGCCAGGAAGTGGTGGTGCATGCTTTAATCCCATCACTCGGGAGACAGAGGCAGGTGTATCTCTATGTGTTTGAGGCCAGCCTGGACTACAGAGTAAGTTACAGGACAGCCAGAGTTACAACAGAGAAATTCTGTCTCCAAAAAACAACAAAAAACAAAAAAAAAATTAGATAGCAGAACATTTTGGATATTTTGGATATCAAATATTTTTGATGACAAAAAAGATTTGGATGACAAAATTGCACATGGAAATGAGTCAGTTATGAAAAAAATAGTACTAGTAGGTATTAATAACTAGTATTACAAAAAATCTTAAGAGCCAAGAAACAGAAATAGAGGAAATTACCTATACAAATTTAAACAATAAATAATTTAGGTTATGACTTTGTAGCATACTTAGATACAAGGAAATAATGAAATTGAAAACATTAAGATGAAAAAGAATCCAGTTAACAGACATGCATGCTCCCCTAGAGGAGGGATAAGATATTTATATATCTTGTTAGAAATAGGGTGTGTGTGTGTGTATGTATATTGATTCTTAAATTTTATTTCTTTCTAATATTACTTTAAAATTTTAATTATTGTATTTTGATTATATACTTTCCTCCTTACCAACTGACTCACTCTTCCGGTCTGATACTGATTTCTTCTGCTGAACTGCCTCTGTGCCTCTGTCTCAGAATCCCCAGACTGCCCAGACTGCTTCAGTCTGCTTCTATAACTGACTGCTTGCTTCAGACTGCCTCAGACTGCTTCATACTGCTTTTGTCTTTTACCCTTGATCTGCCTCTGTGTCTTATTCTCTGTTTGCCTCTGTGTCTTATTTGTGTTTGTCCAAGACTGAACTAAGAGCCTGCTTTTTTTATCATGAGAATTGAGTGTGTCCTCACTCTGACTCACTTTTCCAATTTTTCTTCTGATTTGACATTTTGCCTGCTCTTCACTTTGACTTATCTCATATCTCACTTCCTGTCTGATACTGACTCCTTCTGAGCTCTGTTTCCTGTCTATGAGCTCTGCTTCCTGTCTTCTAAATACTGGGATTAAAGGTATGCACTACCACTGCCTTCTAAATACTGAGATTAAAGTTGTCTATTAACATTATTTCTACATTCCATCCAGAACACACAGGCCTTTGAATGTGATCCCTTCATATAGACCTCTGGACATGATTCTTTCCCAGAGAAGCAATGTTGCTGGAATAAATGATTAACTATTTCTCTACACCCTTCAGTTGTGTACCCACTAATAGCCTTGCTAGCTATAATGCTTAACTCTAGACATCAATGATCACATGGATGACTTTGGTTAAACCCAATGGCTCATAAAATAAACCCAAAAGACATGATGTAGGAAAGAGGCTTGAGGAGTGGTGAATGGATCTTGATAGATGAAGCAGAGCTGTAAGTGACAGTGTGAGATAAAAGAACCAGAATGCATTATATATGTTTAACTTTGTAAAATAAATTTTAATAACAAATCTGTGCAAATTTTTAAAACTTAAAAAAAATACTTCAAATGGTTTGTGACAAATAAAATTGTTTTGGGACTGTAAAATGTAAAGTTTCTCTAGTTAGATTCAGCACACAATATTTAATTAGTCCATTGATAGTCATACCTGTGATGAGCACAAAATAAATTACAAAGGTTTACTTTACAAAATGGCAACCATGATATAATATTTAGAAAAATAGTATGGTAAATTTGTTTATCATCTTTTAATGGATAAAGTCATTAAAACTAGTGACTATCAAAACATTAAAGACTATAAGTACATACTTAATTTTAAGTAATAAAACAGAGAACCATGAAAGGCTTAGAGCAAACAGAATCTGAAGAAGAAGAAAGAACATTCAAAATTATTTATGTGCTTCAGAATAAAAGCACACGATGCTGCAAATGCAAACAGTGTTGCTGTGGTAACCCACCTGCTGTACAACAGAATTCAGACATTTATTTCTTGAAAATGGGATTGCAGAGCAATTTGCTATTACAACTTTCAGGACTAAGAATCCAGCACAAATGTCATGTGTACATTTGAGATATGCAAAGTTCAAGCTACAGAGACATTTAGCTTTAATAGTATTACTTATATTGTCAAATTTATATTGAGTGCTTCCATTGGTCTGGCACTAACAGGTAAAACAAAATCAGAGAGAATGTTAATAAAAGAAGTACCAGTGAACCACATGGCTGCAGAGTGTGCAGAAAGTAAAATTAACAATACATTGTCATTGTTTCTTTGAGATTTGTAGGGAAAGGATCAATTTATTAGGCTTGTAAGACTGGCCCATGAATTAGTTAACTTCCCTGTTGCTGGACTGACAGAAAGGCTCATGGGAGAAAGGATTTGGTCCTGCATACAATTCCAGAGGAGTGACAATCCATCATGGTAGTGAAGACTTGCAAGTGGACTTGTGAGTCTGACCGAGCAATAGGAAGCAGAGAAAACACAAAGTGAAGCCAGGGTATGAAACATCAAATAGCAACTTGGTGGCTTTTTTCTCCATCAGTGTTCTATTTTATAAAGGTTTCACAACCTATCATATAGTATCACCAGTTGGGAAGCCAAATATTCATTTACAGGAGTCTGTGAGGGACATGATATGTTTATATCACATAGCCTGGCAGGATGGAGACAGTGATGGTGGTGAGATTTACTAGTCAGCCTCTGATATCGTCCATCAATTTCTAACTTGGGTTGGAGGCCAGTATTTCAGAACTTGATCACCAATCTGCATTGCTACTCCAGAGAATGAAAAATGTAGATTACTTTCTTTACCTTTGACATTTTGAGTGACATTTCTGAGTGAATATTGGGAAATTAAAAAGAAGATATGTACAGATGAAGTAGCAAGACACAGATTATGTTTGCGACCTTTGGATATTTATAAGGAAGCTTACAATATTTTTACATCTTCTTCCCTTCTACTCTCACTCCCTACTTTCCTGCCTCCCTAGCTCATTCACTGACATCCCGTTATCTTGTCATTTTATTAAAAGTTTTAATTCTCTTGTGAGGTAGATGGAATAGAATGAATGTGCTCCTAGCCTCAGAAAGATGTACAGAATCTGCCCATACAGACATCCTTGTTTCCCACAGAAAATAGAAGCTTTGATCACATGAACAAGTAATAGAACATGTCACAAAAAAAAACTTCAACTGAGATGATTGGGTAATAATTTTGATAAAGGAATGGGATGGGAAGGAGGGAGAACAGAGAGAGATTAAGATTCTAGTCATTCTACAGCAAGAAAGAAAAGTGTGAAAATACGTTACTTTTGAAAATGATTTGCTAGTTTTCTGGTGTTAGAGAGTAAGTATAAGAATATGGTTTACAGGGATGTTATAGGTTATTTCCATATTGTAAATGCCATCATTTATCACATAGAGCAGCTGGCATTTCATAAAGTAAATAATAATAAAGTTGCAGACTTTTTGTTTGCAGAGGACTGGGTTGTGTGCATATGATGTTGTTTTCTTGTTGTTTTTTTTCCCCAAATACTGATACTTAAATTGGATGGCAAGTCTTCATACAGCAGGGAGAGCACTGCATGGTGATGCCAGCACATGACTAGGTACACATTTCTCAAGGACAATGGCTAGTAACATGGGGTATGAGAGACTAATTGCTTGAATATCTGGGAGAATTGCTTATTTCATTCATGAAATTTTCTGTTTGTTCTTCTTAAAACATTTTTAATTTAGATTTAAAAATTTTAATTTAGATTTAAAAAATCCTATAAGAAGCCTGACATTGTTGCACCCAACATTCAGGAGGCAGCTGAAGTTCAAGACCAGCTTGCTCTTCATAGTGAGTTTCAGGGCATCCAGGACTACAGAGTGAGAGCATGTCTCAAAATACCAATAAACAAACAAACAACCAAACCCTGCAATTATTATAAAAGTTTATTGTTCTGTGTCTTATTGCCAGTGGCCCAGGACTAGTTAAATATAATCTTAAGCATTTAGCAGCAGCTAGTCAATTAGTACTGGCAATGTTACAGATCCTAGGCTTTGAATTTCAGGACGCTTCACCCCTTACCAACAGCTAGTATTACAGCTCTAATGCTTTGGGTATTCCAAATCTTGATCATTAAAGTTTAGCAGATTCTGGATCTAAGATTAATGGAGTTTACAAATTAGCAAGAAAAGATTCAGTGTTATGTTACACTGCAGCAGGTAAGATTAGACTGCCAAGATAATTCACAAAATGTAGAAAGCCTGTTATTTATAGAGCTGGAAGTAGGTGTGATGTGAGTATTACATGGAAATGTAAAATTTGTAATTTGAACTCATCACAACACAGCTCAAAGTTGTTCAATGTATAAATAATACACAAGAACCAATTATAAGCCTTGCATCGTCTCAACCACAAGCTTCCCACTGCATCGGTAAGGGAAATGACCCTTCCTCAATGCACCTAAGCAAATGTGACTTCTGGGTAGCAAGGCATTTATAGTTTACTCAGGCTTTAGATAGTTGGAGTAAAGTGTCCAGAATCTGGTTCAGTGTATCCAGGTGGTTATGGCTTGAGCAAGGCTTTGTGAAGCAGGCGTAGAGCATGGTCCCAGAAGCTGAGGTTTCTGTGTTTCTTTCCAAAGGAGTATAGTTTTCTTAAGACATCTGTGGAGCTTTCAAGCTTCATGAGCCTCTACAAAGACAACACAGATATTGCTGAAAGAGGAACTTCTTAGTCGACAGCTCCATGATCAATTCAGCTGGACACAAGAGAAGAGTCTGACGACTCTTCAAAAGCCAATCTACCTGTTTTCTAACAACTTTGCTTGTTAGCAAGAGAGGATAACCCCAGTTAAAGGTTTATGTTCTAAAGTCTCTATGTGTAATGCATGGCTGTGGGTTTCCATTTTTGTTCCCATTTGCTGCAGGAGGAAGTTCTCTGACGATGGGTTAATAAGCCCTGATCTATGAGTATAGCAGAAGGTCATTAGGAGTAATTTTATCACTACTATTTTAAAATATATTTGGTTTTAGCCTGGATCCCTGGTCTATTTATATATATAGATATATATTCACAAACAGACACACACATACATGGGGGGGGCTATGGAACACACTGCTCTAAATGGGTCTAAATTGGGTATCTCAATCATATCCCTCCCATCAGAGCTCATGGAACCATTCAAGAAGAAAGAGATAGAAAGAACTCAAGAGCCAGAGGGGATGGAGGACACCAGAAGAACAAGGCTCTCTAAATTAACTGAGCAAAGCTCATATGAACTTACAGAGACTGAAGCAGCAAGTACAGGTTGGACATAGGACTATATCAGGTCCTTTTCATATATATTATAGTTTTCATTGTAGTATTTTTATGGGACTTATGAGCATATGAGCAAGTGAGTCTCTGATTCTTGTTCTTTCTCTTTGGCTCATCCTTCTGTTGGTTTGCCTGGTACAACTTTGATGTGATGTTTTTCATTTTATGTTATGTTCTGTTGTTATCTTTTAGAATCCAGTGCTTTTCTAATGAGAAACAGAAATGGAGTGGATCCAGAGGGAAAGGGAGTGGGAAATGTGATGCTTCTCCCAGGTGTAGCAGATACTAGTGAATTAACCTCAGTGGTCATTATTTATTTATCTCAATGGAAACACGTGTTTTCGCCATAGGTATCTTGACCTTGTGATTGTTTACTCAGGTGAAACTTCTTAACCCTCAGAGTATAAATTGTGTGATGCTCTGAATACAGTTGGCTGTTGCATATGACATTAGTCCTGCTCTTCTATGTTCATTCTTCCAACTAGAGTGGTAAGCAGGGAGGAACTGGGAAGAATAGTGGGAGCAGAAATTGTAATCTGGATATATTCTATGAGAAAAGAATCTATTTTCAATAACAAATCGGGAAGGATGGGAAAATCCATAAAAGAGTACTTACAGTAAATTATTTTTGTTATCATTAACACGTTTAATAATATTTAACTTGGTTTACCTTCTAACTAAAATACTTCAAGAAAGTAGTGCCATTCTATGTCTCTATGGTATATAAGCATAAAAATCTGTGTAGAAAAATGTAATTTCTATGGTATCCATAGTGAAAGTACATTGGCACTTGTAATGGTTATAGAAAAGATAGCATGTAGGTTACTGGATATGTATATATATATATATATATATATATATATATATATATAGTCATATTCCATAGAGCAGTGGTTCTCAACCTGTGGGTTGTGATCCCTTGGCTTGGGGGTATCAAGTGACCCTTCCATAGGGCTTGACAAAGACCATCTGCATTTCAAATATTTACATTATGATTCATAACTAGCAAAATTACAGTTATGATAGCAACAAAAATAATTTTATAATTGGGGCTTTCCGCAACATGAAGAACTATGTTAAAGTAGCATTAGGACTGTTGAGAACTACTGCCACAGAGAATGTGCAAAAAACTACTATGAAGTTCCACAGCTTATAGATGGCTCTGGTAAATATATAGAAATCCATTGAGATGTATAGACACCAGTTGTGGCTTTTTTTGGAGCATAATTCTTTTAAAAATTCTTTATAATAAAGTTTTAATAATTATAAAAAAAAGATTCCCTTGATGACAGTAATTAGAGTTCTGTATATCCTTGTCATGACCTCATCACTGTTACTATTAAACATAAAGAGATAGAAGATGATGGTGCAGTTATTTTGTATGTGTAGATTATGAAGAGAAGCCTGCAATATTTACATTGCAGAACACTATAAATGTAATGTTAAGTAAAAATGTAAAATTGCACATTATGTGTGTGTGTGTGTGTGTGTGTGTGTGTGTGTGTGAGAGAGAGAGAGAGAGAGAGAGAGAGAGAGAGAGAGAGAGAGATATTTATGGACTTATCTAACAAAACATAGTATAAGTCTTGGAAGATCTTAATTTTAAACTTTTTGTACTATATTACTGTATCTCATCTTTTATGATGTGTTTTGTAAATCATATCAATGAAGAACAAGTTTGTTAACCACGTATCTATGCATTGATGATTACTAAACAAATATCGTTGCTGTGATTCTTCTCTAAGCAGCCATCATTCTGATTTTCTAATTAATAAGATAAATATATGCTGTGCGCCAAACTACTTACTGTATTGTATTATCTGTAACTTTTAGAATTAAAGTTGAACGAGACTATTTATTAATAAAGTAATATTTATATCTCTTTTCATGGAAACAGCAAGCTGCAATTAATTATGTCAAAGACAGTTAATACTTATTCTTTGCTTTTCTTGGTTATATATGCAATATCAATATCTTGAAAACATGTAGTTTTATTTGTCTAGGGTTTGAGGGAAAACATGAAAAAAATTCACTTTTATAAATTATGAAATATTTCAGGACAAAGGAAGAAAATGTTTTGAAAATGGCCCTTGTTGCAGAAAAGTTGCTGTAATTCATCTGTCATTGAGCTTTGAATCTATTCTCACTATTAAGCAGAAAGAGAGGAAATGATAGTAAAGTAAATTTTACATTAATTTTCATTGAAGAGTGATGTCCATTGTATTTCTGTGTTTACTTGCTCCAAGTTCATGTAATTCAAAACAAGTTTATCTTCACTAAGATTGATTTAAATAAATTTTACTTTGTTTTTTTACTGATAAATAATGATATGAACTGCCAGTCTATTTCAAAATGACAGTGCATATATGCATGTTACATGTATACATGTACATTCTATATGTATGGAAATTCCAATTTTCATACATTTTTGCTAATATCTCTCACTCTCTCTCTCTGTCTCTGTCTCTCTCTGTTTCTCTCTGTCTCTGTCTCTCTCTCTCTCTCTCTCTCTCTCTCTCACACACACACACACACACACACACACACACACTTTAGCTCCCACATAGCTGGACTTTCCTTCTGTTAATAGTATCAGCATTAAATGATTTTACTGTGATCTATTATATGTACTTTACTTATGTCATATATAATCTATTTTTATTCAATTAATGTTTTACTTTAAAGGTTAGCTCTTACAAAAAGGTATGAAGTTGAGTGCATAGGGAGAAGGGGAAGATCTGGGAGGAGATTAGCAAGAGGAAACCATAATTAGAGTACACTGTATAAAAAAATATTTTAACAACAACAAAAAGTGATCTACTCTTACATTTTTTCTAAATGCTCAGAGATTTAGCATATATATTTAGTATATGTATGTAGGTTAGTGTAAGTTAACTTTTGCATATGTGTTAATCACTGCCTCATTGGTATGCAGTTGTCCCATTAAAACTCTGTGTGTGTGTGTGTATGTGTGTGTGTATGTATGTATGTTAATTATTTCTTGGTGTGTATACTATCACATACAATTAAGTTATATGTGTATGTCATATACATACATACATATGTGCACGTATATACTATACACACACACACACACACACACACACACTTATGAGTAAGTGCATATTTTTTTTGTGGTCAAATGCCAAGGACAGGTGTCAGATGCTTCCACTGTTACTGTCTATATTTTCTCACTAATGGTCTCTAACAGAATTTGGATTTACCAAATGGATAGAGCAGATGGCAAATGAAATCCTGGGATTCTTTTGTCTCTGCTTTTCAGTATGATAATTATAGACCTGTGTCATCATGCCTAGCATTAGATATGGATGCTGGGGACCTGAACTCAGTTCTTCATGCCTGTGTAGTCAGCACTTTGCCCTCAGAGTCATCTCCCCCATGCATACAGTTAACATTGACTGAAAGGTTTTCCTTCACCATCACATTTGCTAGTACTTTTATAAAAACAGTTGATCACATATGTGCAGGTAATGCCTAGGCCCTCAATCTTACATAGACAATTTTGCTGTACATGGTTTAGTACCTACATATTATGTGCATTTACTTAATTTCTCATGGTAATACAAATCATCTACATCTCTCAAAATCTCTAGTTGTCATACATGTGTAGATCTGCTTTAAGAATCTTTTACGTTGAATACACATACAATATCTTCAGCGACTTCTTCATATAATTTCAAAACTGGCAAATTTGAATTAGCTTATATCATACTTATTTATTACCATTCTTATTCATGTTATTTAACATTGTGTCAGATTCATCATTTCTTATACTTCATAATTTTGCAGATTACTTTTATTTTTTCATAGACTCATTATATTTAGAAAACTATTTTTTCTTTTATCATCTGCATTTACTAAAATCAAAATGAAAACAGTCAACTTAAGTATAATCATTATTAAAAGATAAAGATAAGATAAAGGATTTGTTAAAACTTAAAGAATTAAACAAATAGAAATTATTTTGTACTGAATTATTTTTAGAGATTGCAGTACTTTATTAGAGGCTATGTCAAATTAAAATAATAAGTGTAAAATAATGGTTGATTCTCAAACTATTCTATAAGATCTAACTTATCAACAATCTTTGCACAAAAAATGGGAAGCTGGTATGAAGAAATATTGAAAGATTATTTCTAAAAAATAAGATTCTGACATTGATACCAAACGTTGTCAGCCACTAAAGTATGATTAAACATATTAGGTCAAGAACTGTTTTATTAGCCATATTACAAGGTACATGACATATTGAAAATCTTTAACAGTGGTTTCCTGTCAGTGGTGAAAAATTTTACGTTAACATGATATCAACTTTTCTATTCCAAGAGTTATTTATCACATAGAATAGATTGAAGTGGTGACCAGATGACCAGCAAAGTAGATTGATTTTGACATAAAATAGTCTGGATAAAAAGTGAATCAGACAAGAAGGTGGATTGGTACCTAAGCTGAAGCCTGAGTCTAGAAATGAGGAATTTTTAGCCACCTACAATGAAATAAGCAGAAAGAGTCATTTGAGGACCAAAATATGATATTGTAAAGTCAATGAGCAGTGCAGAGGTAGCTACCAACTGAGGCAAGTAGAATATTTATGGTGCTGAAATCTCTGTTATTCATCCCTAGTACAAGCAGCATATCCACAATGTATGGTACATGTAGGTTATCAGTGGGCAAGGATGCCCAGAGAAGCAATTGTTTCTAATTGACTTGTATGGAAGCTATCTGTACTTGTGACCAAGTCCTATTGTCAACTGTAACCATCTTTGGTAACCTTCAGGAAAAGTTTATTACTAGAACTAAGGGAATAATAGTTACAAAGATTTCCTGACAGGAAGACAGAGAGGAAGATGAGCTATGAATAGGTAACAACGATGGTGAATTTCCAGGCTGGCTGTCTTCTTTCTCACCATCTTGATTTGAGACAGAAACCTGGCAGTTTAAAACATAGGCTTAGAAAAACATTGATTTTCTCCCACAGTGGTGTCTGCTACTGCTGCACTGGTTCAACAAGTTCAAAGACATGTTTATACGACAGTTATAAGCCAATAGGCTATCCTGCCTTGAGTCAAAATGACCAACCCTAAATTAGAGGAGGAGAACCCCTCAAAGACTCTAAAACCATCAGACCTCAAGGAGAGAACATGTTGGATTTTGCGAATAAAATGATTTTTAGTGTGGAGGGTGACTCTCTCTCCCCCTCCCCCTCTCCTTTTCTTCTCCCTCCATCTTCCTTGCCAGTCTTGAACTTAGTCTCACTTTACACAGGACCCTCTTCACTTCTCACTAATCACAATGAAAATAGAATGCCTTCTGCCTAAAACTGATCCTTACACTTTTGTTTTGGGTCACCTTCCATACTCAGAGATTTGTATGAATACTCCCTTCTCTGTTCTTTGCATGTACTTTCCACTATTTTACAATCCAATTCCCTGCTGCAATTTGAATCTCTCCCACATACTCACATGTTTTGAGTATTTGATTTCTCAACCAGTGATGCTGTTTTAAGAGGTTGATATGGAAGACTGGCTGACATAGGACATTGGGGCAAGGCTTGGCTTCACATACATTCTGAGGTATCTGCTTCTTGGTTGGTCATGATGGGAAGCAGCCACAAGCTCCCACTGCCAAAGACCAAATCACAGTATCATGTTAAACTTGTTATGCTGAAACTGTGAACCAAATGAACTTTGCCTCACTCAAATTGCCTGTGTCAGGTAATTGATCACAGAGACATAAATGCAACAAATCTAATATTATATCAATAAGTTTAAATAATCAACATTTATTTAACATAAAACACCAAACCCCTCCTTTTCACCTATTTCCTTCCTGCCTGCCATGCTACTTGACAAAACTTTTTTGCAAACAGATACTAAACATCTCTGTCCTTGTCTTCTTATCCATCATTCACATTTGAACCCCACCCCCACTCCATTGGGCCAGCCTACATTCTCCACATCTTCTCTACAGTCTTCCACCCTGGGGAAACCTAGTCAAAATCTCTTCCAAATAAGATAGATGAACAGTCCTCAGTCCTTCATATTTTCTCTCATTTTACAGACTGAGTTATAATGTCCTTGTCCCCAGAGATTTCTCTGCCTCTGGTACCCACTCTGTGGTTTGCCCCATTCTAACTTGTGAGACCACTGTCTCCATTCTGTCATTTACTTTTTGTTTTCCTGGTACTCTGACAATGCTTTCTTCTTCTCTCTTTCATAATTCCTATATTTTATAAAAACATTTTTATACTTCTTTGACTGTAGTCATCATTACCTTACTTTTGACTTCTTATCTTAACCTTTCATAAAGATCCTACTGAAGGGATTCAGAGTACCATATGCAGCTGATTATGATGCACAAATGAACAATCCCAGAGGAAACCCAACTATGAGTTGAAAGTTCATTGCAGGTACTTCCTACTCATGTACAGTCTTCTTATATCAGTGAATAGCATAGTCACAATAGCACATCATTGCACATGTATGCAACTGTCAGAGTGTTAAGTGCTATTCAGGAATAAACATCATCAAGCAACTCAATTAACCTTTTCAGGGCATACAAATATTATCCTTATTTCAGAGGGAAGAATTTACCCAAATAGTAGTTTCTCAAAGTCGTGTCTCAGTACGTGGATGTCCATTCTTTATATGGTTTAACATTCATAAGACTACTTTGAAAATTGGTTTTGATTCTACTTAATATGGCACATTAAAATCATAAGTGTAATTGTAGAAAAGTGATATAGTTTTATTTCTCACCTCAGAATAACAAATCATTTGTGGATGTCTCAAAGTGTCATGCTTTCCTGCCTTTGTTTCGTTTTTAGCAAACATATCAATTTCTACTTTTATGAATGTATTAATTGACTCACTGTAGCTATAATAGGATTTTAACCCAGCTCTTTATTATTCCTTTCCCATTTTACTATAGTAGCTTCTCAATTCAATTTTCAATGTTTTAAGAATTTTTAAGAACATATGATTATACCTGTGTATAATACCTGTGGCTATTCTAGAGCTAAGAGGGGTTTGAAACATGCTTTGAATGCCTGAGAGCTGAAGGCATTTGGTTATTCCTCTTTCTTTTACTCCAACAGACCCCAGCTAGCATTAATTGATAACAAAGCAACTCCAGTGCTGCCATGTCTTATGACACGTAGCACCTGTTAAAATCCCGTCTCTCTTAAGTTATGTGGCCTGCTCAATGTTTATCTGATCACTGCAGCTGGAGGACCCCAGGCTGGACTTGTTCTCTCCCTAGATGACCTTATAAGGTTTCTTCCCCTAACTTCTATAAAACTACTGCTTATGCACAGGAGGCTTCCTCAAGACTTTGGCCCCAGCCAATAGCACATGATAACTCATACCTGGTTGTGAGCCCCCACATATAAATAGAGCTTTTCTAGTATCACTGCTCTAGCCTATAACTTATCACCATGTGAGGAATTTCCCCCTCTCTCTTTCCCTCTCTCTCTCTCTCTATATATATATAGAGAGAGAACATATATGTATATATGCTTCAATGACCTGAGCTGTTCACTGACACTGCCTCCTGGTTGTTCAATCCCATTGCTCTCAAGCCTCCTCCCAATACCTGCTTGGGAATGATTCCTGCTTGTGCTTTCCTCCTCCAGGCTTGGCTGGTGAGCAGTGGTTTGGTTCCTAGGGAGGGAACCAGGAAGCATGGACCCACACATGTGACTATACAATTTTATAAAGCATTTAGTTTCATAAGCAATTTTACACTGTCTTTTAAGGGTGCAGTTTGAATAGATTACAAAATAGTTTTAAAATACTATTTGGATATTGGATTTTGCAAATAAAAGAATTTTTAGTGTTTTAAAAATTCTTCACCATCACAATTTGGAAATTTGTTTTTTTCTTTTTAAACCAAATTAATCTTTTGAATTTTAACAACAGAGAAGCAAAATATTTTACTTACTTAGATATATTATTTATAGAATAAATCATTCCATAATGTATGTCTTTGATCTTAGAAAGGTTTCAACAGGAATATGCCATTCTTGTCATTGTAAGGATATCCTGGTTGACAAAAAAATATCTGGTATATAACCACTTTACTTTTTGTTTTCTCTTCTATTGATATGCTTTAGAAATCTATATAAAATATCATAGTAGTTTTGAAAAAGGCTATAGATTATGTATAACATTTTGAGTTATGTCAATGTTTTATATGAAAAATTATTAATTGACTTCGAATTTGAAACAGACACAAAGAAATGTGAGGGCATGAGAAGCAGCCACTGGTTACTGTGTTTAAAACAAACCAGTAAACAGCTTGCACTCACCATCTGCAGGTTCCACATCTACATAATCAGCCCACTGCAGACAGAAGCGTTTACAAAGGAATTGCATCTGTACTAAACATGCAGAGGCTTTTCTTTTTATTATTCCTTCAATGGTACAGTAATATTTTCACAGCATAACTATTGTATTGTGTATTATATGTGATTAAGACATGATTCCAAGTAAAAGGGAGCTATGTCTAAATTCTACTTAAATACTGCATCAGTTTATATGATGAAACTAAATATCTGCAGATTTTGGTATCCACAGGTTTCTGTTCTCAGTCTTCTGTGAATATTAAGGGAGGGATAGACTTATTTTTTGAAACCATTACCAGAGTTAATACATGAGAATTTGCAACTCACATTCTAACTTTAAATGGCTGTATACATGTATCATTAGCTAAGTGAATGTGTAAAATGTAGTCTCTAGAAGAATGAATGTTTTTTGATTATCTCCCATGAATCAGCAGATAAGAGCTGATTAACAAATTAAAATCATGTTTTTGGTCCCACCATTAAAGTACAACTATATCCATTATGGAGGTAATTCAATAAATATGGGAAAATCATTTTCTAAATGGTCATGCTTTAGGAGCATATAAATCTTAAAAATGAGAATTTTGACTGGCATGAGTATATAATTAATTTGAATACTTATAATTAATCCAAATTAAATTCTGATTATATATATATATATGTGTGTGTGTGTGTGTGTGTGTGTGTGCATGTGCATGTATGTATGTGTGTATATCTGTATATATTATATACACATATAGATTATATGTTAGATTACACTCACACACATATGTATGTATGTATATGTATGAAATTGATAGCTAACAGCTTGTAATTACAGTTTGAAAGCCATTTGCTAAGGACTGTGTGCCTGACGGTGATGACTATCAAACAAAGAAGGTGGCTTTATGGCTTCAGTTGTTAACATCAAGGTTAACCTTTTTGATGATAGGATTTATAGTTCTAATTAACCTCAAAACAAACACACTCTCTCATATAGCAGACATCAATAATGCATTTCAAAGTTTTGATTATTTTTAGATATAAGTAAGAAAAGATAGTTTTATTCACACACAAACATGTTTGCAATTAGATTAATAAAATAGGACTACTTAGTAAATGGTTTCGTTTTACACATTAGACAGGTCAGGTTGTCATAGCACAAAGCCACAGTCTGAGGATCCAAAGCATTCAGACATTTCTCACCACTTGGAGGCTGTGAAGTCAAGATCAGGGTGTCAGCATCACTGGACTTTATCACAGAAGATTACCTTCCTCTGTATTCTCACAGAGTAGGAAGAAAAAAACTGTCCCTTCTTAGATGGGAAATAATCCTTCCATGTGAGACTGGCTGTGATGATGGATCCCATCCTAAATACTTTCCAAAGGCCCCAGCTCCTAATATTATCACAATGGAGGGCAAGCCTTCAGAAACTAGGGTGTGTATACAAACCAGGCCATAGCTATGAATTAAAATAAATATTCTAATATAAAATTTTAGTAATTCTTTGAGTATTTCATAGAGTGGATTTTGGTCACATTTTCTCCTATTCATTCCACTAATGCCTCCCAAATTCACCCCAAACTTCCTTATATGAATTTATTTTTTAAATCTTCTATTTTTTTCTCAAGCATCAGTAATTTTCTGAATCCCAATTTTTTTCAGTGTTAGAAAAATGGCTCAAAAGTATCTGACAACACACATAAACACTCATTACATGTAAATACACAGACACACATGCATTTATGCATATACACGTCATAGACACATGCACATACACATATACACACTTACTCGTGAACACATGCACAGAGATGCATGCGCACATACCCACATTCACGTATGTGTTCCCCCCCCCAACTTTAGATCAAAAGTTTGTAGAACTAGCATTTCTGCCCCAGAATGTTTTTAGCATCATTTCACAATTTACTTAAAAATGAAACAAGCTGTTTAATGAGTCAAGATGTTTGCATGTGTGTGTACACGTGCTCTTTCTTCCTCTCTGTCTGTCTCTGTGCGTGTGTATGTGTTACTTTTTCTCAAATACATTTGAGTCATAGGGTTTTTTTTTAAATGATCTTTTAGATCATTTTCAAGCCAGAAGCATTTTCATGCTTACCAGCCTGATGGCAGATATTAGGGAAAAAGATGTCTGACCTAAACTCATATCTCTTGGAATAAAGGGTATTTTAATTTGAGGAAGAAATTATGAAATCAATTAATCTGTCCTAGGCCTAGATTTCATTTCTTCTTAAGCTAATTTTTTTCATAACTGCTTCTTAAACTGCCCTCTAAAAATATAGTCACGATGAATTTAGATCTCATGCATTATTTCCCTTATTGTTAAACATTTAGCTATTTCTACTCTTAAAGCAATTCCCACTGTGCTCTTACTTTTTCAACAGCAGAAATGAGCTAGAAAGAATCAGTGGAACACGGAAGTCTGCATCTCTTGCAAGTGATGTGAAATATGCATAATGAATAGCTCTGATACAGTCTCAGCTGCATCAGAAGCTGAGCCACAGCCTCCTATAAACTGGAAGCATGCTCACTGCTGCTGTCTCTCTGGGCAGTCTTAAGGACTGGTGATCTTTCAGTGCAGTGAGACTACCCTCTTCAGAGTGTGGGTCACATGTATATCAGCAGACTTCTTAAAGCCCAGAGTGAGCTGACAGCTGCCAAGCTTGCTAAGCAGAGATTTCATTTTCATTACCAGTAGGTGAACTGCTCCATGGGTCTCTTATTAAGGTCAGTCTGATTCAATAGCCTTAACCTCCTTGAAGCCAAACTACTTTCTCTCCTTTTCCCTCTTTGTCTTTTTATTGCCATCATCTGTTAACCAGGTAAGTGCCATAATAAAATAACCTTTGTTTAAAAGGAGATATAAAAATTCAATCCTGCTATTCCTTAAGAAACATTTCCATATAGTATAAAATTAAAATTCCATTGGTCACAAGGGCAAGAGTGGGTTGAGAAAGAAGTTTTATTATAGGATTAAAGATGAGAGCTTATGATGAAGAGAGAGGAGACAGAAAGTGAGAAAGACTGAGATAGAGTCAGAAAGAAATCAGACAGTGCCCTGTGTAACAGGAGTAGATCACAGAAAAGGGGGTTTCCTTGAGCCTTTATAAAACATATAGCAGAAACTGGGGGTGCATCTTGGGGTACTTCAGTCCAGTTGGCCTGTGCATAACTTGTCTGGATGTGATAGTTTTTGTTTGAATAGTAAAAGGAGAAGAAGACTAACAGGAAGCAAGAACAGGGACCAACTTCCCCTCTTGGATCCTGGTCTCAGGGCAGGACAGAAGCAGGGATATTTTTCCTGGTTTACTCTAAACTGCATTACCACTTCATGTCTCTTGTTGAAAAAAAAAAAAAAAAAAGGTGACCAACGACCAACTTCATATGTTACCAAAGAATTCTTCTGCCCTTAAATACATCTTTTTTGGAAACCAGTAAAGAGGGAATGCCCATAGTCCTGAAAGTTATGAAGAGGGTAAACAGAATGGAACCCAGCAGAACACTCAGAGCTTATGGATGTGTTTCATGCAGGCACTTTACTATGGTAATTGTCATTATGTTACTATGTAAATATAATTACTTTTTAACTTCCACTTTGCTTTCCTTACCTTGCCAAAGAGAAGAGAGCCCTCTGGCACATGTACTTATTTTCCATCAGAAAAGGAAAGAGGGTCCTTTTGAAGGACAAAACGAATGAATCTGTCATTTTCAATTTTATGTTAACACAAATGTGCTTGCTAATTCTCTTCTCCGTTTCAGACATTCTATGCATAGTATCAAGCCGCTTTAAATTGCAATATGGATGGGTAAAAAAACTTGTTAAGCACTATCCTAGCTGTGAAATTATTGGCTGTTGAAGGCAACAATGGGAGATTTTTTTTTGTGACTGTATACAATTTTTGTGAGCATGTAGGTTGCCCATGATCCAATCAATAGATTACCCAAAGCCTTGTACATATGGGCAGAAGTATTGGATGCAGTCTCTCTCTCTCTCTCTCTCTCTCTCTCTCTCTCTCTCTCTCTCTCTCTCTCTCTCTCTCTCTCTCTCACACACACACACACACACACACACACACTCACTCACTCACTCACATACATGTATTAGGAGACAGGGTTTGGAGAGGAACATGTTGGTGGGTTCTTCAGGAAGCTGAAGGAGGTAAATCAGAGGTGGATATGATCACTGCACATTGTTGATGTATATTAATTATGAAAGAATAAATAAAATTATTTTTAAAACTTCTATGAAAGAGTTGCAAAACCTTAGATGTCCAGGAAATAATTGTTTAAAAAGCATAAAAGTACAAATGTTAACAAATTTACATGTCATGGAGTACACATTTCTAAGACATGTAAGAAAAAAATTGTCTGTACTATTTTAACAGTGCAATGTATTAAGTCACCCAGCACTGAAATGTCTTAATGGCAACAACAAAAACATTTTCACATTTTCAGCAAACAATAATAAAAACCCTCAATTTTTTCCTATACATTCCCAGCATAGAATTACAATAAATAAGAAAAAATATCATATCGGGTGTTATAACTGCTAATAATAGATGTAACAAGCAGCCAAACAGAGGAAACAAAGACAATTAATTCTGAGGCTGCAATGAGAAACCAAGAATCTAAGCCAAAGGAAAATGAAATTGACAAAAACTGAACAGAACATGAGAGGTAGGTAGAAAAAAAGTAACAAAATGACAAAGGATGGGACTGATGGTGAATAAAAATATTGGCTTAAACATTCCCAATTTGATAAAATATATAACCATAGAGATTTAGGAAGCAGAGAACACTGAGTATCTTCAAATGTCCTCATGATACCAAGCAATTAAAGATGAAGTATCACTAGTCCTATGAAGTTTTTTTCCATTAATTTTGAAAGTAATATATACTTCACAGTCATTTTAGGGACCCAGAACTACCTTGACACCAAAACATACATAAAGACAGGGAGTAAACCTGCACTACAGAATAAAACTTTGTATAGAAAAAATGAAATAAAGGGGATAAAATAAAATATACTTACTAACTGAACTTGAAGCTACTTTAGAATGCAGCATTGGTTCATTCTGTAAAAATCAATATTGTTGCTTACCATATCAACAAGCTAAAGAAGAAAAATCATGTGATCATGTCAATACAAAAAATTATTTTTTGAAAAATTTAAATTCTATTCATTTTTAAACTCATAAGAAATGACCTCCTTTAGTAAAATAAAGTACATTGCAAACAGATGAGTCATTTATAACCATAAACTGAAGTTAACACTATTAGAACTTAAAAAGTAACTAAATTTTGTTGTTGCAATAGTAACTCACAATGTAGACCTGGCCAGCTTGGATCTCACTATAAAAAGCAGGCTAACTGAAAACTGACATAAATCTGTCCTATACCTCCCAAGTGAGACAGTTAAAAACATGCACAACCATGCCATGTTCAATAATCAAGTTTATCTTTACCTATACTAACAATGATCATGTGTACATTAAAATAAAACATATTTATATTCCCTCAAAATGAAGAAGATAAAAATCTAACAATATGTGGGAGTTTATTTTTTTTGCTAAAAATTATAGAATGCTGGTATTTTAAAGAATATAGGAATACTATTCCTACAAATGTTCAACAGATTTTGCATGTTGATTAGACTTCCTGAAATTTAAAGATTTCTTTGGTATCATGAGAAAACAATGTGCCCATTGCAAGGTTTAGTTTATGTAGCTATATTTATTAAACTATAATCTGGTAGGGGCAGTGTCACGGAGTTCCTTGTATCAGAATAGTGAACCAAGAAACAGAAAAATGTTAGCACTTCAAATTAACCTTTACAAGAAATTCAATGTAAGAATATCAACAATAAAGACCACAGATAAACTAGGAATAAACAAACCCCCAATTTGTCTCACATTATATAAAAAATTAACAGCAACTGAGCAGAGACTTAAATGTAAAAGTTAAAAATTATAGAAGAATATCTGTAAAGGTTAAGGCTTAATAAAGACTCCTTAAATTTAGTAATAAAAAACTACGCATTAAATGAGTCTGTGATTTAAATTTCATTTATTCAAATTTTGGTTTTATACAATAATGAAAGCACAAGGACAAGCTATGGACAGGAAACAATTATTTGCAAAAGACATTTCCAACACAATATTATTGTCTTGAATTTCAATATACATAATTGTTAGATATGATTTTTGTGTTAAAAAGTCCAATCAGAAATGGTCATTTTACTGAGGTGGGTGTACAGATGCCAATCAAGATTTTAATTTATTTATTTTAGGTAACATAAAAATGAAATGTTATACCATAATAGAATATGGTCTACGCTCAGAATGGCTAAAGCCAAGTTGTCACAGCACTAAATGTGAGCAAGGATGCTGGGCTGTTCATATTTTCACGCATTCCTACATGAATAGAAAAATGCAGTTTACTCTGGAAAAGCAGCTGAAAGTACTCAAAGCCTGAATATACAATTCCCAGAAATAATGAACAGTTTTAATGACGCACATGTTCTAAATTGCCACTGCTGGTATCAATATCCTGTTGTGAAACTGCACTGTGGTGTAACAAGTTACCAAGTTGTGAGGGGCTCAGGATATCATCTCTCTGTGTCATGGCTTGCCGTTACATGTAAACCTACAGTTCTCTCAGGCTAAAACTGAAAGCCATTAATACAGTGAGGGGGAGGATGTGGGTAGGGAAAGGTAAGGAGATAGGTATTAATACACCCAAAGTATATCATATAAAGTTATGAAAATGTCCTTATAAAACCTAATACTAGCCGGGCAGTGGTGACACACATCTTTAATCCCAGCACTTGGGAGGCAGAGGCAAGTGGATCTCCCTGAGTTCTCAGCCAGTCTGGTCTACAGAGTGAGTTCCAGGACAGCCAGAGTTACAACAGAGAAATCCTATCTCAGAAAAAGAAGAAAAACAGACAAACAAACAAAAACACAAAACAAAGCAAAACCAAGCAACCAAACAAACAAACAAAACCTAATACTATGGAAGATGAACGCATACAATTAATAAAATAAAATTTTAGATTCAGTTAAAAATAAATGAAACTCAGATATAAAACCTATTTCATGTCCCTTTAAGAACACCTTAGACATTTAAAGATTTGAGTTCTAATTTGGGGTGCATTAAGATGATTGAAGCGAGGGAAAGTGATTGCAACTCTTACATGCAATATCACCATGAGGTCACAGGTAGCCGACTAATTGGAGGATATTTATAGCAGAACTGTGCTCTTTGATTGTCCCACGTTTCTTTCATGAATTTTAATAACTGTGTCTGGTTTTGCTTTTAGCACATCTTCAATATGGAGAGCTGAATATCCTGAATACAAATTCTTAAACTTCCCATTAATCATTAAGAAGTAAGATGCTTGTGTTAGAATTCGTGACCGTACTTATTTTTTTAATTTCCGGTTTTTGAGATTTTAATTACATCATTTCTCCCTTCTTTTTCCTCTCTGTAAGCCCTCCCATGTATCCTCCATATGCTCTTTTGAATTTATGACCTTTTCTTTATTGTTATTACATGCACATATAAGTCTATATTTATGTATACATGCATATAGATAGATACATATATGCAAAATATATACATATACATACACATGTATTAATGGGTCAGTTTGTATAGTGCTACTTACATGTATGTTTTCAGACTGAGCATTTAGCATTTTTTGTATGGCTAATTTGTAAGTTTTCCCTGAGGAAGACTATTTCTCACACTATTAGCATTTCTTAGTTGCCTGAGGTTCTTTTGGTTGGATCGGGTCTTGTTGGACCTTCTCCTATCCACAGATAAATATAGTCTTTACTCTTCATCAAGGATTTTTTTTTTTTACAACAGAGGGAGTCCATTACAGAAAACCATGACCAATAAAAATGTGGATCTGTGGAGTCCAGCCCATGTAGGTGGATACATCTACAAAATAATCTCATACCTAAGTCTCAGGGTATATAGTGGAAGAGGGGCCAGAAAGATTGTGGGAGGCATAAGATCAGGGAGGTTTCTGTGAAATTGGGTCTCCTAGTAATATCAGAATCTACACACTTAAAATCTCACCAATACAGCTACTGAACCATGAGCTGAACAAGGGTGTCATCTTCATCTAAAGACATGCCAGGTTTTTAGAAGGCATTATAACACAACAAACTTCAAAGCAACACATCTCTAAATAGATATCTTTGTCTAATAAGCTGAGTTTGAAGGCTGGGACTATAGGCTGAGGCAGAAGGAGCAGAGTTAAATCCTAACTGGGCTGCAAATAACACCTCCCTAATATCCTAGACTTCACCACCCTTAAATATTTCATCTGTAATGAAATATAAATTCTGTCCCATTCTATGTTAGGAGAAGCTCTACGAAAGTGATATTTATCAAGGACCAACTTTCAAGTTGTCTATGTATTTTAGATTGAAAAGAATATGCAGAAAAACTTATTTGCCAGATAAATATAGCTCCAAAAAAGTGAGAAGAAAACACTGAGGATAATCTATTCATGACATTTAGCAATTGGGGTATCAATTGTTTGAATATATTGCAACATTCTATAACTGTCTTAAACATTATACTATATACATTATATACTATATACACTAATATGTATATATATACATCACAGTAGTATACATTATACTTCTGTGAGATATATATATATCTATCTATCTATATCTATATAGATATAGATAGATAGATATATAGATCATATATGGAAAAAGAGAATCAGTTTGGATTGTTTTTTAACTAGTTATCCAAATCAGACTGACTTCTAGGATTATTTCAGTAGACTGGAAACACTTAAAACAGAAAACAATGCTGAAAATAGTTCAAGAATTGCTCTTCATCCCATATACTCTTCCTTCAGCACAATTTGAAATAAATATACTTTGAGAGTTTTTGCTTATCATTTGAAATTCTGTATTGTTTCACACTGGCAAGCAAACTGACTTTTAGATTGTTGGCTGATAAAGATTCTCACTTCAAAACACCAAATCTTCCTTTATAACTAAAAGTATTTTTAATCACTAAAAAGCCTTGGCTCTACCATCCCATCACTCAGTCTACTTTGGAATCTCAAAGAAATTGAATATAACATCAAGGAAGGAATGCCATAGCAACAGGATAGAAGAATTTACCAGTGAGAATGAGGGCAAGCAGGCTGAAAACAGTTTCTTCTTTTATGTTCTTTTCTCTGGGCTGCCACCAGAAGGTGCTGTTTATATTTAGGGAGGATTTCTCTGCTTCAAATAATCTGATTAAGAATGCTCCTTAGAAAAATATCTAGAATATTGTATATTATGTTATATTATGTTATGTTATGTTATATTATATTATATTATATTATATTATATTATATTTGAGTTGATTCCATATCCAGCCAAGTTGACAATCAACTTTAGCTATCATATCAGAATTGTCTGTGTTGGAAAAAATAGTACACATTTGGGAAAGGTTTTAGATATAAATAATAAAATATATTTAAACATGAATGTTACTTATGTGAGTGGGATCACCTTGTGATAATCTTAGAGCATTTCTGTACATATACATTATACTTAAATTGTTTTAAACATACTGAGTTGGTGCTGACTTTAAATTATAATTGCACTATTGCACAACTCTCTTATATTTAATTCACTTATTTGCTTTGAATCTAACATTTTTAATAACTTCATATATCTAATGCAGTGATCATACTCATTCATATCTATTATCTTTCCTTTCAGCCCTGATACTATTCCCCTTTTAGATTTCTCCCTCTATTTTCTTTTCCTTTCTTCCTTCCTTCCTTCCTTCTTTCCTTCCTTCCTTTCTGTTTGGCTTGCCTTCTTTCTTTCTTTCTTTCTTTCTTTTTGGACCAATTGCATTTAACTAGAGCTGCTTGTATGAAACTGTGATTTGGAATTCTTTTTAAATAGTAGCAGTCAGGAGGTACAGAGTTCAGGGACAATACAGTCTATTTTTTTTTATCCTCAGTGGAAAACAAAGTCATTAGACGATTGATTCTCCTGCATTATATCTACTCTTTTTTCAAATATATCATGTGGGCTAGATAGTTTTATTTACTCTAAGTTTGCAATGCAGCTGCCTTAACTACTTGTCAAAATGACATTGTAAAATACTCAAGAATCGTTAAAGTGAACAGTAATTTTATTTGATTTCTGTGCCCCTGAAACTGTATGGGATTCTGGTTAAGCCAATAGTGCTCACAAAAGAAGCAAAATAGCACCCAGGAAAGCAGCTGCTCTTAATGGCCCTGGGGAAAACGCTTTGATGCTCTGCAGTAGGTTTTGGGTAGAGGCTACTAGTCATACTTTTTTGAAAATAGGCATGTCATTCGGGAAATCAAAAATGAGAGACTATTGCCACATAGATTATTTACAGATGGGAATCTTCACATTTAAGCATTTCCTATCACACTACATGCTTTGAACCTGCATTTTGTAGAATATTGAGCATTTTCTTTTCAAAAATGATTGAAGTTGAAGAAGCAAACTTACTGATTAAACCAATAGAAGTAAAAAGTTAAATCAATGAAAAAATACTAGTCATTTCAAGGTTTTTGTCAATCTTCATCAGATACATCAAATAACAAGTGCTGAAATGAGTTTTTCAATCCCAATAAACATTTTAAACACTTTACCCTGTTCCACATGTCATTTTCTCTGTATATATAGTCTGTTGGGAACAGAATGACAGCTCTCTAATAAATTCAGAGAAACAGGTTTAGCCTCTATAACATAACGTGACAATCAAACGATTAGAATACAATGCATGCACTGATTTATTTTAACATTCAACTTTTGAACAGTTATTGGCCTCGATGCACATCAATGGCTGATACACATACATAAAAGGACATAAAGGGGAAATTACTGTGTTATCCATACAGGCTTCTGTTACTTTGGAAGCTGAAACCAGTGCCACTAGAACTTGGCAGTCTTTGAAATCCTGTCTTTTCCCCTCACAATCAGAATGTGGGCATACATCAATAATAGGCATGTTAATATCAGTGCTGATTGCAGCAACCAGGCTTCATTGTTAACCTATGATTTCTTAGCAGGGTCACATTATTGGAAGTTGTGCTTCAGGGTGTCCCTTTTTTCTGACATGTGCTACTCCTGGTTGGTCCACTCTAGTTGCTTATATAAGAGCAGCTTTTCACTCCTCCACCAGATCACTAAGGGATAGAACTGGAAGCATCATGGCTCAATCATTCAGTTGGCATCCCAGGTTACCTACCCACACAGCTTTGGTTATGAGCTTGGTCTGAGTAGAATTGAAGACAGTTATTATGCTTTTTTTTCCACACCAAAGAAGCCACTTTATTATCACAATCTAGCAGAAGCAAAAATAGTATGAGGTTCATCAAATAGCACAAGAAACAAAGTAGACCATTATAGGAAATCAGCTGCAAGTTCATGTAAAAGTAACATTTTAAACAGAGCCAAGAACAGCAACAAAACAATAACAACAGAAGACTACTTGATTAAAGTCAATGACGTGGGCCTTGTACATACATGTGTGTAAGTGTTGTGTGTATGTTCATGTATGTATTTGTGTACATTAAAGAACAAGATAGAATGAGACATTCAAACACTATTTCACATCTACATCTCTCTCTCTCTCTCTCTATATATATATATATATATATATATATATATATTGACAGTGACACAAATCTCACTGTCAAGACCGGATATCTGTGAACATCAAAACTGGCCATAGCTCTTCTAAAATGAAATCTAATGGAATAATCTATTCCTTACTTTCTATACTGCATGCGCGCGCACACACACACACACACAGTATATCAGTGTCTCTACATAGTAAATTTTATATCTGAGAAATTGTAGATTGAAATAAACAGAAGTATCATTTACGGAGGAACTAAACTAAATTTAGCTACCTAGAGCCTTTCAAAAGAGAAATGGGAACATTATGTTGGCACCAAAAATAAAAAAAAATGAAGCTGCTGAAGAGTGAATGGTTCCCTGCTGTGTGCTTCCTAGGCAGAAGTATTCTCAAGGTCATTAATACTAGCAAGAGATTCAGGAAATTTTATTTCGATTCCACTTTGTAATCATGAAAGACCAGTGGCATATTGGAATTCCTATGCATGCTTAATTCCACTATCAAATCTTCCATTAAATTTTTGTGTCAGGCTAGGGAAGAATAAGAAGATAGAGAAAGCAAATCACTAGATTCAAGTAGGAAATGTTCTTCTAACTATTCTTTTATCCTCAACGTTTAATCTAAGAGTCATATTACCCCTCCTCTTTACTGTGAATAAACAATAAAGAGTAAGAGAAAGCTAATCTAATCTAAGTTTTAAACTTGAGTTTTCTAGCCCAGCAGTGGTGGCATATGCTTTTAATCCCAGCACTGGGGAGACAGAGGAAGGTAGATTTCTGTGAGTTGGAGGCCAGCCTATTCTACAGAGTGAGTTCCAGGACAGCCAGAATTACAGCAGAGAAACCCTGTTTTTAAGTTGTGTTGTAGCATATCTTCTTAATGAAATTATGCCTCTCTCTTCTCCTGCAAGTGAATCACTGTAATGATGCTAAAGGAAGGTAATTACAATGATTGTCACCAATACTGAAAATTTCTAACTTAGTTGAAGATCAAAGAGACCAATTTTCCTTGATTTACTCTTCAGGGATATTATGTCCTCAAGTTTCTATTGTCATTTTCTGATAAACTATTGCAATATTGATACACACTCTTAGATGTAAAGAAATAATGCATTCTATTTATATATATATATATGATATAAAAATATATGAAAAAGTATGCATAATTAATAAAATAACTATCTATAGTTATCTATAAGATAACTATCATTTAAAAAATTTATTCTTATGTGATCCAAGTTAAAATCAGTTTCAAGTTTTTAAACAAAAGTGGAGAATTTTTCTTTTTCTTTTGTTTCTCATTCTATTTTTGAAAAAAATATCTCATAGAGGACAAGGAAGCTTATAGTACCTGATCATCTACCCCTTAATTCCTAACTGAGGGTGTTACAGATATATAACACACATGACCTGGTATTTTGTTAAATTCTTCTCTAATATTTTCTATCTTTCTTCATATTATCCTTTTGTGGTTCTCTTAAAACACAGTGGTAAGATGAAAAACCATCCAATGGCAACATAATCCTTACATTCACATGACCAGCTCATCTTATCTAGAAAAAAATTTTAATTTGAAGTAATTTTATTCATGCCTTCTGAAGTGGGGAAATATTACTGAAATGATCTATAGAAGCCACATCAACCCCCACCTCTTGAAATATTAAAATAATTGTAGCCACCATTTAACAAGCAATGGACTTCTTATTGATTATGGTAATGGATAGAGGTGAGGGAATTTTCTTTGTATCCTAAGAAGGTTTAATATATAATGGACTATATTAGTATAAAGTGGTTGTCTTGGGTAATAATTTCTCACTGTAGAAGTAAAAAAGTATTAAAATCATACGATACTATGAGTATTTCTTCCAGTAAGATGATAGTTAATCAATTTCTGGTAACAGACTGGGTTAATATTAGTTGTTATCTTATTATTTTATTTTTTTCTAGATGGGTTTTAGCACTTAGAATTAATTTTCTCTATTTTAAAATGTCATCTGAGTATATTGGCTTGCCCTTCTGGCTCACTAAGTATTTCTGTGGTTTCTTAGGCACTTTCCTGCCAAAAAAATGCCAGTGTGATTCTTAATATCATGGAGAACTAAGGCTTAAACATTCTTAATATGATTCCAATTAAAGTGTTATACATGGTGTTTTATTTTAACAAAATTTTTGGATCAAACACCTGGACTCTTCTACTCTAAAGTGCTTCTAATTTGTAGTGGAAGGAGAGCACATGAAGAGGGACAGAGTGAAAAAAGTCACAGTTAAAGTTTTACACTTTCACTTTCTTCATTGTATATTATTTCCCTAAAAACACCTTAAGGAAGCTCTTCACATCCAGTTGCTCATGGATAAGTCAGTTCTCTTGTCCCGTGTATGTAAACCATGGAGTTAAAAAGGAATTAAGAGTTTAGAGAGCTCTTAATATCCATTATCTGTCAATAATATTTTATATGATTAAATAGCTCTTTGATTCAGTCTCCCATAATGAATAATAGATTCAGTTAGACTTTATAAATGAAATAACTTAGACAAGTGGTAGCACTTAATGATACAGAATATTTTTGTGTTCCAACTCAGACAATACTGAATGAATTCTACCAAACTGGCTAGCTCTGTTCCACTGAGAAGTGGGATGGTATTTATAAGGAAAAAAAAACTAAAAATGAATTATATCCCCACAGATATGATTTTCTAGCCTTCACGGTGTTTGCACAAGGTTATACCCTCACACAATGAAGAATAGTGCTATCAAGGTCCTGATGAGTAGAATTCTACCGTATTAAAGAACACTGAAGCACATAACACATGTTTGAGCTTTTCTGCCCCTTGTTCATATTTCCCAGTGCTAAACTGGTTCTTGATTGACATTTTCATTATTCTGTTTCATTTTGTTGTTTAGATTTTAGTCTAGTGTCCTCAAGTCTTCAAATTCTCTGATACTAAATTTGATTACAATCTTACTGAATGCTCCCTTTGTATGAGAAGTCAATTCTTTCTGCTTAGTCTTATTACTTATGCCATTTAATAGTTCAATTATTCTACATCTCAAAAAAAAACTATATAAATTAATACTAGCATTCTCTCTCTGAATTCCCACACTGCATATTTTATTGGCTGCTGTTTGTTTCACAATTCCCTTAGGCTTTCCTTTACTTTTATTTTCAATTTATTTCCTGATTCTTATTCAGCTTGCATAATTTTGGTGATTATATTCTTCAATTTACTTAATCTTTCTTCTGCTTTTCCAAATCTCTTTGAATTTCCATATTAATTATTTATTTTTAGATTCCCTGTTCTAATATTTTCCCAGTAATCTCATTTTCAGGGCTCAAGTTCTTCCTTCCTTTCTTCCTTCCTTTATCCCTTCTTCCGTCCTTCCTTTCTTCCTTCCCTTCTCCCTTCTTCCGTCCTTCCTTTCTTCCTTCCCTTCTCCCTTCTTCCTTCCTTCCTTTTTCCCTTCCTTCCTTCCTTCCTTTCTTCCTTTTTTCCCTCTTACCTTCTGTCTGCCTTCTATCATTCTTCCCACATCCCCCTTTTTTCTTTCATTTTAACTTAATTCTGAAAAAACAAATCAAATATTATCTATTTGTGGTACTCAGGCATTCATTTTATCATAACTGAAGTAATTATATTAAGTAATCATATAGTTGTGAAAAACAACAATGAAGAATAAATTGATTTTCCTAGCACAGAGTGAGGAGTCAATGTTTTGAACTGAAGATGGATGAGTTGGAAGATGAAGTATTAGGAGGAGGAGAAATATGGATTTCATAAAATGCTAGGGCTCATGACAATGTTTTGCTGTTGTTTTGCTTTTGTTGTTATTTTTGATTTTGCCCTTAAAGGTTGAGATTTGTGTTGCAAATGATTAAAGGCCCTTGATGTGTAAGGCTGGTAATCTTAATAAGAGGATTTTTAATTTTTTAATTTTTATTTTTTGCTATTTGAAACTCTTAGAGAAGGTAACCTATTCAACTGCTTTTTGCCAATGTGGGACATTGGACCATTCAGAGTAAAAACAACCACATATCATATCTTTGAACAAAGAGGATTTTCATCATATTCCACCACAGATGAACCCAATGAGAATGACTACACTCCAGAGATTCAGACATTTGCTAAAAATTGAGACCCCTCATGTCTGTTCTGTATACGCAGTGGTACAAATAAGAAACGCTCAAGCCTCAGGCTAGACAAAGTCAAGACAGTATCTGAGCATCTGGAATCATGGTACCACTGAGCTCAGATGCAGGGCTGAGTTAGCAGAGGGAAGCACACCCACACTGTACTGTGAGTAATACATGAACTAATGATGGCTAAGAAGAAAATAATAAAGAACAGAGGGAAAATTGATGCCTTTCTTTCCCAGAATATTCGAGGCACTAGAGTTAGATCTTCTGTTAAGAAAACAAAACAAAACAAAAAGATAGTTCTTTATCTAATTAAGAAAGTATTTATAGTGGGTTAAACAAATGAGATTGAGCCTAACACTAAAATGTGCCCTACATACATGAATAAAATTTTTCACTCATTTTTAGAAATTTACAGAGTCACTTCTATTTCTGTGTGATCCAATTTGATCCTGCATATGAAAGAGCCCTACCACTCTCCTCTCCCTTCTTTCAGCACTCTACCTCTCTCTAACTGAAGAGGGTATTCTGATAATGTCTGAACTCCTAGGGACTGGAAGCTAGGAATCTTCCCTTTGTCAATTTATAGCTTAGTCTTATTGGGATAAAAACAACTGCTTCTCAAATCAATGAGAATGGAAGGTTTTCACCACAATGAGACTCCAACCCTTTGCCCATTTTCTCTTCTGTTTCTCCCTTTCTCCCGCCCTTTTCATCTCCTACCCTTTTCCCACATTTTCCTACTTCTTGTATCTAACACTCTGGATATATATGAATATATACATATATATAATTTGCATATATACAAATATCTTTATGTGCATAATGTGCTAAATATTCTGCTGTTATGTATATGTTTGCTCCTTATTCGATACATGGTGTTGTAAACAATAATTGATTAATAAATATCAACATTGTGTAGGATGGTTATGTAACACAGTTTATGTAGTTATTTAATTTTTGGTACAAATGAAATCAAGAGCTTGAAATATTAGTATTTGCTTTGTCTTATGCTAGGAAATGTCTAAATTTGTTACTTTGAATCTCTATCTCACCATATTTCACCAATATCTCACCATGTAGTGACAGTAGCATCAACTTCTATCTCTTCTTTTTGATGCAATGACCTCATAGAACAAGTTCCCTCCATTTTACTGATCATGTTTGGCATTGAGAAGCACCCTGATGTGAGATCTTTCTTAGTTCCCCTTGATTTGTGCTACCTGTCTTTCCCTCATGTTCTCATTATACTATCGGGCCTGTCTTTGTCCTCCAGATCAATCTGCCTATCTAATAATATGCTTCTATTGTTTCTTCTGCTTTCTGCACAGAAGCAAAAGGGGGTCAGAATTCATAATAATGTACTATCTTGCTCTTTATGCAAAAACTGCGGCTGTGCAAGGTACATCAAGCAGTTCAAGGGAAGCTTAATTGACTGTGGATTTGCCTGCTATAGATGCTTGTGTTCTGAACCCCAAGAGATTCTTTCCTGTCATTTTCTTATACACTGCCAAGCAGTTTTACCAGAGAGAATGTTAATTATGAGGCTTGCAAATATATTATGCTTGAGTGAGAAACAGCGTTTCTACCGATATTTCTCCTTCTGAGCTGCTGTAGGCTTTCCCATTACCTCAGCAGCTTTCTTACAAGATGCTGTGAGAGTTTTCATTTTGGAGTTAATCTTATTTTAGCATCAGATGCTCTCAATTATCTGCTGTCTTTGTTTCCTGGGAAATTGCTTTTGATTAGCAGATTTCCTTGTTTACATGGCTGCCCAGACCATATTGCAACAGAACAACTAATTTGCTGTCCAACTGCTTCTGTCTTATGTTGAAGATGGCAAAAGCTGCAGAGTTTTATCTTTAAGTTAACATAAAGTAAAATATGCCAACAATTTTATGAGACAGAAATAATTCTTACATAACTTTGACATTGCATTTTTACTCAAGTTGAAATTAACCCACAATGTTTTAAAAATTGGAAAACAAACAGGAAAAAATTATGTATATACCATTGAGGATATTACATTAATGTTTACAAATTATAATTATAAACTTCTGAGATTCCATATACTCTTTATTGCTTGGTAAAATAGGCTTTTAATAAGAAATCATATCATCTTTATAATTTTGTGCCCAGAGACAATGATCAAAGTATAAATAAATATTTAAAATACATATTGACAGTAAGGTTATTTATTATATATCTACTGATATGAAATATAAATTCGTAATGTAATATTCACAAGTAAAAATAACACATGAGTAAGAAAAAATATTTAGATATTTTCAGTAAATCCTGCTTAGAAGTATATATTGCAGTTATTATTTTTTAACCAGTTTTTTTTTTTCATGACACAAACTAAGGCAATTCCTGTGTCTCAACTGTATTCAGGATCATGCCATGCTAGAGCAACACACTGATTCCTTAGCTGTAATACAGTGACCTGAAGATCAATGAACTCTTTCTTGTCATAGCATAATGAATTTTGCGCTTAGAGTATAATATCTAGAAGCCTGGTCCATATTAAAATGCACACACACACACACATACACACACACACACACAGATGAGACAAATTTGAACATCATTTTCTGATGTACTAATTTCAGCAAAGAATTGTGGGCATGTCTAATCTTCTACACCAAAAGATTTCGTGAAACATACAAAGAAAAATGGATGGACTTGAGGAGTCTCCACTGTGAGCTGGCTCACTCTCTGCTGATTCATTTGTCCCCCTATATTGAATGTCTGATTCACCGCCCTTCAGCTGTATACCTAAAGGCTTCCTTGCTTCTTTCTAATCATTACATTTCTGAAATTATCCCCCTGCTCAGTTACATGCTGTAAGTCTGTACTAGTATATTTAAACATTTAAAATGACTTACTTTTTAGAATTTTGAATTATAAATATTTTAATGGCCAAATAACAATTATATCTATTTTTAAGTTACAAAATGTTGGTTATAAAGAAGTGAACACATATATAAGAAAACTAAAAAATATACCCACCATCTTACTAATGTACATCATTTGGTGAAAAGATACCTGAAATTTGTTTCTTCAGTTATTTTTAGCATACTATATATTATTAAATATAGTTACCTTGCTATGCAATACATACATGTTTTGAAATCAATTGATTGACCTAAAACTTTCCTCAGAGTTGTCTTTGTATTTGCTCTCAGGATATGTGTGCGTGTGTGTTTTTCTTTCTAGTAGTTTATCAATAGATTAATTTCTATCTCCATCCATAAGAAAATGTCAATATTATAAACCTTTTCTTAAGCAACATGTTTTTTGGACAACTGTCCTTCCTTTAATTCATTTTTTTCTTTTTTCCCTTGTGTCTTAAAAATAGAATGTCAAGGGTACCATGAAACATATTAAATTTTATTATGTGATCATTTTTGAAAATATTAAATTCTATACCAATAGGGAAGAAAGTTCCAACAAAAAGTTACACAGAGTCAATAAAAATCTGTATGTGCACATGCTAAATCACATTGTTACTGCATTCATATACATAGACTATTTCTTTCTGACTCCTTTGTAGTGTGAAGTTACCCAATATTTAGTGTGATTAGTCGACTTTAGCTCAAGTGTCCCAGACAATTATTTACAACTCTTTCCCATAAATTAGATACTTTGGGACACTGATGAACATGTTTCTATATAATATAACTTTGGCTTCAATTTCTATATTCTGGTAAAAAAATAGCCAAAGTCCTCATAGCTAGAAAAATACAGCAAGCAACACAGAGGCATTCAGTCTGAATAAGTTCATTAGAATTCAGCTTTCAGACTTGGGAATTTCATGGGACTCTGCTGTAATATATCTTTGGATGTGTTTCCCCAGTAGAAGCACTACTTTAAAATGCTTTTAACAGTCAGTGAGTTTCTGGGCAATATACTTTGATTCAAATGGAACTTTATATGTTTTTTATAGGTATGAAGATGTATATTGAAAAACCAATCTGTCTTATCATTCCTATACAGTAAAATCTAACTTGTGACATACATTGCAACACAACAATGTCTGCTCAGTCTCACTGTGTCATCAAGAAAGAATAAGAAAAGTTGATTGTTTTGATATTTTCCCAGTGGAGTCTTGTTCACCTTTCATTCTGTGAGAATCACAACTTTCAATTGAAACTTTCAATAGAAAGCACTTTAAACTTTGCTTAGAAACATAAATTATTCATTATTCAATTGAGATGAAAAGTTATCTGCATGGATATCAGGCCTATTTTACAATGCATTCTGGCAAATAGACCCTAGGCAAATTTTAGCAGTGAGTTTCTTCACAGTAAGTTCTTAGTAAAATAGAAAATAAAATTTCTCTTTTCTTCTCCCTCTTCATTATACCTCCTACTTCTCATTTTTTCTTTTTCTCATTTTTATCATCCTATAGTCTAACATATTAGAAAAATTATTCTCTTGAATTTTCAAATATGATTTTAAATATTCAGAATTATGAAAGATCAGTAACAAAGTGTTAAACACTAACAATCTTGTTAAAGATTATTATATTTTTGTATGAGGACTTCATGTTTAAAAAATAATGCTCTTCAGGATACTTACATGTTCTCTCATGAATCATCCCATAGTCCTACTTAACTATAAATAATTCTAGTTTTTACTTTCTACACAGAAACAGAGAAGCGGCAAAAGCAGAATACCCAACTAGCTGCTTTATGAGACGCTTAAGCAGATCTGGTGAGTGTCACTCTTCTTTCCCAGAGTTGTCACTAATGAAGAATCAAACCCAAACTACTTATAAAGAAAATGGCACTCTCTTGTCCTTATATTTTCTCAGACTTTTTATTTTTTTAATAAGAGATAATGACCATGGTCTGACTTGGGATTTGGTGATGACCTCACTAAATAGACAACTGTACCAAAATTTGTCACTTTTTCCCAACATGAATATTTTAATTTCTAATTTTTCCAGAACTTTTAACATTTGCCTGCATATTTCATGATGTCATTTTTTAAATAGATGAGTAATACTCAATTATGTAAATGCACCACATTTACTTTATCCATTCTCCAATTGGGGGGCTCACAGAGACTGACGTGGATGAGACAGAGCCTTCACGGGACTGTGATAGGTCCCTTACATAGTTCTTACTGTTATCTGGCCTGGTGTTCTTGCAGAACTCCTTTAAGTTGGAGTTGGGAAAATCTCTAGTATTTTTATCTGCCCATGGGACCATTTTTCTACTTCATTGTCCAACCTTGATGTAGTGGCTGGTGCCCAGCCTTGTTATGCCCTGTTCAATTAGCAACCTTGGAAAGCCTAATCTTTTCTGAAGAGAAGCACACATGGCAGGTGAGGGGTGAGTATAGGGGTGGGTGGTGGTGCTAGTGGGCCAGGGGTAAAGGGAAAATGCCGGGAGTTGGGAAGTGGGAGGAGGAAGGGAAAAGAGGCTGGGGTTGGGATGTACTGTGGGAGAGAAGAAAAGAAAAAAAAGACTCTTAACAATTTTGGGTTCATTGCCTGAATTTCACTTCTCTCCAGAACTATGGAAATGAATTCATAAGACAAAAATATTTGTGTGTGCATTGCATTCATGAATGTGTTCACGTATGCATGTGTACGTGTGTGTGTGTGTGTGTGTATGTGTGTACATTTTTGCATGTATTAGTGGGCTTTGTCTTTTGTTTTTTAGTTTGTTTGCTTGTATTTCTCTTTGAAATAGGACTGCTTTGGATGTCCTGAAACTCACTAGGTAGCCCAGACTGGCCTCAGTTTCTCGTGTATCCTGCCTTATCTCCCTGAATGCTGTGTGCAGTGTTTAGAGATATACACTAACATCCCAGCATAGACATAGGTGTTAAGTAAGTTAGGAAACAGACAGTTTACTTGTAAATTTTACATTTTCTTTCTTTACTATGAGTGGTAATTTAATCTAGTACAGGAATATTATTTCAAGTTATGTAGTCTAGTTTTGAGGTATTAACATAAATATATTCTAACTAAATATGATTGTAAATTACAAAAAAATGTCACTACCCAATTTGACTAAAAATGCCCATCATCTTTGGTGCATATCAGTGAAGTAAATTTTATTTAAGTAATGTTGCTACTCTCTGACAGATAAATAGCTTTCTGGAACAGATTTCACTGTTTAATTTTTCCATTTACCTAAATTAACAAATAATTGCATGTGTTTAAGTGACACAGTATAGTATTTCAACACATAAATACAGTTTATATTGATAAAGCTGTGTTATTTGCATGTTTTTATCCTTGAACATTTGTCATTTTTACGGGTGATAAACTTTTGAATCTTTCTTTTCTAGTTTTTTTTTAAAATCTACAACTAATTGTTGCAAAGCATTGTAACCTAACTATGCTGTCAACCAGTAAAACTTATGCTCATTTCTAACTATATAGAAAACTAAATCACCAGGAAGGATTAACACACATCAAGCATTATCTATAATCAAAGCATGAAATTCTAAAACTGTAATGTAATGTTGTGAACCTAAAGCAGTTTGCTGCATCATAGTTGCTCTGTAAAAAGAAAACCCATGTTATTAGGAAGAAGAAGTTAACCTTATTAAACATAACAATTGTTCAGTATGAATAAGCATCTCAGTGGTATTTCTGGCTTCTCTTTCTGCTCCTCTTCCATTTTTTCCTCCTCTTTTGCCCCCTTCTAGTTTTAAACTGCTAGTGATTCTTCATTACTTTAGTAACTGAGAAAAATACAGATAAAAACAGAAATAAGAAAATAATTATTTTGTTAATGATAAGTAAATATTATTGTTATTGCCATAGTAGTCAATTAAATAATCATAGAATAAAATGAACATTTTATTTATTTTTTTGATTTAAAGTCAGTTTAAGAATGTGTTCATAATACACACATATAATCCAAATACCCCAGGTATCTGAGGCAGGAAGTTTATGAGTTTACTACTAACTTAGATACTCAGCAAGCCTCTGGTTCACAACAGCTAAACAAACAATGAACAATGGAAACATAACAAGCAGCTCAAATAATAATATTTTTCATGCATTAGGGTGACTTTTTAAAAAATTAAACAATGGTAATAAAAATGTATTCCCTCATGACTCTATATGGAAAACTATAGAAATAAGAGAGCAGTGATCTTTCTTAAGACTTCTCTTTCATTGTCTCTATTTAAGCAAACAGTTGCCTAAATCAAGGGTTATCTACCATGTCTCATTGAATTTTGAGTGTCAAACACAATATATTAGAATTCTAGAAAATGTGTGTGGTAAGTACAGAAAATTTCACATCTATGAAAAGATCTCTGGCAAAACTAGAATAGGCAATAGAAAAACCTGGGTATTGAAGAAAGTTTGCAGACATAATGTGAATGTTTAAAGTTGAAGTTTTTAAAGGTCAGTTTCTAGTTGTTCTACATTGGTTCCTTTTAGCAAATTATATTCATTAGAAGGTAGGCTTCAGGCTGTGTGTTGTGATATACACCATCCAAGCTCTTGAACTGAATATATGGAAAGAAAAGAATACAAAGCAAACAAACAGACAAAAAACAAAACATTAATTTTCTCAGGTATGGTCCTTATCCCAGTAGGTTAGTAAGAGACTTCCAAAGACACCTGGACACAATAACAACAGAAAACTGTTCATCACCAGTAACTTAGGTAACAATGACGGGGTAAGAATACGCTTAGACACAGTCAAATCCCAGGTAAGCACAGAAAGGACTGGGAAGGAAAATAACTCCTAAGTATAGGTTCTTGTTTGAACATGACTAGAAAACTCCAAATTTGATGACTATGTGATGTGTATTCAGAAAACATCTGGTGAAGATATAGCGTGATAAAAACACACAGTACGATGTCATGGCATGAAAAGGTCATGATCACTGATGAAACCATAGCTCAAGGAGTGCTGCTCTTCAGACAAGTGGCCCAAGGACCAGTTACCAAGTCATATCACGTCTCTGTTTAATTACTCAACTCACAACTCTAGGATAATTTACGGGAAGTAATTGGGATAGTCTGTGTATAAAAATAAATTATAGAATATATTATTCTATTATGTGTGAGCTGGCAGAGAAAGATTCACATAGATATGTGTTTTGTAGACCTCTATCCACTTAAATACAAATTAAGTACACTTTAAATTTTATGTCACTCCTATGGAGGAGTTAGTCTCTTGAAGGAATAGGTTCCATGAGATACAATCTTCAGCTAAGAGACAGATTAAATGTCCTTTTGAAATTCATTTCAGATTAATGATTCAGTGCTGTGTGCTTTTATGTTCAACATAAAAGTCACTAGTTATACTTCAAAATCAGTGCCCTACATGATTTAAATATTTTGGTACTATTTTATTGCTTATATAAGAAAAACTAGAATTTTCCAAAGCACATCATATTAAGAATTATTATGTATGAAAAAATTAATTTTCTATTTCATCTTTAGTCATTTTTATTTTGACTAACAGGGTACATTTATCCATAGAACATGAAAAAATAAGTTTTATAGAACATAAAATCTGTTAGTTCTATTAGCTTTAAACATATCTGGGTGTGTTCTCATTGTTTATATAAAAGTTCTGTGTTTGTAATCACCATTGTGAGTTTTGGATGATTTCATCTCAGTAGACACATGTATGAGTCTCTCAAGATTGAGGACATCTGCTCAGTCACCTAGGGATTATGAGAAAAAGGAAGCACATTATCAACTGTGAAACTCTATTACTTTGAAAGCAAGGTTATATAAGGATTAATTTACTAAATAAAATCAAAATATACAAAACAAACAACATTTCAGCCCTTTTTATTTCAGACACAGGTATTTTATTTCATACCTAGAATCTGCTGAACATTATTTAATTCACATTATTTGAATACACAAATCAATATTTGAATTAATTTAAATTCTTTAATTTTTATCAAGTGATCCCAGTATCTATCTATCAAAATATTAAAAAATTAAAATTATGTGAGAGTCAGGAATCTTGCTAAGCCTCAAAATGCTTAGTATGCAAGAGGACCCAGGTTTATTGCTTAGTAAAATAATAAAATACTGACAGTGAGGATGATGTGAGATGCTTTTAAATCACATTTCAGTTTCATCATATACATAAGAAGTATATTATATTAGCATCATTATTTCCCTTTTATGCCTGAGAAAATCTATGCACACTAAACTGAATCATATTGCCCAATATCATATATCCTTGGCTAAAATCCTCCAAACATATTCTTAGCTATGGATTTGACTGTGTCCCTAGGACTACTTTTAATTAATACTATTTTGAAACTAGTCAAACATTTTCTTTCTCCCTCAAAATTTTTCTTTTTAATTAATATAAGAATTATGGAGTAATTTATTTATTCAACTTTTGAGATTATAATATAATAACAATTTTCCCATTTGTTTTCTCCTTTCAAATCCTCCCATATAGCCTTCCTTGTTGTCTTCTAAATTTATAGTCAATTTTTTAATTAATTGTTATTGAAAAAAAAATATATATATAACATGTATACTACTTGTAGAGGGATAATTAATCTTTTAATCCATCAGCAAGATTACCCTAAGGCAGAAAGAATGTTTCAGTATTCAAAAGGCAGTGGTAGCAGATGCCTTTAATCCACAAGACAGAAGCAAGTGGAAGCATACAGGAATCAGAACTCAGAAGGAGTCACTGTCAGACAGGAAGTGATATCTTAGATGAGTCCAGTGAAGGGCAGGCAGAATGATGAATCAGAGGAAGAGTTGGAAAAGTGAGTCAGAGTGAGGACACACGCATCTCTCACAATAGAAAGACAGTGTCTCAGCTCAGAGTGATGGGCAGTCTTCAGCAAGCAGTCAGTTACAGAGGAAGTCTGAGGCAGTCTGAAGATAAGAGACATGGCGGGGATAAGGCATTCTGAGGAATCTAATGCGGTTTGGCAGAAAAAGTCAGTATCAGACAGAAAGAATGAGTCAGTTTGCAGCAAAACAGTTCAGTCAGAGAAGTTGCAGGAGTCAGCCAGAGTCAGAAGAGTTCAGTTAAAAACTGTCAGCTGACTCAGAAGGTCAGTTTGAACCAGCAGCTTGGAGAAGAGTTTGAGCTTGAACAGCAAGTGAGTTGAGTTGAACCAAGTATTGAGTTCAATACAGCTCTGAGTTCAGAAGGAGCTAGTCAGAGTGGCTCAGTCAGCGGTAAGTCTCAGAGGCTTAAATGTTTCAGATTGTACAGAGGCTGAGGCTTATGCATTCCAGGTCTAGGCTTAAGACTAGATTTTATGGAGGTAAAAATTCTCGAGGGCTTTAGGACTAGGACCAGGGATTGGTTAGCCAAAGAATAAGCCATCTTTTGCCCTGAATCAATGTCTACATTTCCTAAATATAACCTGCTCCATCTCTATGTTTTTGTATGTATGTCTTTAGGGCTAGCTTTTGGTATTTGATAACCAATTGGTGTGAAAGTTGATTTACAAAGCACTCTCTTTTCATGTTTTCTTCTTTTGTCATTCTTAATAACATTCCTTTCCATATTTATCCTATTATTTTTCTAAATCTAACTGCATGAATCTGGACAGCACCTCCTACTTTCAATGTACAGTGATACTTGTCATGAAGGCCTCAAGGAAGGATGCTGTAAAAGTGGTGATAACTCACTTTAACAAGTGAACTCATCACTTCCCATACTATAATGGTCTGCTGGTTCCAAGCATATTAATGAAGATATTAAACTGATTTTTGAAGTTACTTAGATGAGCTTCCCTGATTTCTGACAAATATATCGATTAGTTCGTTAAAAAGAATTCCATAGACTTAGATAATTAATTATCTAATTAATAATTATAATTAACAATATAATATTTATATTATTCTATTTCTAATTTATTACACTTTATATTATTTTGTATTATATTTATTACATTATAAATTATTAAATTGCATTATTTATTATCATATTTATTTGTATAATAATAATTAATAATTAATAATCTAATTAATAATTAGAGTTAGGTGGGTGCTGAGGATGTCCCTTCCCACAATACCATTGTCTAGTTGAGTGTTGTGAAAGCAAATTTCTAAAGAAAAGTGGCAGGAATCCTGGTACCAAGATGTCACTAGTAGTAAGAACAGCAAAAACTTTAAAAGTTTTATTATTTAGTTTAAAGTCACTTGCCCAGACTGCCCATTGAGAAATAAATGTTCTTTATATTTCCCTGATATGGCACTTTAAATTTTACATTTTGTTTGAAATTGTGAGTCTTATTGCTAGCTGAATTAACTTTTCCTTTTGAATATGTATGGTCCTCTCTAAATTATTCAAGATGAAAAAACATTTATTTCTTATAAAATTGCTATTAGAAACACATTGCCTGTTTAGTAAGGTTTAAAAGATGTGCAGTCTGAAAAAAAAAAGACGTGCAGTCTGTTTAGTCAGAAGAAAATATTAATAACAATAATTTCAGTGTTTGGCAATGAGATCACTCAATGAAAACATGATGCCCAAACTGACCCAGGTGGATTAGATGGTTTAACATGTATGGAGTACTAATATATTTTATAAATATTATTATTTGATGATGTTAAGGCCAAATATCCACGTGAAATTTCACAACAAAAGTAAGTCTAACATCAAATTTTTCTAAGCATGCAAATACTAATAAGAAACAGAAAGGAGACACCCATCTATTTCATACCTCTGAGAATTTCCATTTGCTGAGAAAAAGTGCTAGCATTAGCAATCTGCTGAAGAACACTCGAAGGTGTTCTTCATAAGCAGAATGCTCTATATAAGCAGAAGGGCCAAATATATTTATAGCAGAGCAAGTAGTGATCATGAGACAACTGGATACATTGCTGTCAGGACTCTGGATTTGAATTGTGTTCCATAGTATCAATCTAGGAAGACTCTCTTTGATTTGGATGTGTAGTTTAAGATACCAGTTTGATGATCTGTAGCTCATTAAATTTGGAAATACCATTTTACCATTTAAAAAAAACTTTTAAATATCTGAACAGACTTAAAGAAATATCAATTTTGTTGCCAAGTTTTAAGTAATCAAAAGCACTGACTCTATTGCTTTGATTTTATTAATTTTTGGTTGGAAATTAGCATTATCTGAGGCAACAATTCTTAATTTGGTTCCATTATATGCTAAGTATTCCTAAATTATCAAAAGAATCTCACAATTTTATACAAATATATGTTTGAGTGTAATATGGTCCATTCTAAATATTTTTATTCAAATACTATAAAAACAACATAGTGTAAAGAAGTTGCAATTGGTAGATCTTCTCTAGACCTATACTCATTAAAATTTTTGTTAAAAAAATGAAACATAATATTTTTAAAGAAATACTATCTATTCAGGATGAAGTTTTTCTAAGAGACTCCAGTATAATAGAGATCTACCAATGTGTAGTAAATATTCTTCCATCTGTCACATGATCTTGGTTCATATACTGTTAATTATATCGTGGTTCCCTCTTACAGATCTTGGATATAGCTTCTAAAACATCAACAATGAACTCCATGAAATAGGTGTTAACCAATCATAATTAAAAATTTAGGCAAGCTCAGATTTCTCCATGTTCTGTGACTCAAATATGTGGTGTCTTCAGCGATAGAGTCTTAGCATTCAGTTCTTGAAAATAAACAAAAGTGTAGGCAATAGCCTGTAATGTTGGGGATCTATGGGACCTCATGTCCTATAATCAATGATTCATAAGAACAAATAAATATATCCTCACACTGGGCTTATTTTATCTGTTAGCCTATGGTGTCTAGAAGGGGAAATGATGATCCATTATAAAACAACTCGATTAATACACAACACGCATGCGCACGCACGCTTGTGCGTACACACACACACACATACAGATATATTCATCTCTCTCTCTCTCTCGTGTGTGTGTGTGTGTGTGTGTGTGTGTGTATCTTGTATAGTAGTAAGTCTCCATATGACATTTTCAAAATTTCTCTAGTGTTATATAACCCTCCCCATATTAACTCCACTAACCTACCCTTCCAATTTAAACTGTCCTGTGCTGTGTCACTATTTTTTTAACCCTTCATATCACTTCATTCTATTTTCCTTTTCTTGAAATATTAGCCTGTGATCACTTACTAATGTCTTAGCCTCTGTGTGCCTTCCAAATAGAATACATGTATCTGAAGATTCAATGATAGCACATAAAAATGAATGAAACTGTGACATTTGCCATTTGTGGACTGGGTTACCCCACTCAGAGTGGTTGTTCTCAGCTTCATTAATTTATCTTTGAATTTTATAATTCTTTTTTTAAAGGACAAATATTTCATTTTGTAAGTATACAATGGTTTCGTTATCCATTCAATAGTTGATGGATGTCTGACCTGTTTCTGTTTCTTGGATATTGTGAATAGAACAGCAACAAACATATATGAGTAGGTATCTCTGTAGTAGTGTACAAAATCCTTTAAGTACATACACAAGAGTCACGTAGCCTGATCATGTGATAGATCTATTTCTAACTTTTTGAGGAACTTCCATAGTGGCTGCACCAATTTGTATTAATACATTCAGTAAGTGTTTACCTTTCCCCATACTCACAGAAGCATTTTTCATCATTTGGATTGGATTATTTTTATTTATTTATTTATTTATTTATTTATTTATTTATATCTTAGTTATTCTGAAATGTGAAATCTCAAAGTATTTTTTAGTTTAATTTTCCTAGTAGCTCAGGATGTTCAAAACTATTTTAAATGTGTCTGGATTATCTGCGTTTTATGTTTTGAGAACTCTGTTTAGTTCTATGCTCCATTTTAAAATTAGTTTGTGTTCATGATGTTTACTTATTTATTGTTTTAGTTCTTTAGATATTATAGCTACTAATCCTTTGTCAGCTATATAGATGATAATGAGTTTTTTCCAATTCCCTATGAAGTCTATTCAATCAAATAATAGTGCTCTTTGATGTATATAAGTTTTAGGTATGATAGATGCTATCTGGAGAGAAAATTAGTCACCAGCCTTAGACATCTGTGAAACGTGCAAATTGCAAGAATCACTGGCCTGATAAGACTAGCCTGGCAGTGCAATAGTGGTAAAATGTCATGGGATTAACTAACCATTTTATGATTGAATTTAAGGCTCAATCCACAGTCTAACATCCATTCTGGCCTCTAATACTGTGGCCAAGAACCTAGAGGATGTCATGGGCCCTAAGTGAAAACATACCACTATTCTATTATTCTGCTAAGTGGGCATAGTATAAAATCAGCTCCTAATGACTTATTGTTATAAAATAGGTTGATACAGCTCTCAACCCTCATGATTTCTCTATTTTCAGTAGACGATGATTAACACAGAAAATTACAACTGGCCAGTGTATAGAGAATAAGAGACTGAAAAGTGCTCAGCCCAAGTGTGGCATCTATATGGTACCCTCTTTTTCCATGATTCAGAGATTATTGTGTAAAAGGAGAGCATAAATACTGTAACAATAGGAGGCAATTGATGACCTCAAGGAAACAATACTTTTCAGTTATAGAAGGTAGTTGCACATATAAATTCACAGCAGTTGAGATAAGCCTACTCAAGATCTCTGCAGTCTTAAGATAGATAAAATCCCAACTTTGAAAGTAGTGATGGATGTGCAATTCCATCCCTAACTAAAAGGCTATTGTCAATTAACTGTTAGCTGCTGAGAGTATAAAATTTAGTTTTATAGAAGGATGTGGCCCCTGGTTGACTGTACTCCAGGAGGAGAAAAGAAGATACAAAGTTGGGTAAATAAGGAAGTGCTGGAGATGGATCTGGGAAAATTAGGGGGAGGTGGCAAAAATGATCAAAGTTCATTGTACTATATTCTAAAAAGAACTAATATCAAGCGACAGTAAAATCAAGACAAAAACATTTATTAACATTTATTAGAGCTAATATTATCTAATAACTGTGACATATATTAAAACATTTGTAATGGGATTTGCAGTAACATTAAAATTGAATCTACTTGAGTTGTATAAAGTAGAGTTCTTCTAGGCTAATATATTATGGCATTTTAGAGCATATATACCCTGTGGTTCCTTTGTAAAAGTAAACCAAATGTGCTCTTAAATGAGAAGTAAGTTCTAAGCAAAATAAAATGTATCCCACCTAACCCTTTCAATAAAACCTTTACAGACTATTTTCCACCCATTTCTTTGGCTTTTTTGTGAGTTTCTACTCATCTTTTGTGGTTGACACAGTTTCACTATGTGTTCCCTAAGTTGTGCTTTGACATGTTGCAGACTCATCCCATTCAGCTGCCTCTTTGAGCAGCCTTTTAAAACAGCTGTGCTTCATCACTCTTTCATTTGTCCAGAGAATACTAAGTGGTAGCCTGCTGTCATGCTGCTGCCAAGGAAAATTAGATGCTGTGATTCCTGTGCAGTGTCCCAATTATAGTCAGGGGCAGCTCTTACCAAGCCGCACATGCCCCAATGTGTGGGCATCATAGGTTTCTACTGGAAAATATTTCTAAGGAATGGTATTCACTCATGGTGACATGCATTTTACAGCATTTCAAAACCAAAAACTTCAGTTTTATATAAATGCCTAAATTTTTCATGTCAGTCTCCATAAAAATGTTAAATATGGTGTTAGGTATAGCAATTGTTTAGTATTTGAATGAATCTATCTAGGAATTGAGCTCATAATTTGCAGTTGGATCTCTACATATATTTAGACCATCTTTTTACAATTAGAATGATGAGCTCATTTCTACATAAAGAATATTTATATATTTGAACAGCAGACACAAACACTTGTAACTACAACTACTTGATAAATAAACTCATATGCATACATATATGCATTCTATACAAATAATACATTCATATGTATTTTATACACACAAATATAAATGTATCACTTTGTACATATTTAAGTTTTAAATTTTATATAGATTCCTCTATTCACATTAGAATAACCAAATAAGTTAATTGTTTTTAATTTCTGGATATTAACAAGCAATTCAAGTTAACTTTCTATTTTGAATCACTATTAATTGATTTTTAAGAAATTGATAATTGAGTCCAGGATCTTGCCCATGTTATGTATATACTCTGCTACTGAACCTTTTCCTAGCGTTATTGATATTTTTTCTTGAATATTTGATTGTTTATATTTTTCTTGGTTATTTAAATTTTCCATGAATTATGATAGGGACCTTTACAGAATATTTTATTCTTCACCAAAGGCTATTCATTTGCTATTAATCCCATTTTGTAGATTAATGGGGAGGGGGTGTCTGTGTGTGAAAAGATTAAGTAGCTGGTGCTAAATACAGTAACATAAACCTGAATTCCAGAGCCGTGGTCTGCAGCCCTGTCACCCACCCTTGTGACTTTTTACTTTACAGCAGATGGGTAACTTTGGCACAGAGACATTTTCTGATAAACCTCCAAGCTGATCCTGACTATAGGAAGAACCTTTGAATTCAGTTCTTTGTTTAACTGTATAGTGTTTCTAGTCCACACTGTGTTCAGTCTTTGTACATTTGATAAGCTGTCACTGTGTTCATTTCTACATCCCAAGGCACTTAAATCACCAATCCTTCAGGGCCTACTCATAGCTCAGTTCTGACTGGAGAGACTTAGATGTCTGCAAATGTATTGCATCTTAAGCTTTTCCAGAACTGTTGTTATTGCTAGAACTCCTGAACCAGCAATTTATAAAATAAATTGTCTTTGGCATGTTTTATTAAATGTAGGATTATTCTTCACAATATACAACTGTGGAACTTAAAGATACTTTCAACAGCTGTATAGTAATATTAGACATCTGACATTTTGTTCAATATTTGATGTAGTTGTTGGAGCATTATCTAGACTGAATAATTTTGTGAGTAAGGATTATATTCTCTAATTCTTTTTAGGCCCTACAGACTTGAGCTCAACATTATCACAATAAAATGTACCCTAAAGTATTTGATTGATTGAATTGAAAATAGTTTTCTGTCACATTAGAGTCAGCTCGGTGCTGCAGACATAAGATTGCCCTACTTGTTATGCCAATAGGATTGGTATTAAACTTTGCAAGCATGTACATGAGTGGTTCAGAATAATTCCCAACGTAACTCAAGTCTGATGACATTTGGTACTACTGCACTTTCCAGAAACTCGTGGAAAATGTCAATTCTTCCCTGTGGCACTTTTGCCAATTTCAACTATAGTGAAAATTGGTTGTTGGGAAAACAAACTAATTTATTTTAGAAAAACACATCTGTTAATGAACAAAGTTGTTTGTGTTGAACAGTCACATAGCTCCCAAATAGTAGTATCCCAGCCCACGGGATCTTCAACCCTGGAGAAGGCGTGGGAATGGGATATGGGCAGGGGCGCGAGGAGTGAAAGGCAGACAATCTGTCTGGTCCAGCCTTTGATGTTTTGAACACATAGTACCAGTATTTATACAATTTTTGAAGTGGGGAGAAGAGCGGGGGATGCGTAAGCAGGTATCTGAGGTAATTCAGGTGAACTGGTCTATACAGTGAATTAAGAAATCTTAGTGTCGCGGGCCTCAGAGCAATAAGGAAATACTGTGAGATTTCTCTAGGGCTTCCTGTGTAAAGGGTGGAAACGTGGAATGAGGAAGCAATAGGGTTGTGTTAGTTGGAAGGGCAGTTTCTCAGAACTGAGCAGCTTCGGGTTATCTGACCTTGTCCATACTCTGTCCATTAAGACTAGAGCAGAAACGGATCTTTTAAAAAGGTGGAATGCTTTGTGTTTCAAGCCAGCATCCAGGGGTCCGCTTACTACATAGTAGAATCCTGAAAACTGACTGATGAGCATACGAACTTTGATATATTTTAAGTCCATTACGAGGCTGTGCCAGTGCTTTAACCAACTAAATATAATTCACCTTTCCTACGTATAGATTAAAAGTGACGTGCATTTTATAGCATTTCAAAACCAAAAACTTCAGTTTTATATAAATGCCTAAATTTTTCATGTCAATCTCCATAAAAATGTTAAATATGGTGTTAGGTGTAGCAACTGTTTAGTATTTGAATGAATCTATCTAGGTTTAAAAAAATCTGCCATATAAATACTTCTGGAACGCCTGCTGTGTTACACCAATTCTCTGAACCAGGTACAAGGTATTGAAAGGTGATAAAGAACTTGTTTCTTCACTTAAAGAGTTCTTACATTAATAGAGAAATACAAACAGGACCTCATGATGGCAAAAGCTCTGTAGAGTAAAAGCCACCATTTGAGAAAATTGGCAGTCCACAGAATGTGAAAAAAATAGTAAGCAATTAAACATCTGATAGATGGTCAGTATTTAAAATGAATAAAGAACTAAAAAAGACAGAAAGAAAAAGAAGGAAATAAAGAAATAGAGAAATGAAGAAGGAAGGAAGAAGTACTTGACATCAAGAAAAAATAATCCAACTAAAATTGGGTTACACAGAAAGTTCTCCAAAGACAAAATACAAATGAGTCAGAAACATTTAAAAAATGTCCAACATTCTTACCCATCAAAGAAATGCAAATTAAAACTACTTTGCAAATCACATTGTACTCAACACAAAATGACTAATGTTAACAACAAATGACAGCAGATGCTGGTGTGTATGTGGGAAAAGGGAAACACTAATTCATTGCTGATTGGAGTGCAGACTGGTGGAAATCTGCAATAAGCTGAAACTAGTTTTACTACAAGATAAAGCTATTCCAATATTGGACATATAGACAAGAGTGTACACCTTACTACAGAGATACTTGCTCATCCTAGATGTCCATCAACTAAGGATGGATGAAAAACATGGTGCCTTTAAATTATGAAATATTATTCAGCTCCTATGAAAACTGAAATTACGAAACGTGTGAGTAAATGGGTATCACTAGAAGCGAATCTTGGATAAGGTAACTAAGAAACAAAAAGTCAAACTTTCTCTTATATATAGATGCTAATTTTTAAGCTATTTGCTCCATTTAGAATATCTACAGAGGTTAGGTAGGCCATAAGGGACTGGGGTCGGGGGTCTTCCCAGGAAGAGGAAACAAAATAGGTTTATATAGCATAGATAATGGGGAGAAGAGAAAGGAGGATTTAGTGGATGGAAAGGCTAGTAAATGGAGGACTAGAGGAGGATAACTAATACAAAAGTCTTCTTGAAAAGCCATATGGAAACCTACTACTCTAGAAGCTTCCTAAAATATATAAAAGCAAGTTAAATGGAGTTATCATATAATAGGTGAGGCAATGCCCTAACCAGATATCATATTTCACCAAGTAAATCGCCCAGAAGAATGGGTTACACCTTGTTGAGTCATTGGCCATAGGGGTATCGAAGAGCTCCAGTTGATAATACTATTGATTACAATCTACAACATTATGGAAGGTCCTATTGTTGAAGACATCACTGACTTACTCAAGCTGGTAATGATGCCAAATTTGAAGCTTCCTCCCACCCAACTACAATACTGTGTCCAAGTTCGTGGTACTTTATAGATCATGGATCCAAGTACTATTCAGCTAAATGAACATAGCAATAAATTGACTCTTAACAGCATATCATTACCCATAAATCAGTGCATCAGTACACCTTGTAGTAGATGATAATTACATAGATGACTACATAGGGCAATGTGTGGAGAGTGTTCTCACTAATTTTGGAACACTCAGCTCTAAATGGAATGTCTTTATTACACCCTTCCCTCAATCCTCAGAGATCTCTGCAGGGTAGTTAGAAACATAAGAAACAGAGTTTGTTAATAACTCCAACCAAACAGTATTTTATAACACAACAGGGCTGATGCACATATGAACTCACAGAGGCTGTGAGAGTCTGCACATGACCAGCACAAGTTCAAGACAGACAGATTTTCATGAAGAAGAGGAACTGGGGCACAAAGTCCTATACTAAACAAGAGGCTATTTGCAGTTGAAACTGTTTGGAGTGGGAAAATCAGTTTTCTCCAGTGGAGTATAACTCGGTATATCAACCATACTTCACGGCAGGCCTCATGATCAGGAGTAGTTGGTCAACAAAACATGTAGTAAATGGTTATGTGTGTGTGTATATGTGTGTATGTTTGTATGTGTGTATGTATGGATATGTTTGTGTGTTTATGTTTGTGTGTGTGTGTGTTTGTTCATTGATTTGCTTTGATTTTTTGTTCTTTTTGCTTTGTTGGATTTGGGGGAGTTCTTTTCTTTCTTTCGAGAAAGAACATGAAACTGTGTGAGGAAGGAGGTGCGGCAAATTTGGAAGACATGAAGAAGGGGAAGGAATATGATCAAGATATATTGAATGAAACATGCTTTAAAAACTGATAAATGATTAGCAACAAAAGAAAATAAAACCAACAGGAAATGAAGTTATTTTTCTTTTGATTGTAAATATTTAATAGCCATGAGGACAGTGCCCATTGGTAACATAATCATTACCCTAAACAATATATCAATTTATGGCATGACACTGATTTTTATCATCAATATAAAAATTTGCATAATTAAAATTGCTATTGTAACTTGGTGTTGTGAGAACAGTTTTGTCATGTGAGTCCCTCACAAAGTCTTTCCCCTTATATATAATGCAGACTGTGAGAGCCATTTACTAGGCAAAGGTAAGAAGAACCTGTACTAATTAAACCCCACTCACATGATTTTTAATGCTCTAAGTGCTCTGTTATATGATACAACTATGCAGCTTATTTACTTACCCATCTATTGATAGTTCTCAGATTTTACCAGTTTGAAGAATGTACCCTTAATACCATTAATAGTGCCTTGTATAAACATAGATATTTATACTTCTTGGATAAACTTTTAGATATGGACTTGTTGATTAACTCAGGTGCAACTTTATAAGCAATTGCCAAACTATCACATATTTTAAGTTCTTAGTAGCAACATACGAAAACGATAGGGGTAGAGAACACATCAGACATTGCCATGGTTGGAAACAGAGGGCACAGACATCAAAGGGTAACTATTTGGAAGTCATTTGTGGCAGTCTCCTGTCTCACGTTTAGATCACGGCAAATTTTCTTAACTCTGTGCTTGTATTTTAATTTATTGTACTTCAAAAAAGACTCAATTTTAATTTGTTTGTGTAAAAATGTAAACCAAAACTAAAAGATTGTACTGTGGGCAAATTTTTTAACTATATCTCAATTGGTAGTGATACAAATCATACTTATTTAATGTGTTGCTATGCTTCAAAAACAGAAATATAATTAATTTTACGATATCATTGCTAGCTGAAACCAATCTTTTAGAATTCCTCTGCAAATACAAAAGTACAGGCAATCAACAGAGATATCACATTCTTTTTATATGTGTTTATCTGAACTTAAGCACAAGAAATTGACTACAGGCATAATGCCATCTAAACAGATGTGCTTCATTCCCTCTGAGGCAGGTAGATATGTGTACATGTATATCAAACAGACAAACATACCTGCCCTTGAAATCAGAATTTATGTTACTTAAAATTGTACACATATTTTCAGAATATGATTTGATGATGTAGCTATAAAAGGAAAGAAAATGATATTGCAGACTAAACTAATAGCTAAGATGTGAGTAGCAAATTCTAGGAGGCTACTTCCAGGCTGAGCTGAATGCTGGGTACCTTGTCAGTTCCACAGAGCTTTGAGGAGAACTTCAAATATGGCTGTCGTAACTTCCTCAAATACAATTTCTAAAGTTACTCTGGCACATAATTTAAGTTTATTAGGGTATTATAATTTTTTTTTGTCAACTTGACAGAAGCTATAGTCATCTAGGAAGGCAAACTGCAGTTAAAATGAGCTTTCCCAGGTTGGCTGTTAGGGAAGTATGTGGGGTTATTTATTTATTTATTTATTTATTTATTTATTTATTTATTTATTTATATTAGTGATTGATATGAGAGAGCCCAGACCACTGTGGGTGATGTCACCCATGGGAAAGTGCTCTTGGTATGCAAAGAAGAAGATGGGGAAGAAGAAGGATGAGGAGGAAGAACAGGAGGAGGAGGAAGAGGCGGAAGAGAAGGAGTAATTGAATGAACCTTGGGATGGAATCCAGTAAGCAGAGTTCCTCATGGCCTTCAGTTCAGTTCCTGTCTCCAGATTCCTACCTTCCTGCCAGACTTTCCTTCATGAAGGATTGTAAACTGTAAACTGCAGTAATAACCTCCTCTCCAAGTTGCTTTTGCTCCATGGCTGAAGCACTGGAAACAGTAAATCAAGGTTTTTGAATGTCTGGTAGCAAGGGGGAGCAGTCTGTGTGAGGAGACTAGTACTTACTAGCTCTTTGCTACTGGAAATAACTAAGTCAGTAAATATACTGATAATGTCCTTTTTTTCTCTCCTATATTCATCACTTAGGGTTGTGATAAGTCATGACCACCCTCTCTATTAATGCGAACAGATTAATTTTTCTTTCATACGTGTGTGTTTCCTGTACATCAAATGTACAGGAAGTTGATGTTCATTTCTCTGAGAACCAACACAATGATAAAAAAAAACAAAACAACTTTTGTTTTATTATCTCTTAGCTCCTGAGAACACACACAATGAATATTCTGTTTTCAATCATGGAAGCAAATATAAAGCAATGCCGTCACACACAGGAATACGATGGCAACCATAATGAGCGACCTGGGGGTGGAAGCTAGCCTAGTCACTTCATTCATGCATACTACATTTTAAAATTTTTTTAAAATTTGATAAAATTTTAAATTTGATAAAAATGTGCACTCATTCATATACATATCATATACTATGTCAGAAAAAAAGAAATCTGATAGTTTTTATTTTTATTTTTTTACCATTTTAACTCACTGCTTTAATGACCCGCCATATTCAGTTTTTCTTCAAGCCAAGGTCAGATCACACGCAATGTTCTGTGAGAATTGTGCATCCCCATTGTTAATGTTTGTTTAATTTAATTCTTTTTAAAAAATATTTATTTTGTAACTTATTTTTCTTCTCTCATCTAATACTTTCCAAGTCCCATTCTCACCTCCCTTCATCCCTCCCAATTCTCCCCTTTTTCCCTGTCTCCCAGATCCACCCCATCTACTTCCTCTCAGAAAAGAGCTGACCTTCCAGGGTTACTATTTGAGTAGGGCATAACAAGATGGCACAAGGCTTCACATGAGCCCCTACCTCAAGGCAGGATAATGCAACCTCACAGGCAAAAAGAGTCTCAAGGGCAGGTAAAAGGGTCAGAGACCCTTACTTCCTCAGACTTTTAGGAGTTCTACAAGAATACCAAGCCAGATATATGTAGGAGTCCATGCAGATTCTATGTGTGCTGCTTCAGTCTTTGTGAGCTCCTAAGGGTTCTGGTCAGTTGAGTCCCTGGGGCTTGTTCTCTTGGTGTCCTCAACCCCTCTGGTACCCAACATTCTTCCTCCCTCTCTTATATGAGTTTCCCCAAGCTTTACTTGTTGATTGACTCTAGGCCTCTGCATATGTTACCATTAGCAGCTGAAGGAAGTCTCTCTGAAGACAATTGGGTTAGTCACCAGTCTATGAACAGAGCATAATATCACTAGGCATTGTCTCCAGGTACTCCAGTCTCCCATTCCTGGCCACCCCTACAGTGTCAGACATGGCCACCCTCCCTTGGGATTGGATTCTTCCTGTCCATTGCCCCAGCAGATCCTGAAGGCAGGATAGATTATAGGTCAAAGGATTTTTGGCTGTCATGGTGTTGCATTTCCACCACTGGAAGCTTTACTGGTTACAGGAGATGTTACTAAGTGTCCTCACTAGGGTCACCCTCATAAGTCCCAGGAAGTTGCCAGTGCTCTAGATCTCCAGATCACCCCCTTATTTGAGAAAATCTAAGATTACAATAAATCAAAAATCTGAAGTTTTGTGTAAACCATCACAAGCTTTAAAGTTTTTCAATTTATAAAGATTTTTTCTGGTGTGATCAGTAACTAAATTAATCAACATGAGCTTTTGCAATAATGTTATAAAGCACAGCAAAATATATAATTATGAAACATTGATCACTGAAACAAATGATTTTACCTCACAAATACATTAGTTACACTACCATATGTAGTTATAAAAACTATTATTCAATGACAAACTAGAACAACCTACCTGATTAAACGTTCTAGTCTATTTGTAAGTTAATACTATATTCCTGTATGTTGAGGAGATGTGACAAATCTTACCCTTGATTTTCTTAAACTAACTTTTAAAATTTAGAATAGTTTTAGATTTAAAGAAAAGATACAAAGTTAATATAGAAAGTATCTATAGACACTTATAATTAATAAACACCTAGAGTCATACCCCCTTGTAACATTCTTCTATGCAAGTAAAATCAATAGTTGATGAAAAATGTTTGGAGAAAAACATATCTCCACTTAGTGTGCAAAACTTTATTTTTACTTCTCAGCCATAAAGTATGACCTTTTATACAGCACTTATATGGTATTAACTTTTAAATGTGTTTGGCTGATTTAAAATATACTGGAAGATGTAAAATATACTGGAAGATACACATACACACATATTTACACAGATATATTTGCATATATCTGTATATATTTTTACATATGTATGTAATATATTTTGAGCATATTAATAAACACCCTGGTTCCTCCCATACCATCTTCTCCACCCTCCCAACCTTTTTTATACAACTTTGAGATTATTGACTTTTAATTTTTTGTACCATTAAATTCAGTTTGTGTAGCCCAGATAATCATATTTTACAGATTACTCATCCATTTGAGGTATGAATGATGTTTTTATTTCACTTAGACATCAATCCTGCTATGTGTTAAGCACAGGGAGGATGGATCAAGTACAAAGTGTCACCTTCAGCAAAACATTTCAGAAATTCAGAAGATCTCCTGAGAGAGATTGGGCTTATGGGTTTCTCTACATTGAGGTTTCCCTGCCCCATTCTTTTCCAAACCCATTTCTATGAAAGGAGCCCTATATTTAGTTCAAATTTGTATACATGGTTTTTAATGTGTCATGTGCATATATACACTTTGCCAACATTTATTTATTTATTTATATAAATATAGAATAATTGAATTTTTAATGTTGAGGCTGTCTAATAATACTTTAACATTTATTGTATTATATTATAATTATATAATATATTTATTATATATATAATATAATTACATTATATTATAAAATAGCATGATTTATTTTGATGCTCAAATTACTCCTTATTTAGTTGCAGATGCTTCTTTGACATCGTTTCCTGAAATTGAGATACAGTTCACTGATAAAATGTGTGGTTAGCTTTTAAGAGGTTGTAGGTTCAATGACCAGATCTAAATAAATAATAAATTAATAGATAAAAATAAATAAATAATTAACAAAACTAAATCATCTCTTGAATGACTGGTATACCATCATCTCTGTGTATGTATAGATGTGTGCATATTTGGTAGCATCACATTATAATCAAACATCATTGTGAATGTTATTTTAATGACTCTAGAAACAATTTCTCAGGGATCCCTGCTTCTGTTTACAAGACAATACTGTTAGAAACCCACGTATGAACACCAGATGACTTATTTGACATAAATCTCCAAAGTCCTCTTGTTTAACATAAGTATAGAGAGAAATCAGCAGATACTACAAGAATTTACTTTTAAACAATTAGCAAAAGATAGACACTCACGAATTTGTCCAGTTACTAAATACAAATGCTAAATGGAAAAATAATGAAGATATACTTTTAATAAATAATATGTCATCACTGGTACATTCTCTAAACATGCAAAGGGCTGCAAATCCTTCTCAGGCCACTGAAGAGAGAAATGAGAAAGGAGCTCTTTCTATGTCACATCACCTGATTTCAAAATTCAGATCACAAAATTGAAGGGTAAATACACTGGCAATTTCTTGCCTATAAATAATGACAGCAATTAGCACACTAGGAATTGAAGAAGTTATTCCTAAGAACAAATAACCTTCATGAAAATCTGGAAAAGGAAAATCCAGCCATCCAAGCAATGAAATAAATAGTCTACACAACAAGAATCACATTCCCTCATAAATGACTGGAAGCTTTCCTGTGAGTAAAGTAAGGAAGATGGTGTTTTCTCCACTGCAATTCAACTTATTGTCAGAGATATTTCCATAGCAGCAAGGAGGAAAAGAAAATTAAAATGCATTCAAGTTTAAGGACGACTAAATTATTAGTCCCTAGTTGACATAAGTCTATATGCAGGCCATACACGTTTCACTGATAGTAGCTGACTAGTTTTAACAATCCCACAGTGCTTCAGCATATAAGCTCTGCATATAAGTCATTTATTTTCTTTAAAGTAACAATAAACACTCCAAAAAGAAATAAGGAAAATTATTCAGTTTTTAGTTGCATCGAAAGAATCAAATATGTACAAATAAATTTAACCAAAGTGGGAAATTCTGTGCACTCAAAACTATAAAGCATTACTTTAAAAAGATACAAATAAACTGAAAGATATTAGCTGTTCTTGTACAGGAAGACTCAGCAATGTTTGAGTCATTGCTGTCAAAAGAGATTTGCACAGTAGAAGAAATTTCTAAACACTCAAATACTTTTTTATTCTAACTATTGCATTGCTGAGAATGAACCCAGAGCAAAAATTAAAAGAAAAATAGCTTAAGAAAATAAAATGCTAAGCCCTTTCCTATAGATCTCTCTGGCTTCAAGAAGAATGAAAGTGTATCACAGGTTCACTTAGAATTAGACTCTGCGTTTGGAAACAAAATAATGCCAAGAAGGAACCATAAAGGATCCATCTTTGCTTATTTCAAAACCTGAAACAAAAATATTAATTCAATAGTTTGATATTTGTAAAAGAATAGACATAGAAAATTAAATATAGTTGTTATAAAAAAGGAAGGCTATACATCTACAGCCAAATATTTTGCCAAGCTTTTCAAGATTGTTCAATGAGGTGGAAATAGCCTTTTCAACAAATGGGTCAGGAACACATGAATAGCTACATCCAAAGAAACAGTTTCTGAAGTCTTTTTTATTAAAAATACTTTTTTTCATAAAATATATCCCAATTACAGCCCCCCCCAACTTCTCCCAGATCATCTTAGGCTTTCCATGCACCCAAATCCTTTTGTTTTCTCCTTAACTATCTAAAATAAAAATACTACTACTACTACTACTACTACTACTACTACTACTAATAATAATAATAATAATAATAATAAGTAAGATAATACAAAATAAATTAGAGTAGGACAAAGGCCATTTTAGAAAACTTATAAAAACTTAATATAGTAGAAGTTTCTTATATATACATATACACACATGTGAAAGGGATATAAATTAAAAGAACCAAACAGCAGGGGAAAGAAAGCCCCAAATTATACATCTCTAGTCACCCAATGTAACTCCCAGTAGCAGGAATGTGTTGCAACAAATCAAGTTGTAGGCCACAGGGGCCCTATGGAAACTTCCAAACTACCAAAAGAATAATTCTTATCCAATCCCATACTGTGAATGAAAACTAAGTAAAATTTATTAACTTAAATATCAGAGCTAAAACTATACAACTATGAAAAGAAACATAAGGACAAAGCTTTTAAATCTTGGATTTGGTTATAAAATCTTAGATACAGGCAATACCTATAAAAGTGTAGGAAAAATGTATTTTATAAAAATTAAAAACTGTTATGCCTAAAAGTATTGTGAAGAAAGATCAAATACAACAAAATGGTATAAAGTGCAAGTCGTATACCAACTAAGAACTCACTATAGTCAGGTGATCATGGCACATGCCTTTAACCCCAGAAATCACAGGTAGAGGCAGGCAGATCTCTTTGTTACTGGCCTGGTCCATAGAGTATGTTCCAAATCAGCCAGAGCCACACAGAGAAACCTTGTCTTTAACAAACAAACAAACCAAACAAAACAAAACAAAACAAAAATTCACTGTAAGGGTTACATTTTTAGAAGCTGGAGTGATGGCTCAGGGTTTACAAGCATTTGCTGCTATTGCAGTAGACCTGGGTTTGGTTTCCAGCATCCACATTAAAATAATTAAATATTAAATAAACATCTCTTATACTTAGCAAAAGCCAAAATGTCTTACTTAAGTACTGGAATAGACATCTACATAAATAATACCTACAAATAGCCAACACACACAGAAGATCCACAAACCATTGGAGACATTAAGGAAAAGTTATTGCAAACAGCAATGTACTGCCACGCGTCATTGATAGAAATCTGAGGATTTAACTGTCAGCATTAACTATAAAAAAGTCTAACAAGTACATAGTGTTGTCTTATTGTGGCTTTAAATTCAATATACCTAATAACTATAATACTGATCATATTATGCTCTACAGATGAATGTGCACATGTAACCAAATAACTCCAAAGCCCATTAAATGACATAATTTTGATTTTTGACTAGATAATACAGCATTTTTTAAAAGAGAAGTGAAACACTGTATCTATTTTACTATAGCCAGAAATGTGAATCTGGATCTGTCTTAAACAACAAATGTTTTGGATAGCTACAAAAGATATGCCATTTTCTCCAGTCCCCACACTTCAATTTAATATACTTATATGTGGCTTATACAGCAGGAAAAGTCAAATCGCATGGGTGCTTCTCAAGGGATGCTTGCTCAGACAGCTGTTGTCACAGACTATACGCTTTCTCCTCTACATTTTCTTCCTGTTAGCTTTTGATAATCTATCAACTTTCTTTTATTAATATAAACATGTTAGAGCTCAGAATGTTTCTTTAAGGCAAATCTGAGCGGCTAATGAAAGGATAAGCTAGATACACACATGTTCAATATCATCTACGAATTTTAAATTTTCTATTTTTCCCATGGAGGTGTGAAAAAAAAGCTTAATTCTAAAAGTCTCTTGCTAGGAAAGTCATTGTCATATTCAGCCAATGAATGGATAAATGTGGACTAAGGTGATGTGAGAGGCAGGGACGTTATTTTTCTTCTGTTGTAATTTTTGAAGTCATGTGAAAACTAACAGACTCCACATTGTGATAAATCTCCCATTTGAAAGTAGTATCCTGAAGACCACCCAGAATGAAATTATTTGCTGAATATACACTCAATGGTGCTTTGGCAGTTCTTAATGGTTTTCTTGCTAATACCTCAGAAGGGGTTCCAGTCTCCAAGGCCATCCATTCTATTCCTGTAGCTCCAGGTTCCCTAACTTGCATTCCAGTTCCCAATTATTACAATTTGATTTTCCTGTTTAAAAATTATTTCTCCAAATGCTTGAAGAGGTTTCCCCAAATAAGAACTAACTGATATGTGTGATGATATTGCTACTTTTATTGAGTAACTCCATTTCTCAGACATATGTTTACTCTCTGAATTAGGAGAAAGTGTTTATTTATATTATTCAAATTACAAGAATTATTTTTAGTTTTTTTTTTTTTTTTTACCTTTTAACACATTCTTTAGCAGGGAAAGATGGAAAACTAGAAAAAAAAATCAGTTTATGTTTCTTATATGAGAAATAAGCTACTTTTTTATTTCAAGATTTTTGTTTTTATAAGCTGATTTTTCTACAATTGTCTCCATTATCAATATATGAGCTTCTACTTTCATTATAGTGAATATTTCCCTTTGAGTTTAGACTGAATAAAAGTTTCTTCCCAGTTACTGATGAACATACCCAAAGGTCAATTTCTTAAACTTCAATGTGTCTACACAAATATTATTTGATTTGTAACTGTCAATGCATTTGAAAGTCTTTATTTTTTAGAAATCCTTGATCTTCCTTTTCCCAGAAGTTTCAAAGTCATGTAATTTATTGACTTTTCTTGGAATACAGTAATTATTACTAAATGTGAGGTACCTGTGATAAAAATAACCTTTAGTTCATAAAAAGCTGCTCCGTTTTCCCCTTCTAAGGAATTCCCAGACACTGGCCACTATCGCCACTTCCAAGAACCCATTACTGACATCAAGCATTCTGCTCTCTCACTGTTTGTTACTATGGTGATAATGCAATGGGAAATCCTCAGTAAATGTACTTCTGCTTTAAATTTTCTTTTACATTTATTTTAGCCTTATTTTTGTTTTATTTGCCATTTTTCTTTTATTGAAAGCAGTTTTTTTTCCTCACATAATATTTTGTGATCATGTTTTTTCCTTCCTCCACTTGTTCCAGTTCCTTCCCACCTCTTCCCCAAATAGACAAAACCTCTCTGTCTCTCACTAGAAAACAAAACAGCCTTCTGAGGAATACAATACAATACAATACAATACAATACAATACAATACAATAAAACTAACCCATCAATTTGAACAAAACAAACCTACAAAGGGAAAAGAACCCAAGAAGAGTCACAAGAATCAGAGACTCACTTGTTCATAAAAACATCAAACTGGAAGCCATAATATATATGCAAAGGCCATGATGCAGACCCATGGAGACTCTGAGCATGCTACCTCAGTCTCTGTGAGTTCATGTGATCTTTGTTCAAGATGATTTAGAGGAGCTTGTTTTCTTGGAGTCTTCCATCCCTTCTGGCTCTTACATTCTTTCAGCATTAAATACCATTAAATTTTCAAATATAAGAATTTTACTTCCAGTAATATCTGAGAATGATCATACAGTCTCATGTCGTAAGCACAAAGGAATGTACTTTGTTGTTTATTGATTATTTAAAGACAACTATAACAGTGAATTCTAAATAGACACAGGTTCAATGTTCACATATGAATGGTTAATTGATTCAAGTGTGCTAGCCATTTTAGACTTAATAAGTATATTGTCCTCCACTTTTAATAATTTAATATATCAAATAATCTGTTATGCTTGATGTAAGTTCCTATAGTATTACCTCTTGTTCCACTATTTCTTAATATAAGTAATATTTGCTTTTCTTTCTAAATATATTAAATTTTTTATCCTCATACAAAAGAGCCTTTGATGTTTTCAAACAGTAAATTATTTGGATTTGTCTGTATTTATAATAGAACCCAAACCTTCATCCAGTCATATAGGATGAATATATAATAATATAACTAATTTGAATAGTCACTAGGGAGGACCACTTAAGCTTACAGATAATTTGTTGGCTTTCATATCTTCAAATCACTTAGTTATGAACCATAAAATTAATTACTGTATCATTCTTATTTTATGATATAGACAAATGTGTTCATGATGTCCTTTCTCCAAACTATAGTTAAAGCACTTAAAGTTACCTCATTAACGAGAATGCTGAATAATGAATCTGAAACATGATATTAAGTGCTTTACCCTTGCCTAAACTGTCTCTATACTAACAGCCAACTTGTTTACTTCAACATTTTATTAGTAAAGAGCATCTTAGTTAACTGTGTCAGAATCTCACTCTTTGGTCTTTGGATATTAATGAACCTTGGATTTGATTATGTTCGTAAACTGTCAGAGATTTACTTTTCCATAGTTCATTGACAGTTTAATTCTACAAAGATATAAGTGGTTGTAATAATAAAAATACTATAATAAATGCTAAAACCACAAAAATTCTCTTCTGAGTTCATGGACTTAGTATAAGATATTCAGTAAATGAATGACTCATTTGGACTAAATTTAAAAAATAATCAATGTAGACTTGATCAATTATATTTTACATATTATGACAAAGAAAAAGTTAAGCATGAGAGTAAAGCAGTATAAATCCCATTTTATTAAAGAATTAGTATAATAAGTAAAATCTTATTACTGCACTGTGGAATTAAAACACACATTGAAATAGTTAAAGAATAAAATCTAAAAAAAAATAAGTAAAATGAAAAAGAATAAAGCCTGACTTTTCTGCTTTTACCTAATTTTTATAGCTTGTTCCTATTATTATTTTATACATACATACTTACAAATATATAAATTTATATATTAATATAACCCATTGATAACACTGTCACTCATATGTTTACATATTTTAGAGCTGACCACTTGGTATTGTATAGCCACTAAGTGGCTCATCTTGGGGGAGGTTTCATTTCCCCTCTTTTAGTTGTCATTGATTTCCTGAACCTCTTTATGTGGGGGACTTTATGACGTAAAAGTATAGAAAAACATACTTCAATCAAATGGGACCAGGAAACAAACAGGTATGTCTATCCTAATATCTGACAATATAGACTTAATATTAAAACAAAGCAAAAGAGATAAAGCAGACTTCATCTTAATTAAGAAAACAAATATCCAGGACATTACATTACTAAACACATGAACCAAACTATGACACACCTAATTTCATAAAAAAAAAGTTCACTACTGAAATTAAAGACACAGAATAACTCCAACTCAGTAAGAGTAGGTAATGTAAATACCCACTTTCTCTAATAGGCAGGACTTTGACAACAATAAACAGAGAAATAATAAGAACTACATCACATTATACATCAAATGGACATAACAGATATCTATAGAATATCCTACCCAAACACCAAAGAGTATATATTATACTCAGCAGTCCACTGAAGGTCCCTTTAAATATACCACAGAGACACAAAATGAATCTTAACAAATTCAGAAAATTTGAAGTAATTCCTTCCATATTGACTGCAATGGAATGAAGCTTAAACTCAACAGCAAACAAGTGTCTAGTAATTACATAAACTCATAAAGATTACACAGCTCACCACTGAATGATGAATGGATCGAATAAGAAATACAGAAGGATCTCTATCATTTTTCTTGAACTAAACGAAAATGAAAACAATACAATACAATACAATAAAATACAACAATTGCAATACAATAAAACCTCTTGGACTCACTAAAAGCAACCTTGAAAGGGAAATTTGTAGTTCTGCGTCCCTGAAGTTAAAAATGTAAAATATGAGGTCATGAATTTGAAGGAGAATGGGGAACAATATATGAGAGGGTTTGGAGGGAAGGTAAAAATATTATAATTAAATTAAAATATCAATAAAAAAGAAACAGAAAGTGAACAATAAATGCTAGAATAAAGCAACTCAAGAATTTGGGAAAACACGAACAAATAAAAGCCAATTTCAGTAGACGGCAAGGAGTAATAAAAATCATCAATTTACTTATTATCCAGAACTGGTCTATGCCAGTTACTGTGTCATAATTGCTATGTAACCATATTAATCACCGAATCCCTGGACCACTCACATAGTACCATGAAGGCAACTTTGAAGTAGAGCATTTGAGCACTTTGGATGACAGAGCACTGAAGAACAAAGGTAAATTTTTGCGTCCCAAGATTCCGAGCAAAATCTTGAAAGTTGTGGTAGATTTCAAAATGTAGTCAAACTTAAGGTCATAGATTTTGTTTTTGTTTTTGCTTTTTTTTTTAAAGCTGTCTGCTTCTTTTCTATTGTGCTAAAACACTATGGAGGGCTTTATTTGAATCCTACAGTTCAGATGTCCATCATGGCTAGAGGCCTGGCAGAAGGAAGGCAGGAATGACAGAGGAGCAGCAGCTGAGAGCTCATATCCTAGTCTACAAAAAGGAAGCAGAGAAAGACTACTGGGAATGAGGAGAGTTTTTAAAACCTCAAAGTCTGTCTTCAATGACACAGCTCTTCTAACATGGCCATACCTCTTTGTCCAAAACTGGTGACTGGTTCTAATTGTTTCACCAACGGGGACCAAGTATTCAAACCTATTAGCTTATAGGGCTTTTTTTATTCACCACCGAGGCTGTTATCCGCATCTGCTGAACCTCCCCACTAGTCCCATGGCTGACCATGTGCTCTAACACAGTGCTGCCTCTGTTTACTTTCCCATCAGCACATGTTAGCAAAGAATAATATAAAAGAGAGCAATACCTTTGAAATGCTAAGATGCCTAGAAACATTGATGCCTGCCAGTGTTTTTCTTCTTTACACCCAGTGTTTCCTTTTAATTTTTTTTCTCGAATTGGAGCTTATTTCTCTGAATTTCTGTATTTCTCCCATCCCTGTTAGGCTTTCCCATTCCACGTTCAGCTCCTCAACTCTGCATTCATTCAAACTTTGGAATGATGGCATGAATAGAAAATATCCCAACTGGAGTTCTGAAACCACGTGATTTGTGGAAGTCCTTGAAAACTAGTTAAATCGTATTGATTGAATAAAAACTGCTTTGATTTTGAGCTCCTTTCATTAAATATAATGTGAAAATAAGATCTTATTCTACTGTTTTACTATATAAAGGTCTTATTATATCTAATACATGTTCATATTTAAATAATTGTAAGTTCAGAGCCAGAACAAATTTGAAAGTGGGACTCAGCATACATTGCTTCACATACCTCCACTATAGCACTGGAAGACAATTTGCTGTATTAAACTTTTATTGAGTTTTCATTCCTTTTATTGTTTTTTTCCTTTGGTGGAATTTGTCCAATATTTATTTCCTGTAGAAATAGACAACACAACAGGTAATGTCATAGAAACTCTTTATTGCTTTCATTTCATGTTGTATAATACCTATTTAAAATAATTTACAAATAATGTCTAAGATAATCTATTAAAACTGAAATAAACAGACACGTTTTTAATTTATCACTTTGATTTATTTTAATATAATATAGACATATTTAGGACATTTGGATTTGCTATTCCGCTTTATTTTCCACTTTGAAAAATTACTGAGTTGTGAGTGTAGCTAATTACTAGATGGCTTTCTCACTACACTGAGAGCAGAGATCAATGCCTAACACTGCAGAAAAAGCAAAAGAAACAATGATGAGAAGGTACATTTGTGACATTTGCTGGGCTTACCATAGAATGTTGGCATGTTTGTCTTTGTTTCTTTAGGAACAACCATTATCTTTATGTTTGATGTGTCTCATCATCTAGTAAATGTATTCTATTAGCAAGTTTCTTCAAATGTCAACTAGATAAATGGAGAAATTATAGGAAAGATGAGGGTAAATCAAAGAGACGGATGGAGTATGTTACCTTTTTTTTTAAGTTATTTTTCAACTCAAATTTGATCTTTGGGTATCCTTGTACTCTTCAAGTGCAGCAGTATTTCTGCTAAGTTAATTGAAAGAACACATGCTCCCTAACACCTGATCTCCCTTAAGTGCTCACTAGTATTTTAATACTGACTGTGAGATTGTATAACCATTATTAATTTGCATCCATTAGCACCTCTATTCTGTTTCCTGCTGCAAATATTCCCTTAGTCTCACATTCAGAGTTGAATCTCATCCTCCTCTCCTATTGCACTAGTGCAGTTGTGAATCACAGTAATTCTGATTGAAGTATCCATTACCATTTAAACAAGTGTATATACATTTCTTCTTTAACACATGCCAACTTTGAATAAAATGTATATGCTTGTTTTCAATCAGGCTTTGTCTCATCATGCTCATGAGTACCATATAATTATTTTTATGAGGTATGCAGCATGTCCTTAGCCAAACAGGCTTCAAGGAATTGTGAGACAGTTTAGTTTATCTCTTAAAAATCCTGCCTAGTGCTTCTCAATTTCAAACTTGACTTTCATCTTAGAGTGCTTTTAGTCACCTAAGGGACTTCTGAGATGAGAGATAACGTTGTGAACCTTCAGTTTCAGAATAGTGATGTGATAAGCTGTTCTCTGAAGACCTTAACAGTTATGTTTCACTGTAATCTTTATTCCCTGTTCATATTTTGCTTCAAAAAGAGTTGATTAAGGATATACCACAGTGCCATTTGAATACACTAATTGCATAAAAGTTAATATTCTCTATCAATTTGTCATTGCTACACATATGCATCTTGAACTTTTAAAGGGCCAGAAAATTTCAAAAACTTGCATTGTCTATAGTTTCTAAAAGGTACTGACCCAAATATGCAAAGGCACATCTTTCTAGAATAATTATAAATAGAGGGTAGCGATTAAAACCTTATTTATACACAGGTTGTACACACTAAACAACCTAAAACTAACTTAATCTCAAATGAGTTTTGATATTATTACAATGTATTTATTTGTCCTATATTGCCAGTGTGTTTCCTGGCTCATTACTTTGGCATTATTTCTCCATATTTGGCATCTTTCATATTTGCACATAGTCATGGCATCTAAAAATGAGATGGAAGTTATTCATTTTTAGTGGTTCATGAAATAATAGTACATTTATAAAGTAATGGCAATTTAAGCTCAGTTCAATACTCCATTTTTCTAAGTCTGCTTAGAAATGATTGCTTAAATAGAAATTACCGAGGAAAATAATCATTGTGTTTGGAAGATAAAATTTTGGCATTCCACCAAGTTGAAGCCGCAAGGACTTAATTTATTATCCTGTTTTATAGTAATTAAAATACAAGAGAGGAATTTTTAGAAATTGAACAATAAAAAGCACATGACACTTATCTTTACAGCAGAGGGATCTATGTGTTAAGCTCACCTCATTCCCTACCAATATCCATTTCACTGCCTCAGGAGAGACCACAGGTCATAGTATAAGCATGGCTGGTTCTATCACTGGCTGTTGGTGATTGGAATCAGGCTCCAGATCTCTCCCCTTCCTGAAAGCCAGAGGTAAAGGCTAAAATTTAATTGTCTTTTTGGTTCCTTTGGTAACCAGTTCCTATCCTCTAAAAGTGAACTCATAGGATAAAACAGCTACAATTGAAAGGAGGTTATTACAAATATCAGAACTTACTCTGCTTATTTCCATCATTGGAAATTACAAGAATTTTAGTTATGTGCCCAGAACTAGTGACACAAATATGTATATGAGAGAGAGGGGGGGGGGAGTGTGTGTGTGTGTGTGTGTGTGTGTGTGTGTGTGTGTGTGTGTAAATTAATTAATTTCAAAAGCTATATTATCAGTGGTTGCAACCGTATAACATTAAGTGCTCTGTATTTTATAAGTGCAATAGAACATTAGAATTCTTTTGATATTCTTATAAATCAAGAACAAAATAAAGATGTTTTTGACTATTGTTCAATACACTTTATGAGTGTTACTGTATTTAAACAGATTTTTTAAAGCAATTAAGCAATTAAAAAAAATCTTAGGTAAAACATTTCAATTAATCAGTTGTTTGACACTATTAAGTTGGAACTGTCTACGGTTTTGTAATACTTACTTAATTTGAATGGAAGTTATGCAACTTAAATGACACCCCTTGTGAAAGTAAAAAATAGAACTAGGAATTATCTGGCTGGTGGCAATTGGGAATAAGGCTGCCCCCGTCTATAAGCAGAGAGTCACGGAAATAGATCCAAGGAAAATAAAGTACCTATATGTCCTGGAAAAATGGGTCATCAGCTCTGAGAGCAAAGTGGATTCACAAACTCCGCACAATCCTAAAAAGACCCTTGCTCACCGAAGTGTCAGGAATCACCAACCTTCCAGGCTTTCCTCTTGCCTGGAAAGCTCTAGCCTTTGTTCTTTTTAAGTCTTAGTTCTCCTGCACCCTGCAATTTAGGACGCCCTTCTCACCCCTCATCCTTCATTCCCACAGGTGCCCCCCCATGCCGAGACTGTGCAAGTTTGTCATATCCCATCGCTTGACCAATCAAAATGCACCATTTACATTCAAATTAAGCAACCATGTTCATTCCAAGAGGATGTCTAGATTCTTAAATTGCACCTAGATAGAATGTAATTGCCCTGTTTTGGGCAAACATTCTGCTTTTATTCTTCATCAAGTCTGAATATAGCTCTATTGTGTGTAGATGCCTCAGACTCATTATCCATTCACCTATTGCCAGACAACTTTAAATGGCAGCAAGCACTTTATTTATATATTTTTCTAAATTATATTTCTTTTCCCTAATGAGAAATATTGACATACCTTAAGTACCCTAAGACTATTATTTTATTATCTTACTCATCTATTCAGAAACTGGAAAAATAGCTAGAACACAACACCAGACATATTTTAGCTGAGTGACTATCATGTTTTATTCAAGTGAGAGGTCATTATATAAAATTTCAAACTGACTCCTTTTAAATTTGAGATGTTTATTTGAATATTTATCCCTGGTGGCTTTTTCCTTTTGACTGATTTTGTGATGATGAAATTATGAACTATCTCTCAAGAAATAGTAATCTGTCAGTCAGTATTTTATAAAAAACAAAGTTTAATTCAGATAAATGAGGCTGCTTAGTCATTTGTATGGCATAATGAGCCCACAGTCTTCAAAATAATGTTAAAAATTTGCATATATTATTGAAATCCCAAATCAGATTTGGTAGTTTGTCACCTGTACTGTGAGCAGCCACCTCTTCAGAAGCAGTGATATTACTATTTCATTACAGTGGTCTCTTGATGGCATTGACTAGCCTTAGTGAAAACATTAGGATGCCAGTCACCAGACTTTATTTCAGAAAAAAAATGTAAACAGGCTAAACATTATTTTTTTGGTGTGTGTGTGTGTGTGTGTGTGTGTGTGTGTGTGTGTTTTGGAGTTTTGTTTTGTTTTTGTTTATTTTTGATGATTCTTTCATTTTCTTAATAGTATTTAAAGAGATTGCATAGTGAATTAAAATTAACATTCACTACTTGCATGTATTTAGAACAATTTTTCTTGTCCTAGTGCTTTCTACTACTTTCTATCAAATACTTAAGTTCATAGTATAACAATGTTACCTAAGTTTCCAAGGGTCATAATTCCAGGCATGAGCTACAATGTACACTCTCTCCATGCTGAAATCTGTGTCAGTTCATCGATTATCTAATCTGAAGCTCAGTGTGACCTGTCATGTCAGCTCAGACAAAATAGATTTCCTTTGCAAATGAAGTTTAAGCACCTCCATTTTCTTGCACGATAAAGTCCAGGGATGCTTTCACCTTCTTGAAAGTCACTCCATCAGCCTAGTGTGTTATTTGTGAAAGAGGAAAGAAAAGCAAGTCATGATTTCAAATACTAGACATACTAAAAAAGCTAAAGGATTGAATCTTCATTTCATAGAATTCAATATTTAACAATAGACATTTTATTTTTATCATAGCTTTCATTACATAATTTGGACACTTTACCCTTTTAAGTATTCATGATTTACTTTCTTGAATAGTATGAAGTGTCAAATGTACTGATATGCTTTTAAGACCTTCCTTAAAGATAGAAGGAGGAAAATGAGCACAAAGACCACATAAGGAATAATATCCCACCATTGTGATAACAGGAGATACACGAATTCTGGCTCCTATGGCTATTCTAGAAATTACTGAAAGTGATACAGAAAAATTCATAGAGAGGCCATATTCTAAGATTTGGGCAGTATTTGGCCCATTCTAGAGCCAGGGTGGTATCCTACATTTGAAGACACCTTAATAACTTTTACAAATGGATAAATAATTAACAAAGTTATTTAATCATCACTTTGGTTTTGAGTGAGTTTAAAGAGTCTCTGTAACCCTGAGAGACACAAAAGTGCAGGAACACATTAAATGGGAGCAGATACCAGAACTAAATGACATTGATCTAAGCAATTTATGAAAATGTACATCTACTTCTACAACTAATTTGTGGATCTATGTTTATGTCTGCTAGTATTTTATGTCTACTCTTACCTACTTTAGAACACACACTTTGAAATGCACGTAAGTCAAATTTCTTGTCTCTGTCACATTTTGCTTTGTAATTAAAAATTCTTTCATAGTATGTTAATCCTTCTGGGAGATCTTTCCATCTTTTGGTATTGTCTTCAATTTCTTTTTTCAAAGACACAAAGTTTTTGTCATACAAGTATTTTACTTGCTTGGGTTTTCAACTGAAGAATGAATAAAGAAAATGTAGTACGTTTACACAGTGGAATATTACTCAGCTCTTAAAAATGACATGATAAAATTTGCAGGCAAGTGGATAGAACTAGCAAAAATTAACACAGTCTGATAACTATGACCCAGAAAGACAAACATGTACATATAAACTTAAAAGTGGATATTAGCTGTTAAGTAATGGATAATCATGCTACAATTCAGACTCAGAAAGGAGGCTAGGTAACAAAGAGGATTCTAAGGGGGAAGAGGACAACATGGAAGGGGAAATATGATAGATCTTATAGGTAGTCTGACAGCAGGTAGAGATGGAAGCAGGAAGGGATCAGGTTGGGGTGGGAGAGGAAGGGAGAGAGTATGGGGAGAGAGTAATGTAATTGGGTTCATTTGGGGGAAAGTGTGAAAACCAAAACAGTATAAAATTCCTGGAATCTATGAGGGTGACGCTAGTGAGGACTTCTAGTAATGCATCTTCTGTAACTAGGAAAGGTTCACAGGGGTGGGACTGGAACACCAACCCAACCACAAACCTTTGACCTACACTCTGTCCTGCGTGTAAGATGTGTTAGGGTAATGTTGGCACAGAATTTGTGGGAATGGCCAATCAAGAACTGGCTTTACTTGAAGCCTACTCTGTGAAAGGGAGCCCATTACTCACAATGATTGAATGGCCAGGAACCGGAGACTAGATAGCCCAGAGACCAAGGATTAATGACTTGCCAAATTGTCTTCAAAGAGCCTTCTTCAGGCAGCAGATGGGAACAGACTCAGAGACCCACAGCCAGACTATGCATAGAATCTAAGTAAGAGGTCTCAATTTGGTCCCCACCCTGGAGCTCAGGTAACCCCTTGGAAGAGGAGAAGGAAAGACTGTCAGAGTCAGAAGGGTTCAAGGAGTCCAGGAGAACACAGCCCACTAAGTCAATTCAACAGGGCTCATACAGGCTCACAGAGACTGAGATAACAAGTAAGGAACCTATGTGGGTCTGCACAGGTCCTCTGAATGTATGTTAGGGGTACTATCTCGGTGTCATTGTGGAACTTCTAGCTATGGGAGTGGAGGTGTCCCTGACTACATTGCTTTCTCTTAGGATCTTTTTCTTCCTACTGGGTTGACTAGTCCAACTTCGCTATGAGGGTTTATGTCCTGTCTTATTATGTCTTGTTGTGTCCTGTTTGGGTGATACCTTGCGGAGGCCTGCTCTTTTCTGGTGGAAAATGGAGGGGGAGTAGATTTGGAGGAGAGGGGATGTAGAGCAGCTGAGATGAGAGGAGGAAAGGGGAAACTGTTGTCGGATGTATTTTATGAGAGAAAACTCTATATTTTCAATAAAGAATTCCTTTATAGTATTCTGATCATCTAAATTTAATTTTGGTCTAATTACAGAAGTACTTGGGGTGTCCTGCCACAAATCAGTGGCCTCTCTTTTCAAGAAGATCTTTGAAATAACAAAAACTTAGAGCCCATTTAATGATTTGAACAAGGGGTTTTCACAATTATTGAAAGGATATCTGCTTTTAAAACCCCAGCTGCTTAGCAGAATTGCCTAGCATTTATAGATCTCTGTAAATGCACTGAAAATAGACAAACTCTGTAGAACAACATGATTTAAACTGATTGCTATTACCCTGTAAACTTTTCTGCTATTTTTTTTAAAATACAGAATGTGATAAATGCTCTTAGAAAACTAGTGTATGTCCCTTGAAAAACACACACTTTAACAACCAAGTTGGCGTACATGGATTCAAAATTATTTTTTAAAAGCATTGTTACCTCAAATATGGAAAATGGATTCTTAAGGGAGAGGAAATTATATGTGAGAAACTGCTTTTGCCACTTTTAAAGAGACATATTTCTTTATTAATAAGGACAATTTATGCTCACTCTTAAAGGACTTGGTGATGGATATGTGTAAGGAACCACAGAAGGGAATCCTGAAAAATATCATTTAAAAAAAAAAATAGGGGCTTTACAGTGTCTTCTAATTTGATTAATGGATAGCATTTTACTTAATTTTTTAAAAAGACTAATTAATCTGCTATCAGTTCAGCCGTGCTGTAGCCACATGAAGTGGATCTTTGAGAATTAAAACTAATAGGATTCTTAAAGTGTTCCTTTCACTGAGGCTGAGAAACATTTCCCAGAAACAAACAAACAAACAAAAAACTTAGATCATGTTAGACTTCTTTGTAGAATAGATTTTCTAATTATCTGAATTAATTCTTAAATTGATTAATTGTATGTGGGGAGAGCATACATGTGCTACAGAGTGTTTATGTAGGTCAAATTACAACTTTCAGGAATTAACTATCTGTACTTGGGACTAAACACTTTGGGGGAAGAGCTTTTTACCTGCTGAGATATTTTTCTGGTCCTCTCTAGCATTGTTTATTCAAATTTTCAACAACAAAAGCTCATTGTTTTTTGTGCTACTTTAATAAAAAGGTGCTCCTTGCACTAGAATTGCTGAAGACAGGCAGTCAAGTGAATCAGATACATATCAAGAGCAAAAGCTGAAAGAAAGAGGAGCATTATTTTGCGTGGTATAACTGCAAAATTAGGAACAATATTGTGCTGATTCTGGAACACACCAGTGTGTAGTCACAGAATTGGACATGAAAATTCATTCCAGGAACTATTTGATGTTTTTAGTGGAAGACAATTCTGCATATGTAAAAATATATTCCCTATAAATCCTAACAACTTGTGATTAAATGTATAGATATATATATCACCACTCAAGTTCAAGGTTGCAGTATTTTCAGAGTAGCAATAGGTTTATATTTTGATCATGCCTATACATACATACCTATCGTTTCTAAACATTTCTCAAACCACATTATTTTCCTCCAGTTATATTTTGTTTCTTTTCTTTCTTTCTCTTTCTTTCTTTCTTTTCTTCTTTCTTTCTTTCTTTTCTTCTTTTCATTCTTTTTTCCTTTCTTGAGACATGGCCTCACTGTCTCCTTGGTTGGCTGGCCTCAAACTCACAGAAATGTATCCTCTGCCTATAGATTGCTGGGATTAATGTCATGCATCACTATAGCAGTCTCATTCCATACTGTTTTCTTTTATTATGAATATTTATATGCTTTTGAGTAGGTAATAAGCCTCTTATTATTCATTGTATATTCTTTGTATGGTTATTCATGTATATAATTTTGTACCTCATGTGTCAATATTTCAATCTTAAAACACAGGTATTTTGAATCAGATACCACAAAGTTGAGGTGACAGCTAGTTCTCCATGAGTGACTTCTGTTTAAGTGTGATCAGAGCTGCCATCATCTGAAAATGAACCTGTTGCTCTTCTTCCCAGAAAACCATATTACCAGCAAGATTTATGTATAATCCTTTAAAATTACTTTTATATTTGCCTGCTTCACAAAATTGAACCCAAATTTTGATTTTTGTCTGAGAGTAACAAAATCCTGGTAGGATTTTCAGAATAACATATGATCTATACAAAACTTATTTTTCCATTGAATTATTTATAAGATGTAAAGTTGAGAATATGACTTGTTTATTTAATATCACTTTTTCATTTCCCATGTGTTAGTCAACATTTTGTTACTCTGCTGAAATACCTGAAATTAACGACTCATGAACAGTAAAGATTTATTTTGGCTCATAGATTTGAAGGTTTCAGTCAATGAATAATTAAATCTGCTGCGTTAGGTTTGTGGTTATGATATTTCAGTGAGTCCAACACTTAACATAGCAAACTTGTTTTAGATCAGTTGATAATGAGTAAAAAAAAAGAGGAAGGAGTTATAACCTTCAAGGATGTGCCTCCAGCAACCTGAACCACTCCACAAAATGTTACCCTTAAAGGTTCTGTCACCTTAGACACCAAACTGTGAGCTCATGAGACTTTGGAAGATATTTTTCATGCAAATCATAGGATATAGTTTTACCAAAAAGTAAAACACAAAGTCCCAGATAAAAATATCTGTTATGTATTCCCTCAGTGCTTTTTACAGTTAATGGCTTATAGCTTACTGAATTCAAACAATAATTAGTCAAACAAACATTTGTTAACTGTTACATATCTCATATTCTTTTTTGTTTGGTATACCGCATGTGAATCAAAATAATTTTTTCTGGAATTTGATTCATGTTGCTTTTTTGTCATTATCTGATTGCACGGTGATTTTTTTAGCTCTATTTCTCCATTCATTTCTCAGAAGTATCTTCAAAATTTCTCCTTATGATTAGGTAAAATAATATTCAGATACCTATAATTTCACTGCTTCAATATTTATCACACATTGCTTCAAATTGCTGGATAATTTTCTCTCTTCATTACTGTACTCAAGATAAGACTAGACCATGTCTTCATCAGATTCTCATAATAGAGAATCAGACAAGCACAAGAATAAACAATGTAGTTATTCTAAAATTAAAGAGAAGAGGTCACAAAATAAGAAAAAAATGAATGAAATAACAGAAATACCATCTTTGATATGGAATACTACATATTTATTAGAGATTTATATTTAATAATTGGACAAGGGAGATACGGAAGATTTTGAGAGGGTATACCTTAAGATATAGGCTTTTCATATTTTAGCTTATAATTTCAATAGTATAGATAGTGTGCAGTTCTTGATTCTCAAAGTGGTGAATATTGAGTTTGAATTGAAAAATGACATCAAAATGGAAAGGAGGGAACCCACCTAAGAAGTAAATTGACATTTTCAATTACAAGAATTTGAAAAAATTAATATTCAAGTGTTTAAAAGTATTTTTCCAATATTTTCAGTAATTTCAAATTTTAATTTTAGATATTTAAGCCATTGTGATTTTGTTTGTGAGTGAGTTAAGAGTATTTTCTAATTCTTCTGCATATACATATTCATTTTTCTATACACTATTGAAAACTCAATTTTTTCCCAATAGATTCTTTAGTGACTTTACCAAAAAACAAAAAACCCACTTGTCTTGTTAGTAATACAAAATATCCATAGAAACAACATAAAAATGGAAGAAAGTCATCAGAATAATAAAGCATAAGGTAAGTAGTATCTTACGTGGAAATTCCCAATAACAAGTCTTGAGACCAAACTCTAATGGAGTATATGAAGGTAATTTTCCTCTAAGACCAGGAAGAAAAGTTCATGGAAGGGCAGAGTGGTGGTGTTTGGAAAGATGTGAGTGTTGTTTTAGAGGATTTACTCTAAATTAAGAGATGCTGATGAAACCTATGAGAGTTGTGACTTCTCAAAAGTTACTAAAAGGATCAAGAAGATTGTCACCTCTGACCTCTACAAGATCTAGAAAGGAGAGAACTGGACCTTCAAACCAGTATTAGACTTGACCAACACACATACACACACACAACACACACACACACACACACACACACGGAGAGGGGAGGAGACACAAACATACACATACTCTCTGTCTCTATCTCTTTTTCAAAGACACACACTAACAGAGAGAGAGAGAGAGACTCTCTTACACAGACATATGTCTTTCACAGACATACACACATTCTCTCTCTCCTTCACACACACATACACACAGTAAATTACTATGCTTCTGAATTCTGAAATAAAGAAATTTTTAGACAACTAATTACTTCCTGTTGCTGCAATATATTAATGTAAAAGAATCCACAGGTGGTCAATTTAACACCTCTTTTGTCTTTAAGAAACAGCATTTCAAAGGGAAATGTATTTTATGACAGAAGAGAATTGAGTCTTAGATCACAGTGTACACCCCAGACATTTTTGCAAAGATAATTATTATGTGAGAAAACAAACTGAACTGAACTAATGGCATCATTTTGAAATTTAGTCATTTTAAAAATAGACAATCATTGAGAAATACCAAGATGAAAACTTCACAAAGAATTGACAGACTACCCATCATAACACCTAAACCCACATCCCATGGCTAGCATGGATAATGTTTATCACCCACCTTGATGTCATTGTGACAACCAGGAAGACTTGCAATACTTTTAGCAATTATGTATGTAGGAAAAGTGAATGAAGGGATTTTAGAAAAACCATACTCTTTTTGTATATAATAGATAAGTTCAATAAAATGATCATATAAATATTTTTCTCCCTCCCTTTCTTTTTTGAGCAACCCAAGCTAGACAGCTCTTGTCTCATCCTTTTCCATTCTGAGATTCCAATCATACACCATCATATTTGTTTTTTTTAATAGTCTTTTTTTTTTTTAAGATTTCAGCCTGTGCAACACCTCAACAAAGACTGACTATATTTTTTAGTTTTTTTTGAGACAGGATTTCTCTGTTGTAACTCTGGCTGTCCTGGAACTCACTCTGTAGACAAGGCTGGCCTCAAGCTCAGAGAGATCTGCCTGCCTCTGTCTCTGAGTGCTGGGATTAAAGGTGTGTGCATTATATTTTTCAGCAAATAGAATAAGATACAAGACAAAAGGCCTAAGAACAACCATAAAATATACATTGTATCCAGATCTTAGAAGTTGGAGCCATCATAGTTCCTTGATTCCTCTACCTTAGTTCTGCAACATCAAATCCTAGTAGGTGCTGAACAGTTTGATAGAAGTAAGCTCTTCCATATTTACAGTTTGTTGTATGACTAGCTTCAGTATCTGCAGACATATCTGACTATTCTATGAGATTGCTCTTTATGTTCTCACATAATTCTTCATTATTTTTACAAAGAATGGTTTAAGTACAATAATTTGATAATAAATTTTACAAAAATATATCCTATATAAATAAAAATAGCAAGTTGAACTCACATTGGTGTCTCCTAAATATAATAACTTGGAATATCTTAATTTGTGAGATAAAGGTACTTAACATATAACATCTTTCAGTTCTCCAGCTTTTCAAACAAGCCTAGCTTGTTCATATTGCTGCCTTGTATATCATTATAATCTTGAAGCCGGTTACAAAATTCAACATATACCCTGCCATATTATTCTGTTTGTTTAGGTCAATGGTTAATAATAATCATAGCCATAAAAATCCACAAATATGGGCCATTTTAACTGCATTTTTCTTAATTTTAACAGCTTTAGCCTCCCAGATTGAATATTCTGAAGTTCACTTTCCATTTTCTCTAAAATTAGACCGGCATCAAACATTCATGTGAGTTACTGAGCCTGACATCTAATTAACACAGTCTTTACAGGTTTAATGAGCAGTGATAAATTTCTATCCTTTCTTTGGCACATTTTAATTAGTTGTAATTATGAGTGGAGTGACCTGAAAAGATTGTTGTCCCACAGAATCACACTAAATTTGTATAATTTATACTTGTGGGGACAGAATGTGTTTTTATGACTTGAAAAACCAAAAGGTTATTTAAGCCATTATAGCAGTCATATAAAATCCCCCATAAAGCTCAGGTAACTAAAACATTGGACATTCATATTTTACCAACACCCAGGGAGATGCTTCATAAATTACATTTATCACAGATAATTCCTGCAGAGAGTTGGCCTTTGCAAATTTTGCACAACCAGGATTTAGATACTCAGATACACACATACATATGTTACATTTAAATGTTTTATAAAGTATTATTTATTTTTGTTTTAAGTATTATAATTGTGATCCACTGTGCACATGCTAGAAATGAAACTCTGGATCTCTGTAAAATCAGCAAGTGCTCATAGCCACTAAGAAGCATCTCTGGACCCTACCATTTAATTTTATTTTGCCTATTTTTATTTTGTCACTAATAATAAAGTATATTTTCTATCATTTCTAACATTATTTTAGATCACAATTGTTAGCTCTTTGATAAATATAAAATGTATGTTTACATACATATTATTAGACAAGGATCAACTATGATTTAGGAATGCAGCAACATGGAAGATGATGATGATGATGATGATGATTTTAAAAGTAAATTGTGTGGTTAAGACATATCTTGAATTCATCATAAGAAGACATGAAAAATTTAGTATGGTTTTTGCAACATTTTCACTGATTTAGAAAAATAAATGATTAATGATTAAAAGCAACGGTATTGCTTTTATTTGTCATAAACATCAGTATGTGGACATGAATTACGTGTAATAAGAGAATCCATGTTGTTTAATGTAGGTCATATAGTCCTTATCTATCTTACAACAGATACTGAGGACTCAGTGAGAAGTGATAGTGGTGAAGATAATGAGATAAAATATTAACACTCCCTGTATGCTTACTAATTGATAAGCATAATTATATAAATTTATAATCTTAAAAACTTGATAATTTTGGGGAATAGAATCACTAATCAGTTTAGTCTCTCATTGAGAGTAACAATCCTTTTAACCAGCAAATTTAAAAAAAAAAAAACACCTAGTTCATAGTAGACTATTTTTTGAATCCTACTTTCAGTAGAATACACATGTGCAAAAAACCACTTCCATAAAAAGACAAGAGTTCCATCTACTCACCCTTTTCCTACATATTGGCAACTTTAGGATAATGTCATATTCACAGAGAATTCTAATATCCTAATCATTTTAGTAGAGCTGCAGAAGCTTCTTATCATGATACATAAGGTTTAGAAGAAAGACCTTCTAGTTATGTATCTGCCATTGTCAGGGGAGCTTGTATATGTTATACCCATGAACCATACATTCAATTGTTTCTATAATGACTTATAAAAGGAATATTGCTCAGATTATCTCCTACTCTACAAACTATTCTACAAAATGATTGTAAAATGATTCCACTGAGTCAGCATGAATAATTTACAACCATTGAAGTACCATTGCCTGACGTCAATGGACATACTAGAAAATACTGCAAAGCTATGCCATAGTTGCTAGAACTTTGAGCCATAATCTCTCCATTGTGAATAACTGAAATGTATCATGCTAAACAGCTAATGTGAATAGACCCAATGGAGTCCCTTTATTCACACTGACAGAGATATATCTATAACCAATGTATCTAGCTCCACATGCAATGACTGAAAAGGCAAGTCTTATCTGCATCAAATTCACAACATATAGACACTGTAAGGAATGAGAAATCAATTGTTTTGTTACAGTATATATTTGTGTGACTTGTTATCTAGTAAGCTATGCTGAGAAGGAAATGATTAAATGGTGTTTTAAATCTAGCTACACTGTGCTCTCTGAGGGCTCCTCTAATACTGTACTTGTCAAAAGGCAATTTTCAAACTCCATGTTCTTTTACTTTTATTGTCCTCACCTAGTGAAAATTTCTTTTAAACATTCTGTCTTCAAGTATAAACACAAAAGGCCAAATTACCTTTGCAATGTTGCTTTCCTGATTCCACTGTCAATAGATACTGAGCATATTCCCGGTAACCAAGGGCCTTCCAGGCCAATCCTTGCTTATCAACCATCATGCACAATGGTTGTGGCAAGCCATTAACATCTGTGCAACAATGTTTTCCTCAGGAAACAACAGTAATAATACTTAACTCTTCCACAGGGGTGTTGTGTGGTTTAGACAGTCCTATATTGAACATATAAAACATTACAATTACACGGTAATAATGTAAACCTATTATCCATTATGACTTCTGATCATACAGAGTGGGACCCAAGAGGACCTGATCTTTAGTTCTCTAAGTTTCATTGTTTGATCTCTACCATTCTGCTTACTACATTCCTCACTATCCTTTTAAAAACTGAAAAGGTTGGTTAAATAAAAATCCGTGTGTTGTCTAGAAATGGGTGCTATTTCAGCCTATTTTCTTAATACCCTAGAATTTTTAAAAGATTTATGAGGTCCTATGTGCCTCAGTCTGTATGGTATATGCAGGAGAAATTTTACTGTTAAGTATTCAGCATCAGAGAATGATTTGCTGTGGAAATCTGTGTTTGGGCTTATGTCTTAGACAATTTGTCTTAGACTGATACTCTCTCAGTAAAAGAGAAGAGTGAAATAGGAAGAATTAAATTAGAATGCAGGATAGAGCATCATAGGAAAGAAGGGGGAAATGAAGGGATACATACTGCTACAGATCTTTTGAAACAATGAAACCTATTCCTGTCGAAGCAACCATGTACAAACACACACATACACACACATACACACACACACACACACACACACACACACACACACACACACACACACACTATAAAATGAGTTAGAATGGGCAACATTGCCTCTACTAGATACCACATGTTACAAATAAAAAGCCCAGTGCCAGAAATGGGGTTACCTCCTTTGGAGTGACACCCAGTGAATTCCCATAGACCCCTAACCATTATGGGTTGTTACCAATGATGTTGATTTCCTTCCATAACTTGACAATAAAAGCCGATTGCTGAAACATAACATACTTGAGCCATAGTACGTGGAGAAATAGAGTTGGTACTGACCTGGAAGTTTCATCCCTAATGGATAGTTTTCAAGTACTGGAAGATGCATGCATGCTACTGCAGGCAGGGAAAGCAATTATCAATTGTACTCAGCTATGAACTCTGCTGTAGTAAAGACTGACCTGACAAAACACAAGACATTCTGATTGGATTTAAGTACCATTCTAGAAGTTGAAACCCATACCTGTTATCACTATTTGGTCAAAATCTATGACTAGACAAATCATAGGCCCTAGAGGATGGCCTAGTACAATTATTATACTAAATGGGAATAGTATTAAATGTACTTCTAGTAATTTATATCCCCATGAGTTAATATATCCCTCAACTCTCATCACAGAAGCTACTTTATTGCAATAAATAATGATTAACATAGGCACCCATAACTTGTCAAGGTACAGAGAAAAAGAGACTGTGAAATGATTAGCTTTAAATGGGTCATCTCTATCACATAATCTCTTCCTAAACCTCAGGGATTATTGTGAAAGATGAGCCAGAGGCAGCGATTGTCTATAAGAAACAGTGTTTTCTGGACACAGCAGGATAGATGAACAAATGAGCTCACAGCAGTTTAGTCTTCTGCATGTTAGAGTATGCAGAAGACTAGTCAGGCTCAGGCCAGACAAAAATTCCCGCATGAAGGAGTGGTGAGCAAAACCCCATTCCTTGCTGGCATCTTTTGGCGACTGGTACTTGATGGGATGAAGAGATTCTATTTTCTTTAAGATTGTAGCCCCTGGTATTTTAGTGAAGGCGAGAAATATCCAGTGGAAGGCCAAACATCCAAACATCCAAGAATACATGGGCAAAAAGTCTGAACTTGTATCGTTTCTTATTTTTTTAAGAATACACAAACTTGTTTGTTTGCATAGGGATGGACATGTATCAAGGAATGGTGGTCTGGGAAAGATTGGAGAAGGGGATAGATATGGCCAAGACACATAAAAATTTCTCAAAAACTAATAAAAATAAGAGAAGGTGTTTGCTTTCATTATAAAGTATTGAAGTACCAATTCGAAAATAAATCTTAAAAAAGTATAATTAGAAGAGTTACTTAATAGGATAATATACAGATATTGGTTAAATATATAATATATATTAGAATAGTGATTTAATATAAATTGAGCATATCATATTTTAATATAATAAGATCAACATTATTAGAAAAGGAATTGGTATCCTTTTTCAGCTTCAAACCTATAATAACTTTAGTTGGCCACCTCAACTGAACATGAACACTTTCTATCTGGGACTGCATAAGTCTGTATGTCCACACAGACACCTAAGGTAAAAAACTAAATGGTAATATGTTTTCAAATGGCATGTTCTAATACCTAAATTTCATCACTGAAAATAGCAAGAATTTTATACTTTCTTATTTATACTATTGTCTTAGTTAGGGTTACAATTGCTGTGATGAAACACCATGACCAAAATCATTGTGGGGGAGTAAAGGATTTATTTCACTCACAATTCCTTATAACAGTTCATCATCAAAAGCAGTGAGAGCAGGAACTCAACCAGGGCAGAAACCTGGATGGAGAGGCCATGGAGAGGTGCTATACACTGGCTTGCTCCTCATGGCTTGCTTATCCTCCTTTCTTATAGAATCTAGGATCACCAGCCCATGAAAAGTACAGAGGGCTGCATCATCCTCCTTAAATCACTAGTTAAGAATACACCATGCAGGCTTACATACAGCTCAGTCTTATAAAAGCATATTCTTAATTGAGATTCCCTCATCTAAGATAACTTGTGTAAAGTTGACAAAAATTTAGCCAATACAACTATCCATTGTGATTAATAAAATGTCAGTAAATTCCTGAATCAATAAATTTATTAAAATATATTTTACCTATATGTACCCTACGTGTGTGTGTGTGTGTGTGTGTGTGTGTGTGTGTATACATATATATATATATATAATTTGCTATTAGTCTCTGATACCATATAACTTATTTGGATCAGTATAATCTATACTCTTTGGATCTCTAATCTATACACTGTATATAACAAAGTATAAAATGCAGATTGAACTTTTTGGAATCTATCTAATTATCTACAAAATAAACTATATAGAAGTTGGAAAAGCTTTTTTCCACCTTGTCTCTCAATTAGCTACCATTTTGGAGTATTTGAAATTAAAATTTCCTAGAATTACTCAGTATTTCCTATACAAACACTGTGGGCTGTTAGCTGTTAATGGCAACAACAACTCAGTCTGTCCCTTTCTTCCTCCTTTCCTCCATTTGATGCTGCCCCATCATCACCAGCCACAAGTCAATAGACCTTCCAGTTAAATAAGCCTCTCAGAATTGTTTTCTGAAGATTAAAGCTGGACATGCAATTCTCTGAAATAGTCTTTACAAAACAGAATACTTTCACAGATCTGGGAACTTGAAAAATAGGATTGTACTTTAGTTATACATAGATTCCCCTTAGCACAAGTAGCTAAGTCCAATAACTTAAAAACAACAGAAAACTTATAATTATCGTCCTTACAAAAATAAACATCACTCATGCTCTTATAATCAATAATTCACATTCACCAGAAAGTGAACAGGAATCCCAATTCTTACTGGGAAAAGAACAGCCAGGCTTCTTTACTATGCAGTTGGACTTCCCTCTACAGACATAAATTTTTGGAATGTGCAGAAAAATGAGTATGCTTCAGACTAAGTTAGGAAAAGGGAAGACAAAGGACATAAGACTGTGGAAGAGAAAATGAGAGGAAAAGAAAGAGGGGTAGAGACAAAGAAAAGAGGAAGAGACAGGGCTGGAGAGAGAGGAGAGGGAAGGAGGGAGAGAAGAAGAGCAGAGAGAGAAAGACAGAGAGAGAGAGAGAGGAGAGGGATTCTTCAATGTGTTCTAGAGTGGCTAGAACACACGGCATTGTCAGTAGGTGTTATTTTTCAGCAATGTAACTAATCTGGCACATTAAAGATTAAACTTTGAATATTTTGGGGTTAGATACCAGAGGGATAGTATATATGAAAACAATCAGCAAATAAATAAAAATGTATTAAACTTAAATGCATTAAACTTAATCTAGAAATTTACTTTTTAGTTTTGACTTGTTTTATTTTCTTCTTTTCTCAGTTCTGAGCATCAAACTCAGGGCATTTCACCCATCAGACAAACAATCTACTTATGATCTATGCCCTTAGCCTATCTCTAATATACTTTTTCAGTCAGTGTCCTGAGCATATGTGACCATAATCCTTTATCAAATTGAACAATAAAATATCTGTACAAGTGCTTACAAATACATTAAAAAGTAGATGGTGTCTTTTCAATGTGAAGACACCTTAGTATGAAAATAAGTTGATGGTGAACTAAAAGTAGAATCCAAGTCTCCCTTACTGTCACATATATTTCAATGAACAATTTGGATTTGTCAACTTTATTGACAAGCGTTATGACAACATTAACTCTGAATTTAACCCACTAAATGTTTTATCAAGGGAATATTAAGTGTGTGGGCTGTACAAACATCTGTTCTTTAGTGATACACAGGAAGAAGTGATGACATTATATCAAATACTAAATATATTCCTTGGCTCTTTAAAAATGCTTTTTATATATCAGGATAACTGTAGATGTAGATGTAAGAGTAGATTTAGGTGTTGATTTGTTTAATTACTCTTGTGGGTTGAGACAGAGGACAGTTTATTCTTTGCTAATTCAAAACATGGTGCTAGAGGGTTTCATCCATTGTACAATCTAATTTTAAGCTTAGACCTAGAAGACTTTAGTCTTTGTACAATCTAGTCTTCAAGATGCAAGGGTGGACCTAGAAGGCTTAAGCATTCAATCAATCTAATCTGCAAACCCAAACCTAGAATGTTTCAGTCTCTGAGATTTACTACTGATAGGGTTCACTCTCACTAGTTTTCTTCTGAACTACCTCTTTTCACACTGATCTGTATTGTGAACTCTAAACTATAAATCGTAAACAGTCTGCCTCTGACTCTCTGCCATCTCTGCTTATTCTGGACTGGCTCTATACTTTTTGGCTTCTCTTTCTAAATTGAACTGTCTGTGAGCCGACCGCACTCAAACTGCCTGATTGAATTAACTCCCCACTTCTCTGTTTCTCTCTCTGAGCTCGGACTCCTGTCTGCTTCCCTCCTTGTTTTTACTTCTGCATCTACTCTCTTCGCTCTCTGCTTCTGCTTCTTCCTTGCTTCTCTTTCTGAGGTCTGCTATCTTCTTCCACCTTACTTCTAAATCTTCCTCTACTCTCTGAGATCTCACTTCCTGTCTGCTTCCACCACTTTCTGAACTCTGCTTCCTGTCTCTGCTTCCAAACTTTGCTTCTATTCCCTGGTTCTCTCTACTGAGCTGGGATTAAATGTGTGTGCCAGTACTGCATTCTGAATTGGGTTTAAAGGCTTGTGCTATGGTGGGATTAAAGGCATGTACTGACATTCTTTTTACCTTAGAGCAGCAATGCTGTGGCATCAGAAATCAAATGTCTATCAGGAAAGCCTTTCAATGTAATCCTTGGGTAGAGCAGCCATGCTGCTGGATTAAAAGATTAAATGTTGCTCTACAGATAACTTACCTTCTGAGTAGTACATCCTTATACAACAACCAATAATACCATAGAATATATTGATTTAAACTATTATATTTATACTTGTATTTACCATCACCATGTACCCTTTCTTTAAGAGCATCTGACTGTGAAAATGGTAATCACAGTGTCTTCAAGGATATTGCTAAATTATAGTTTATACTACATAGTAATTTTAATAGCATTGAAGCTTCTAAATCAAGTTCAATAACTTTGAACACTGTCAGCCCAATTGTCATGACTATGTATAAACAAACAAACAAAAAACAGAGTAACATAAACACCAGTAATGGACAATGGGCATGTGGGCATGAGAAATTTCTATTCAAAATGGTAGGGCAGGGTAGTCCAAGTGATTTCTAAAACTATATAAACTATTTATACAGCCTTTTGCTATGTTTCTGAGCGTGAGGGTAGGTCCCTGATAAGATTTATCCTACTCAGGACACAGATTTTGAATGATTTGAGCTAGATCTAAACCCTAAAACCTCTTCCTTGCAGCCTGGTTTCCATAGTACCAGAAAATACTAGGCAAGCTGTCAGTCATGGTAAGAAATTAATTGTCCTCTCCAGTTGCATCACCTACAGACAACAACAATGAGCGGAATGGCAAGATATCCATACATGTGCAATAAGTGACACTCATATGTTGTGATAATTTCTAACTGGACTTATGGCTCATTCGACAGGAAGAAAATCATCCCTGATACTAGAAACTCAGTCAACCTTCCATGCATAGAGGGGTCATGGACTGTAAAAATAACCTACTACTGCCATTTTGCTAGATCAGTGTAATTCTCTGTTACATTCTAAATCTCATCAATACATACAGATAAGTGTAGCTACCAGCTTTCATCAGATAAGCTTCTATTTACAGTGAATGGAAATAATAACAAAAGTCCTCAATTAGACACAGTAGAGATCAATGTATTATGGTAACCCTGTCCCCAGTGGATAAATCTATATCATAGTTCCTTCACCGACTGTTTAAGGAACATCATGGAAAGGGGGTGGAAAGATTATAAAAGCCAGAATACCAGGAAGTCCATTGTGAAACTCTCTCTCTCCTAGAAACAAATGAAAAAAAAATAGTACCAGAACAGTAGCAATTTCAATAGACATGTTAATGTAGAATGGAGAGATTTTACAGGGTCCCACCCCTTGACAAAAACTGTAAGTGACTAGGGATTGTTGGCAGAGGGAGAATAAGAGTCTGACAAGGATGAGCCTCCTCACTGGGTGTCCAATACAAAGTGGTCATCCCTGAAACCATATACATGCAAACAACAAAATAGACCCAGTTGGTTGTATTTCTACATCTGTGCATTTATATATATATATATGTGTGTATCTGTATATGTGTATATATATATACATATGTATATATGTATGTATATATGCATATATATATATATATCTTTATGTGTGTAGATATGTGTGTGTATAGATATATGTATGTGTATAATCAAATAAAAAGAGTATTAACTTGAGAATTGACAATAGTAGAGAGAACATGAGAGGGGTTTTAGGGCAGATACATGTGAAGGATGAGAGGGACTGAAGGGAGGAAAAAGAAGAGAAAAGTAATATAATTCTATTTCAATAAAGTGTATAAAATAATAATTTAATTTTCAAGCTAACATTTTAGAACAATAATAGCATTATGTAACTTTTGCTTTAATGACTTGAAAAAGCCATTGCTATATATACTCAAAGTTTCTTTAGAAAAATGGATTTTCATAAATCTTGGATTCATTCAAAATTTTTAATCAGGAAATCATTTCAAACAAACACACACACACACACACACTAACACATACACACACTCACACAAAGAAGCACACGCACACAAATATCTATTTTTCCATTCTAAAAAGCAAGAATTTAACTTTTCCTAGTATCAAATATCTTATTTCTTATCACTTTAATGCTTTATGTTTTATCTTCTTTTCTTAATTTAATTTGCCATGGACATACACCAACTCTTCAGTTGCTATAAATTTTAAACAAGTAACACTACCATATTCCCAATAAAAATGTGAGGCATAATTTCAATAAGAAAGACTTAAAGCCTTGTATCTCCTTCCTTTCAGATTTAATTGGAAATGTTTGTTGTTTTTGGGACTGCACATGAATAAAATTATATTAAAATATAATGTAGTTCAAAATAGAATTGCTGATGTCATAGCTATGGAAATCTAATAGGAACAGTAGGTAAATTTCCTGTTATAATCTAATTATCACCTATATTGTACTTAGGAAAAACAGCGTCACTGTGGAAGACCCCTGGACGTTTCAAAGCCTCACAGGAACACACGCAGGAGTGTGTGACTCATATTTTACACTTTCACTATCTGATTTATATGTATGAAATTTTTATTTTATTCCTCCTTTTATTATGATCTAACTCTTCACCACTGATCCACAATTTGTGAAATATAAAGAGTATGCACTGTGCTCCAAATAACAATTTCCTCTAAAATTGTTAGTGATCAACGTCATATACTAGTCACTTGGACTATCTGCTGATGGCGGGTAATGAGAATTGGGAAGCTGCACTGAAAATGCTCTTTAGAAGGAAAACCAGAGGATTTAGTTCAGCACTCTTCAAAACTGCAGGCGTGATAGCTGATCCTGCTTTTGGAGCAGGGCATGATAGACTGGAGCCTGCAGGCCAAACCGTCTGCAGCTTTCTTTCACATAGAAAGCCACAGGAAGAAGGGGTTTTTGCCTTTTTAAACTGGTTGAAAGAGTCAAAACAAGATGAATTCCTGACATGAAAAGCTTGTATGGCATTCATGTTTCATTGTCCATTGTGTTAGACTTCATGTCCCTGTGACAAAATACCTGACAAAAACGGCTGGAAGGAGAAAAGGTTTGTTTTGATTCATGGATTCTGATATTTCCCTCTGAAATTCTCAGCACTATTCATTCTGTGCTGGAGATGCAGTTAAGACTATGGTGGTGGCAAGAGCTATTTACCTCATGGATAATTGGCAACAGAAAGAGAGTAATGAACTGAAGTAATGAACCATGTAACTTCCAAAGGCACTATACTACAGTAACCTATTTCCTCTAGCCCCTCTCAATATGGCACCACCAGCTTGGTCCAAGTGTTCCATGCGTGTGTCTGTAAGGACACTTCAGATTATTCATATTAAGACACTCATAAGTGAAATTTTACAGGATTCCATTTGCATGATGTCTGTGAGTGTTACCATTACAAGTTAAAGGTTTGTAATGAAGACTACATGAAAGACAAAGCCTAATAAATTATTAGCAATGTACCTCTTTGGTAAAAAGGTTTGTCAATATGCTCCCTGGCCAAGCTTTTCAAATGTGATTTATATTAAATTAATAATGTGTCTTCTGAACCCAGAGCTTCAGATTTCACTCTGAAACAGGCCTTGAGACTGCTTTTCTTGGAAAATGACATGAAAAATATAAGAACTTGAACAGGAAACTCTCACCAACAGAATAAAAGAAATAGAAGAAAGGATCTCAGGTAGTGAAAACAAGATAGACGAAATGAATATATTGATCAAAGAAAACATTAAATCTAAAAAAAAGCACAAAACATCTAGAAATCTAGAAGATCTGTAACACTATGAAAATATGAAATCTACAAAAAACAGGAATAGAGGACAGGGAATGAAACCAGAAATATTGAAATGTTGAAAATATTTTCAACAAAACCATACATGAAAATTTCCCAAACCTAAATAGAGAGATGTGCATCAAGGTCCAAGAAGCACACAGAACACTAACAGGGGACCAGAAAATAAATTCTCTTCTGAATATAATAATCAACATATTAAACATTCAGGAAACAGAAAATATTAAAAGCTTCAAGGAGAAAAGGCCATTAACACATAAATGCAGACTTTTTAGAATAAAATACCTGACTGTTTGATGGCGACTCCAAAAGGCAAAAGGGCTTGGACAGGTGTTCTACAGACTCAAACAGACTCTAGAAGCTAACCTAGACTATTCTACTCTGAAAAAATACTAAAACACAATAGATGGAGAAAACATGACATTTTATGATAAAACCAAAATTTAAGCAATATCTATCTACAAAGCCACCCCTACAGAAGATGCTAGAAGGAAAATGCCAACAAAAAGAAACTAGCAATAAGAAAATGCAAAAATAATGAATATAAGACCAGCAAATCAAAAGAGGAGTACAAAAACCTCATACCATAATAACAATATCATGGGAATCAACAAAAACTGATCTTTGATAAATCTCAACATCAATTCACTCAAATACCCAGTTTAAAGAAACCAATTAACAGAATGGATGTGCAAAAAAGATCCACCCTTCTGTCACATCCCAGAAACACACCTTAACATCAAAAATAGATATCATCTCAAGGGGAAAGTGGAAAAGATGGTAAAAGATATTCCAAGAAAACGTATTTACAAAGCAAGTTGGAAGGACACTATCTACTCATCAAAGGAAAAATCCACCTAGAGGATAGTGCAATTATTAACATTTATACACCAAACACAAGGGCACCGAAGTTCATAAAAGAAATGTTGCTTCGGATTGAATCACATATTGATCTTCATGCAGTTATAGATGGTGAATTCAATACCCTACTCTTAGCAACATAAAATTCTTCCCAAGAAAAGCTAAATAGAGAATTGCTGGAGCTAATTGATGTCATAAACCAAATGGACTACTCAGGTATTTACAGAATATTTCACACAAACATGAAATAATATCTTCCTTCTCAGTACCTCATGGCACTTACTCCAAAACTGACCACACACTTGGATATAAAGCAAGTATCAAGAAGACATAGAAAACTGAAGTAACTCCCAGCATCCTATCCAATCACTACAGATTAGAAGCTGGATATCAACAACAGAAAGTTTAAAAACTTATGAAATCCAATATTGAATGAAAAATTGGTCAATATGGAATACAATAAAAACATAAGAATATCTTTAGGATTTAGTAAAAATGGAAATACAACATACCTGAACTTATGGGTCACAATAAAGGTGGTTCCAAGAGGCAAGTACAGAGCACTAAGTTCCTACAAAAATAAATTGGAAAGATGTCATATTAGTAACTTTACAGCACACGTGAAAGCTCTAGAAAAAAAAGAAGGAGAAGAAATCACAAGAAAAGCAGCAGATGGAAAGAAAGAATCAAACTCAGGAATGAAATTAATACATTAGAAATAACAACAAAATAAAATTTATCAATGAAAAAAGAGTTGATTCGCTGAGAAAATCAGTAATATTGACAAGCCTTAACTAAATTAACTAAAAGGTTGAGAGAGAGGATTCACATTAACAAAATTAGAGATGAAAAGGGGGAACATGACAACAGACACTGAAGAAATCTAGAGAATCACAAGGCCATAATTTAAAACCCTGTACTCTACCAAACTAGAAAATTTAAAGCAAACAGATAGTTTTCTCAATCTGTATCAGGTACCAAAGTTAAATCAAGATTAGATAAGCAATTTAAGAAGATCTGTAACTCCTAGTGAACTAGAAGCAGTAATTAAATTCTTCCATCCATAGAGAGGATTTTTACACACAGAATTCTACCATATTTTCAAAGAAGAAATAATGTGAATACTCCTCAAATTATTCCCTAAAAAAGAAAGAGAAAGAACATTGCCCAGTTTCTTCTACAAAGCCACATTTACCCTGATATCCAAACCACATATAGACTCAACAAAGAAACATAGTTACTACACAGGTTCCTTTATGAACATAGATGCAAACATTCTCAAAATTCTAGCAAACTGAATACAAATAGAAAACGATCGTCCACCATGGTCAAGTAGGTTTCATCTACAAAAAGAAAAAAAAAGAAAAGAAAAAGAAAAAAAAATGCATGGATGATTCAACACAAGTAAATTGACAGATGCAATTTACCATGTAAATTGACTTAAGATAAAAACTACAGGAACATTTCATTAGAGAGAAAAGACTTTTGACAAATTCCAATACACCTTCATAACAAGAATCCTGAAAAGAGTAAAGATGATTTACAGCAAGCCCACAGTTAATATCAGCCTCTATGGAAAAAAACTCAAATCATTTTTCACTAAGCCGGAACAAGACAATGCATGTACTCCTTCCAAACTTGTTTAATATTGCTCTTAAAGTCTTAGCTAGGGCAAAAAGAAAACTGAAGGAAATCAAAGTGATGCAAATTGGAAAGGAAGTCAACGGATTTTAATCTGCAGATGATATGACAGTATACATAAGTGACCCTAAAAATTCCACTGAGAAACTCCTACAGTTGATAAATACTTTCTACAAAGTAGCAAGTTACAAAATTAACTCATGAATATCAGTGGCCTTCCTGGATGCAAATGTCAAATGAACTGAGATAGAAATCAATGAAACATCTTTCGCAAGAGCCTCAAAGAGTATAAAATATCTTGGGGTAACTAACCAAGCAAGTAGGAGACTTGAATGATAAAAACTTTATAAGTAACACATTAAAGAATGAAATTTAAGGTTTCAAAGATGGAAAGCTCTCCAATATACATGGATGAATAGGATTAATATAATAAAACTGTCCAGCCTACCAAAAGCAATCTACAGACTCAATGCAATATCTATCAAAACTTCTTCAACACAATTCTTCACAGAACTTGTAAAGAGAATTTTCATCTTCATGTGAAAACATACACACACACACACACACACACAAGTGTAGCTAAAATCAGTGTTGAATAATACAAAAACTGCAGGATTTATCACCATCCCCAACCCTCAAATTGTACTATAAATCTATAGTGATAAAAATGGCAAGATATTGGCACAAAAACAGACATGAAATATAATAGAATTGAAAACCAAAATATAAATCCACATATCTATAGACACTCAATTTTTGGTAAAGAAACCAGAAGTACACACTGGAAAAAAAAACAGCATCTTCAACAAAGTTATTGGTAAAATTAGATGGCTACATATAGAAGAATGCAAATAGATCCATCCATACTTATCCACCTGCACAAAACGCAATTCCAAATGAAATAAAGATCTCTACAAAACGATAGATATACTAAATTTGACAGAAGGGAATTGTGGGTAGTGTTGAATTCATTGGCACAGGAAAAGACTTTCTGAACAGAACACCAGTAGCACAAGCACTAAGCTCAATCATTAATGAATGGCACTACATGAAACTGAAGAGCTTCTAACATCAAAGGACATTTGAATAAAGTAGCAAACGAAAGAATGGAAAGAGTTTTACCACTACACATTAGATAGAAGGCTAATATCTAACCTATAAAAAGAACTAGAAAAACTGGATGGACATCAATTAATCAATCAACTTAAAAAAAGAGGGATCAAATCTAAACTCAGATTTCCTCTTTTATCAAAAGAGGAAACTCTAACAGCTTAGAAACATTAAAGAAACTTTCAACATCCTTAGCCATCAGGGAAATGCAAATTAAAACTACTTTGAAACTTCATTTTATTCCCATCAGAATGGGCAAGATCTATAAGACATATTAAAACTCACACTATCAAGGCTATGCAGTAAGGAGAACATTCACCATTGCTGTTGGAAGAGCAAACTTGTGTATCAGTTATGGAAATCTGTGTGACAGTTCCACAGAAAGATGATCCAGCTATGTTATTCTTGGGCTTATAATCAAAAGTTCCTTCATACTTGTACAGAGCCACTTGCTCAACAATATTCACTGCTCCATCCATAATGGCCAGAAATTTGAAACAACCCAGTGTAGTTGTACACCTACTGCTGGGGTGACTCAGCAAGAGAGAAGGAGGCATTTTCATAATTGCAAACCCTGCCAGAACTTAGCAAAGGGACCCACCATCATAGCCAGCACCATCCTCAACAGTGGAACCTGAGCATCTAAGCTCAGGTGTTTTTATTCATTCAGAACTCCTCAGGTGCAGATCATAAGCAATCAAACCTCCCCCACAGAAATCCAACACCTGGAAACAAAACAAAATGCACAAGGACTATGCATTCCTTTTTCCAACAGTGCACAAAAACAATTATTTTAAACACAACTAAAAATATATTTTCTGTATAAAAAAAAAAACCTGTTATCTTTACAACGCAATTTAACACTATACCTGCAAAACCATTTACAAGAGGAACAATTATGAGCTTCTAATGCACATGACTAAATGATACCAAACATCTATCAAGCTTTTACAATGTCTTTGGACAGCAGAAAAATATTATCAATGTCCAATTATTTGGAATTCACTCACAATCTTGTTGTCTCCTCCAAAAGTCTTGGATTACTTCTCTGGCTCTGCCCTCTGCAGCACATGCAGTTCATCTTCCAGGCTTCAGTTGGCTTCCCTCCATTGCTGCTGCTGTTCTTGGTGGCCATCCCATAGTATTGGCATATCCAAATGGGGTCACTTGGTGCAACTAGACTGTACTTTCACCAACATTCTATCCAGGACTTTCATCATGGTATCAAGCCTAACTTCTTTACATGACCTCTTCAACCTGAACCTTCAACTGCCACTGAGGCTATACCTTCACTAATAGCCTCTTCTCAGCTCTCTTCATGGTGTCACGCCTCAACTTTTTTATATAACCCCTTCATTCTGGGTCTTCAACTACCACTGAGGCTGTACTTTTACCAATGGCCTCTCCTGGCTTCTCATAGTGCCAAGCCTTAGGTTTTCTCCATGATCCCTTCATGCCTTCAAAACCAGCAACACCTGGGGTGACTCTTACAATCCCAAGTACAGCTGCCAGTATGAGATACAACCTCGCAAGTTCTGGAAACCAGTTTCTGTTTGCTGATCCTGAGGAAACACTTCCCAGACTTTATGATATAGTCTGGTTTGCTGGAAAAATAACTGGTCATTTTGCAGGAAGAGTTCTCTTATTGTGTGTGGTGTTCTCATCACTATAGCAGATGTGGCTTATCAGGACCACTTGCAGCCACTTGGCAGGAAAAACAGCAACAAAAACCCAAAACAAACAAACAAACAAACAAAAAACCCTGTTTAGTTTAACTCAGATGCTTTTGGGCTCTAAGCTACAGCTTCCACAAAAGCAGGGGGCTCTAGGCAGGTGGGAAGAATTTCAGGTTGAAACACTCTCTGGTTTGGTGTTTTATCTCACTGCAACTATGAGGAAACATATACCCTTCTTCATAGACCTCAAACACAAAAGCCACTTGGGGTTCACATACACAAAAGTCATCAAGAAATTCAGTTTGTGATACAGTTACTACAACTAGCAGAGGGAGGGAGTATCATCAGCTTCATGATCAGGAAAAGCAGTAAGAAGCTTGCTTACAGGAAAAATCCTGTTCCCAGCTGAATTCTTTATCCCTAAGAGCCTCCATTCTATGGCTCTCACAATTGAGCTCCCATTTCTCACTTAATTTTCACAATTTTCTCTTCATAGAGGCTTATTTCCTTTTCTTTCTGTCCTCTTCCTGCAGGAGCCTTCAATTAATACCTTAACCTCTATCCTCTGGTTGCTTCCCTGGATGTACTTTAGCTGACTCTGAGATCAGTAGTTTCTTTCTCTTCTTCCTTATCTCCACTTTGGCTTAGCTGGTACAATGTCCTGCCTCATGTTGGTGAACCACCTGTAGTTGTTAGCTGCTGCTAGGGTCAAGGAGGCTTTCTCATACATGCAAACTCTGCTAGACCTCAGCAGAGGGATCCACAGTCACAATCCGTGCCATGCATCCCAGCAGTAGACAGTCAACCCAAAGCAAATGTAACAGCGTCTTTGGAGGTTATTTATCTCATGTCATGTCATGTCATTTTTTTTTCTTTCACTTCTTTTCATCATTACAGGTTCTTTGTGTATATATGATGGCCTGAGTTTTCATGTTTTTAGGGTATTCCTATGTGTGTGAGTATTTGTAGTTTGACATCTATATGTGTTTCTCTCTTTTTCTTTAGTTTGTTTATTTTATGCTATTCTGATTTGTTTGTTTTTCTTTTATCTTATTTTATTTTTATTATTACTCCTTACTTAGAACCCTGCTTATTTCCTAAGGAGAGACAGAAAGGGTATGGATCTGGATTGTAGGGTAAGTCCAGAGGAATTAAGAAGAGTTGGAGAAGGAAAACTATAGTCAGAATATATTTTATGAAAAAGCTACTTTGAATAAAAGGAAAGAGTTAAAGAAAATTAGTGATGTATAAGTTATTCCTTAGCTAATTGGTCTTTTCCCTGTTTTATAATTATATCATACATTAGGATTATTATAAATGTGTGCATATGTGGATATATGTATATGCAACACATGCTAAGATCAACATGATATTAAAATACAAAAATCACAAAACTTAACATTTTATGTGTGCTTATCATACAGCAACACCTTGGTACTATGTTAAAGGCATGATGTCATGTGTCCCTCATTCATCTGATAGTGTTCATGTAAGAAAACATGAAAATGTGAAGAGAGGCTTGAAAGCCAGACCAAGGGCTGGGGGTCACTGATACACACACTCAGCATTTGTGAGGTTTTGAGTTGAAACCAGCAACAGGAAGAAAAAAACAGAAGAAATGCAACATGACCAGGTAACTCTAGAGTCTGTGACACTACTGACTAAATCTTATAATTATAAAATATATAATGTATACTGACTCTATACAATGGCTTATTGTAAATTAATGTTGGGTAAGAATACTATGTAACTTTTAGATCCTTTTGTAATAATCTTTTTGTGATATTTTTTATGTCAAACTTCATGAAATGTAAAATTTCCAAGTTTTAAAAGTTCACCTAATTTTGTTGATATATTCATTGTACCCCAAATTACCGTATCACTAATTAAAATCTTGATTCAATGCGAAGATTAGACCATGGAAAAAATGCTTTCTCTCCACTGGTCTAATAAGTGAGAAAAAGCTTTTACACTTACACGTTATTTTCACCTAAGTGCTTTTAGCAACTTTGGAAAGGACAAAATCAGTGCTGGGGATGGAGTTTCTGATGTAAACTGTGTGATTTACTGTTTTGAGATTGACCTAAATAAACTTTTAAGTTCAGGTTATAAATTTTTTTCTCAGATGTGCAGTTAGAAGTTCTGTTTCCATGTTTTGTACTTTTTGTGACAAATACTTTCTTGTAGACAATCTTTATTCACATATGCAACTTTAATTCAAAGCTAAACATTGAAATGACACTTTTATGTAATCACAAATCAGGAAAACGAGGCAATATATTTTATTTATAACGAACTACATATAGTAGGTATCAGTGTTTGTAGACACACACACATAAATATATACATATATACATAATATATATATGTATATATATATATATATATATATATATATATACATAATTTAAACTATGTTAAACCAATTGAGCTGACTATGTTCTTCCCAAGAAGCATAGTCTATCTAAAATAAAAAACAAAGAAAGAAACGAACAAACAAAACCTAGTACCATTCATGAGAAACCCCCTTCAAGTTCTTGTCTAGTTATCCAAGTGATTCCAAACAATGCAGGGTATTATTGCCCTTGGTTGCCTCCCAGAGGTCAAACATACATTTCTGTTCCTGAATACACCAAACACTTTGGACAGAGGACTTGGAGGATTTTAGCTGGATCTGACATGAAAGTCTCCTTTATTATTCATTATGAAAGTTTGAGATTATGAAATCTGATGTTACAAAAGCTATCAAGGGAAGGAAGCAACCAATAGTCCTACCGAGCTGTGAAGTCTATAAACCACAGCAACCATCAGAGCTCAGATACATCTACAAAACAATTCCTATAAGAGTCAGATAACTAGGAATTCTGTTATGAGGTTATGTCTCTTGGAAAGGACAAGGAAGCTTCACCCATGGTGCTTCCACATATGACTAGGCTGCCTTAAAAAGACTTGAACAAAGATAGCACCAACAGGTCTGAGAAAATGGGAGCAGAATATCAGAGAACCCACCAGTAGATGAAGAACTATGGGTTAGTAAGGAATGTTGTCAGCAGGGAAAATAGTCATCCCCAGGAACGAGCCTCCTAAATGATTATCCAATACCAAGTGTCAGCCCTGAAATCATACACTAAATGTATTATTCAGCAACTCAGATGGTTTAATTTATATATTTATGAATATACATACAAAGAAGTAACAAAAAATGAGAATTTGAGAGGGAAAGAGGTGGGAGTCGTTAGAGGAATTAGAGGGAGGAAAAGTAATGGGGAAAAAGATGCTGTATTTTAATAAAAATATTAATGTTATGTATTCAAGGTATCCTACTTGGGATTAAAATAATTTAAAAATAATATACTAATACATAACTTTTCTTAAAAATTTATCTCTGGTTACAATGAAAATAATATAAATTTAGATGATACCATTTATTAAATGAAAGTTTTACACTTTATTAATATTTTATTCATAACCGTATGACTAATATATTGTTGATGTAACTAAGTACCACAAATACAATGCCTTAAATTAACATGAGCTGATTATCCCACTGTTCTGTAGGATAAAAACCAGATCTGATTATCTGGGGTAATTTATAGTCTGTACTGGATGTGCTCCTATATGTAGGTTCTAGAGACACATCCATTTTATCATCTACTTCAGTCACTAAATACTATCCACACTACTTGGCTTAAGTTCTGTTCCAACATCTTGTATCCTCTTTATTCAGAGTCAGCAACTGTGTAGTTTCTCTGCTTTCCCCCATGCTTTCAGGTCTCTCTTTCTTAATCCTTTACTGCCCCACTTTTTCACTCTATGGCCGTTCCTACTTGGCTTTTAACTGACAACTTCAAAATGTCCAGAGTTATTGGAAAAGAAAGTCTCAGTTGAGGAATTTACCTAGGTCAGATTGACTTGTGTGTATGTCTGTGTGGATTATCTTGATTGCTAATTGACAATGGATGGCCAAAAACTCTGTGAGGTGTATCATTTCTTGATCAGGACATCCTGGGCTCTATAGGAAAGTTAAACATGACTCTGAGAAGAAGAAAGAAAGCAGCATTCCTCTCAGTGTGCTACTTCAGTTTCCTGCCTCAATTTTCCTGTAAACCAAAATAAACCTTTTCCTTCCCTAAGTTGCTTTTGGTCAGGCTGCCTTATGGAAAGAGAGTTAAAACTAGAAAGGGATTTTTATTATTAAATAGTACCTACCAATATAACAAAGGCATGTCTCTTCTAAAATTCAACTAACTTCCAAATAATTCTGCCTTTTAACTCATTGCCACTTTATCTTTAATATAACAAAGTCACACGTTCCAGAGTGTAGCACATGTTCATAATCAAAAGGACATACTTCTGTCAATTACCCTTTGTTTTAATTTAAGGATTTCTGATCTTAGATTATTTTGTTCAGACAAAGTAACAGTTCTCAGTATTTCTGTTGTTAGTTCTGTTGTTAGTTGTTAGTTCATTTTTTTTTTCTCCCATGCAGTCAACCACAGGCAGTCAAGTATTCTTTGACGTGACAAAGAAGAATATGTTTGGAATTGGCAAACAAAATGTAAGTAAGCCTCAGTGTTTTGTCACAATAGAACTCTAAATCAATTCATTTTTAAATTAATTTTATCAGTAGCTCTGACATTTAAGTAATAGATACTTCATAGTATATTGCTTCAGTTTATAAGGAAGACATAAAGTACATATTAAGTTTGTATAGTGTCTTTATCAGCAAAGTATGAATTTTGATTTAGACGATAGTCTGAAACTGACAAGAAAGTTCTTTGGGAAATGGAAGCATTAGATTGATAGAGTCATTTATTTTGAATTATCATTTAACTGGTTTAAGCTAATTTCATGACTTAATAAGATGTTGTAATTAAGAATAGAGCAATTATAGATACAGTGCTACCCTAATTTAAGCATACACAGGCAATGCACCCTCTAAGTCTGGAAAACTAGGGTTTGAAGAGTTTTGAGGATAGGCCTATAAACTTGAAGAGTGCAGACATATAAGCCTTACAAAATGTAGAAAGCATTCAATTTTTGCCTTAGCAGGCACATGTATCTCCGGGTAGCCTCTAGTTTCTAAGACAAGGGTTGATCCTGTCTCAGTTTTTATCTCTAAGACCATAGCAATCTAGAGTTCTTCTAATGGTTTGGATTCCAGCAGTCTCCTGCATGTTCAGTGGCATATAAACAAAATCTTCAGTTGTCTTTTATCCTAAATTTAGCTGAATGCTTTTGTGCTCCTCATCTCAGGGATCCATTATGCACACCTATGCATTCTCAGCTATTCACTTTATAATAGAATCCTTACTAACTTCTGGTTATAATTTCTGACTATTTTGTACCCTGGAACAACATGACATTAACTATCCCCAAAGTCCACTTGTATTTGCAGAAAGACATTATCAACAACATAGAAAACTCCACTGTTCTTTGACCTTCTGAATAGACAAGGCATTCATCAACACATCTTTTCACGGCATGATGCTAAGATGATGGTAACCACCGCAGAACATAGATATCTTGAAATGAAGAGGTGCTTGTAAGAAAACAATCTGTACTATATAACTTCTCCACAAGAGGCTGACTCAAATCATGTTCTAGGACTCTCCTTGTACTTTAGCCCTCTAATGACAATTTAACACCTCCTCTGGATTTATCAGCAAGCATAACAACAAAAGACTGATTTCTAAAGAAATGGCTCAAAACCAAAATAAGATTTATGAGATGCATTCAGAAAGGTTTTGTAGAAGAAAACAGGGTGTCCAGGTTTTTAAAATGTTTAAGTAAATAAAATATGATCCAAAAACATATGTAGCCAAGCAGCCCATTTCATTATGAAGCTACCAAAGAAAAATCAAAACATTAAGAACTGCAGAAACTGTCTTTGAGTACTTCCACACAAAGGATAAAGTTGTTAAAAGAAAATCTTATATGAGAAGAATCCTCAATTTCAAATGGGAAATCAACATTGTAGAAGATCAGGCACTCCAGATTTGTTAAAAATCATTTGATATAAGTATAAAAATTCAATTTTACATTTATAAATTTGAGAAATACTCTGTATCATAGATAATAAAATTATCATGAAAGTCCACATATGTTCCTGTTAGTATGTTCAATGGGACTAAACACATGCATTCTTAATTTAATCAACTGTGATTACAAGATTTTTTTCTGTGTTAAAAATGTTGGATTCGATGAGCAACAACTTCCTTCTTTTGTTTTTTAAGAATTATGTAACTCACTTTGTTCCATGAATCTACACCAATATATTTCACTGCTGGAAATTATGTATAGACATGTGGCAAATTGAGGGATATACTGTAGTCATTAATGTAATTATCAAGAATTTTAAGTACTTTAAGTGCTGGTAGTTACAAAAATTTTTTCCCTTTGATTTTTATTACAAAAATTCCAGTAGTTAGTATAAACATTACTACAGATTACTGGAGATAATCATTTAAAATAATTAAATTAGTTGTATATTTTGAAAGACTCAATGAAAAAAAATACATTTTAGTAGTGATAGGCAGTAGGGATTTGGTATAGGGTCTGTCAGATATTCTGTAATGTTGGTGTGGTTACTTTAATACAACATTCTTTATTTTCCCCTCTTATAGTGATGTCTATGACTTGGCAACAGTAGCTGGGTTCTGTTCCTTTCAAGAGCTGTTTCTAAAACTGCTGTACAGATGCTTGCTTGCTCATTTCATAGCTGATAAACCATTCTCCCTGAATGAGCTATTCTATTTCACTCATTATGTGACATGCAAACAGAAGCTGCTTTTAAAGTTATATACCTTGTAGGCCAATGTCATGAATGTCAAAGAAGAGCAAGAAGTGACCAAAATCATCAGCCCTATGCCAATGTCTGGAGACTTCATTATGCCATTGATGGACACACTGGGGAAGACTCCAGTTGGCAACCGTGTTCCAGAAGTGTATACTCACAAGATAGTCTTAGAAGATTTTGCTCCAGATGCGGTCTAAGGCTTGGCAAACCAGCACTGCAGTCTTGGCTGTGTTGCCCAGGACAGCAGGTCTTCAGCAGTATGACACTAGGGATGCTGGCTGCTGTCTGCAGCAGCTTTCTTAATGCGGAAGCACATAGGACTTTTCTGCAAGGGCAGAATGCTGACTACCACAGTATTAGTTCAATTTTCTTTCAGGGAGAGAATTTGTCAAGATAGGTATGAAGGAGAAAGGAATTAAAAATAAATGAATGGCTCTCAGCAGGAAGGATGTGAATTCATAATGCTGGTTATTCCCTACTAATAAAGTACTTGAATATTGTATTTAACAATCTAATTAAAATATTGATAATATTTCCTTTTACATTTGATGTGTTTAAAAGTGGATACCCTTGCCAGATTTTAATACCAACCATAAAATATTGATACAGGTGTCCCTCAGGACCCATGGCAGATGGCTTCCATAACTTCTCAAATATATGATTAGCAGATAATTGTCAATTATTTAACATGTTAAAGTGTTGCATGTAGCCTCTGAGTATTGCCCCATATGCTTTAAACCATATCAAGATTTTATCTATGATACCTAGCAAAATGTAAATTTTTGTTAGTTATGCTTACTATTTTTTATTGTGTAGAAAATAACAAGAGTGAAAATACACACATGTACATAACTGATCTCTTTTCATATATATTTGATCTGGAGTTTGAATCTACAGATGTAGAACAACAGATGTTGATGGAATATGTTAATTCACGCAGAAAGTACTGACCCCTTTAAAAAACAACAAAAGTCAAACAGAAGTTTTAAATTACTTTCAATCTAACATAATTCTGAAACATTTTCATTGATTTCATTAACTGATGACAGAAAGACTCCAGATTTACAGGAGAGAAAATATATTTCTTATAGCAATTACCACAGGATCATTGTTTTATCTATTTCTTTAATTACAATACCTTCCAGGAAATACAAAGTCTATGCTTAATACTTGTCCTCGAAATACTCTCAACAGATTGACAGACAAGAAAAGGACCCTGACTTTAGGGCAAAACATATTTTTCATTTCAAAAACCAAATCACTAGCTGTAGTAAACCTTTATTGATGAAAGATTCTAGCCTGACAATCCTTAAAGGTGATTACAGGTCTGCTTTCAGTTTGTGCTTCTTGTTCACTCATTTGGACTTCATTTTTGTCTTCTTCAGACTCTTTTATCCCTAAAAATAGACCTACCATCAAGCATTTTTCATTCAAATACAATTTACTTATACAATTTTATCCATTTATGAAGTCTTACCATGGTGAGATAATGGATTCCTCTTTCTTAACAAATAAATTTTGTACACTGTTCAGAAGATCAGTATTGTGCTGTGCTTTCTCCATATTTCTAAAAACTTAACAACACTCTGTACATCTCATTTTTATTTCATGAGCTTAATAATGCTCTCTCTCTCTCTCTCTCTCTCTCTCTCTCTCTCTCTCTCTCTCTTTCTCTCTCTCTCTCCTCCCTCTCTCTCTCTCTATCTGTGTGTGTGTGTGTGTGTTACTTGTTACAGGTCTTCCAAAATATATAAAAAATTATTCTACTTTATTGATATCTGTTCCATATTCCCCTCAGAACATTTTATACCAAAATTGTCCTTAAGACATAGCTATGATCATGACATTTAGAACTATGAACAAAAGACAAATGAGGCTGAAGAGTAGCCTCAGCAGTTAAGAACACTGACTATTCTTCCAGAGGACCTGGGTTGTATTTCCAGCAGCCATATGGTTCACAAACCAAGTGTAACTCCAGTTCCAGGGCTCTGTGGTTACCAGATTCACAGACACACATTCAGGTAAAATAACCGTGAAACAGCATGAAAATAATAGTAATCACAAAAAATAAGACAAAATAAAAAAACAAAGTAGGAGTCAAACACTAAGCATTCAGTGCTGGAAGCACTTGCATTTTCACGATCATCTTCAATGCCTTATGGTTTGTATTTCTCAATGACTCTGTGTGTGTGTGTGTGTGTTATGTGGATTTTTGAAAGTATGTATTATGGTATGTGTATGGCCACAGATATGTGTGTGTGTGCACATACATGTATGCATACATATTTATTGAGCCTGAAAGATGACATTGGGTGTCTTCCTTAATTGCTCTCCGTATTATGTATTTGGGTAGGGACCTAATTTGAACCCAAGCTTCTTATTTGATTAATCTAGTTGTACCTTGCCTCCTGGCTCATTGACCTTGGCTCCTTAGATTTCTTTCCTCAGCTTTTCCCTGTGGTTTAATTCATAGCAAATAACCTAAAATATCCTTTTTCTTCTGTACTGATGCTCTAGTCAAATGTTACATATTGTATGCAGCTTCTTGAATTATACAATGAAAGAATTGCTCTTATTTTCTGTAACCACTTGCTTATATATTAGTTATGATTTCCTGCATTAAATTTTAAAGTATCTTAAAACTTAGAATTTTAACTTTCTGAAAGTTTAGACTTAGCATTATTTTTACACATACTATTCTTAAAATATAAGTTCAACTCATTTGGCTACACTTCACAAATCATTCACAGAAGTTAATTTTAAGATAATTTATTTTTGTACGATCAAATATGTTTTCTGAATATGAATTCTGACAGATATAAATTAAAATTACTCAATATGATAGACATGCTCTTTGGTTAAATGGTTCCTTGATGCTGAATAAAATTTCCTGAACAAGTTGGAGGTTAACTCCTCTCTCTCTCTCTCTTTCTCTCTCTCTCTCATATATATATATTTCAAGATGAGGATTTTTAAATATAAAGTTATAAAATACTGATTAGAAATATATTGAAACGAGCAAAGTCTAAAACATAGAGTGATTTATTTTCAATGGGATTTGTGTAAACTTTTTAAAAGAAGTTCAAGTATCATATTTTCTGTGATAATTTCTTTCATGTTGGCAATGACATTAGGTTTCCATAAAATTACATTGTAAGGGAGGAGGCAGAATACTAAAAGACTTATGGCAGAAGCAGTTTCATCTTCTAAAGCGTGACACATTCTGCTTGATAAAGTACATTTGCAGTGCCCTTCTCCTCTTACAAACACATAATGCTGCAGAGTGGTTCGGATACAAGGAGAATCTGTCTTTTGGCATTTCCTATGTTCCATGATGATACTATAAATGGAAACATCACTTCATTTCCAGATAGGGATAGTTTAGCATCTTTCTTGAAAATAGAGGAAAATAATGTATCTTTTGACACTCTAAATACATTTCTAGGAATAGTATGCTTTTCATTTGTTTCACTTTTCATATTAATATGTATATCATATCTACAAAAAGTTAAATCAATTAGTCTGTGCCTCAGTGTTATAGACTATATTTTAGTAGTCACACTGAGCTGCCTGAAGCATTCCTGGGTTCTGCTGTTGATGTAAAGCCAGCTGGGTAATTATCTTCCAGTAGAGCTCTATTCATCTGTAAGCTTCATTCTCTAAGCAATGTTTTGAAAAAAACAAAAAGAATCATGTAAATGACTGAATCCTAAAGATTCTTGAGAGAGAACAATGCGAATGAACAGTAGTTTCTATTATTACTGTTTATTTTTACTGCCACTGCTTTAAGTCTATTTACAATATAAGTACCCCAGAAAACAATGTCTCTATACACCCGAGAGCTTTTTCTCATGTGAGTCAAGGTAAGGATCAAGATTGTCATTAAATGTCATTGATCATGAGTGGTAAGGTCAGTGGTGAATACCCGTGTCTCATAGGTCAGGAGTCCTTGTACAATCAATATGAAGAGAGTGACCATGTGACAATACAGTTTTGCATTATTTTGATATTTTTCAAAGATTTTATGTGGGTATATAGACAGAGATACTTTCTGAATTTTTAAAACTATTCAAGAATTATACCTGTAAGAAAATACATTAAATATATAAAAACAAAATGTGTCCTGTAACATTTTGAGTACCTTAGTTTGTACTCAATTCAATTAAGAATTTAATTACAGATACGTATTAGTAATCTAATTACATAATTTTCAATTAATTTCTTTATTTATTAAATGGACATTTTGCACTAAACCTAATAAATACACTTCAGTTGCATTGACCAAACATTGCATTTCTGCTATCATCCTGCTTTGCCTAATACTGTACATTGTTCCAGAGGAATTCATTTGTATATGACTTCCTGTTTGCTTGGAATATTTGCTGCTTTCCATAAACATATCATCACTTTAAATATAATAAAATGAATAATAATATTTTATTAGTTATCCACTGTCATTTACAACTTATTCTTGCTCTATCTAGCAGTGTGTGAAGCACACCGATGGAGTGTTCTCATTTTAATATGTGAATAATGTTTAATGATTATAGAAGAAGAGTTTCCATTTTTATCTCCATTGCAGACATTGCTTGACAGAATGCAAATCATACCATTCTTTTGAGAACATTTTTTGAATATATGAAGTAACCATAAATACAAGAGGCAAATCTTATTTTTGGTATATATTTTGGTATACTATTAGGAGAATAATATCCCTTCTGACTTTCCCTGCCACTAAAGTATGTACATAGTTAAACATTAGGAAGAAAATTCACATTTCAAAAAGCAGTAAACTTTGGAGTTTGAAACACGTAATGTTCTTGGTTAACCAACCAATCAGTGGGACCCAAATGAAATTGGAAAATATTATAAGTTTTTCAGAATATGCCCCCTTGAAGCAATTATGGAGCAGCTGTGCTGGAGAACAAAATGAGTGTCATCTGAATGGACTTACTACAGGGATTTTACGCTTTGCTTTGGTTTATAAATTTATATCTATTTATTATTTTTCTTAACCATTATTATGCTTTTCAAAATATTAGCAAATGATGATGCATATGGTTAATAGCTTATAACAGGTCTTAGTCCATTTCTAAAATATATAACAATGATGAGAAGTCAAGGCTGTGATATTTATTTATCGTCTTACTTATGGTCTATAATTATATTAACTGGTCACATGAAAATCAGAAGAACTGCATATGCTGCCAACACACCAGTACCTAATTTCACACGGACCCTAGTGTTGATCCTGACTTAGTAGACACAGATATAAAAAGATTACTTACCCCAACATTGTATAAAACATAGATTTTTATTTATTCATATTTATTTTTATATACTTTAATTAAAATATAACTAAATCACTTTTCTTTACCTTGCTCCACTCCATCTCTGCCTCAAGTATACTCACTCCAACTTCTTCATATCCTTCCCTCACCCTCAAATTGATAGCCTCTTCTCTCTAAATTGTTATTGCTAATGTATGTGCACACAAACATATAACCTGCTGAGTTCATTTTTGCTGTTTGTGTGGATATATATGGTTTTAGTGCTGACCACTATGTATTGGATACCATTTATGGGGTTCATCTTGGGAGAAGGTAACTCTCCCTCGTTCCACAGTCATCAGTTGTCTTTATTTCCTCATCCTGGGTGTAAACCCCCAACTCCCTCTGCATTAGTACATTTATTGACAGTGTCGTTGTTCGGATTTTGTTTATGAAGACATTTCTAGGCAATACTCTTTCACAGCAGATTTCCTGTTATTCTGGCCCTTTCCATCTTTCTACCTCCTCACCTGAAATGTTTCTTGATTCATAGATGCAGGGATTGGGATCCTCATGATTGGCTAATTTCTGCATAGTGTCCTGTTGTGGTTTTCTGTGATGGTCTCTATTTGCTGTAAAGAGAAGCCTCTTTGGTGAGGAATGATAGCTACAACTCAACTGTGGGTATAAGTTTAAGGACAAGATTTGTAATGTAGTTAGGAATAATGCTAGTCTACTAAAATTAGTGATAGTAAGCAAAGTGGTGGTAGTCCAAACCTCTAATTCCAGTACTTGGCGGTAGAGGCAGAGGCAGGAAGATCTGTGATTTTGAGGCCAGTCTGGTCTCGGAATGAGTCCCAGGATAGTTACAACAGAGAAACCCTGTCTCAAAACAAAACAAAATAAAAATGGTGGTAATGGATGCTCTGACTGGTCATGGGATTACAAGCTACTCCCAAAACAATATATAATATTGATGTAGCTCTTGGTAACCTCTCAAAGGTTAAGGGTATGCTCCTATTGATGAAGACACCACACACTTAGGAAACAGAACTAAGATTAATTAAAATGGATGTACCCAAAAGCCTCCTTCCTGCTGTCTAACAGTTATGTCCATGGTACCAGAAAATACTGTGCAAGCTGCCAACAGATGGAAGCCTTGCATCTAAGCATTTTATTTGGAGATTTTTATCATTTAGCTGGTCTTTGTTGCTGTTGTTTCCAACTCTGTAATACACTCATCTAATATATATCATATTAAATATTAGGCATAAGTATAGTCTATTACTTTTACTTAAAGCTCATTTAAGAATCAACACAAATGTTCAAGCTTAAAGTTACTATGTATTAAATTATTGATTGGCTTTTAACTGTGTATCAAAAATATATATTAAAATCTTGATGTAAATTTGCAGGTTGAAATTCGTAATATTTTGGTCTAGATGAAGACTTTTTACAATTTTCTAGATATCTACTTTCTAGATGTGGATTCTTTTGTCCATTCCCCTCCCCAGGTGGTAGCTAAGCCATTGGCCACCTGCTAATCTCCAAGGAGGAGTGGTCAGGGCAGGTCTGTGGGTCCCAACAGGTCTTTAGTTAGAGGCTGAGAATGTAGGAAACAGACTTCCTGGGAGAAGCTTTTCAGTGAAACAGCTCAGTTTATTGAAGCAAGGGGAGTCACATGTATAGGATAAAGGGAGGGGGGAGTCATTGGTTAAGGTAGTCATACTGGGGCAGCTTCATTTGCATGTGGGAGCCTCACACCCTAACTTTAGGTGGTCTTTTGTCATTGGCTGGGGCAAATGTCCTGGGGGAGCCTCTTCTATTTGGGGGGTGGTCTCACAGTGGTCAGAGTAAGATACCTTAAGAGAAGCCCAGATGGAGACCCTCCAGTCACAGCAGTCAGGTAAACATTAACCAGCCCACATACCTTTGGAGAGGCAGGATTTTATCAGTGTCATTCTGTGAAGGCACTTGGCAGCATTGGAGCTAGCTGGGATTTGTCAGAGTAAGAGTGGGGAGCAGCTGAATGCCTTCTGCTCTCAGGGTGAGAATTCTGGAGTTCAAAGCATGCTTCAAACACTGTCTAAGCTCTAGGACAGCCCCATATCTAGATACACTCAAGATGTACAATATTCTCAATTTAATTGGACAGTTTTTAATAGCAGTGTTTTCTAATCTCAAATATCCAGATATAAATTATATATCTTAATACGTGATATTCACTCATTCACTTTAGGTATAATGTCATTGTGTTATTTATTTATTATTTAATTTATATATGTAAGAGTCATCCACTTTCAGGAATGTTCAAGGCTGTGTGTGTTTGTCTGTGTGTGTATGTGTGTAAGTGTGTGTGTGTGTTAATGTATATACATTTTTTGAAAACACATGATCACAAAATGGATATGGTCATCAGAGACTAGTCTGTAATTTTGCCTTGTTTATAGTAAAAGTTCTTTCTACTTAGAACTTTAGTATAACTTTTAAAACTCTTGATAATTTAGTTTGTTTTATTTGGAATTGAGGTGTTTTGTCTGGCTTTATTTTATCCAAACCTAAGAAGCAATAATTTTCTGTAATATCACACACACACACAAGCACACACACACACACACACACACATGCACACACGCACACACACACACGCACACACGCACACACACACACGCACACACACGCACACACGCACACACACACAGTACCCATTTATATCATGTCTATCTATCTATCTATCTATCTGTCATCACTTATCATCAGATATGCACCAGTTTATAGGAGAAAAAGGAGAAATAAGATTTCTAAAATGTCACTGCTTCATAATATCTTATTTTCATCAGTAGACTTGAAAAGCCCAGCACCCCTAGTAAAGGCATTAACCTCTCCTTGGTTTAATGTCAAGTACTCGCTTTCCCATAAACCATTCTGTTTAATGGCAAGTATTTGCTTTCCCAGAAATCCTTGTTGCTGAGTAACATTTAACGAGTCAATCCAAAGCCTGGGTTCTGACCAATCTTAGAGGCTCCCGCTCCCTTTAAAAACCCATGTAGGAGGCCCACTCAGGGTCAGCTATCTTGTGTGATGATGCCAGACCCCAGTGCACTTGTTTGCTCTGCAGAATAAAGACTCCTTGATTTTGCATCAGAACTGATGGCCTCCTAATGATACTTGGATGGTGGGGGATTTCGAGACCTGGGTACTACATACTCACTTGGCCATAAGAAGCAAACACAAGGTACATTTTCAAATTTTACTGTTTTGTGACACTGGATTTTTTTCCTAATATTTAACTACATACTTGTTTTAAGTGCTGTAATAGACCATGATTGCACCAAAAAGGTGGAATTTTACCATTTTTATGTTTAAAGCAGTTCATTGTCACACTTTCTTGGGTACTATGACTACTTGTTCTGGATGGTTTTATGTCAGCTTGACACAAACTAAAGCCATCTGAGAAGAAGGACCCTCAATTGATGATATAGCTCCACAAGATGGGGGCAGTAGACAAGCTTGCAAAGCATTTACTTAATTAGTGATTGATGGCAGAGGTCCCAGCCCCTTGTGGGTGGTGCTATTCCCGGGCTGGTTGTTCTGGATTTTACAAGATATCAGGCTAAGGAAGACATGGAGAGTAAGTCAATAAGCAGCACTTCTCTATGACCTCTACATCAGCTCCTGCCTCCAGGTTCTGGCCCCGTTTGAGTTCCTGTCCTGATTCCTTTCAATAATAGACTGTGATGTGGAAGTTTAAGCCAAATAAATCCTTTCCTCCCCAAGTTGCTTTGGCTATGGTGTTTCATCACAACAATAGCAACCCTAACCAAGATGCTACTCATTTGATTATACTTGAAATTGCACAGTAATATGGCAAGGACCAAGCACATACTATTTTTATGACTATATTATTTGTACCCAGTTCTCAAGTGCACAATTATTATAGGCATATTTTTTGTTTAAAATCTCAAAGCACTTCCAAAACAAGCTCCTTTAAAAAAAAACATAACAAAGTCTCATTACCTTTATGATGATAACCAACAAGGTCTCACTTCACATGGCTTCTTTCTGCTTCTGCCCACAGGTCTTCATTCATTCAAAATAAACCCTCTTACCCATATAAAGGCCTCATTTACACAAGGAATGGAACCTAACACCCTTCAGGATTTTTTTGCAGATGTAGTTTATCCCAGTGGGTGTCCAAGCTGAGAGAACCAGAAAACCAGAGTCTTCAGCTAGTTTCAAGCTACATATCCTGGAAGGACCCTCAGGATCCTTCATTTACGTTAACAAAAACAAATAGCCTGTTAATGTGGAGATTTTAGGGGACTATATCCATTGTGTTCAGATAGAAATGTGAATAGATACAGGAAGAAAATCTTTTACGGAGTGAGGCAAACCGCAAAGCATAGGAAGCACCCTTCCCCCATACAGCACGGAAAACACTTCCACAGGAGCACGATTCCATAAAGACAGAGTATAAAGCAATAAAATATCTAATTCAAATATCCCACTACATCTCACCTTTCTGTAAAAGCTAGTCATGAAATTATAACACAATTTAACGTTAGTGAGACTGATATAATAAAACCAATTAAGAAGATTATAGATTAAAAGTCTATCTAATCAATCAAAGAAAGCTATTTGCTGAAAGGACAGGCCAGGAAGAAGCCCGCCTGGGGTTTCTCAACCAAAGGGCAACTCCCAAGGAACTAAGAGGCAATTCCAGATCTATGCAAAACACAAGAGGCTTTATTGTCCAGCGCCTGTCAGGTTCTTTCTTCAGCAAGTCTCCACGCAGGGAGAAGGGAAGGTGGACCCTGATCCCTTGTCCCTTGGCATTTTATGAGGTGCATGGGAAAGGGTCTGGGGACAGGACTTGTGCAGCTCTGATTGGCTCAGAGCTCCTCAATTCCTGGGTCTCTCAAATTAATTGGTTAGGAATCTGGGGCAGCCAGTCAGTGACCTTTGGACTAGTTGGCCTGGAGACAGGATGGAGCCTGGGATGCCTAGGGAGGGGAGATTCCTACTGATAGATGTTAAACTTAATGGTCATTTCCCTGTGGGTAGGGAGGAGACTGTCAATGGCTATTCTTGGGAGACATCTCCCTGGTACATGACTGTTAGCACTGGTGATGAGGCCCCGGGGAGGCATTGAATTCCTAGAAGTCATTTTATATTTCTTAAATCCTTTCATTGCCAAGCTTTACACAATGTCCATTTCAGTAATTTTTTCGTTAAAAATTTAGACCTGTCCCAAGTTTGTCTTTTTTTGAGCCTAAAGTTCTGCAGAATGTTTATTTCACTCCTTGATAAACTCAGCAGTTTGAACGTCCTTATGAAGAAGGCATATCAGTAAGCACAATAATCTCCACAGTGAGAGCAAACATCAGTCAACTTTCTGTCCAGTTATTACTATTCTTTAGCAAGTGTCAGCATCTGCATCATCAAGAGTGAGTTCTGCTAAGGCTGTCTCAAGCTCACTTGTTTCGAGACGGCTCGTCTTGCCTGAGAATATACAAAGTTTTAAAAACAGCATTTAAGGACATTTCAGCAATATCTCAGGTATAAAGAGTGCAGTGTGCACAAAAGGTGATGTTATATTTGTTAGGGTGCCGTAGCACAGGCTCTTTGAGTAATAAGGTAATGGTACACATGCCATAAACTCTTGGTCTTGATCCAATTTAAGGTATGTTTAGTCTTCTCTTCCATGTTTTAAGTAGGTGAAAGGGATTTGCTAGTCTTTATACATTGACCAAAATGTAATAGAGGGTCTGAAGTCCCCTCTCCATGTCATTTAAAAGGATAAAAAAACAATGCATAGTCTTTTTTTAACTAAACCATCATAATATCAATTCTGGATGAGAAAGTATTCCTCTGGTGGAGTCATAAAAGCTCCAATTATGACTTTTCTATAGGAAACAATAAAATACCTTAGGATTTCTAGCCCTGCATTGCTGTCAATGTATCCAACTGAAATTTTTGATTTTATACCTTGGTAGATTCAGTGTGCCAATGGCATTAATCCTTGTCCCTTAAATCTGAGTGCTTGAAGTATTTGATATTTATTATAGTCAAATTTGAGAACTTATATACCTAAACACTGTATTTTATTACCCATAAACCTCTATAAACTATCCTTAGCATAGCAGAAAAATCTAAAACTGTGTCTAGACAGGTGTGTTTACTTTATCTTAACTTTACTGACAAAAGGCATTTAAGGCTTGTATTGCCAAGTTGAGAATTAATATGCAATACTTTTTGGCTAATATAACAACACTATTTTTCTCTAAATCACCAGTGATAAAAACAGTCACAATGCCAAGCAGCAGTGTCTCACCCAAGAGGTTTATTGGGGTGGGGTGAGACAGGAAGTGTTTGATTCCAGATGGGAGAAGGAGAGAGAGAGAGAGAGAAATACAAAGAGGGGTGGAATTGGGTAGGGCAGGAGGGTCAGAGACACAGGACAGAGATTAAGAGTAGGGGGCTGCCAGGTTGTCTTATAAAGGGGTTGTGGGTTATATTAAGCATGAGCATAGGTCTGATACCTGGTAACAGAAAGTGAAAGTGTCACTCAGTGATGGTTGGGCCATTGGATTTGGGAAAGGGTGGGGGGTGGAGGTGGGGTTGGTGACTTTCAGGGAACAGGGGTCTTGGAATGTGGCCAAGCAAGTTTCTGGAATGTGGCTAGGCAGCCTTGGGTGATTTATAGCAACCAGTTTAAACTTACTCTTAGGACATCTTTTCCTGATGGATGTCCTTTCTCTTTAGATGTTTCATCTGTTCAGTGGTCTCTGGATACTCTCAGTTGTATATTTTTTTGTTTTTTTTTTTCCTGAAAAGATAACAGTACAACTTTTCTCCAGTACAATACATTCCTGACTTTTTATTTTGAGTTTACATTTATCTTCTTTTGAGCAAAATGCTTAGACATCTTTACATTTATTTTTCCTTTTTGAAGTTAAATAGTTAAGTATCTGCAATATGTATGCATATAGATATAATCTATAATAGGATATATCCCCTCTTTTGTAAATTTTAAGCTAAAGTTTTATTAACCATTAACCATGTACTCTTTTATAAAAGTATATATTATTTTTAAATCCATCAACCTACACAAACCAAAGGTTTTAAAAGCTGTTTTTAAAAATGTTCAATTATTCAACTTTTAAACTTGAATACTATTCACCTACAGGGTGAGTTCCAGGATAGCCAGATTTACAACAGAGAAACCCTGTCTCAAAGAACAAAAACAAAAACAAACAAACCAAGTCCTATTTTAAGGCAAAACCAAATTTTATTATTACAAAAAAATATTTACTCCTTAAAGAATCAGTGTTCAGCAACAGTTGGGATCTTGATGTTCTGCTTTGTTCTGTGGGCCAGTGAATGTGTGCATTTAGCCACCTGCAACAGGCTCCAACAAATCATCTGGGGACTTCAGTTTTAATCTGGTATTATTTAAATTTTTTTAAATTATTAAATTGGACTTTAGGGCAACAGGAATTACTCACTTGTAAGCAAAGAATTCTAAAATGACAGTTGCAAATTTGAGGCAATGATATAAAACTATATTTTCAAACCTGACTATTCATGTAATGATCCATATACTTCAAATATGGAATGGAAAGAACCTAAATTGTGTCTCTGGAGTGCTCAAGTATCAATAGGGCATCTACCTCAATAACCTCACCCAAGGTTCAGAGACCATGAAGAAAAGGTGTAGAAAGACTGTAAGAATGGTCCAAAGGTCAGAACTACAGAAAAGTGTTGTCTTCTGAACACGACAGACAGTTACATTTAAAACTCACAACAACTGTGGTTGGCTGCATAAAATAGCACAAGATAAAGCCAGTCCACACTCAGCATAGATGGGACAGGGCATCTCAAGCTGCCACTACTAGCTGAGGCACTATGGACAGTTGATGGCTGCCAGGGTAAGAAAGTAAATTATCGGTTGGCATATGGTCCCTAGTAGGGTAGCCATGCTGTAGTAGATAGCCCTGTACCCATGTACACATGTAAACCACTAATTAGATTCAGATGGTTATAAAACAAGAAAAGACACAAAGGGACATAGGAGATGGAGGTGTTAGGGTTCAGGAAAAGTTGAGTTGGCAGAAAGTAGGGGAATGGTAATATGATCAAAATACATTGTTTACATGTATAAAATTTGAAAATTAAATTATTATATTTTGAAACTGGCTAGAATCCTATAATTCCATGCAATATTCATGAACCTTGTAGAAATCTTCATGAGTGAGATCCATATTAGTACAATGAGAAATGGAACAACAACTCATTTTAACAACAAAAATTCAATGGCTTAAAAATTCTTAGCTTTCCCATGAATGTAATTTTGATCATGAATCATTATCCTGTGAATGTTTAATATGTCAGAGCCCACACTTACAACACAGTAGACCAGTTGCTTAAGAACATTTGAAATACTATATTCTTTGCATAAATGTTAGATTACTTGCGTATCTCTTATGAAGGATTCAAAATAAAATAATGCATGTATATTTAACAATTTTTAAAAATGTCTAAGAATTATGGTTATTATTTTTTAACATGTAGATTTTTAAAAATATAAAAATTAAAATGATAATACAATATACCTTGTCATTTACTTTAGATATGGAAAATGTTCATTTCATTGAATATTAAGGTAACGTTTTGAGTGTTTTGACTTTGTGTCTTAAAATGAAGTTTACAGACTATTGGAATAATTTAATAGCGTCTATTTAAAATCTTTTGTTTACAAAATGGGCTATGAGCAGGCATAGTAATTAAAGTAACCTTTATCTCATGTTATGTGAAAAATCATCTCAAAAGGAATTAAGCATTTAAATGCAAAGTCCCATTACATAAACACCTGGAAACAACATGGATAAAGCTGAACAACTTCAACTTATACATATAGTTTTGGCTATGATGTCAAAATCATGTGTAACAAAAGCAAAATAGAAAAATAACATTGTGTTAAACTAAAAAAAAAAAAAGAGAGAGAGAGTCTTCTCTCAGTAGAGGAAACTATTAAGAGTGGGCAGGTATCTCACTGCTTACAAGGAAACATTTCCAAATCCTGTATCACAGAAAGGCCTCATTCATAAAGTATATAGATACTTCTGTCTGTACTTATGATAGGGATATGTCTATATATGACTATTGTAATTTGAATATCATAAGTTGAAAATGCACTCAATATAAAACCTACAAGGTATCATAAATGACATCATATTACACAGTAGAGATATTTTAAGACATGATCTCATAGATTTCTAGAGGCTGAGGCTTACTACAATTGTCCATCATCACAAGACAGCACTATAGTGCACATCACTATCCCATAGAAAAAAATCGTTCAACATAGAAGTTCAGTTATTGCTGAATGTACTTAATGTTCAAATCATTGAAATGTTGAATGAATATCAGTAAGTCAGGTCTATTTTTACTATGAACTTAATCTAAAATGAAAATAAATAATGGGTTTTAAAACACAAGTAAAGTATTTGAATAAACATTTATTTTTCAAATAGATAAAAAGAGCCAACAAGAAAAATTCTAAATATTTATATTATCATTAAACAAATATTAATCAAAATCCCTGTAAGACACCATTTCCTAGAAGTCAGAGGTACTGTTACACACACACACACACACAAAAGAAATATACTGAGAAGGGAACTTTTGAACAATTTTAGTGGGAATATAATTTACTTGTTTGCAGGAAAAAATCTTGAAGAAATATAAATCTGAATTTCCATTATGTCTTACTTACATTTTTATTACTGTGGCCAAGATATCTGATGAAACACCTTAAAGGAGAAAAGTTTTATTTTTGATCAGGATTTTAGAGGTCTTGCTCCATGGTTATTTGACACCATCAGCTTAAGAATAACATCATGCTCATAGCCATGATCAGAGAGTGACACATGAACAGGAGTGAGATATAACTCTCAAAATCATGCCCACAGTAACCTGTTTTCTCCAGGTAGGCTTCATGTTTTTAAGTCTCCAGAACATCCATAATAAACACTAAAAATAGAAGGACAAGTATCTAACACATGAGCTCATGGGTATACATTTCATTTCATATCTACTCCTGGTTGACAAAGATCACCATCTCACAATGCTAGATGGACTTAGCCCATTTTTGACAATCTTCAAAATATTATCAGTTTATTTGTGTGGGAGTGTACAAATACTTGCATGCACGCGTGCACACACACACACACAGCCACAGGGAAGACAGCTACTATTATTTGGCCTTAAAATAGGTGAAGTTCTGTTTTTGTGATAATTATGACTCTGGAGTACACAGTTCTAATTAAAACAAACACAGAAATGTAAATATTTTCATCAAATCCCTCCCCTCATGACTTAGGAAATTCTGTCAAAGAGGAAACAGAAAGAGTTTAAGAGACATAGGGAACGGAGGACACCAAGGAAACAAGACCCTCTACATCAACAAGAGTGACACACATATGAACATACAGAAACTGAGCTGCAATATGCATAGGGCCTGCATGGGTCTGCACCAGATGGGGTACTATAGCTGAAAGGAGAAGTGGACAAATGGCCTCATCCATAACCTGAAGCAATCTCCAATTTATATGAATATTTAGTTTTCTCCAAGGGAGTCTCATTGGGGAAAGAAACTATTCTTAAGGTTATGCTGCATGCCCAACAGTAGATGGCCAACAGAAAATCAATTCAATGGCATCTTTGGCAGTTCATTGTCTCATAATGTCGTGCCATGGCTCCTCTTTTTTTTTTTTTTTTTTTTTTTATAAAAACTTAATCTTATTTCATTATATACTATATATATTTTTCTTCTCTCTTTTTACCCTCAGGTCATTTGCATATATAGTTATAGCTTCTAGTTTTTTTTATTTTTATGGAATTTCTGAGTGTGCGAACAGAGTAGGTCTTGTTCCTTCTTTTGGCCTCTTTTCCTTCTGTTTGTTTGTTCTGTCCAATTTTGGTGTGTTAATTTTTGTTTCACTTAATTTAATTTAAAATTATTATTATCCTATAGAATCCTGTTTTCTAATAAAAGACAGAAAAGGGGTGCATCCTTATGTGATGGGAAGTGGGGAGGAGTTGGGAGAAATAGATGGTAAAGAAATCATAAATTAATGAAAAAACAAAATCCTTTGAACCTGAATCAATTTTTCTGGCTTCATTCTATAAACTATGATGAATCTAACTATGATGAATCTGTCTGATACTAGATACTATAATTGCCATTATATGTGTCACAGTGAGAAAGGCTTGATTCTTGCCCCTAATTGGATAGGAAAACAAATAATGGAGAATTTTTAATAAGCAGCATACATAAATTTGTTTTTTGTTTGTTTTTTATTTTTCATTTTTTTCAACCTTCCCTTAAGAATAAATAGAAGCAGAGTACATCCAGAGTTACAATAGAGAAACCGTATCTGGAAAAAAAAAAACCAAAAAACAAACAAAACAAAACAAAAACAGCAGAAAATGTTCCACAATAAACCCTACAGCAAGAGATTTACAATTTCCCATTCTAATAATAATTGTAGTCATCTTCTTGGCATTTAATAATAAGATGAGTGACATTGGACATTTGACCACTAGAAAATAAGAAAGCTCAACTAAATGCCATCATGTACAACTGTGTTAGTAAAAATTCTTCCACTCATTCTTTCAAATAACCCAGAAGAACATTGTTGTAACTGCAATTCTGTTTTATAGAGCCTGTGAGATTAAGCTTTCTTGGTAAATTGCCTGGAAATCACCATTCTATTCTTTGTAAACTTAGAAGTATTCTCAAGTTGTAAACAGCATCTATGGACCATGTTGAAAATAATAAGGTCAGACAATAAGTATCAGCTCCATGAACACTTCTGGTAACAATAGTTGCCCTTTAATGGAGTGAGCCTGACAATTTTTTTTTTTTTTTGCAGTTGCTGAGATTTCCAAAGATATTGACGTAATACCACTCAGAGTCACTCTTCTAAACGAGAGGAAATTCTGGAAACATTCACATTTATAACCCAAAGAACCTAGACACCAGGATAAATAATATTATTATTAACTTCAAATAGCTGGATAGCTTGCATATGACTTCTTTCTCAACACTGTATAATGATAGAGAAAGAACAGATAGATTAATAGATAAGTAGATGATATTAGATAGATAGATAGATAGATATAGATAGATAGATAGATAGATAGATAGATAGATAGATAGATATAATGGGTTGTCTAGAAGGCAAGTGTCAGAGCTAATGAAAAAATAATTTATCCCTTCTTCTCCTGTTTTTTCTTTTCCCTCCCCTGAGGGTAGCCTAAGCTAAGCATATTATAAGTAAATAACCTTTTATTGTCTAAGTTTGGCTAGTTCTTCTGATTTCTATGGAATGATACTTGGTGTCTTGAACTACCTCAAACTGAATCTAACCACTAAGTCAATATCTCCAAACCATGGCTTTTTATTTAAGTTGAAGCTTCCATATTAAAGGAACACAGACCCGCAGATTATTGAAATGTGTTATAATATGCAAACATAGATGAAAATAGAAAATACTTTGATTATCCACTTGTAATGCTAAAACATGCTTCTTTTCTACATGCAGTCCTACCTTCTTTTTGTCCCAGCAACACTGTAATCCAATAACCATGTGTAAAGATACCATTACATTTTAAATATCCACACAACCAAGAAACAAGTGTTTCTTTTTTCTTAGATTTTCCTTATCTGATATTTTTATATATTTGATTGTCTGTTTTCCATATATTATTCTAATATATTTTAGATGATGTATTGTTCACTATAGAATCACATACATTTGTAAGATACAATTTGATGAGTTTTTCTTTTTTGTAATAAAGGCTATTTAATTTTTAACAAAATAAAATACAATAAGATTCATATTGAAACTGGAAACAGCAAATTAACAGAAGAAAAAGAGACCCAAGAGAAGTTACAAGAGTCAAAGTTTCACTCATTCACATGTTCTCCTTAAACAGACCATGAGGATTTCTTATAATGTTGTTATACAGCACCTCAAGACTTATCTCTGAAATGAAGTCTATGAACACTGTTTAAATTATAAACACTACTCTTGGAGAATCCTTCTGTGGCAGGGGAATTTCAAATGTATCATTAATATGAATGCTAGCTTTAATCTTCATTACAAATTAACTCACCATTATTCTAATGAACAATAAAAACATCACATCTAAAGTAATCAAGATTAATTCTACATGATTACATGTAAAAACACAAGCCATGTAGCTCCTAATCACAGCAATATATGCATGGGTTTATTCATTATAGAGTCTGTAACGGATGTGCAACAGAGATTAAGTTGACATTAATTTATTGAGAAATTGTAAACTAGTTATGGTGATGATGGCAAATGTGATAAAAATACTTAGGCTCTAGAAGCCTATCTGTATTCACAAGTCATAATATGACAGAAGAAAGCACCATCATTTATTAAATGTCTGTGAGAATGTCAACAGCTTGACAATCATGAATTAACTCATTTGAAATACAGAATTATTTTTACGCAGTTTATGGACTTAAAAATGTTACAGCACTGATTTATTCTCTGTCACATTATACATGCTTCCATGTGATAGTCAGAAATACATAAAACCCTTAGCTGCTACAAGTTTAGTATCATCTGATCCGTAAATTACTATGGAAGGTAAATCCAGACCACTTATGAGTTTCGGTTTGATGAGAATCACCACTATTGATGACATAAAGGGACCCCGGCTTTCCCTTTAGTACTTTTAATTTAGATACCAAGTCTATTGGAAGCAAACATATCCAGTGATATTTTCTTATTATCCTTGTGATATCTTTATATTACACCTATCCCTTAGCCTATATGAGTTTTAATAAAATGAAGTGATAAGAGCCACCCGAGTGTACTACAAGGCGGCAGTTCAGTTAAGGCTGACTCGGTGGCAATTTACTAATCACAGTGTCAAGCCATTTCATTTCATTAGCTTTCTAATAAAAATACCATGCTGTTGAGAAGTAGGTCAGGAGAAGGCTCATAAAAGAACAGAAGGAAAAAGATTAAAAAAAAAAGAACGAGAAAAGTGAAGATACTAAAACCTGTTGAATGAAGCACAAAAAGAGCTACAGCGTGGAGCTATATCTCGATAAAGCTGCTTTTAAAAAGAAGAAGAAAAGAGATGGGAGAGTGCGTAGCCTGCAGGATCTTTCAAAGCTGTAATATAAGGAATCAATCTGTGTGAATATCTTAGACACAAATTCCCTGCATTTTGATCAGTTATGAGACTGCTAATCACCACTGCACACTGAAAAAAGAGATTTCTTTGTTGAAGACTGGTGGCTGTACTACTCTACAAGTATAGAAATATGTATACAGAAGGTGCTTTGACACTCATCATCCTTAAGGCCCAATAGTACTTCACTGTGTAAATACACTTGACATTTTCTCTCTCCGTTCCTTTTTTTTCCACGGTCATTTAAGTTACAAAAGTACTATTTCTATTGCAAAAAAAAAAAAAAAAAGCAATGCCACTAGTTAGTCACTGAACATTTGACAATAATGCACTCATAGTAAAAAAAAAATTATCTTTTCACTGCTGAAAATATCCTTAACAAAGCAATTCAAATTATACTGTATTAAATTTTGACCTTGAATTAATGATCCATATCATGAGAGAGAGACAAGTATAGCATTTTTGCATAGTAAAGCTCATCACTTATCTTAAGGAAAATTGCTTAATATCCCTTGTGTGTTCTGCAAAACTAGTTATGATTTTCATCAACAATTTAACTTACAGTGAAAGAATGACAAACTGTTAGGATTCTGATTTGGGAGAGTGGCAGACATCTCTTTAACAATGAGGGAAGTGAGCTTGTCATGCCAAGATAAACAACTGAAAGCATTTTCTGCCCGTGATAGAATTTGAGCTTTCAAAGAAAATCATAGTTTGGAAAATTCCTCTATCTCTGCAAATTTGACAGCTTATTTGTTCCTAACACATTTCTGATCAAAAGAGTCATGATATTTAAGCATGATATTTTATATTGCCTAATGGAATCTGTCAACATGTGGAGATATGAGTCATGAGCCAAATGACAATTTATCAAATGACCACTGTCTTCCATATCCCACAAAGTAAAAACTAAATCAAGTCACAGGAAAGAAAGATAAATGAATTGTAATGTAAGATTTTTAACAAGTTCATTGGAATCCTTTCAGATCTTAAACTCTGATGAAATTTTTGTTAACGTACAATTTGTCAAGAGAATAGGTATAAGATAAATATATACTCTGAGTTTCCATTATAATATGTTTATATTTGATGACATGTCCTTCTGTAATTCAGGAAAATAAAATTAATGATTCAAATATTGTCCTTTACTTCTTCCACTATTTTTTAAGTGTGTTTAGAATTAACAAAGTTTGTATTTTTCAAGCAATCCTGATATTCCAGTAGCATATACATGCAAATATATAGTTTAAACCATGGTTTAATCCATACTATGTATGTACAAATCATATAAGAGTATTTCAGTTGGTTGTTCAGTACCAAATGGTTAGCCCTGAAAACCATACAAACAAGTAGCATTACACATACTCAACAGATTATATTTAGAAATATATATAAAATAACAATTAGATTAAAAAGGTCATGAATTTCAAGAAGATAGGGGAGAGGTATATAGAGAGAGTTTTGAGGGAAGAAGCAGAGGGAAAATGCAATTACATCAGACATGAAGTCTGCATGAGTTTGTGCTAGATCCCTTGTAGAGAAACATTATTATTTTAATCCAGCAGCATGACTGTTCTAGCAAAGATTTCATTGAAAGGCTTATATGACAGCTAGGAAATGATCATATCCAAAGGCCTGTATGAAGGGAACACAATCAGAAGCCTATGTGGTCCAAATATAATGCAGAAAGTATATTAGTCAGACTAACTGTCCTCTGTCTATGCTAATGCTAGTTGAAAAGGATTTCTGTGGTTAAGGTAATTTAGTACATGCTTTTAATTCCAACTCGGAAGTAAATGGCGGCCCAAGCCCATAATTCCAATTCAGAAGGAAGCCCTTAGAGAGAGAAGCAAGGAGGAGAATAGTAGAAGCAGAGTATGGAAGCAGAGCTCACGGAGAGAAGTGGAGATTTAGTTCAGTCAGGCAGTTTGAGAGCAGTAAGCTCACAGAAATGTCACTTCAGATGGAGAAGCTAAGAAGAGCAAAGCAAGTCCAAAATAAGCATAAAGAAAGCAGAGAGTCAGAGACAGACAGTTTAAGATATACAGTTTAGAGTAAGGTAGTTCAGAATACAGCCAATCAGAATGAACCCAGTCAGTAGTAAGTCATGGAGGCTGAAATGTTCCAGGTTTAGATTTTCATATTAGATTGTATGGAGGCTGAAACCCTCTAGAACCAGGGATTGAATTAGCGAAGAATAAACTGTCTTCTTTCATGAATCCACATGAATAATAAGATCAATGCCTACATCTATAAACCTGTAGCCCCCTACATATTTCTTATGATTGTCTGGCTTAGTGTTCTCATGAAATTTCTGAAAGTTGGAGTGGGGAGGGTCTCTGACCCTTTTACTTTCTGATGGGACCCTTTTCCTCCTACTGGGCTGCCTTGTCTGTCCAGCCTCAATGTCGGGGCACATACCTGATCTAGTTCCACCTTGTTATGCCATGTTTGATTGGTAACCCTGGTAGGCCAGCTCCTTTCTGGGGAGAAGTTGGGCAGTATGTGGGGGAGAGAAAGTCTGGAGGAGCTGGGGAAAGGGGAGGCTGGGGTCAGAACGTATTGTATGAGAGAAGAAAAATAAAGAAATGGGAAAATTTAAAAATCAATCATACTTAAACTTCACTGTTCAATAAGACTTAGTTTAACAGTTGATATCTGCAAATGTATTTGGCTATTTAGGTACTTGGTTTTATTTTTATGTAATTTAAAATCATGTAAATTGAGACTATACAGAAAATAAGTACATAATAAGTATTATTTTAATCCTATTTTATCACCATTAGTTAAATTTTATTTTGTTCATTGACCTTGTTATAATTGGTTTTATATAATCAAAATCTTCAAATATTTTTGTTGTTAAATTACAGACTTGAGTGTAAGAGAGTTGTGGGGACAGGTTGACAAATGAGGACAGTTTTACTTTGGCAGAAGCAGATTTTCCTGTGATTGTAGGTTTACTTGTGTAGCTATTTATTCTAGATTGAAATATTATCTCCTTGTGTGAGGAGGGAGGCTAACAAGGCTCATGAAACTCTAATGAAAACTCGCACTCACAAGATATGCCAGACTCTTTCCAATTTCTAAAAGTTGGAGTGGGGAGGTCTCTGACCCTTTTACCTGCTGATGGGATCCTTTTGTTTCTACTGAGCTGCCTTGTCTGTCCAGCCTCGATGTAGGGGCACATGCCTGATCTAGTTCCATCTTGCTATACCATGTTTGATTGGTAACCCTGGGAGACAGGCTCCTTTCTGAGGAGAAGTGGTGTGTGTGTGTGGTGGGGTATGTGGTAACAGAAGGAGTCAAACAAATTCTTAAAGAGAGGAAACTTTTCCGTGAAGTTATCTGCAAATTGTTCAGGAAGCTCCATGCTTGGCTCTTTCCTGGGCTGTTTTCCGTGCTGGAACATCTTGGTGATGCATCTGCACAAGTCATTCTTTATTGGTGTTTCTGTAATTAACATCAATAACCTGATTGATTCACCAGGCTCCAGTTGGATAGAATGCAGGCAAGAAATCTTTCTCCATAATCACTGAAGGCAAAGCAGTTGTAAAATTCCAAGTTGGCCACATACACATAAAAGTGAAAACAAAGTAAATTCATATCCAGTAAGACATCAGCCAAGGCCAAAGATCACAAACACCTATCAAGCAAAGTACTATTAAGTACATCTAGAACAATAGCTAACAGACAAACCAATGTCAACAGCCAAGAAAATAACTCAAAGAGAGACAAAGTAGGTCATCAACATGTGAACACCAAAATGAACTGGGCAAGCAGTGCGTGAACAATGTGTGATCATCTCCAGGGCTGATCCTGGGCATCTTGTACTGAATGTGTGAACACTTCTCACCCCTCACACTCATCCTCAGTGCCTTGGCCATGATATGCCTAGAAAATTTACCAATTTCAATAGAAATAGTCTCAATTATTGTCCATTTTCTGTAATAAGTCTTTTAAAAAGTTTCTAGATGATACATTCAGTTTTACCTCTCTTAGGATTCTTACTATTCTCAAAAATAATGAAACTAACTTCCAGAGACTAGGTGGGAAGGGTCTTGACATCTTCCTTATTTTGAAATATGTTTAAGATGATATTAATGTTTGCATATGTATTAGTATTTTGACATAATGAAGTTCTCGTGTACAATATCTATCTAGTTTTTAATTGTATCTACCTTCAGTTAATATTAATATTAACTAAATTTAATATTAAGTTCTATATTAGTTGCTGTTTTATATTACCTTTTATTTGAGGTACTTTTTGTAAGAGCAGTGACTTTCTTAACTATGTTTTCACACTCAGCCCCTGGGATACATCCCAGTGATCCTTCATGGTGGGACTGTTAGCATCCCAAGTAGGTAATATCGTCTCTGCTATGGTTCCGAACCAACTGAGAGAAACAGGCAGACTAACATCTTTGAGGCTATGTCTTTATCATAAGGAATGATAGTTGTAAGAAATAATGTATTTCCAAGGACTGTTAGGATTCAGTGAGAACACTCATAACCATTTGCAGCATGCCCATTCTACTCAATAGAACTTAGAAGATACTATTAATAAATTACAACTGTGTCTTAAATAAACACTAATTAAATAAAATAAAACAGTAGAGTTTATACTTTGATTTTTTAATTACTTTATTTTATATGCACAATAATCTTTAAAATTAAGAAAACAACAATACATATTGGCCAGTACAGTACAGGTAGAAGACTGAATTCTACTTGATTACAATTATAAATGGATTCTGAAGTTATGTTTCAACAATACAAAATGTTATCTTTTTATTCCTGTAACTAATTGTTTACTACAATACTAAAATGGCTTTAGAGTTTCACTTATATAGTTTTTAATTACTTTTACCACTACCATATAAGAAAATGCTAAGGGTAAGGTGTTCAGAACTATATTGTGACTTCATTCTCTTTTATAAGGAATTAGATTTACTTGTTTATGACTATGAAGAACATTTGAATTTACTCCATTATTGTACCTGCTTGCTGAGGTATGAAAAATAGCTATAAAATACTGTACATTTTAATTGTTTATTTTAATTTTTTTATAAAATTATAATAGCTTATTATAATTTATTAGAGATTATAATAGTTGTATAATTCCTCCCTGCACTTTTCTCCCTTCAATCCCTCACATATACTCCTTTTTGAGCTCTTTCAAATTCATGGCCTTCTTTTCATTAATTGTTGCTTCATACATATATCCATGCATACATGCATACATACAAACATACTTTAAATACACATTACAACATGCTCAGTTCATATAGTGCTATTTCACTTATTTTCCAGGGCTGCTTATTTGGTATCGGGTAGCCAAGTGGTATGTTCTTTTCTGGGGAAAGCTATTTATCCTGTTCTCGGCTTTTCTTAGTTACTTATAGTTCTTTGTGTAGTGTTGAGACCCTGTAGTCTTTCCCTCATCCACATTAGCATGTGTTTTATTGTTGTCCTTGTTCAGTTCATGTTTAGAGAATCATATTGGTTATCTGTAGAAATATGTTTTATAGTCAGTAGCTTCTTCTTGATCCTGTCTTTTTCTCCCTTCTATGTTATGTACAGACTAGTCCAGTATAGTTGATCTGTATAAGAGTATAAGAGTGATTACTAGTAATCAAATGACAGAGTTAATGTGAAGCTTTCTTAAAATCTCCTCTGTCAAGTAAATTAGTTCCAAATCTTTGAAATGGTGCCTAGATTCTTGCATCTTGTCCCCACTGCAGCCATAAGGTCTGACTCAGAGCCATCCCCTCATTTTACCTCCTCCTATGGGAAAGTCCTTTAGAAAATTACTCAAACCTGTCCCAGGGACATGAGGTCCCAGATAACTGATATGTTTTGCTTGCTTGCTCTACATTTCCCTGCTCTGCCTACTAGTATGTTGAGGTTTTTCCCTTTAAATCAGACCTTGGAAAAAATGAATGCCCAAACATGAAGACAAAAGCAAAAAACACTACAAATAAACAAAAATCCACAGGTATTTCAGTTAGAAAAATAATTAAGGAACCCAGGCTCCTACATGTTCAGTTCCTAGGAGCCTAGGGGTCCACTCAAAAGTAGGGAGCAAAGCAATTGACTTTTTAGTGGACAAAGGGGTAACATAACTGGTCCTTCAAAACTCTCTAGATCAGCTGACTGATCAAAAGATTGCAGTCTAACAGTCCAGAGAGTGAAAGGGCAAACTGCCTATTATCCCTGGATTACTGCCTACTCCATTGATCTTGGGAAAGAAATAATAATTACTTGATTTTTGTTAGGCATGATGGTCCCCAACATATAATAGGGTGGGACCTCTTGAATAAACACAAAATCACCATCTCCTTTTCTGATAAAGACTATAAAGATGCATAACCTAGGAGACTTCCTAGGTAAATTTTAGTATCATGTGTTGGTAGAGGAATAGGCCTGTGTGAAAGCTAGGAAGGCTCTATATTTCAGGGGTCTATATGAAGTAATCACAATTAAAGGCCAGTATGGTCTGGATGGAATGTAGAAAGAATGTTAAGAATGTTGCTACATACCTTTAATCCCAGTATTCAGACAGCTGTGGTAACAAACACCTTTAATCCCAGTATTGAGAGGGTAGTTGTGGTCCATGATTTTAACCTCTAAGACAGAAATAGAGTATGAAAGCAGACAGTAAGTAGAACTCAGAAAAAGTCAGTGTCACACAAGAAGTATCATCTGAGATGAGTCAGTGAAGGACAGGTAAAGTGACTAATCAGAGGTAAAGTTAGCAGAATGAGTCAGAGTAAGGACAAGACCAACTCTCATGATAAAAAAAAAAAAAAAGCAGGGTCTCAGCTCAGAGAGTCAGTTACAGTAGTCAGTTATAGAGGCAGTACGGAGCAGAGAGAGCTCAGGAGACAGGACACAGAAACAATAAAATGGTCTGACTGAGGAGCAGAAGGGCTGACTGAGGAAGTATGGTGCAATCAGAGCTCAGGGAGAGATACAGATACACAGACACAACTTGGCAGAAGAAGACAGTATCAGATGGGAAGAGTGAGTTAGTTTGAAGCTGAGTAGAGCAGTTCTGTCTGAGGTAGTCAGAGTCAGCTAGAATCTGCCAGAGTCAGAAGATTTCAGTAAGAAACAGTAAGTCAGCTCAGAAGGTCAGTTTGACCTTCTGTAAGTCTCGGAGATTGGTTAGATTGCATGTAGGCGTAAATGTTTTAGATTGTAGAGAGGCTGAGGCTGAAGCCTTCCACTCCTAGGATTAAGATTAGACTGTACAGAGGCTGAAAAGCTCCAAGGCTCCAGGACTAGGAAAGATGACTGAATTAGGCAAAGAATGAACTGCCTTTTGCTTCATACCATCCCTATTTAGAGTTGTACGACTGAATATGAGGATGTATCACAGTGTCTATGTTGGCTTTTTGCTCTTTGTTTTGGTTGCTATGTCTTCCCTTGTTCTGTTTACTGAAGCAACTGACTTACTTAATTATATAAAGCAGCTGTTCTACCAGGGCAGCAGCTGTTTTGCATAATGTCTATTTACATTGCCATAATACAATTTGAGAGGCCATTATAACTCCAACTTTGATGCCAAACCTTTATTTTCTTTGAAAGTTTTGTGGGCAGCGAACTTGTTCATCAGAGTTTGAAGTGACAAAGTAAACTGAAACCAAATCATGATATTGTCCTCTGAATTCATATTTTGTGAGTTATGAATAAAAGTGTATAATTTGTCCTCTGTTTACTTAGTATGAACATCTGTAAAGTGTGGGTATTATGCAACATTGAGCATAATATTGCACATAAGATTTTATATTAAAACAATTTGTATGCTTCTCCAGGCATCCTGGTTCACTTCTTTTTTGTATTTGGCATGCTTCTGGTTCCAGGTTGTTTCCCAGATTTCAAATTTGGATACAAAAGTGGAATGGCTGCCAGAGAAGATAGGGATGGGCTAGATGATTGTTCTGAGGATTCAAGAAAGTTATTCCCTTCGAGTGTGCATTTAATCAATGAGAAAGAGGATCTTTGAGGGAACTGGACACGATAATCTTCATGACTCTAGGAAGTAGTTCTTAATGGCTCAGGAATAAAAAGCATTGTGGCATGTCCTTTGTCTAGGTAGTAAGAATGTAAGAGCAGCCAAACTCTGGCCAGAAGGCATGGAAGAACTAGGGTCTTCAATGAAACAGAATGTGAGCCACTGGAACCAGCCAGAAACCAGCTGGCTGAATCCAAAACAATTTATCCCTCAGTTGAGCCAGGGCATGACTACAACTTAATGTATCCTTTATCTAAATCTGTCAGTGACTCCAAAGCAATAACCTGCATTAAGGCATATTCCATAGTTTATTAATTGAGAATAAACACTATTATTTGGAGGTGGTATATGGAGGGTAACTTGTTACACACTAACATTTACTAATTACAGTTTAAGCATACCTCGAAAATTTGCTTCTGCAACTGTACTTGGTCACTTCTCAATTTCTAACGAAGCTACTTTGTCAACCACAAAATAACTATGCTTGCTTGTAGAGCAGGATCTTCCTTAACCTCTACCGCTCCGCAGCATCCCATGAGCTCAGATAATCTTTGGAATCCATCTCTACGGTGAAAGGAACTATTTCTACAGATGCCAGTGACCTAGACATACGTCTCTGAGAATAATACAAGCATAATAAATGGCACAGTTTGAGCTATGTCTGTTTATAACATTTATTTTACAGAAAAAGAATTAATTGCTCTAACCTAGTTATGTGAATTCTCAATTTCCTTCACACGTATTTGAATTCTTAATATTATATTACAATATGCATATACACAGTTTGTTAATTTGTAAATCTATTAATCTCTTATATAATAACTCCACTGTGTATTGAATTATAATACCAATATTGTTTAGCAATTATTTTACAACACTACTCATTCAGAATATATATTAGTAAAATAGTTAATACTATTCTGTCAATTACTTTATTTTTGCTGTTATATCTACTAGCACATTTTTCACTTGTTTTATTTTTTACAGAAATCTTGATTAATAACATAACTTTTTCAATTCAATATAGATTTTGAAATCAGGTTATTATGTTTTATTGAACATTTTTAGTTTTGTCCAAAGATAGTTGGAAAAATATGATACTCTCCTTTTGTATTAAAAAACTGAAGGTATCTCTCTAGAAATTACTTTTAAATACTGATGTCCTATTAAATTTTATATATGTTTTCACATTCCTACAAGTCATTTACTTCTGTGAAAATATCTTTTAAATAATTGGATGTTAGTGTTCTGTATTCAACTGCCTTTCTGATGTTTTTCTAAACTCAGTTTCTTCACTGATAAAGACACTTCATTCTACATGTACACATCTCTCTATGTCTTATTAGCACAGATAGTGAGAGATCTGCCCATGAACTATCTTCAAAGATGTCCAGAATATAAATGGACTTCAAAGTATATCTTTTGACTGAGGATAAATTGCATTTTTATTTTGTTGTTCAGGTTAATAAAAACATCACTTTCCAAAGCAAAGGCCATAATGCTATGAAATGAGCTCCATTTTGAAGACTGATATTTCCTAATTTGACCTTCTTCAGCTGTGACACAGACATTCTGAGAGCATAGTATCTACCTGGTATTTCTCCACCATCCTTATAAGGATGATTAAGGCTAGTATGCAGAGTGTTCTCATCCTACATCTTTGAATGTAGTTGATAGCAGTTATTTAATGATATATGAAGTAATTGGAACAAATCAAGATTAGCACTTGGGGACACATTCAACAAGATGGCCAAATGTCTAGGGTATTCAGGAGAAAATTGACAAAAATATCTAAGGCTTAAAAGAGAAAAGTGAATATTATTAGGTGACAATTCTCCATAGCATCAGATTTTTTTTTTTAAAGCGCATTGAACTACAGGGAAATATCTTAGCTCCTAATCTCCAATTAATGTGTTGAGAACATTTATTTATTAAATGAAGTATTTTTTATCATATTTGTCAAGATTGACTTACAGTTTAGTTAAAATTTTTACATTATTTTTATTTCATAATATAAAATCTGAAGATATTTATGTGTCTTCATGATGTTTTCCGTATCATTGTAGACAACGTATCCTCAAGTATTTGAATCTTTAATGTTTGATTTGTACATTCTTGAGAACAAGGCATTTTTTTCAGTTCTTCCTAAAAGTGGTTTTGTGAGACTTTCAGGAAAATTTTATAATTTTGCTCTAAAATTTTATAATGTTAGTGATCTTGTTATTTGACCTTTAAGTTTTAGTAAGTAATGTACTGAAATATTTCACCTCTTGGTAGATTTATTTTTTTATATTATACTGTGTCAAGTCTTCTGTACACAGAATGAGTTTGTGCTTACTATTATAATGGGGTATATGAGTTCCATCTGTAATACTAACACAACTGCATGTTTTCTGTTCTCTAGTGTTTTCTTGATAAGTTTTTATTTCTTTATTTTTGACCATTTACTATTCTGTTGTGTCTTAGCTCTGGTTATCATAAACAGCATACTGTCTGGTTTTATTGTTTTGATGACTTGTCTGACAATTTATTTTTATTTTTAGCTCAAGTATGACATTTATGTATCTTTACTGGTACATAAAGGTGTCTATTTTAATCTGTTGTTATTTTAATTCATATAGTTATCTTCTATTACCTTCTCATTCCTGAACGTTTTTGTTGCCAGATTTTATATTATTAGTTTATTCTTTAATTAAAGGTTTATTCACGTATTTCACTATTGCACTTATAAAATGTTATTTTGTTTCCAAAGTATTCCATAACAAGTTGAAAAAAAAATGTGTGTTTACTCTTTGGATATTTTAAAATAAGTTATCCTATCCTTATCTTACTTTATTTTAACTTAAAAAAATATGTTAGCTAGCACATTTGTGTTAGCACATTGATATGAAAAAAGTAGAGAGACAGAGTTACAGGGAAGCATAACTAAGTAAAAAAAAGGGGGGAAGTAATTATAAAAACTTAGCAATCAAGTATAAATGAGAATTTATTTGAAATTAATTTAATCTAAGTACAGATATTTTCTTTCAAGTACATTTATCTTAAAGGACTGAAGAGTCATTTTCATGAACCCCCATCGGTGGCATCCTTAGCCAGATTTAGTGTGGTGAATATGCCCTCCAAGAAATTCAAGAAGATCTTCATCTATCTTCATTTACATAAATTCAAAACAAGCCAGTAAAAGTTTGTATTTAGAAGCAGATCAAATACTCACCCTTAATCATCGTAAGAGAGCTCTTGTTCCTCGGGAAGGGGAAGGTTACAATGAAATTTACCCACAATGCTTCTTTTAGGGTTGGCTGAGGACTTTTAATGCCTCTCACTCATTGGACTCTGGGCTTCACTGTCTCTGTATCTTCTTTAAATTTTACAACATTGTCATTTGTAAAACTGAGAAGTTGAATGCTAGGAACCCTTAATAATTCTGCTAGCATTGATATTTCTCATGATCTGACATGGTACCTCAAAAATATATCTGATAAAGTAAAAGAAAATTTAAGATTAGGTATTATAATCTGCATTTATTACTATCTGCATCACAACAAATAAGATTATTTCTAGGCCTCAATGTTAAAACTAAATTTGGGGTCATGATATTGTAAACTCTTTCTAAAATATACAAAAAATATGTTTATGAAGGTTACCAGCAACTATATATAATTACAACTATCTCTACTAAAAGTTAATCATCATTCTTAATTTCAATAATTTCATTTTAGTTTATATTTGTTGACAGAATTGTAAATCAATGATTTTTAGTATTGGAAGAATCTCATGTAAATATGTAAGACTATTGGTAAATCGTTGCCATATTCAGTTCTGTTTTAAAGAGCAAAGAAATAATCAAAGCAAAAGCAAATAGCTTTAAAGCTGAAGCTGTCTTCAACCTGCCTATTGCCACATTTTAATTATATTAGACATCTTTACCTATATTAAGAAAAAAAGTGAGTGCTTTCTTATTGACAGTGGTATAATAACTTTAAGAGTCTCTCATAAAATTCAGATTTTTTTCCTAAAAGAACCATTATCTTTTAATTAAAGACTACATCATTCTAAATATTAATAGAAACATGCATATATATGCATATATATATCACACATATAATGCTATTCTTTGAGGTTGTGTTCCCACATATATCAAGTTCTGAGTATATTTTACATAATAGTCTATAATCTCATCTATATTGCATTTCATTTTTAATATATGTCTTTAAAATATATCACTATATACATTATAATGCAAGTTGGCATCTCTATTAACATTATCTAAGATTATGGTAATAATAAAAAAGTAATTTTATCATTATGAGGAGAAAACATGAGATTGGTGACCATTCACTTAAAATTTACAACTTCATTTCTCTTTTGTCATTGTGACATGTTTATGAGGCTGTTAACTTTTGACAGCTCGAAGGTTATAATGCACTTGATGTGACCTTTGCGTATTAAGTCAAGATCAGAGGACTTAAACTGATTATGCCACTCAGAAAGAAAAAATAATAGAGCTTAGCTTCTTATGTTTATTAATGCCTATCCATGAAAAAGTATGAGTGATTAATTTGTCATAGAAATAGAAAGAAAACTTACTAAATCAAAGAGGTATTTAATAGCTTGTTGAAGTGACAAATGTAATATTATTATTGACATGCAAATAATGTATCATCAGACTTATTTTTAAATATTAAATTGACATTTAATAAAATTAGATATAGAAATGTAGAAGAATAGGCTTATGTGAAAACTAAAAAGGATCTATACTCAAGGAGTCTACATTCAGAGGCCTGTGTGGTCTGGATGGAATGCAAAAACACCTTTAATCCAAGTATTCAGAAAACAGTGGTAGCAAACACCTTTAATTCCAGTACTCAGTGTTGGTCTACACCTTTAATCCCTAAGACAGAAGCAAAGTATAGAAGCAGACACAGGGGGTGGAGCACAGAAGGAATGAGTGTCAGATTGGAAGCTACATCTGAGATAACTCAGAGTGAAGGACAAGCAAAATGACTAATCAGAGGAAGAGTTAGCAGAGTCAGTCAGAGGGAGGACATGTTCAACTCTCATAAGAGAAAAGTGACTGGATTGTAAGGAGGCTAAAGCTTTTCACTTCTAGACTGAAGAGTAGTTTTTAAGGTGTCCAAAAAGCTCAAGGGCTCCAGGACTAAGAACTAGTATTGAATTAGCTAATAAAATGTCCTCTGTCCTGAATCAATGTCTATATCTCGCATCTATGTGTACTCAGAAAAGTTAACTTCTTATACATAAAAATTAAGTGGGAATTCTAACAATAATTCAAACTTGCATATTTTCATGGCCATTCTCTATAATTGCTGCTAAATGGATCATATTCCTATGAAAGAACAAGGTTGTGACACACTGGCTTTAGATTTAGGACAATGTAAGTTTTAAAAAATCCTTTCGTTTATTCACTCATTGTCATTTCATTTATTACCACTTTGTATAGGCTTATATTTAAGGGAAAGGAGGTGATATTGTGATGTATTAGTAAAATCTAGACTAATAAATAAAGCTATTTGACATATTCTTTACCTTTATGCTTAATGGAGTCTATGGTTAGAACCCTTGATATTTACTAATGGAATTTGAAAAGTATAATATTCTGTATTTAACTTTATTTACTACAGTATGCCATAGAACTTAAAACACAACTGAACAAAACATTTTTCTCCTGAATGACTGAGATTTTATAATTAGAACATCCCTTTTCATACCTCATTCTTGTAAGCATTTGTTTTAGTTACTTTACTCTTGCTGTGACAAAACATCATGAGCAAAGCCACTTATGGAAGAGAAGCTTTACTTGGGATTATGGTTTGAATATTCACATCTCATACTGCAAACAGGAAGTACAGAGAACAAAATTAAGTTGGTGACAGTCATGAGACTCTCAAAGCCACCTCTAATAATATACTTCTTCCAACAAGGCCAAACCTCTTGAAACCTTCTGAACCATCCCATCAACGGAGGACCGAGTATTCAAATGTTCAGACTATGGGAGGTTTCCCTTTCAAACTACCACATCACCATTCCATTTCCTGCTTGCACAAACTTGACTGGTTTAGACTCTACACTAAGTCTCAACAAGTGATATGTGTTTTACGACTTCAAGGCTTATATTCCTTATGTCGTCAATGAATGTTGCTTCAAATGAGAAAATGATGCCATCTCTCCTCCTCCTCCTCCTCCTCTTCCTCCTCCTCTTCCTCCTCCTTCTTTTCCTTTTCCTTTTTCCTTCTCCACTCCTGTTACTTCCCCTTCTCTTTCTTGTTCTTGTTCTCTTCTTTTTCTTGTGATGAAATCTTACTATACAGTAGATGCTTCCCTTGACTTGCAATGTCTGTGCTAACCTCCAAAGTGCTGGGATTAGAAGTATGTGCTGAATTACTCCATCAAATTCTTTGGTGGTGCTCCATTAACAAGATCTGAGTATCCACTTATCTGGTGGAAAGTAGGCGGCCTGCCCTAGGGATTTTCTGTCTTTTTTATTTGTATTCCTTAGGTTGATAGTATGATTTACTTTTTTCACTGTTTCTTTTGGACTTACTGGGATTTATTTTATAACTCTTATTAGATAATCACCTTCTGATAGTTGATAATTCATGTTGCATACTTTTTTCCTTAATTAATCTAGCAATTTCTATTTCATGATTAACCCCAATGATATATCTTAATGCAGTAATTAACAAAAATATTACTGATCTAAAATGATGGACATTATTTGTTTCGTTGTTTTCATTCATATTCAGCTATCATTCATATTTCATTCATATTCAGTTTCTGAATATGATTAACTAAGAGACTAAAAGGTATCACATTTTAGGAAGGATTTAGAACATAATAGTAAAGAAAGTAAATTAGAGAACACAACTTTCAAATCAATGAAATTCTTATTAATTGAAAGAGATATGAGATAGAAGAACTTTTCATCTCTTGATTTATCAGGAAATATATTGTTGCCATTGCCAAATCAAATGTTCCTTTTGATGTTGGGGGTTAGGGAAAGAACTTAGTACAGAGTATTCCTGTGTTGCTTAAGCTGGCATGGATCTTACAAACCTTTAGGAATTTCCTGAGAGCTGGGGTTAATGGGGTATGTCACTGTATATATATGCTATTTGTTTTTCTTGAGTCTTTGCTAGTAATAGTTCTTGTTAGCTAGCCTTATGCTGGACCCAACATCATCATTAAAACAACTGTAGTAATTTTGGTCTGACATATTGACATTAACAGAAATTGATTTTGGGGGGGGGTTATCATAAGAAACAGAAGATTAAATATGAAATGGAAAATTTCATTGAGTTCCATCTTTGTTCTTGAGTATAAAGCCTATTCTTTCACAAATGGACTGTAGAATTTTAGTAACCTCTGAGAACAAAAGAATTACAGTTCATCAAATTTCCACCTACTACTGTGACAGTATCTACTGCATCAAGAGCCTGGGGCACTAGGAGGCTACTGTGCCTGTCTGTGTTGACAGTGACAAGGACCACAAAACTATCATGTGTGAGGTATTTTTATTGCACTGACAGAAAGAACATGCCAGGCTTGAGATCATTAAACTATCACATCAAATTGTAGTCTAGGATGGAGCACTTACCCAGGTATTTCTAAAATATTATTTCTTGTAGCTGCTGATTTCAAACTGAAGATATTATTTGTAATTTATGTTTTCTAGAATTAAATGATGACTTTCATTCAATGTCTTATGGACTTGCATAAATTTTAGTGTTTTATTTAATTTTTACTAAAGAATGTGATGATAATTTCACATTAAGTTTTGAAACATACTCCTAGAAACATACATACTCACTCCAAAAGGCAGTAATAATTGTTATTTTGAAGTCTTTGTTTTTTCTCAGGCATAACACAATAATTATATGCCTTCTCCTGGAGAAGACATTTTGTTTTGGTTCTTTTCCCTGTTTGTTTTTGAGATAAGGTTTCTCCTTTGTAACACTGACTGTCTTGGAACTCACTCTATAGACTAGACTGGCCTTGAACTCACAGAGATTCACATGCCTCTGCCTCCTGAGTGCTGGGATTAAAGGTGTACACCACCACTGCCTGGCTTTTGTTTTGGTTCTTACATTTGTGTTTTTGCACTTGGGTCTATGCATCTTGAATTATGATGTTTGTAGTTTTTTTATTTTTTATATTTTATATTTTTGCATTACAAAGAAATAAAGGTCATTATTTAACAATGAAATGATAAAAAAAATCCAGGAAACATACTTACATATTCCTATAAAGTGTATATGCATGTGTGTGTATACAAAGTGCATAAAAAACATTCCAGTTATCATTTCCAAGGAGATGAGGAAATTTTTTCTTTCCTATTTTTCTATAGAGGAATATTTTACAGCTCACAAATTCCTATGTGAAGAGTTAGCAATGCATATAATTAGATGACAATTCAATATAAGAAAATTAAAATGCCATAGCTGTTAATCTTTTATATATATATATATATATATATATATATATATATATATATATAGTGTTATATTAAGATATATATTTCAAAGATCTTATTGCATAAATATGCATACAACATTTAAGTACATTATATATGTGCTTCCAATAACTCTCAGACATTGAGTAAATACTTAGTAGGCTCCTTTTTCCTTGTAGTTTTGGTTTTACTGGTCAACAAACAAGTTTTTACAGTCTATAATATTTGTTTACTTGTTGAGACATATTGTCACAAACTGGCTTTGTGCCTATTAAATTAATATGACACTTATTACCACTGATATTTTCATATATATAAAAGTGGTTGCTATTAATGATGAATAAGACTGAAAAGACACAGATAGATTTAGGTAAGTTGATTTCTTTGTTGATAAAGGCAACCTATCTGTGTTAGAATAGAGACTGTTCAAGACAAAGAAGCTTCATTTAATTTTTACATGAAATTTTCAATCCACTGTACAAAGCCATTCCAATTTTCTAGTCAATCAAGAGTCCAATTATATTTAGAAGAGCTATAAGCTATTAGAAATAACCAGAGCCATATCTAAATGTGTTCTTCTGAAATTTACACAGACATTAAAACCTATTTTAAAACTTAAACTTATAAGTTATAAAGCAAAAAGTCAATTTTTTTCTGGAAAAATATGCAGGCAAATTTGAAAGTACAAGGAATTACTTTTGTTATATAATATTGTATACATACTCTACAAAATTTGAGATTAAGTCTTTTATAGTTTTTGCTGTTTCATTTTGTCATGTCTCTGGAGAATACTGTTGTATATTATACAGAGTGAAATGTGAGTTTTATTTCTTTAGAACAAATGTAGCTATTTTTACTAAACCCCAAATCATAAAAATGATTAATGGGCATCAGATCTGCAACTTAATTTAGGCAATTGTTTCTCTCCTTTCAACCCATTGTTCTTGATTGTTATTTCAGGGTCCTAGGCATGCCTTCCCTCTGTGGAATAAGAAAGCTATTATGCAGTCTGCTAAGTTATTTTGAAGCCAGTTATACCTGATAAGAATGTGACTATGCTCAAATATATCCATTTACATGCAATAATTTGTACCTCATAGTATTTCGTAGGCATCATTTCTAGAAATTATTTGTTATATATAATTGGAAACAAATTTTAAAAAGTACTTTTGCAATAATCACCATCTGAATATGATTATATTAACATTTTCTGTTTATAACTTTTCCATATGGACCATTTTTCACTGAGGATAGCAATGTACGAACTTGGAAAAAAATCATTATTGCAGGCAATGCAAAATCCTGTACTTATGTTTGGAGATTGCGTTTCATAAGATTTTTGGATATTTTAGTAAATATATTAATTTATTTACAGTTAAAGCAGTTGTCAGGTTTTTATGAACATAAACTCCAAAACTGGATAAAATATTGATTTCTAATGAGTGTGCATGTGCACACACGCACACACACAGACACACACACACACACACTGTGGTTCCTCATTTCTATCAATACAACTTATGACACTGAGTTCATTTTATAGTGGATACTGAAACCATTAGACGTTTTCTTGATCAGATTAATTTTAAATATATAAATATAAATGACTTAAGATTCAAATATCTTTCATTAATGTGTTGAATATATTCTCAAAAGAAAATCCAGAAATATTACTGCACGAAATAATTCTACTAGCTAATTTGCCTGGTGGAAAACAGATGACAGAACACACTTTAAGTTACTATGTGTATTCCTTTAAGTCCATAGGGTGATAGCTAATTTCATGACAGTAGCAAGTTAAAATGACAACTGATAAAATTACCAGTTTAATTAAATAAATATGCTTCTGTAATTTGGACTCTTAAGATGGTTTGAGAAATTTATGGATAAAGTTTGAAAAACGAGGTAGTATGATTATATAAAGTAATTTCAATTATAACTTTTAATCTTACTCTTCACACAGTATTATCACATTATACAATATTCTATCTTTACCACTGGCAGAGAAACTTATGGCGTTTCAAAAACCTTAATATATTTTGCTATTTTAAGAGTAATTCTGATATACACATTTTTTACATGTCAGAAAATTTGTATCAGTTGTTGTGAATATTAGATAAAGGAAACTAGAACTCCTTGTTTGTACATTAACAGTTAAAGGAAGTATAAAAACAAAGGGAGATTATGGATTTTGATGATGGCATTGAATTTTGACACAGCTAGTGTTTATATTTGATTTCTTTCAAATTAACTTGGGAGAAGGAGTGTACTTTAAAAAAATATCAGCATGATTGTGAACACAATAGATATCAGCCTATTGTTATGAGAGGCCCACTGAAAACTCTGAAAATGAAATTTTAAAAACGAATCAATTGCATTCTATATAATAGAACCCAACTAATTTTATTTTAATGTAAGAGCCAGTAAGATTACTCAGGAGCTAAGGGTTCCTGCTTCTACCTCTGAAGACCTGAGTTCCATCCTGGTACTCTCTGATGAAAGGAGAGAACTGATTCTCCTACTTTGTTCTCCTAAGCTGAGGTGAAAGGCTGGGTCAAAAGTCATAGGTGATGTTAATTCATTTCTTCTTATAAAATTTCTATTTGGAGTATGATATCCCACAGGATATCATACTTAAGTTGTGGAGCTTTGGGATCCCTGATGACATAGAGGAAGACAGAAATTGACCAGTCCCTTTCTGAAAAAGTCATTTTAATATGATTCATGGTGTAGTACCTTGAAAGGAATATCTGTAAATATTCTCTCCATACTGATAATAAATGACTATAATTACAGACTCAGAAACCAAGAAATCACACATTGTATACTTGAATGTTCTCAAACCAGCACAATTGAGTAAAACGTTAGCAACCAGTGACAAATTGTATGGCACCTTACAGATGGCAACTTAAGTTTTGACACTTGAGCCCTTAGTTCTGTGAAAAACAAGATTGATTCCCTGCCTTAAGTGGTCCTCTACTCGGTCTGAAAGATTGAGCATGGTGTCTAAAAGAAGCAACAGCTTTCAGGGTGGATTATTGTGTCTTAGAAGATTTGAAGACTATTAGGCCTCAAAAAGAAAGATCTCAGAATTCTAAAGATAGAAAAAACTCAGAAAAATTTTTTCCAGAAGATCAAGAAATATAATATATAATTTTTTGGGAAAAATAAACATAATTGGGGTATAGTAGTTATATGTTATGCTTTCCTTTGATAGAATAAATTGAAAGACAGCTTTAAATTTTGGTCTAATTTAATTTCATATTGCAAATTATTTGCCTTATGTAATACAAACTCAGCATTATCAAAGAAAAATATGAAATTAAAAATATACACACATTTGATCAGAATATTTTCAATCAGTAAATTAATTTGGGAATAATTACTGACTTTTTCATCAACATTATATATTTGTAGTCACTCAGATATTTGTAGATTGTCACAATCCCAACCACAATAAAAAATAAAACAGGGTATAAAGAATTAACAACAATTATAAATACTGCTGTTACATAACATAGTTACAATGGATGTTAAGTGCTATTTACAACTTAGCCATAAAAACCATAAAATATCAGAGAAAATAATCAATTAATAAGGATTTGGGGGATGGAGAGATAGCTGAGTAGGCAAAGGCACTGGCCAGTCACAGCTGATGACATGAGTTCCATCTCTGGATCCCACATTGTGGAAAGAGTGAACTGATTACTGAATATGGTGCTCTCTGATCTCCACATGTATGCTATGCTGCATACACAGAAGGATGTGTGAGCAAACACAAATGCACACAAAAGAAAGAAAGAAAAATTTTAAAAAGAAAATGTTTTGATTTTGTAATACTGCACTGTTCTATTTATTGATAGTTCCATTTCAATTATGAAGTGATATTTCAAAATTTCAATATAAAGTGGGTTGAGACATAGCATCTGTGTCTGGTATAAAGCAAATTTGGACAGATCATTTGTCTTGCAGGTGCATTTGGAAATCATAAGTATTTTTATTTAGCATTTTATCTTCATATTAAAATAATGCAAATTTTCTAATGAAGCTCTTATCTTAATAATAATAATAAGTAATAAGTAAGTGTTTTGCTGGGATCATTGAAAACAAAAGTAATAATGATCTGATCTGAAAACTGATGGGATTAAAGGAAGCAAAATATTCAAATCTGAGTGAAATCTGCACATCAACACAATCATGATTTTCACCTATGGTTTGCTTTGATAAGTACAATAGTAATGTGTAGGTGCAGGCATAACTGTGGACAGAAATGACAGTCAGCATGTGGAAATATCTCAGATTACTGTTGCTTCCATGCACATAATTTGTACATTGGCCAGGGAAAGACACTGTCTTTCTTTGCACATAGATGCAGCAGATTCTGAGAAGGATGCCTTCCAGACTAAATGAATAGGACACATCTCAAATCTAAGGACCCCAACAGCTGCATGTAAGAGCTAGACACAGATAACACATAAGGGTATATAATTAAAATAATTTAAGAATAAAAGAGATTTCAATCAGTTTCTATAATTTTTATATATATAATCATTTAATGTGCTTATAAAATAGAACTACATTAAAGTATTTTCTAAAGGATAATTTAATTTTTACAGTTTTCTATTTGATAATTTGTAGAATTTTTGTAGTATTGAGAATATATTATCATTTTAAAAAGAAAAAAATAACCCACAAATTTCTCATTTGAAAAGAGTTTATAATTACAAAGTAGTTTATTGTGGGAGTTTATTTTTAGTTATGTTGAAAATAATTGTTCTGTGCAGTGTTGAGTGAGGGGCTGCCTATATCTTATCATTTTTATAGTCTGCAGGTATTGGCTTTATGTAAATTCCTCATGATCTGCGTGTGCTATCAGTAGAATACCTGAGAAATTCTGAATCAATAAAAGCACCTGAGCTCAGATGCTTGGGGTTCCACTGTCAAGTATGGCTTTGGCCAGGATAGTGGTTCCTTCTGCTGTAGTCTGAAAGAGTTTGTACCTATGAGAATGCCTCCTTGTCATCCTTGGTGAGCCATCACAGTAGATGTACTACAATGAATGGTGACCAACCTGGAACAGGATATCATACCAACTACATTCAATGTGGAGACAAGGAAGAATGAAAAAGAAACTCCATATCTCGCAGAGTCCATTTTGTCTTGTTTTGTGTTCTGAAAACCTGTTCAGATACTGGTGAGGTGAGGAAGTCCTAACAAGATAAATATGCTATGGTGATGAGAACTCCACCTCATGAGGGAACCCTTCCTCCAGACAAGGTAACCAGTTATTTTTCCTGCAAACCAGACTCTATCTTCAAATCAGAAAATGTTTCCTCAGGGTCAGCACAAGCAAGCTGTCTTCCAGAACTGACCAAGGTTTTATCTCATGCTGGCAGCCAAACACAGTACTGTAAAAGCCACCCAGGTGCCGCTAGTTTTGAAGGCAAGAAGGAGTCATGGATTGCTGCTAAGGCTTGGCACTGTGAGAGGCCAGGAGAGGCCACTGGTGAAAGTACAGTGAAGGCCCAGATTGAAGCGGTCATGTTAAGAAGTTGAGGCTTGGCACCATGAAGAGAACTTATCAGAGACTATTGGCAAAGGTTCAGCCTCAGTACCAACTGAAGGCCCAGACTGAGGAGGTCATGCAAGGATGTTGAAGATTGACACCAAGAAGAAAGCCCAGGAGAGACTATTGGTGAACGTGCAGCCCAGTTGCAGCAAGGTACCTCAGCAGACCTGAAGATGCCAGTACCATAGGACGACCATCAAGAGCAGCAACAGCAGTGGATGAGAAAAAGCAGGAGTCTGGAGGATAAGCTGAGTGTACTGCAGAGGTCAGAGCCAGAGAAGTGACCCAAGCCTGTGGAGAAGCCCAGAATATCATGAGTGAATTCCAGATATTTGAACATTGATAATGCTTTTCTGCTTGCCAAAGGTATTGTGAAAAGTTTGATAGATGTTTGATTTCCTTTGGTCCTGTGTATTAGCTGCCCTCATGATTTTTCCTCTTGTATAGCTCCTCTTCTATAGCTAGTATAGTATTAAATTATGTTTTAGAGATACAGTATTTTTTTGATTGGGCATACAGAAAGGGGTAAATATTGTAGAAGTTTATTTTTAGTTAAGATTAAAATAATTGTTTTGTGCAGTGTTGGAAAAGCGACTGCCTAGGCTTTGGCATTTTGTATGGTCTTTAGGTGATGGCTTTATACAAATTCTTCATGATCTGCACATGCTATCAGTAGAACACCTGAGGAGTTCTGAATCAATAAATTCACCTGATCTCAGAGGCTCGGGGTTCCACTACCCAGTATGGTGCCTGTAATAATGGTGGTTCCCTCTGCTGAAGTTTAGAAGGGTTTGCATGTATTAATATTCCTTTGTGTCTTTCTTGATGTGTCACACCATAGGTATACTATTAGAGTAATTAGCTATTTCTGTAATAAAATGACCACAGATAATAATGCATATTTCAAAAAGTAGATTCTTTTTGTTTGTTTTGTTTTTAGACAGTACTTTCTGGGTAGATTTGACTGTCCAGAACTCACTCTGTAGACCAGGCTGGCCTCACACAGTGATTTGCCTGCCTCTGCATCCCAAGGGCTGGGATTAAAGGCATGTGCCACTATGCCTAGCTTCAAAGAGTGAGTTCTTAACTTTTGTATTTTCCACAAGAAATGTTTGCTTTAAATAAGATCATATTAGTCCTCCTTATATTTAATAGCATAAACTCTGTGATATATAATATAAAATATTGTAAAGTAAATGATAGTGAAATATCTTGATATTTTTATGTTAGAAACAGGAAAATTATAAAAATATAATTAGCTTTATTGACATCAATCTTTTTCAAATGGAATATATGAATTTCCTTAGTTTTATGATTCAAAATTTATTTCTTCCCCAGTATGTTCCCAAGTGTAGTGAAAAGTCAGTAAAAGAAAATCAATTTTTATTTTCCTCTTTCAGTTTATTGTTTAGGGCACTGATGGGACATTTATTTTCATAAAGAATATAAACATATAATTTTCATTAAATTCTAAATTTCAGTCCATTGCAGAAAACCTTTGCAAAGCAAAATTCATTACAGTTTTTATCCCAATAATATAGATTTAAAATACTCCACCCACTCTAAACTGATGTAAAAGTTATTGAAGTGAATGGATGAAGGATATATATTTTATATTTATAAAATTTTATATAGCTCAGTAAGTGAATATATTTAAAAATATCCTGAATTTTCATAATATCCAGCCAGGTGATTAATTAGAAATAATAATAATAAATCAAGTAATTCATTATTAAACTTCTGAAAATACTGGCATAAGCAAAAAACAAACAAAGTCAAACAACCTGTGAAATCATGGATTAAGACTACCTTGACTTTGAAAACTTTCAGAAATAAGTCAATATTGATTCTGTGGTATGCTTTGAAATGACTTTCCTACATTTGATCCATCAGGTCATTACAAAAATCAGTGGTAGCCACATGATCGTGTCATTTGTAGTCCACAGTTACAATGTAGTTACCTCAAAATTCTTTACTCTTTTCATTTTCATTCAGGACTCTAGCCAGAGGGAACAGGCAGAAGACACTCACATATTGTTTTTCCAACATCACAAGTCATGTCAGGAATGCTGTCTGAAATGCCCTTTTATAACCATCATTTGAGATAGAGAAGAGGAAATGGGTATATTGACAGATCAATTTCATTTACAGCTGTGTTTTCCTCAGTATAAATAGTATTTTTCAGAGAAAAAAAAAACTAAAAGACATTACAGTAAATTTTAGTATATTGGTTACATTCTTCATATGTAAACAGTCTGTGGTGATTAAATGAACTCAGAAATGGAAATGAGACAATAACATTAGATAATGTTAGAGGATAAAAGCAGACTATAAATATTCAGTAAATAAAATTAATCTTGACACATCTTACTTGTCCTATCCAGAACAGTATTGTTTCAATGTTTACAATGAAATTGCGATATAAAAGCATTATCTTATTTGATGTTACTCAGCTTAACCCATCTTATAAAAGTCATTAATGATATTCATTCCTGAGAGAAACAAATATACACTAAAGAGATACAGAAATATGTAAACATATTCTCCAAATAAAATTAACAGACCATCAAAATGAAAACCAGTGACTGACTATGCAAGTCAAATTTTCCAACTTATGAAGATGTTAGGTTAATACAAAATTTAAATTTAAATAAAAAATACTTTGCATCTGTATGTGTTTTTTGTGCTCTTTTTCTGGGTCTTTTTTTATGTTTATGTTGTCTTATTCCAGTTTTTTTCTTTTTGTCTTTTCGTTTTGTTTTGTTTTGTTTTGTCTTTTTTTTTACTATTGTTATTTTGTTTTGTTTTAAATTAGTATTATCATTTAGATGCTTGTAATTGTTGAGACAGGGATTCTCTGCTGTAACTCTGGCTGTACTGGAACTCACTGTGTAAACCAGGCTGGCCTCAAACCCACAAGAAATTCACCTGCCTCTGCTGCTCAAGTGCTAGGATTAAAGGCCTGCCATGCTCCACCCTTGCCTGGATTGCCTGTTGTTTTCTAAAGAGAGACACAGTGTGATTTAGGGTGGGATGGAGAGGTGGGAAGAATTGGGGGAGGAGAAACCATAGTCAGAATATGTAGTATGATAAATAATCTATTATCAATAGCAACAACAACAAAAAGATAGAAAAAATAGCTTGAAAAATGTGAAAAGTTTCTTTTAGTTTTGAGTTTTAAAATAAGTAAATTTGTATAAATGTTCTTTACTTTTTGAGTTCCATTTATATCTTTTCCTAGTGCTCAGTATCAAAAAATTCTTTAAATCAAGGTTACTACACAATTTTGTGAATGAATGTTGAGACACAAACCACAATTTAACAACAACAACAAAAATGTCTCCAGAAAGGAATCCTTGTATGTATAACTGATGGATGTGCAGAAATCTACTGTATTATTATAGTTTAGCCTGGTATAAACATTGTAATAAGGATTAAAACAATTAGCTTAATCCCTGCCTCCCAACTGTCACATAGTGAAAGAGTGAATTAAACATAGAAATTATGGACACAGGAAAAACTAGCAGCTCAGTTATATGATCAGAAATTACTTTCCTAAACTTGGCATATCCTGACCTACACTCTTACTTATTTCTTGCTACTTTAATTGTTAGTTATGTAATTCTTGCATAATAACTCATTTTACAGTAGTATGCAAAAAGATGCGTAAGAATTATGTTTGTTAGGGTCTGCATGCATTGATATATTGTTCAAAATTTTGCGCAGTATGCAAATGCCAATAAAATTGTCCCTTACTATAGCACTTAAACACCTTAATTCTAATATGATAGAATTAAACTTCTTCAATATTACTATGGTAGCACTTTTACTTGAAGCTGTATTTTTATGTGCTAATTTACTGGGAAACTTTTAAATCTTTTAAGCAGAGACTGCTAGGTTTTATTTGTTTTTTCCATAGTAACCTAAGCATGTAGATGCTAAATCATTTGTAAGGTTTTTATAATAAATACAAACATATTTTCTCCCTTTTATACTAGCTTATAAGTACCCTCACTCTTATCAACATTGGGTAAATGAGATGTCCTAATGATAAAATATTTTCAGAGCTTTCTTATGAAACATATCACCTATTTCCAATTATAGTCATGACTCTCAAACTAAGTAAGTGGTCAAATTATCTATTATATCTTAACTAGGAAACAGAATATGAGAGTCAAATCAAGAATATTATATTTCATTGTTGGACTTCCAGTTATTTATGTGTATAGGTGTGCATATATATGTGTTTTAAGAACACTTTCATATGTGCATTTGTAGAGTTCTATTTAGTAGTTTTTTTGCTTGTTTGTTTTTTTAATGTCCTATACTGCTCCATTGAAACTGATTAGAACTGTGATTAGATTTTGATATTATTTTATTCCCCATTAACTATTATTTAACTTAAAATATATCAATAAATTGACATTATGTTCAGATTGAATAAATTTAAATATGGATTATTTAAATTTTCTTAGATTTCTTATTTAAATTATTAGGAAGTAAGAAGTTATACTATAAAAGAAAACTGGGAAAAAAGTCATTCTTTCATTTTCTCCAACCCTTATATAGATAATTTATACATTATCCTTGATATCCTCTAACTTTATCTATTCTACCTCATTTTCATCCAGTTGTCTTTGTTTCCTGGAAGAAAAGCTAAAATTGAAAATGACAATATTCTTGTAGTCCTAAAACCCAGATTCCTCATAAAAGATGGAGAGGAGCGAAGACAAGCCTTAGCCAAAATATCCCCAGGAAACTGGAAACAGAACCTTGAATTTCAGGGTCATTGATAAATTATGAGACAGGGGACATTTGGGAAATAGCACGGTGTTAGTAGATCGATGCTTTACTGTTTGCTCTCTCCAGTAGACAATACAGATTCCATAATTGAGTATTGCTTTATTAACAATATTCTACAACATCTCCCATATTGGTCAACAATTGCTACAATGATGCAATGAAACAAAATATCTCAAAGCAGTTGACAACTACCCTTTAATTTTACTCAAATACTTGTGTAATCACTCTAACAAGCCTTACCTGAAATTTGCTAAAGGCATGGATTTGAACAAAATCATTTCATATTTATGTCACCCTTCTGTTTGCATCAAGGTACTTGATGTGCAAAAGAGAAGCCAAAGCACACTATGCATTCAGTGCCCATGCTTGTGTCTTGTCTGCTAATAGCTTCCTGATCAATGAAATCACATGTCCATGTGTAATTCAATAATGACTTTAGGAAGTATATGCATTTTATATAGTTAGAAGAAACATTAAAACTCTAAAGCAGCTAGCTCTCTCTCTGTGTAGCCATAGGTCAGAGTAAATGGTAGTTTGTTATTTGGCTAATTCAAACCCTGGTCTTAGTGTTGGAGCCCTGGAGCATTTTGCCCTCTGTACAATCTAGTCTTAAGCCTAGAATTGGAAAACTTCAGACTCCATACAAGCTAGAACCTTTAAGCTTCAGAGGCTCATTTTTGACTGAGTCACTGTGACTAGCTCTTTCGAACTCAGCTCTTCTTGTTGGCTAGTTCAACTCACTCACTGTCCTGGCTCAAATTCTTCTCCAAGCTGCTGGCTCAAACTGACCTTCTGAGCTAGCCATTTCTGATTGAACTCTTCTGACTCTTCTGATTCTTGCTGACTCCTGCAACTTCTCTGACTGAAGTGCTCTGCTGGCTTCAAACTGATTCACTCTACCTATCTGATATTGACTTCATGAGCTAGATCCCCTGAATCCACAGGATAGAAAGGAATACCAAATTCTTCATGTGCATAAACACACACACACACACACACACATACAGTGAGATAATAAAGAATAAAAATGAAAACAACACGAGATATCTTAGACTTGAAATTTTTGAAAATGTGCAACCAGAAATTGTCCTAGAACAATTGATAAAGAGAGTGCTAAAATCCTTAGGAGGCAGTATATCACATTTGATCAAAATCCTATTTGCCTTTAATAAAGATAAGATAGAAAGAGAAAACAGCCAAAGTGAGATGTCAAGTTCTCGCTGTTTCTGGTGACAACAATAATAAAACAGTTCTATGGCTTTTGCTGATGACATTTGTAGTCTTACGGGAAGGGGAAAAAAGTGACTCAGTGAAGCTGATAGCCGACTTGATTTATATTGGAAATGAAAATCTCCTGTTGTTTTGTTACTTTGTTTCACTTTAATACTTTTTAAAAATTACATTAAGTCGTGTGTGTGTGTGTGTGTGTGTGTGTGTGTGTGCACGCGCGCATGCCTGGAGATAGACATCACCTTATAGGAGCCAGTGCTTTCTTCCCACCACATAGATTCCAGGAATCAAACAGATGGTCAAGTTTGGTGACAGACACTTTTACTCACTGACACATCTTGCTAGTTATGTGTTTGTGTGGATATTTTTTAAACTAGTTGTCTTGCAAGAAGAACTACGTGAGAGTAATTATTCAGAAAATGAAATCTAAAATTGAAAATAATTAAATTGTAATTTCTGCAAATAAAAGAAAAAAAACTAAATGTAAATTCTTATGTAGATGCTGGCCTCTGTCAGCTCCTACACTCACATTCGTAGTACCCACATGGAGAAATACACACCTACACATAATTTTAAAAATAGCAAAGGTATATTTTTATTTTATTCTAAAACCAAGACTAAGATACTTTAGGGACAGAATACAAATTTGTGATAGATATTTGAATATTGAATACTGTAAAGAACACCTGGCAAGAAAAGTTAGTTTTCTTTCCCTTACAGAGAAAAGGCAAGATAGGGAGAACTGTGGCTCTGTAATAATTTGAGACATTAGTGTTTCATTATGCAATAGGTCTGAGAGTCAATAGTGAAGGGGTGTGTTCATCTTTTATCTTTTATTTTTGAGAAGACTATAATATGATTACATCATTTTCCTTTCCATTCTAGACCCTCCACACTTCACATTTACTCCTGCGTGTTTTTATTTTCAAATTAATGGCATCTTCATTATTTGTCATTGCATGTGTAAATGTAGGTTATGTACATGTTCCTAAATATAACCTGCCCAATCTGAATAATGCTACCTGCATCTATGATTTCAGGTTTGTATATTTTTTATTGGATAATTCATTGGTATTTTTCTCCCTGAAAAAGCGTATTTCTCTCAGTTCCAGCATTCCTTAGTTACTTGTAGTTCTTTTTGTATGATTGAGGCCCATTATCTATCCCCCATCCACTTTGGTATGTCTACTGGGATTGTCCTTGCTAAGCTCATGCCTGGTGAGAATTTATGGGTATAGTTTCTGAACAATACAAGGAGACACAATCGCAGAGCAAACTCCCTGAGCTTCTGACTCTTACAGTCTCACCACCACCTCTCTCACAATGTTCCCTTAGCCTTAGATGCAGGGGCTTTTTTATAGATGTATTCATTGGTAATGATCTCTGTAGCAAAGAGAAATTCCTTTGATGAGGATTGTCTACTATATTTATCTCTGCCTATAAAAACACTTAGACTATAAATTAGGACTCATGTTGGTTTAGTAAAGTGGTGGTAGTAGGTTCTCCTCCTAGATCCATGAATTCACTTGCTCTGGGTAGTTGGTTAGCTTTCTAAGAGCAGACAATGTTTCTTTCTTGTTGAGTGTGTCATGTTTTAGTAGCTAGATAGATATTATTAAAATATGTGTATGTGTTTATGAATATAAAACTATAAATACCTTATCATCATTTCTACCATACAAGAGAGAGGTAACTTGGAAATAAGTCTTTACTAACTCATAAATACACAGCCAGTGGGATAAAATGAACAATGCTGAATATTAATACTCAAGGATAACCTGAGACAATATATCCAGACAGATTTTGAATATACATAGAATAGCTATAAAGAGAGTATAATGGTGATAGCTATCCAATCCATAAAGCATTATTCAGTTCTATATGAAATATAATATATTCTAAATTAAAGTACAATGAAATCTTAGGATTTGACTTATGAGTACAGGTTACTTTTTTGGTTTCACTAAGCCTGTCACATAGACCATCTTTTCTGATGCGATGGTTTGCCTTTGCAAGGTAAGCTACACTCTTGTGGGGATTGGAGCTGAAGCATTTTCTTTTAATTTTTAGAATAAGATACTATGCTGCTGATGCGTTGATAGGTAAGAAATTTGAAGTGCAATTGTTGTAATGTTCTGTGACATCTATTATATTTTCAAGCCTTCTATGTTCAGAGTCTGAGCATATGCTGGAGAAGCAATCCTGAGTCTCAGACTGTGAATAATTTTAATGACAGCTATTAGAGATTTCTTTGTGGCCACTTTGAGCTTATGGTTTTGAACTGGCAGGCAAAGAAAAAAAAAAAGAAACGTTCATTGGGTAACAATATGCCTGGATTTTCTTAACCCTTTCTCTTCAAGGACTAGAGATAATTACGAAATGACAATTTTAGTAAATACGGATCAGTGAGTAGAGGAAAACTAAAGTGTTTTTTTTTGTTTGTTTGTTTGTTTTGTTTTATTTTGCCTCACGAGGATATTTCACTGTCATGAAGAAGGTTGGACAAGCAGGATATGTCAATTTAAGCCCTGCTCACCCTCCAGGGTCAGCATTCAGAGGACCCTGATAGTGAGTGAGTACCTCTTCAAATTTCACACCACGGATTCCCTAATTGCTTTTAGTTCATTCAAGCAATGTAGGATAAGTCTTCAAGAAATTAGGTTAGCTAGTGTTCTGATAAGTGTAAAGTTAAATGCTGTGTCATAAGGAATAAAATAAGGTGGAGAGAAGAAACAGCACCCTGAGATGTCAAGACATTCAAAGTGATAAAAACATTGGTCCACTGAAACTGATTGCCAACTTGATATCTGTCAGAATCATAGAGGTCTTCTGCTCCTTTGTTTAGGTTTTTAAGTAAGTGGTTTGCAAGAACAGTAAGTGTGTATATCATCCAAAAAAGTTATAACCTTGATATGCACTGCTGTAACAAGTATTTTAAGATATTACAATTTCATCCATTGTCTACCTTTGTTGGGTAGAGTGATTTGCTCTGTGGATTTGGCTAACTGGCAATTGCTAAATACCCTTGAATGAATGGTAATCTTTCTACCTCAGACTCAGCCTTATGAGTGCCAGGATCTCAGGCTTGTAATAAAATTTAGCTCTAATCACAAAAGGAATAAAAAAGCAGGTTATTCTCAGCCAAACATGAATGACCAGACCCGAGGAAAATGGTTGCATGTTGCTCTAATAATGTAAGAGCAATTTCAAGAATTATTTATACTTAAAGAACAAAAACTAAAGTCAAAAATTGAGACATTTATTAAATACATTAGTGGGGTTTACAACTGAATATTATCTAATCAGAGAATTAAAACACTAGTAAAGTTCTCAGATTCTATTTGTTGACAATCTTAGTTCTGGGGTTAGCTAGAAAGGAGTGTGGAGGGCTGACGTTAGCACAAACACACAGCTAAGTGTTTTTTGCTGAGTTACTGTCAAACAAGCCACGCTTCCAGAGGAATATGGCACCAAATCTTTTGGTAAATGCAAAATCACTTCTATTCATAGTAGAGATTTTAAACAATCAATACTAATCAATACCACAGACTCTGTAGTCACTAGGATTAGAATGACACACAGCAGAATTGGGGGAGGGCTTAAAATACATTTAATGTAGATGTAATGTAGGTAAAAGATGGAAACAGTTGCTTGTGGTAGCATAAGATATACCTGAGGGCACATATGTGGGTATCTGTGACAGGGTCCCACTTATGCTACTGACAATTTTAAGATATATGATGTGGGTGAGGCCTCATTCTTTAACAAATCACAGGGTACTTTCTGAAGCATACTGTTAGGATTACAATTGACAAGATAAAACTCTAGCATCCAAAGATCCAAAAAGTCAGGATATCTGTAATTTGAAAAAGTTAATGACCTTTATTAAAAGTCTCAGAAAATGTCTGAATAAATAAAAGAGGCCCTACCCAAAATCATATTCATCCAGACCTTCAATCTGGCTTAATAATATTTTTTAGCATAAAATTTCTGTTTGCAAAAGGAATGTCATCTCTGTGTTTCAAATTTGCACAGCAAGTGGTATTAACTGTCCTGAAATTCTTGCTCTTTGGCTGATGACAAGCTGAAATGTATTACTCAGTAAGGATCTACTTTCACTTCCTGTGTTCTCAAATTTTCCCCTAACTTTCTAGCCTCCATCAAAGCTCCATATGTAGACAGTCCAGTCACTATTGAAGCACTGCCCACAGAATCTTTGCTTTCCCTGAGGCCTGAATTTTAATGCTACCTGGCACAACTCCAAAATCAAGGACAATAATGCCCTCAAGAAACCACTAGAACAAGCTAAATAAGAAATATATTCAAATACTCTAAGTAAAAGTCAAAATGTACTTCTAAGAAGAACACAAAGAAACAAGCCAGACAGTATATCATCCACAGGAGAGTAGAAAAGAAGGGAGGAGGGAGGGAGGGATGAAGAAAGGAAGGAAGGAAGGAAGGAAGGAAGGAAGGAAGGAAGGAAGGAAGGAAGGAAGGAAGGGCTACAACAACAACCACAAAGCAAAATCTGAATGATGCAATCTAGCCGATAGGACGTCAGAAGTAGTATTTATATAATTAATTTAATTGCTGCACAAATTAAATGAAAGGTATTCCTGACTGAACTAAAACAATATGACTTAATTAAATGGTGTCTACATGAAAACCACTGAACATATAAGTATAAAGATAGGGTGACAGTGAAAGGCTGTGAAATACATACTATAAAAATATATATGAACATATACATACATACATACATTTATATGTTTATATATAATTACATATATAAACAAATGGATCAAAAATCTCAATTTATTGAAACTGACCAGCAGTATATTAGATAAAGTAGAGAGGGAGAGAACAAGAGTGAAAGTGAGATTGAGAGTCAGACAGACCGAAAGACAGAATCAAAATTGTGCGATAGGTTATACAATGATAAAACAGTTGAACTACCAAGAACACGCTATGATTTTAAGTGTGCATGCCTAATCAACAGGCATATAAAGTACATCAACAGAAAGGTGAGATTTAAAGGAGAAATAGGAAAAATTTTTGTTGAAGACCCTAATATGCTTTTCTCAATTTGTTATTAGTGTAGAATTAATATCAGCAAGGAAACATAATTTAAAATCATTTCAGTCAATAGAAAAATACAGTTAACCCAATAGTAGAGCATGTCTTTTTATTTCAAGTTTCTCTAGAATATAAAACAAAAGAGAACAATTACTTGGCTTAAAATGTGCCACACAACTATGTTCTTTAAACTCAGTGGAATAAGGCTTGAAATCAATAATGGAAAGAAAAATATTCCAATAGTTTATGCAAAGATATATCAAAATATGCATTAAACCACATTAAAATGTGATATAATATATCAAGATTTTAAGGAACTAGTCAAGAATAGTTTCAATTAAAATATATATTTTAACACCAGAAAAGACACTTAACCCTCAAATAAATCACTAAATTATGCACTTAAAAAATCCACACAAAAAGTAATGAAAAACTTGCCTAAATTAACCATTAAGATTGAAAAATAAGATAACAAAGTGATGCATAAATAAAATACATCAAGAAAATTATAAATGAAACATTAACAGAAAAAAAAAGAATTAAAGAACTCTCGGAATCAATGTGGTGGTTTGAATGAGAATGGTTCTCAAAGGATTGGATAATTGAATCTTAGTATTGGTGGAATTGTTTGAGGGAGAATTAGGAGGTGTGTCTGGTTGGAGAAGATATTCATTGGGAGTAGGCTTTGAGGTTTCAAAAGCCCAAGTGAGATCCAGTTTCTCTGTCTCTACCTCCAATATGCTGATCAGGATGTAAGCTCTCAACTTCTGGTCTAGTAACATGCCTATCTGCTGCCTGCTTCTATGTTCCTGGCCATGATGGTCATGGACTGACTCTCTGAAACTGTAAGCAAGCCTTAATTAAATGCTTTCTTTTTTTAAGTTGCCTTGGTCATCATGTCACTTCACAATAGAAAAATAAGTAAGATAGACAATCAATATCATTGACAAACTCTAACAAAGAAAAGGATGAAAAACACAATCAGAATTGAATAGCACTGCATGCAGTTAAAATGTGTGCAATATAACAAGGGGTACCTAAACAATCGAACACATAATCCTTTGAAAATAAAAATGGAATATAGGGCAAGCAGTGAGAGCACCTGCCTTTAATCCCAGGATTCAAGAGACAGAGACAGACAAATCGCCGTGTGTTCAAGGCCAGCCTAGTCTGCAGAGTGCATCCCAGGGTAGCCAGAGTTACAACAGAGAAACTGTCTTGAAATAAAATGTAAATGGAATATAGGTGCTAGAGAGATGTCTCAGTGGTTATGGGTATTTGTTTCCTTTAAAATTTACTCAGATTTGGCTCTCAGTATCAATATGTTGGCTCACAAATATCTCTGAATACAGTTACAGGGGATCTGACACACTTTTCTGAATTCCAAGAACAATAGACACACACATAGTACACATAAATACAGGTAGGCATAACACACACACACACACACACACACTAAGAGTGCATAAATGCTTGAAATGTAATATAAGTAAGAAAATATCTTTTAAATTCTGTGTACCATTTCCCAGGTATTATTAAAAGGAAATATACTCAGTTGTCTTTTGTCATATCTCATGTGGAAACCAGAGAAATATAAAACACGTGCACACAGTAGTTTGGATCAATGTCATTCATGAATAGAGACACACAGTCTCTTCTAGATTATTAGGAAATTAAATTCAACACTAGATAAAAATAATTAAATACCTAGTGAGGTTTGCTCTATACTGATTCAATATTTGAAATATATTCAATGCATTCAACCATATCATTATACTAATGAACAAGAACAGACAAAACACACATAGTTATATCAGACAGTGTAGAGTAGGCATGTGAAAATTAAACCCACATTTATATTTTTAAGCAAATATAATTCTTAACTGTATTCTAAATTCTTATCATCATACACACAAGTATGTGTAGCTTTCATGCCTCATCTGAAATGCTTCTTTGGGCAATGTGTGTTGGTTTCTCAGATGTAACTGATAACATCTGCTATACAATCCTCATGCCTACAGCTCAGGGAATATCTAGGAAGAAGGATGGAATGTCAGACTCATGTGGGGACACCTGAAATTAATTTTGTAGTTTTTAATAAAGCTAATCATGTAATTATCATATAAAGCAGACATTTCACTCTTGAATGTTTAAGAAAAATCAAAGAAAGTTCAACTTATTTTCTTTGAAAATCCTTAAATAAAGTGATAGAAATATAGAGCAAATCATTTACCACTTGAGATTAAGGAAGAGGACTGCAAGGAGGTGGGCTGCATATAAAAGAGTGAGATGAGAGAGTGCTGTGGAACTGGACATGTTCTGGACTTTGTCTAGGTCAGTGTCAATATCCTGGCTATAACTGTACATATATCTATAATATGTTCAACTTGGGCAAAAGATACAGAGGACATTTGTAGATGTTCAAGCATTGAAGATTGAATATACAATTATTTCACAAATGAATGAAAAGAAAGTAAACAAGATCAGTCTAAACAATTGCCACTTTGTGGATGCAGTGTCTTATGTGGTGATGTCCTAGAAACCTGAGGAACAGTGAGGGAATGGATAAATTACAGTCACATAGACACATGTACAGACAAACTGACATCAGGTGGGCTGTGTGTACTCTAAAAAAGGGACATCAACTGTGCAACAACCGGTAACCTCTGCATATTTATTATGTAGAACTTGGTGTGTGGGGGTGGTGGCTGGTCTAGGTAGGTGATCTCTGTAGGCTAGAAGTCTCAGGCTATAAACTTCCTGGGGATGGAGACAGGAGTAAGCAAGCTGCAGCTGCTAATTTTTACACATACTAGTCATTCTTTTATAAACACTCATATTGGGACTGGAGGAAGGCATTGTTATTGGCTTGAGCAAGGGTTTGCAATCAATACACATTCACTCAGGGCTTCACTTGCTCCCCAAAATGTTTTCAAATACTGATCTAGCTTACTGCTTTATTGTCCTTCATAATAAATGCTTTAACTTGTTTTGGGTCTTTAAATATTTCAGAAGCAGAAGCAAAAGAAGAGATGGGAAGCAGACAAGAAGCAGAGGTCAGAGAGGAAAAGAAGAGGCAGAAGTGAGGTGGAAGCAGACTGGAAGCAGACAAGAGCAGAATTGGTTTCAGAATAAGCAGAAAGCATAGAGTCACAAGTAGATGGTTTACAATCTACAGTTTGGAGTTCAGAAGACAGCTAGTCAGAATGAGTTCAGTCAGTAATAAGTCTCAGAGGCTGAAACATTCTAGGTTTAGGGTTGAAGATTAGATTGTATGAAGGCTGAAGCTTTCTAGGTCTAGGCTTAATTAGATTATATGTAGGCTGAAACCCTCTGGTACTGAGGATTCAATTGACAAAGAATAAACTGTTGTCAGCCACAAACCCACGTGAATAATAATAATAGTAAAACAATGCTTACAAATATGGCTACAACCAACAGTAAAAATTTCCTTAAAAAAATTCTACTCTGTTATCTTTGTGAACTGTCCATCTTAATAATTCTAATCTTTCAGAGAATGGAGCTTAAAACTGAGATCCTACCTAGTAAAAGATCTGAGCACGAGTAAGTGTTAAGCTATCAGCTCTACAACGTGACATCTAAACCCTACAAAGCCTGGAGGAGGTCCCAGCAAAGGAGAAGGAGTGAATGTAGAAGTCATAGGATGATGGGGATGGATGAGAGGAAAATCTGACTTTCTAAAGAGATAATGTTGCAGTCATGAGCAGAGCTGGTTGTCTGCCCATGACTAGTCCTCCAATATCCCATCATGGTTGGAGGAGGCACACACAAGGCCCCGCCTTTCCTGAACAGCTACTGACTCATGATTGTTGGTATCAATTTTTCTTAAGAATAAAAAAAAAAAAATTAGAAAGAAAAGAATTCTGATGATCTCTATCATCAAATCCAATGATCATTTTCACTCTCTTGTGATTCAAAATACAGAGCAAAACTTGCTGGCTCCAAAATATTTGCTTCCTGAACTGTATTTTCTTACCTTACAAAGCTCCTCATTGGTATTTTACTTCAGGGTCTCTTCTTCTTAGTCAATCATGGCAGACTTCTCCTTCCTTCCTGAACTTTGCCTACTAGAACAGTGCAGAATGTGTACATCACATCATTCGTGTGAGAGGAATGTAATCCTTCAACCCTCATGAATGGATTAATGTGGGAACTGCTCTTATGAATGAATTAGTAGATTAATGAGGTCTCTGTCCTCATGAATAGATTAATGTCAGTCTTGTAAGGTCAAGATCCTTATAGCAGGAGTAGATGTGTGACAGAATGTAGTTCTCTCCTTGTCTTTCTACGGGATTTTCTTTTTGCCCTGCAATATAAAACATGTACTTTTGCCACATCTAAACAGGGGCTGTCTTTTAGCCTTAGGATTCTGCAACTTCTTAAACCGTGGTCTCAATGAGCTTTTATTAGCTATAAATTATTCAATCTAAGGTGTTCAATTATAGCTGCAAAAGTATAGTAAAGTCAGTTTTATAGCAATTTTTTATGCACACAGGGCCTTACCAATAACAAATTCAATAAATATATTAAAAAACATTTAAATTTTTATTTTTCACCATTGAAGCCTTCTTTAAAATGTTTGGTTAAATGCATGTCATTGTGAGACAGATCTCCACAGCTAGTAAATTGCAAAATGGAAACGCTGTACTTTTGAAAAAAAATTTGCTTTCTTCTCTAGCTAGATAATGGGAACAAAAGTAGAATTATTCTTGGTGTTTCAGTTAATTTGATGATAACTATCACATGCAAATGGAATTACTATAGATTTCCTTTGTGTCTAGTCTGTGTTACTTACCATAGTGCTTCCAACATTCTACTATTCTACTATGTAGAATAGAATAGTCTCTCCTTCACCTTCAACCCTGAGCAAAATTCTCCAGTGGAATAGGTTGCATCTTGTTTGTCTTTTTATGCACCAACAGACAAGCTGTATATCTTTAAGTAGGTCTCAAATTCTTAACCTATCATTTAATCTGACATATTATTGCATTTTTGGCTTGTGGATTGAAGGCTTTCTTTCAATATTTAAATGTTAATGCTTTGTCAATATATGGCTATCAAGCATTCTCTTTACCATGTTCCTTTGCTTTTATCACTCTGTCATATCACTTTACTCAATGAACCTTTTTTTTATTTCTTTAATGGCTTTTATTTCTCACAGCAGTTTCAAATTTCCAGCCAACTGGGTGGGGAAAAAAAAAGTTTGTTATAGCCTTTAAACTAACATTCTTACAAGCACTGCCATTGTTAGCACTCTATACCACAGTGGAGCCGTGTTACAACTATTAAATGCACATTATCCATAAAGATCAACTGAAGTCCATGATTACATTAGGCTTCACATTTGGTCTTGGCAACTATGGCTGATAGATATTTGCGCTCACTATTCTGTTATCCTGCAGAAGTTTTGCTACCCTAAAAAATTCCCTGTTTCACTTACTACAAATTCTCCCCAACTCAAGCTTCATGGTCGTTCTCCAGACTCTGTGAGGACTGTTTTTTTCTAGATTGTCATACATTTGGAATTAGACAATGCATCATAATCTCAGATTGACCACTTCCTCTTAATCATGCACTTCTTCTATATAATGCTCCATTTTTCTATATTTTTTTCTAAGTTTAAGGCTTATTATGAACAAAATACACCAAACTTCACCAAAGTAGTGAGGTTCTAATGAATATCAGGCAAATTTTGCCACAAAAATTTAGTGTCCGATAAAATAATCTCCCTGAAGTGTAGACTTGTTTAAAGAAATATAATACTCTGAAATTAATCTTTAAAGAGAAGCACTTTTCTATCTTTAGTGTCAGAAGCAAAGATTATTTGCCCACAATGATTATTGTTAAGACCCGATAGAGAACTTAAGAGGAAAGATCAAGGTTGTGTGTTGTGTGCGCCTCACACTCACATCACCTTAGGCTTTCTGCCTGACTTGTCTATCCTGAACTTTCAGCTTTTGTTAGTAAAGTTCATATTTTCCTACCTGAGCTTAACAAATTTTCTACTTTTGTATCATGGGTTTCTATGTATCTGCCATTCTGTCTTTATTCTCTATTGTGCAGTAAAGCACATTTCTCTGACAGAGCAAAGTAGAATATATCTTTGTTTCTTTCCAGGTTTTGGGAAATTGTGACTGCATTATCATGATCTATATAAGCAAAGTTCTTGGCTTTTCAGGTTGTTTTGGCCGAAACCATGAAAGTTATTCTCTGCCAGACCTGAAATAGACAAAAGTATGTATTTAAGGGAATTCCATATGCGTATATTTGTGGCCCTCACTCCCAACCATTTATTTTTGGCAACAAAGTTAAGAATTCACTGGTAAATCTCAGCTAATTAAAAAGGACCTCCCCAATTTAATTAATGTTAGGATTTAAACCACTTTGTCTTAACTATTTTACATGATTTAATATAAACAGAGTAGGTCATTCATTTCTGTTCAGAAGCCCAGAATTCCAAATATACGATTAAGGAAAAAGACAAACAAACAAAAAAGATTATCCCTGGGTGGTAGCACACACCTTTAATCTCAGGACTCAGGAGACAGAGAACGATTTCTAGGCCAGCCTGGTCTACAGAGTGACTTCCAAGACAGCCAGAGTTACAATGGAGAAACTCTTGCCTCAAAAACAAACAAACAAACAAAACAACAACAAATGATTAGCTTGCTATTCTATTTCAAAATTTTGAAATAAGTAAAATTCATGAAAATAACAGTATATAAAAACAATTTACATTTCCCATTCCACATTTACTTTTGAATAAAAATAAATTTTAAATAAAATGGACCTAGAAAGATTAATACTAAATTATTCGATAGAAAATTTATTTTCTCCAGAAGAGGTAGTAATTTGTCAGATAGGCATACACACTTCAGATAAACTGAAATTAGACGAGAGTTTATTATTTTACCAAAACTTCTTTGAAAATCGTAAATTAAACATAAAACTGTTTCCTTTCCTATCAAGTTATTTTATTTTATCATTCAATTTTCATATTTCACTCAAGGGCATTTTTCTTAACTTTACTTCAATTTCTAATATTCTTAATGCTTTGGAGAATTTAAAACTTGGACACCAAGGGATAAATTACATTAATTTTGATATGCACGGAATGAGTAGGACTCACACATTTCATTACCTGAAGCAATTCTGATGGGTCTTTATTAAACATACAGTTATTTTTTTTTACCAGAATTATTTTATAAGGTCATTCAATAACTCTTACAAATAAGATGAAATAGACGCCCAGTGATTGTTATTTAAAATGCTTCACTTTATTTAGAAATATGACTGTAAGCAGAAAATGCACCAAGAATCTTTAATAGATGATATATTTTAGTAGAGATTGAGACAGATGAGAATATACTACCTAATTTTGAATTCTATTGCCAAGCTATAAATCACATTGAATAGCTACAATTAAATGGGTGAATTTGATTGTTATCCAGTGAATTGGAGGTATTGAATGATAGTAATTAAATAATAGAGTAATTAAATCTTAGAGGAGAGCAAATGGATTCTATCTGCTACTCCCATGCCCTCTTTTTAGCAACCCCTTCCAACACTGTTTCCAAGGCACTAAATCAAATTAATATTTCAGAATGTGACTCTTCCTACTGTGGGTCTGCAGGACTTCTTAGGTAATATACTTAAGTGTGTGTTCCAAGATATTAAATCCTGAGTAACCTCTACCAAAATGCTTCAGAGCCCAAAATTGATGTCAAATGTTAATCAAAATCTCTTGGCAAGTATAGAATTTTAATGGAATTGCTTTGTTCTTGAATTAAAGTAAAATTTTTCTCTCTGAACTGTAAGAAAAACTGACTTATTAGAGATACATTCTCTGGCATTCATTAGTAAAGGTCAACGTGTTACATAAAATGAAAGCTGCTCATACAAGTTAGTGGCATTAGGTAGGTAGGTATGAACATTAACCTTATCATTTCATGAATCTAATTGATTTGACCCTCTTAGTCTTTGACAATAAAAAATAAGGAACAATTTTCAATATTTTTCAAGCAAATTTAAAAAATAACTTCACCTTTCTTAGCTTATGATCTTTGAGACTTCTTTGAAAGTCTCAAAATTAGACTTGATAACTTATTTCTTGACTTCCCTTCCTTCTTCTAAACCACAAATTTATGTTTGTAAAAAGTGAGGGGGAAGTGGTTTTGTCTTACAAAATAAAAACATAATTTGATATTTGAAAAATTTTTTTCTGAGATTTTGAATCAATAAGTAGTATCTGGGGCTGGTAATGCATCCCAGTGTAATGTATCCAAAAGAGCTTCTGTTCAGAGGGTTAGATTGCTCAGTGGTTAACAGCAAAAAACAAAAAGGGTCTTATAAATGACTTGAGTTCAATTCCCACCCAATATCAGGTGGCTTATAATCACTTGTATTTCTGGGCGTCTGACACCCTATTCTGGTCTCCATGGACATGCAAGTATGCACAGAGAAACATAAATAAAAATAAATACACAAAGGTAAGACCTTTAAGAAGATCTTAATTTCAACCACAGTAAGGCACACACATACACATACACACACACACATACACACACACACTCACACAAAGAAAGAAGTGAAAGAAAGAAAGAACAAATTTTGGAAGGACATGAAGAAAAAAGAAAAGCAAAAAGACTCTTAAGGTTGAGTGTGTATTCTTCACCAATTGATTGTGTTTATTATTATTATTATTATTATTATTACTATTAATTATTATTATTTATTGTTATTTGGAAAACCACAGCTATTGCAATATTTAGAAATAAAAATGTCCTCATCTTTACAATGGAAAATCATTTTGGAATGTTGCAAAATGTAACAGTTGCCTTTTTAAATTTATTTTTTGAAGAAAAGCAAATTGTATTTGATATTGTGATTATTTATAAAAATTTGTATTGATAACTCATTATGCCAAAGTCCTCCCTACAAATGAAGTACTGTACCCACTGAGAAAGTAGTTGACTAATTTGATTACAAAGGGACATGTCATTCCTAATTTTTTCTGAGACAATAAATATTACTGTGCCTATTTGTACACTTCTTAATTTTAGTTTGATTTAAATACTATTCTCACTAACATTTCGTTATTTATGTTATTCAGAAAACATAAAATAAATAAAAATAGAATTAGATGTGTGTTTCTATTTCTTTTAGACCAAAATGTAATCAAGACATAAGCTTGTCCTTTTTGGATTGTTTTGTAACAGGTATGTTTAGAATGTTTTGTAACAGATATGTTTAATCTTGGAAGTATTTCATCCAAAATTAGTCAGTATAATTAAATAATTTATCAAAACTGATTCTGCCAAAGTGTCCACCAGCAATTATATCTCTTGAAGGGCTGATGCAGGAAATCACAAGTTCTAAGCTATTCAGGACTATATAATGATTTCTAGACCAAACTGAGATTTAACTTTTGTATATAATATACAATTAAAAATAAACTTTTTCTCCAAAAGTTTTTGCAATTATGGTAAATATGTAATGTTTTATCTTCACTATATAGTGTCAGTTGGATTTTCACTAATTTCTAAAGTAAGCTTGGCTATTTATTGGCTTTCTACGCTTACACCTACATTCAAACATTTGTAAATATTTTTCCTCACTGAAACTCCTTAATTCCTGATTCTCTGTCAATAATTTCATAGCAAGTATAATTAAGCATCATGTTACCTGGATGTAGGATTGTTAAAATGAATGTACTTTAAAGCAACAGTGGAAATACTTTTGGAATTTTTCCTTAATTTAAAATTTTATTGTAAATCTATTTTAGCAATGTTTTGATTTCAAAAAGCATAGATAAAATAAAAATTGCATTAAAATGGATATACAGAATGAAGAGTAAATATATAGGTATGCAAATCATACCAGGTTCTATTGAGCCTTGTTTTGTTACAAAACTTTCATGCTTATTCACCACTCAGCTTTAACATCACTCACTCCTAATTTTCATATTAATATCCTCATAACAGCATGATCACATTTTTTAATTTTTATTCTTGTACTCTGTGTACGGTCATCATCCCTGCATATATGTCTGTGTACCGTGTGTGTGTTTAGTGCCTTGAGAGGCCAGAATAAGGAACTGGACCCCTTGTAATTTGAGATACAGATTGTTGCCCTGTGTATCCTGATAGTCTCACTTGGGTCCTCTGGATACCGCCAGAATCCTTAATCAATGAGCCACCTCTCCAGACCCTACATTCACTATTTTAAAATAATATTTATTCAAATTTCATCTTTATACTCTTTATCATTTTCTACACAATAAAATTCTGTTGTGTTTTGTTCTCTGATGTATCATCAGGTTAGTTTTAATAATTACCATTTCATTTCCTTGCAGAGACTTCCCAATTAATTATTTTTGTGGGTCTGTTCTCCAACAATTTGCTTACAATGAAAGTCTGAAAATATTTCATATTTAAGTTCTTTTCAATGTGACTCTTGTCTTTATCCCCAGAATTAATATAATTCTTCAGCTCATAATGTAGAAGAAAATATTGAAGATTTTAATTATTATAATTTCAAGCAGAGTCCTGTCATTTGATTTTTGAAAGAAAGGCAAAATTGACCATTATCATTTACACAAATAGAGATTTTTTTCCAACTTATATTCTCCTTTAGCCAGTGCCCCAAATGGACTGCAATTCAGATGGTAGCCATATGCATGACTGCAAGAAAATTCCAGCCTCCTCATTCATCATGAACCCTCAATTAGTGTCTCTCTATCACCTTATGAATGTATTCTTTTAAGAAAAAGACTTGCAATTCTTGCCTTTATTTTATTTTATTTTTTCTCTGATGTGTCTTATCTTCTAACTGCTTTTCAGATTTTCTCCTTTCTTGCTGATTTTGGCATTTTGAACATTATATGCTTGGTATAATTTTCTTTAAAGTGTTGGTTTGCATTTTGTGGAACTTCTTTGTTCTTTAATTTTATAGTTTTCATTGTACATGAAAGATTTTCTATCATTAAGCTTTTGCTTCCCAAGACTGAATTTTTCTTGGAAATTGTCTCTTGTACATTTGTCATACTAGCTTTAATGCTGAACATATTCCTATTTCAATCTTTATTTTTTATGTATATCTGATCGTTGAAATTGGTAATTTTTAAGTTTTATGATATAGTATTTAATATATACAATATAATATGCATTTTTTACAATTACACACATACACACACATATATAAATATAAATATATATCTATATATCTACATATCTATATATCTATATATATATCTATATATCTATATATATATATATATATTTGGAGCTAAGCCAGATCTTATTTTTATTTTTATTCAAAGCAGGAATAAGACTCAGGTGACAGTTATCTTTGTGTTATTGTGAACACAGTAGTTCTGTAGATCAATTATATACAAACTATAAGGTAGAACCAAGGTAGATAGACAGACAGATATTTAGAATTGCTAAATTCCACTAACCTAAAACAGAAACATGATACTCTGATAATCATCTCCAAAATCATATTAGAATTACTGTAATGTGTTATAAACATAATTTGCATAATTCCTAGAAATGGGAAAATCTCAAGTATACAGTCACAGTCTTGATCTCTGGAGTGTTGTTGCAAATATAAATAAATAAATAAATAAATAAATAAATAGACAAACAAATAAATAAATATTTGTAATTACATAATATATGAATCAATTATTTTTCAACAAATGGTTTCAAGTAAGAATTCTTCACAATTGAATTCATACTTGAAATATTAATAATGGTAAAATAAATTTCCATGGTAAAATTTAAGATCATTTGCTGAACTGACAAGAAGAGGAAGAAAAGTACATTGAGAATAGAAAAACAGCATAAATGCAAATTTTATATATTAGTAGAAGACAGTCTATATATTGCTTAATGAACCCAATGTCTACAATTATTCCCAGATAATAAAAGAAGTTTTATAGGCACATTTACTCTTTCAAACCACTGACCACCTAATTTGCAATTAGGGAATATTTCACAGAATACATATTAGAGGCTGTTAAATGTTTTCGACATTTCTCAAAATTTGCTCTATGAGGCTTTATAAAGGCAGAAAAATTGTGGTTTATGTACAGTAATTATTTTAGGGCAAATGAATCAACTTTGAAAGACTTGATTCTAGTATATAAATAGAATATGCCTTCTTCCTAGAGTGTGTGACATCAGCTCTGTGACACTTGCAGTTATCAAATATTTTACCTCATTGAGTTTAGAATCCTAAAATTTGTTTACCTTTGTCCATCCCAACATCATTTGTATTTCATGTTGATAAATATTAGATATTTTAATTGAACAAAGTGTTCTCAAGAAGAATAGTAAGTGCAATATAGCATTAAAAAGTAGTTAGGTATCAATGGGAATGTGTAACCAACTCTTTAAAAATATTCAAGGTCAATGATATTTTATGATTTATTGGCATAGTTTCTAAGAAGAAAGAATCACTGAACGAACAATAGTAAACTTACCCTTTTTTGTTTTTTTTACTTTTCTTATTGTTTCTGTATCTGTTTATTTTTTAAGTATTTCTAAAGAAGAAATGATAAAATCTACTCTTTTTTGCATGATGTGGTGCCAAATAAAATAAGAACTTATTTTCAACCAAATAATTTGTATGTTATCTCTAGTACTTTTCCAGCCATATGCAATTTACTTTAAGAGACATTTAAAATACTCTTTTAATAAGACCCTGTCAAGAATGCAGAATCACACTTATTTATTCTAATATCTCCAATATTTATTTTTAAAATTTATGAAAGTCTTGGAATTTACTTAGGCAGATTTACTACTACTTCATATTTACTAAAGCTCTGAATCTAATTTAAATTTGATAGGTTCTCTTCTATCTCAAGAAAATATTTTTGATCTGTGTAAATATTCTTTGAATAAAATAAACACAGTTCTGTCTAGTGTTCAGTGAAATAAGAATATTAGGTAAGTATTATTGCCCAGTGATGTGCAATGAGTATAAAGAGACTTATATTACACTTGATAAGGAACACACACACACACACACACACACACACACACACACACACACACACACACAATTTACAATATTTTAGTGCTCACAGATACCATTAAAGCCTTCAGGTCCATGATTTCTACTTTTTTTGTTCCTCAAAAGAATAAATTATGCTGAATTTTCCATTAGTACTTCCATCTCCCACACACAGCTTTATAGAACATTTTTTCTTTTTTCTTTTATTTGCAGGAATAAGGAGAATTCATGAAAAAAATAGTCTAAGAGAGGAGGAACATGGGGCTTTGTCATTCCTAAAGAAGAAGTTACAGAATCCCTCAGTCCTAAAAGATTTCTCCTGTTACCTGGATTTTTCTCTCAAATGGGTATTCTCAAAACATTTAACACTTCACTCATTCAGCACTATTGTAAAGGAAAAGTAGGAATTGTGTGCATATTTGTATCATCATACTTTTCTGGGATAAGTTTAAAAAATGCAGTACAAAGGAAGACTTTAAAAATTCATCAAACTTTTTGTCATACAAGTCTTTCACTTTCTTGATTAGAGTCACCTGAAGGTATTTTATGTGATTGTGAAGTGATTGTTTCCCAGATTTCTTTCTCAGTCCATTTGCCATTTGTATATAGGAAGACTACTGACTTTTTTGAATTGATCTTGTAGTCAGCCACTTTACTGAGGTTGTTTATCAGCTGTAGGAGTTCCTTGGTAGAATTTTGAGGGGGGGAGGTCACTTATATATACTATCATATCATCTGCAAATATGGATACTTTGACTTCTTTTCCAATTCATATACTCTTGATTTCCTCCAGTTGTCTTATTGCTCTAGGTCGAACTTCAAGTACTGTATTGAATAGGTATGGGAGAGAAGACAACCTTGTCTTGTTAATGATTTTAGTGGAATTGTTTGAGTTTCTCTCCATTTAATTTGGTGTTGGCTGTGGGCTTTTTGCAAATTGACTTTATTATATTTAGGTATGTCCTTTGTATAGATAATCTCTCCAGGCCTTTTATCATGAAAGGGTGTTGGATTTTGTTGAAGCTTTCTTGGAATCTAGTGAGATGATCATATTTGTTTTATTTCGATTTGTTTATATGTTAGATTACATAGACTAATTTTCACATATTGAACCATCTCCACATTTCTGTGATGAAGCCTATGCAGAGGCCCAGGACCAAACATTATGCAGAACTCAGGAAACCCCACAGAAGTGGAGGAAGAGGGAATGTGGGGACCAGAAGAGTCAAGTACACCAAGAAAATTCCTCATGAAGTCAACTGTACAGCACTCTTGGGAACTTACAGATCCTGAAGAGGCACACTCAGATTCTGCAGGATCCTGTAGACATGTCTTGTGGTTGCCTGGTTTGGTGTTCTTGTGGCACTCCTACAGATTAGAGTGTAGGGGGTCTCTGACTCTTCTGTCTGCCCTTGGGACCATTTTCCTCCAGCTGGGTTTCCCGGTTTACTCTTGATGCAGTGTCCAGCCTTGCACTGAATTTTGTAGTGAATTCAGCCTTGCTGAATTTTGTAGTGCCCTGTTTGAACAGTAACCTTGGAAGGGCAGTTCCTATTTAGGGAGAGGTGGGAGTCAGAGGAGGGTAGATATGTGGGAGAGGGGAGATGTGGGAGCTGGGAGAAGCTGGAGGAGGGTGGTTGGATGTATTATATGAGAGAAGAAAAATAAATAAATTTAAAAAATAATTAAAGTTCAAGTGTAAATCATTCAGAAACACTCAGAATACTAGTAGGACAATAATAATAGTATAAAATTGATAAAAAGTATCTAAACATATCGCTCCATTCTTACCAGTGTATTCATGTAAGATTCATCTTCATATTTGAAACTACCAACAATATCTTCCTCATAGGTTACTCTCAGAAATAAAGTAGAAATCATGGCAAATAACTGACAACACCGGTAGCAAATATAAAACATTAAATGGTAATTATTCATTTGTATTACAAGACTATCTCACTAGATTTTGCTTATTGTAAATGTCATAATTACTAATGTTCCATGTGATCTTGTACCTGACAAACTCAATGTCATTTTTGCTTGTAAGAATTTTAGTGAACTGTAAATACAGGATTAGATTTTTAAATAAGAATACAACATATTAGAATAGAATTGCTATAAAAACTTCAAAATTTATACTCATATTTGATAGGTTTTCAATTTCTGTATCATTCTCAACTGTCAATTCAGTTGGCACTAGCTGTTATTTCTAGTGTAAAATTTTCATCTGACTATATCTTCAATTATTTTGAGATAAAGATGTCTGATATTAATTCTAATACGCCCTTTCTTCTTTTGAAACATCGGGCTCTGCTTGCTTATTTGTTATATATGGCTAACTGAAAATTAATCATACATTTGACTTTGCTTCCATCTCCCTTCATGCTTTTCTTCAAGCCCAAGCTGCCCTTCACCTTGTGTCAATCTACCTATTCCATAAAGTTTGTGTTGCATTCCTGACTATAGAATTTCTCCTAAAATGGAATCATGTATTGAGTTCTCAACATTGAATTACTTGATTTCTAGGGATTTTTATGTAAGTCACTTAGCTGGTTGTATATCTATTATACACTTATTGGTGTTTTCAGCAAGTCCTACTGAGAAGGAAGTATATATCGTTCTGTTTCTGGTTACCTTTTCCAAGGAGTAATCTATGAATTCCAGTTCCTATGAATGTGTGACATCACTGTGTGATGTGCTTCTCTTCAAAATTAACTTTATGCATTGTGTTTAGTTCAAATGATTAACAATAAGTAAAGGTGTTGAATGACTTGATTTTTAGAAACTTAACTGTTTAAAAGATAGAGAAAGTAAATGAAGGACAGTCACATCAAGTTTAAGAATGATGTTTTGTCAATATTGATAAGTAGGTATATTTTTTTTTTGCTTAAGCATTGGTAGGACAATTGTGCCTTCTTGCGTTTTAAATATCTACACGTATCAATATTTTTAATAATATGTAGTTGTGTAATGAGTATTCCTTTTATTTCTATAAGATCATAACTTTTCCTAAACATCATTATTGCAAACAAAGGTAAACTATAGGGAAATAGGCCTGTGTGACAGATATGAAGAGATCACATCCAGGGATCTATAAGAAGGGATCACATTCAGAGGTTTGTGTGGTCCAGATGGAATGTAGAAGGAATGTTAGCACACACCTTTAATCCAAGTATTTAGAAAGCAGTGGTAGTACATGCATTTAATCCCAGTATTCAGCAGACAGTGGTATTGCAAACCCTTTGATCCCACACTTGGGAGACAGGAAGCATAGCTCAGAAGGATTCAGTGTCAGACAGGAAGTGACTTCTGAGATGAGTCAAAGTGAAGGGCAGGAAAAGTGAAAAATGAGAGGAAGAGTTAGCCGAGTAAGGACATGCCCAACTCTCAGGATACAAAAGCAGACTCTTGTCACAAAGAGGGAGATAAAACACAGAGACAGGATAAGGCAGAGAAGCAGAATGGGTGACTGATGCAGTATGGAGCAATGCAAGTTCACAGAGAGACAGAAGCAGTCTGAGGGGTCTGAGGCAAAGACAGAGGCAGTTCTACAGAAGTCAGTATCAGATGGGAAGAGTAACTCAGTTTGAAGCAGAGCAGAGTGCAGCAGTTCTATCAGAGGAAGTTGGAGGAATCATCCAGAGTCTACCAGAGTCAAAATAGTTTGATCAGAAATGGTCAGTGGACTCAGAAAATCAGTTTTCACCAGTCGGCTTGGAGAGGAGTTTGAGCCAGAACAGCAAGTGAGTTGATTCAGAAGAGTCTGATTTCAGAAGGAGCTAGAGAGAGTGGTTCAATCAGCAGTAAGTCAGAAGATTACATGTTCTAGATTATATGGAGGCTTATGCTTTCCAGTTCTGGGGTTAAGACTTGATTGTAAAAAAGGCCAAAATGTTCCAGGGCCCTAGGACTAGAACTGTGAACTGAATTAGCCAAAGAATAAACCATCTTCTGCCCAGAATATATGCCTACATAAAAATAAGCTCACATACTTACGAGGTTTTATGTGGTTGCTTCAAGGCTATGCACTTTATTTGCATTAATTCATTCAAATGTGATAATATGTGCAATATAATCATATGTAATAACATACAAATTTGATTTCTATCATTGCCAGGTGGTTACAATTATTCATTTCTTTGATTAACCTAATTGTAAATCATGTGATAAATATAATGGAAAGTCCAGAAAGCTACTGTGTGCTCTTGGCCTTCTGTCATGCATATGTAGCCTCACCAAGTTTCAACAAACTTGCCTTTTAAATTTAGAAATATCGAGAACTAGTAAAATCAAATTATTTCTCTTTTCTCTCTCTAAACCATTTCACTTTTTTTCTGGTACAACTTTTGAAAGAACTCACATTATATTTCTATCCTCACATGTCTTTAATTTACCCTCACTTCTGTTCTTAGCAGAATTCTAGAGAATGCTGTAAACTATGCAAGAAGGTCCTATGATTCATTTTTAGGCTTTTTCTCCACTTTGATTCCTATAATCAATCAGTGTGGTGCTATAGGAAAGCCTTGATTAGGAACTTCATTCACAGGGAAGTTTAGTAAGGAAGGCTGTGTATATTACTGATCTGTTTTAGTCCCAAAATAAAACTTTTTGGAGACTTACCTAATCTTTGAAAAACTAGTTGATGAGAAAAATTAGCAAGAAATGCCTTACTGCTTGAAGTGCCTAGAGATTGATGGTAGTCAGTGGTACTGATACTGACTGACAATTGCAGCAATAAACTAGAAGGTCAAGATGCATTTTGGTTTTCTTATATGTTAGAGAATTTTGATTTATAAGTAGGTCTGACTCCAAGCTTTTGTACTCTAAGCATTCAAACTTATTACCAAGCATGATTCATAGACTGATACTTTATTGCCTCCTTTCATGAAATACATTTCACATTAAATAATTTATTAATTTTCACCATTAAACAATGAATAGATGTGATTTAGCAGGCCTGAGACAGTATTGCACTGAAACCCTACACAGATTTATAACCTCAAGTATAAAAATAATTTTCTCATTAATTCCTATTCATGGTGCTCCTATCCCCAGGACATAAACAAAGTAGTAATATTATTAAACAATTAGATAATGACTATTTTCATGTCAAACCCTAATTCAAAATCGCATCTGGGATCTAAATATTTCTACTGAGAAACATTGCATGTGGATCAGGTTATAAGTGTAGATGGAACATGTTACTTATGCAAGTAGGAAAGCTTTTAGATTAACTCTCAAATACAAAATGAAGCCAGTACTAACAGCTTATTGCTCTTTTAATGATAAAAATAACTTGAGACCTAAGTATATATTATACAATTCACGTTTCTTTATTTGAAGAGGATTCTAGGATTCTTCAAATGCTGTCTCTAGGTTTTAATTTTGCTATTATTAGCAAGAAGATTTCACCTGTCAATATTTGATTAGTGACTCTAACAGCTTAAGACAGATTTACTCAGTTTGATAAATAATCTGGAACTGCAAGGTTATTGATTGAAGCTACATTCAAGGCCAAAAAATATCTGAAAAAATGTCCTGATAGCTGTTGCCTTTGGTGCCAATAGAATCTGTCCCTGTCTTATCGCCACAAGCAGATTGTTCTAAATTGATTGGAAAATAAATTTTAAATGAGTTTCAGTTTTATGAAGTTTTAGAAGTCTAATCAAAAGCAAAGAAAAAGAACTCCTTGATTTTCTCTCTTTTTTTCATATTTTATTGAAATGTTACAAAGCCAGTATATTTGAAAGAACACCAGGAATAATATCACAGTATGTCTTAAAAGTTCTGTTACCAGATAAAAATAATTGAAATACAACAATAAATTAAAACCTTCAAATGAACAAGTGATAAAAACATGGATTAAGTATCTAGACATACTGACTATTTTTTCATGCAATCCACTATTTCACCCAAATCTTTCATGAATTCTTTGAATAAAAGAACTAAAGTTTATAACACATACAAAAAGTGGCATTAGGAGCATTCAGGTACTTCAAGAAGTGTTAGATTTGCTAACTACATATCTTAATAGAGTCAAAGCCAATGACAAGAATTTACAATATTCTTTTCCCCCTGAAACACAATTCTAAGCCTATTTCATAGATATCAGAAAAAAAAGAAACAAACTTTAAAGAATAATTTCAGGTCACTTTTCATACAATGAAATGCATATAAATGAACCTATATTAATCTATATTAATGAAATCCATACAATAATGAATGATACAGAGTGTGGTGAAATTTAATAAATACCTGCTTCAAGTTACAGATAAGTGATCATTTGAAGATGTTGATGACTCCAAATCTTCTTTCAGAGACTTTGGGTTGTGTCTTTCCAGCCCCAACACCAGGCGATCTGTCTTTTTCAATCTTCATTCACACTTCTGGAATTTAACAAAAATGGTGATATGCAACATCTATTTGTCTTCATTGTCATATTTGTTTTTGTTATGCATTCTATAATTTTAAGACACTGTTTTTGATAATCTAGAAGATCCTTCATTTCACTGTAGCTAAAATTCTCATTCTGTAGATATCCAGCTCATTTAATCTTGAGCCAATGGACATATTATTTACATAATATAGCATTCATGTGGGGTAATTATATATAAAAATGAGGATATTCATGTACATGTGTAAAAGTTTATGGGAGACATTAAAAGCAAAATTGCACTATTAATTCATATTTCAACGAATGAATTAGATCAATTATTATTTATCCTTGATGTATTATTCCATGTCTCTCTAATGATTATGGATGAAATAAAGTGCCTTCATCTTTATTTCTATACCATAGAAGTGAAATGAAGAAAAACTCATTCACGTTAGTTTGAGTGCTAATTTGAAATGAACTTCAGAGAAAGCCATACACTCTACTTGAGGAAATTTTAGGTTTTAGTAAAAATGAAGGAAACCTTAATAAAATCGAGAAGGATACTGTCTTATTGCTGGGGTGATATCAAAATTATCATGTATATAGATCTGAGTACACCCTCAATCTTATATTGTATATTCCTTCATAGTCCAAGAAATTCATCAAATTTTGTTCTGTAAATCAAGCAAAAGACTTGTGATCTAGGGAACAGTTCACTACAAAGCACCCCAGGTGAAAGTCTGGAGAGATGCTTCTGTAGTTAAGCACACTAGCTGCTCTTCCAGAGGACTGGATTTGATTCCACATACCTGTATGGTGTCTCACAATCATCTGTTACTCTTATCCCATCCGATGATGTATCACTTTCTGACTTTCAAGGTACAGGCACAGAATACATTCAAACAAATATTCATCCGTATAAAATAAAGAAAATATATGCCTCAGGAGAATATTTTATTTCTTTATTTTTCTTCTCTCATACATCTCAACACCCCTCCTCCCCTCTCCTTACTGTTCCCTGTTCCCTGTATCTCTTCTCTCCTCCAAATCCACCCTTACCACCCCTACCCACTCACCCATACCTTGCTTCACTCCAGAAAATAGAACAGTCCTCACAGGGTTACTGCTCAAACAGGACACAACAAAATGGAACAAGGCCAGGAACTAATCCCTACACCAAGCGTGAACTAGACAACTCAATAGGAGGAAATGAGACTGAAGGGAAAGCCAAAAGGGTCAGAGAACCCCTGCCACACACACACTCTAGTCTGTATAATCTCTGCAAAAACCCTATACCAGACAACCACAATATATCTAATAGACCATGTAAGTTCTATGTCTGCTCTTCAGGCTCCATGGGACAACAAGTGCTGGTCAGGTGATTCTGTAGAGCTTGTTTTCCTGATGTCCTTGACCTCTCTGGTTACAGAGCTCTCCTCCCCCTCTTCTGCAGGGTTTCTGGAGCTTTGTACAACACTTGGCTCTGGACCTCTGTATCCATGTCCAACCACTGCTCAGCTTCAAACAGACTCTCACTGTTAGCTGACTCTTTCTCCAAACCTCACTGGTATTGACTGACAATAACTCCTGCCGAGCTGCATCTGTGTCTTATCTGACTCATTCTGTAACTGACTGACATTGACCCCTTCTGCTAAGCATCCTCTGTGTCTTATCTGACTGATTCTCTAAATGACTGCCTGACTATCTGAGCTGAGAGTCTGCTTGTATATCATGAGAGCTGGGCATGTCCTCACTCTGACTCACTCTCACTCTTCCTCTGATTTGTCACTTTGTCTACTCTTCACTCTGATTCATCTCAGATATCACTCTACCAAGTCTTCACTCTCAGACTTCAGATTAACGGTGTGTACTCATTCTGTACTTCACTCCCCCTCTGGATTTCCACTTCCCAGTTACCTAACATGTTCTGACTCAGTCTCCTTCAATATTCTGCATCTGCTGCTTCACTCTTAACTCTCAACTGACTATAAACCCTGAATTAATAACTCTGAAATGAGAGCATTCAACTGAGAATCATTCTGCATCTCTGCTGCTTCACTCTTAACTCTCAGCTGAGTATAAACCCTGAATTAATAACTCTGAAATGAGAGCATTCAACTGAGAATCATGACTGCTTCCTTTTACACCCAAAGAGCTGGGATTAAAGGGATGTGCTACCATTGCCTTCTGGGTTGCCTTAGTTAAAAGCATGTGCTACATTCCAGCTGGATCATACAGGTCTTGAATGTGACCCTTTCACAGAGCTGTCATGTTGCTGGATTAAAATATTAAATATCCCTCTACACCTTTCAAGGTCTATAACAAATTGTATTGGGATTTTGATAGGGGTTATGTTGAATCTGTAGATTAATTTTCATAAAATGTCCATTTTTCCTATGTTAATCCTACCTATTCACGATCATAGGAGATTTTTCCATCTTCTGATACCTTCTTCAATTTCTTTCTTCAAAGACTTAAAGTTTTAGTCAAACAAATCTTTTACTTCCCTGGTTAAAGTAAGCTGGAGATATTTTATGTTATTTGTGACTACTGTGAAGGGTGTTGTTTCCCTAATTCCTTTCTCAGTCCATTTGTCATTTGTACATAAGAGGGCTACTGACTTTTTTTTTGAGTTGATATTATAGTGAGACACTTCCCTGAGTTGTTTATCAGCTGTAGGCATTATCTGATTGATTTTAGGGGGGTTTCTTATATATACTACCATATCATTTGCAAATAGAGGTACTTTGACTTCTTTCTTTCCAATTTGTATCCCCTTGAACTTCTTCTGTTATCTTATATTCCTCTGGCTAAAACGTCAAGTGATTTTAAGTATTTTAAGTATTATTTTGAATAGGTTTAGAAAGAGAAGAAAACCTTGTCTTTTTCCTGATTTTAGTGGAATTGCAGTGAGTTTCTCTTCACTTAATTTGATGATGGCAGTGGGCTTGCGGTAATCGTCTTTATTATGTTTAAGTATGTCCCTTGTATGCCTAATCTCTCTAAAACTTTTATCCTTAGTGGATGTTCGATTTTATAGAAAGCCTTCTTGCCGTGTAATGAGATGATCATGTATTTTTTTTTTCTTTCACTTTGTTTATATGTTGTTTATAAGTTGATTACATGACTCAATATTACTTATTGGTAATGTTTTATTGAGCAAAAATACCAACAGTTGAGGAACTTATAGTGGAGTCAAATAGGGAAATCTATAGATAAATTTGTAGATAAAGGTGTGAATGTGTTGATGTAGATAGTCTTAGGGATAGATACAGAGAGGTACACTCAAAGTCTTGGGAAGTATCAGTATACAGAAAAACAAGAAGACAATTGGGAATTAAAAATGGTAAACATGAAGAAAGAAGCAAAGCCTTTAAATCTGAAGACTTTGTGAAATCTAGGACATAATTTTTACTTAAAGAGCATATTGAGTATTTTCAATTCTGAGTAGAAAAATAGAAAGAAGGAGGTGTGAATTGATTGAAGATATATTTAAAATCCTGCTAAGCAAGCTGTAGAGCTTAACTATATTGTAATAAACTAATAATGTATGGCTAAACAATTTTCTTTGCAGCATTTACTTAAGTACAAGAAAGCAACTTTGTAAAGTTCTGTAATATTTAGTATATGATAGGGATAGTATTTTTCCCATGAGTATCTCAAATGATTCCAAATGAACACGCTTCCTCCAGTTAGGTTTATTTTCCTACATTAATGGTAATAGTGTTATGTTTATGTAGTATAAAATACATGGTAAAGTTAAAGAGATCCAGCTTCTAGATTTACCCATGAAACTTCCCCTGCTAAGTCACTGAAACTCCCTCAAACACTCCATGTTTTTCAAATAAAATGAGAGTTTTGCTAGATTATCTCTATGTCCACTTACAAAACTACATCAAATGATGAGCTGACCTTTACCACTAAGTGTAGCACCAGAGTTTGTAACTTTCTGATATTTCTGTGCACTAGCATGGGACACAATAAATTGTTTATGTCTTTTTCCTACAATCTGAGGATCTGCTATCCAAAGCAGTCATGAAAGACTGTTCACTCATAAATTATTTCCAGAGATTTTCCACCCTTATAGTTGGACCACTGCAGCTGCATAATGCAAAGTGTATTATTTGAATGCCAAAGCTGAGGGTGACTGCCTAAGGCATTCAAGAGAGTATCTTTGCAGATAATAACTCTTTGCATGTAATAAAATTAAACATTCCATACACTTCTTAAACATATATCTATATTCAGGGCTCATAGCTACATAGTTAGTAACATAAGTCAATAATCATTCTCCATACCATATAGTAAGATAATCATTCTATTTTCATGTGTTTTTCAGACCTAGATGAGAGAAGCATCTCTGATATAGGAATGTTTGGGAAACATTACATTTAGTTGGCCTGCTCTTGTATGGAGCATACCTGTGCACACAAAAAATAGATAAAGCATTGTTTCATGTAAAAGAAATATATTACTCTGGAATAATTAATTACTATATTATTATTGGACTATAAAATATCTGTGACTTTAAGTATCTGAGTGATAATTTTGAAATTTAAAATGAAAATATCGTAATCCTGAAATTATACAATTATCTAAAATTCTCAAATCTTCAACTCCTAAAAATAAATTACAAATGTAATTTCAAAATTATCTAAAAGGAATCCACTTACACTTCAAAAAAGTAATTTTATAAACATAAACTTGACAAAATGATTCATAGAGAGTTTTATAAAATACTGAGTGGGAATGACTTAGCCAAAGGAGCAGTGGTTTATAAGAATAAAAACCTGAGTTTAATCTTCAGAACACGTGCACACACACACACACACACACACACAAATCAGGTATGATGGTATATATCTGAAATCTAAAGATATTGAAATTGGAGTTAGAAAAAGATGTCTGCCTGTAAGTTCAATGACTGGCTATAGTGAAGATCCAGCCAATGTGTCACTGTATCTGAAAAGAAATATGGAAGGAACATGAAGAATGACATGGAGGACCTACACACACACACATACACACACACACACACACACACACACACACACACACACTCATACCTATACACCATATGCCCTGAATATGTGTACATATAAGTAGACACATACAAAAATAGTCTATAACATTATACACATTTTGCGAGCATAAACAGTAATATACACCAGAGTAGCCCTTGCATTCAATAGTTGCAAAAATTATTTTTCAGCCAGTAAATAATATTATAATGTAGGTCAATGCTGGTAGCTACCCCGAGTAGTCACTGGGGTCCAGAGAGTAGTTAAGGAATTAGGAATAGAGATTCAATCAGAGAAAGAAGCTGGGAGGATCTTGCAGCTCTGATTGCAGCTCTTACTGACTAGCAATCAGGGTGCTTTTTTATTTACACAGATTTACCAAAATAAAGACAAACACAGGGTTTCCAAGGGGATATAGATCATATCATTTTGCAAATGTCTAAGCAAGTTTAGATAAGACCTCGATTCTTAACTATGTATAATAAAAATTTGATGATTTAAAGTATAACATTGAAAGTTTTCTGAGGTCTAAAAGCCTCTATATCTGACACTTTTATGATCTTTGTAAAAATCCGTTTGTATAGAATTCCTTTTGTTTCTTAGTTATCTGACCTCACTATAATCTGATGTGAGTCAAGATTTCTATAGATGGCGAACCTTTATGCCTAATTTTTTTTCTTTTATTATCATATCATTATGTAGGGTAAAGGTTGTTTAGCCAATCTAACTTAGTTATTAAGTTTCTTTTTTCTCAGATCATGTCACATATGGTCCCCCATCTCATAAACTACATATCCAGGAAACTCTTGAGTGTATGTAGGAGGAGGTCTCTGCAGGGCTTATCAGCTTCTTTCAAGTTTATATTGCCCTTAGTGCCTTATTTCTGAGTTTGCTCAGGGGAAGACACATCAAGATTCCAGAATAGACACACAAGAAGAACCTGGAGTCATAGCCTCATGAAGAAATTCCTAGCATTTTTGTGCTCATCACAAGCTCCAAGGTTTAAGGAAGGTTCCCTAGTAAGTTCAGATAAGGTTAATTCCCTGAAAGTAAAAGGGGCTGTAATAATTATGACTTTCCTAAAGAGACTCAAATAATTTTCTCAAGTAAAAACATGAATGAATCATAATGTAAAAAAGTCCCCTAATAATGCAACATGTAGAGATAAAAAACCAGGAGTGTAAGGCAGCACAATAGCAATGCAGCATTTGGTTCAGTTTTGAAGGAACTGTGTCAAATAGCTGTGCTGATTTCATGATTTTCACTGTATGCATATGTCATGGTTATGCCAGGTCAAAATGAAATATATGTCACTATAGGTAGAAATAATGTCCAACAATCCTCATTGCAATCATATGCTGATATGCCATAATGTACAATCTAATTATTTGTCATCTATATCTCTTTGCTCATTTCTTTTCTAATTAAAATATGATCAAATCATTCCTTCCATTTATTTTCATTTTTCTTACTCCTCCCATACCTCCACTTACTTCATTCACTTCATCTCAAATTCCTGGTTTCTTCTATTCTATTAAAACACACACACACACACACACACACACACACACATTGAATCTGTTCAGTATCACCAGAATGTACATTATTTCTGGGTTTCCCTTGGTATTGGATAATCAATTATGGGGCTTCTCCCTGGGAGAATACCAGTTTTTTTCTGCTCTCAATATCCCTTATTTGCCTGTCATTCTTTGTCTAGATGTGGAGTCCTATGAGACTTTCTCTTTCCACATTAACATGTTGACTGTTGTCATTATTCAGTTTTCCTTAAGTAGCCATATACTTGAGGCATTGTAGACTTTGATTCAGAGCTAAAGGCAATTTAGTCTTTGGCTAATTCAATCCCTGGTTCCTAGAAGTCTTAGGTCTCTGTACAATCTAATCTTCGAACTTAAATCTAGAATGCTTTAACCTTAGAGACTTACTGCTGATTAAGCTCACTCTGACTAGCTCCTTTTGAATTCAGAGCTGTGCTGAACTTAACTGACTTTTCTGTTATCTGATTCAACTCATTTGCTGTTGTTGCTCAAACTCTTCTCCAAGCTTCTGGTTCAAACTGACCTTCTGAGCCAGCTGATTGTTTCTGACTGAAATCTTCTGACTCTGGCTGACTCTGACCTACTTCCTAACTTCTCTGACTGAACTGCTTTGTTGGATTTCAAGCTGACTATTGCTGTTAGCTGACTTTTATTCTTCCTTCTGCTGAACTGCTTCAGTGTCTCCGACACAGGCTGCTTCAGACTATCTTGGTGTCTCTCTGAACTCACTCTCTGTGAACTGAGAGCCTCCTTTTATATCCTGAGAGTTTGGTGTGTCCTCATTGTGATTCAATTTCAATTTCACGCTTCATTCTACTGGTTCTTCACTCTGATTCAATCTCAGAGCTGGGATTAAAGGTATGTGTTCATTCTATAACTATGAACTGACAGCAGTGATCTACTTCTGAACTGACTGCTTCCGTTTAGAACCCTAGAGTTGGGATTAAAAATGTGTGCTACATTTGCTTAACCACAAAAAAATCTCTTTCACTTAGCATTAGCAGGGAGGAAAGGATTGGTCTAACATTCTTTCTACATTCCATCCAGATCACACAGTCCTCTGAATGTGATCCTTTCCCAGAGCAGCCATGTTGCTGGATTAAATGATTAAATATTCCTCTCCAAGACATTATGGACTAAGTTTCCCTTTCATTTTCAGAAGGTACAATTTCACAGCAGATTTCCTAGTTCTCTAGCTTTTACAATCTTTCCACCCCCTCTTCTACAAACTTTCCCTGAGCCTTAGATGAAGGAGGTGTGTTGTATATGCATCCACTCTGGCTGTGCATCCACTCTGGCTGTGCACCCACCCTGTGATCAGTTGCTCTCTGCATTTTGACCACTAATTTACTGTAATGGATTGCTTTATTTAGAGCTGAACATTCTAGTTTCTTGTTTTCTATTGAATGACCAGTTGCATGTCTCATTACTAAGTGCCTTCTACTACAACGGGAAGCTTCTCTGATGAAGGCTGAGAGATGATGCACTCATTTATGGGCAAAGATTAGAACTTAAGGGACAGTTATTACTATGCCCATTTAGCAGAATAAATGCAGTAAGTTCTCCCCTGGGGTCTATGATTTAAAGAACCAAAAAACTTTGGCCAAGTTAAGAATAGCAGGTATGAGTTATGACTTGTGAAGAAAGTTTTAAATCCTAAGAATATGGTTGATTGTCCCCAATATACTCATCTCACTATTGTAGCAGTGGGCATAGCTTGCGGGGTTTACAGCTGACTTCCCTCTCCCAGTAGTATGCATAGACGCTTACAGCACTACTGATGATACCAATAGGAATAAAACTTTGAGATTGGCACCAGCTTGATTTTTCATTGTCCTACGACTCAACCATGTGTTGTCTTTAGCAATATAGTCTTACCAACAACTTACGGGAAGAAACCAAGAAAAATGTCAATACCAAGTAATATTTGGAGGGGGGTCTATGGGATATCTATGCCCAGCAATTTGGAAATAAGCAACTCATTCCTGGCACTGGAATTTTATTTTGATGTTCCATTATATTTGGCAAGGCATTGTTATTTGCTTTCCCCATTACAGAGAAACACCCTGTAAACCTCATGTATATTAATATGTGTATTTGTATGTATGTGCATTGTGCATGTGTATGTATATGTGGTTGTGTCTGTGTATGAATATGTATATGATCATATTATCTAAGATCAAGTTATGGACTGTATTATATGTGTGTCTTAAATACAAGACAAATGAATTAAATACAACCAAGTCAAAGTGTACACTGAATTGATAAATTTGGTTAAGCCATTCAAGAATAGCTTTTCAAACTATTTTGGCAAAATAAATGAGTAACGATTTTAAAAATAAAACTGAGCCAAAAGTCAATGCTAAAATGACTAATATTATAACAAAAAATGTTAATTCTTTAGAATTTTTTTTACCATGAAAATATTGGCTAAAGTTATAAGGAGATAATTAAATTACTATCATTACAATCTCTCAATTATTTTGAAATGCAAAAAATTTTAGTAACTCCATTCAGAGGATCTATTTTTAATTTTTTTTACTTATTTTTTCTGTATGAATGCTTAGCCTGTATGTCTGTATTTACTCCTGTGAATGAGGACATTTAAATGAGGACACCAGAAGTGGATGTTGCATCCCTGGAACCATAGCTGTATGTGGTTGTGAGCCACCCAAAAATGGTGCTTGGAATTAAACCTGGATCTTTGGCAAGAGCAGCAAGTACACCTATGAATCTACAGTTTTTCAGACAACATGAAAAACCAAAACCTGTGCAAGCTCAAGCCATCGAAAACCCCAGCACAGAGGGAGGTTGGCACAAAGTCCTACCCGTAGATGAGTAGCTCTTGATGACTAAGAGTTGCTAGGAGAGGGTTAAAATTACTTTTAAAGAGGGCATTACATTAGATTAGGTATAGAGAACTGTGGATGAATCTCAGAGGAATGTTAGTGGTGAATATGATCAAAATATTTTATACAGAATTGTGAAAGGACTAATAAAAATGAGAAAGTAACAGTTTGTTTTATATATATATGTATTTTGAGTCTATGGACACACCACCTTGAAAGAATCTAATTTCAAAAGAACATTCCATTTTCAAATGTACACAAAGAATAATGTTAAGGATTTTTTCAGTGTATTTAAAGACTTCAGTTTAAGTATACTCCCAGTTTTCCAACTTTCATAACTAATACCTTAGTTATGAAAATCCTAATATTATTATCAATATATAACATTTTTCACTTTAACTTTAAAATAATATAAATATTACACTTACAGATATGTGAGCTTAATGTGTAAAATAAGTTGCATATTTTATTATGTGGAAAATGAGTAACAAATGTTATATTTACTCTTTACTGTTTTGTATCAATTTCTCCCTTTCAATTCTTCTAGGCACATGAAAAGTACTTAGTGATTGAATCTTTTAACTAAGACCCTAAAACTAAATGTGTGGAACTCATAATTTAAGCTAAAACATTCTGTTCTATGTACTTACTGTTTAAATATTTTGTCTAAGACCCTAAAATTAAGTATGTGGAAGTCATAACTTAAACTAAAATATTCTGTTCTATTATTTTAAATATTGAAAGAATTTACCCTGGTCTTGTAAAAATCAAAATATTGTGATAGTGTTATTTTACATGGTAAAATAAATTTCAAAGAACCTAATTCCTGCCAAAAGTTATTAAAGTATTATCTTTCTTTTAAAACACATCCTGTTACCATGGTTTTTCCTCTTTATGTTGTCACTATAGTAACAAAGAATATTATGTAAACACGTCCCCTTTTACATAGAACATATTCACTCCTGAAAATATCTTCTTTCTTATATTTATATACGATGAAACTTCATCCCAGTAGATATTACTAGAAATTTTTATATAATGACAAAATATTTTTCTCTTATTATTTCTTTAAAATTAATTAGCAGAATAAAAAGTGGAAACTGTAGGCATAAAAAGAGAATGTAAGTTGGAGAATGTCAGTTTCAAGCAAGTGTGATTTTATCATTGTACTACACTAATTATTTCCTTTACATAAATTGAGGATAGAATTATTTGACTTATAAAATGTCAATGCAGATGCAGAAAATTATGAATGACAAACATCTGAACTTATAATAATGAAACTAGACCTACAAAAATGAAAATTCATTCATGGGAGATAAAGTAGCCCATTATGAAGTCTGGATGTCCATGACCCCAAAATTTCCCACTAAGTACCATCTCCAATAAGCACCTATTCAGACTTTTTAAGGAGACACATTCACACCATAGCATATTCCATAAATAATCACAAAGCAGACAGACTTTGTTTCTAGATAGCCTATCTGTAAATTCAAGTGAACAAGTTCCATTCAGAGTTTGCCTGACCTCAAGTGAGGCTTTTATCTTTCAAGAACTTCATTTTAACTGGAGAAGATACAACAACCCTGCAGAGATATGCCATGTACCATCTGAAGGACTTAGTCAAATGTTACATGTCATATATAAAATTAGATAAAATTAATTCAAAACTAAAAGGCATCTGACATATCATGGTATAATTCAAATGAAAATAACTTCTCATATATAGACATTAGTGTGCAAAAGGCAAGAAGAGTGTCACTGAACCTTCACTTCTGACAATAGCAAAGTTCATTGGAAATACATCTATGATAAAAGAAATCTGAAAGTATTAACTCACTGCAGGGCGAAAGAATGAGCAACATGTAGAATTGTGGTTCTATTCTCTACCGTTATGCCAATCGCCTGTCATTATAGAATAAAAATCTTACTGAGAATTTATAATGTGCCCTCACCTTCCCTCCAAAATGATTTTTTTCTTTGAAATTGTTTTTTATATTTAGACTATAAAAACATGAGTGCAGATGAAAATGGTGAAAATTGCCTATTTAAATTATCTACATAGAAAGATCTCACAAAGTCAGTGCCTTAAAAAAAAGATTAATTTAAGCACCTTACAAAATGTGAAGAGTAGAGCCAATGTTGGCATATTTAAGTCTTTGTAGTCTCATCTTCTTCCCCCCCGCAAATGTCTATATTCTCAGGTCATATGAATACTTGGCAGGCACATTAGTATATGTTGCCTGCTCCAGAACAATTGCACCCATTTCTTCATGAATGCAAGCTTAAATAGTTGTTATAACCTGAGGAGCTAGGGACATCTAAACTGAAATATTATTGTAAATAAATGAAAAGTGAAATCAAAACTCAGATCCACAATCAGCTTCACTAGGACCAAAGCATCCTCTCCTATGTCAGTCCAGGGAAACCAAAAAAACTTCAATGCTGGCTTTGGAAAAGTCAGAACACTTTCATCAGTGATTAAGAAAACCAAATATAACACCAGTAGCAATCAGATCCAAATAAAGACTTGCTAGTAACTTTATTGGAAATCAATTACTTCACTTCATGTTTACATTTCCAAATTTGGACCAACCAGAAAGAGACAGTCTGTTTTCTAGGAACAAGAGGGTATTTAAGAAAGAAGTTCAAAAGGAAAAAAAAAGTTCATTTTGGCTCGCAACTCTAGGGGCTTGGAAGAACATGATTTTAATCTCATGTGTTGCCTAGACACATGACAGGAATTGAAAGGGTAAGGGGTGTATGTGAAAGACAACTATAAGGAATCGCTTTGTTCTGGAAGTAAGCAACTTTGCTAGAGTGAAAATGCCCTTATGGAAGAGAAATCAATCCATATATGAAGACTTTATCTTCTGGACTCAAACTCTTTGTACTAAGACCAAACTGAAAATTCTGTTGTGCTGGGGAAAGAAGTTCTTACTTATGTTGTTTTTGGAAATACATTCAGACAATAGCAGAACACCCTAACCAATCGCAAAGCATACCGGCTTTGTTTTTAGCCAGTTTTCCTGGAGATGCCCGTGTACATCGGCTCCATTCAGAGTATGCCTGAAGCCTTCTCCTTTTTTCTCTTTTTCTCCTCTCTTCATGATTCCTACTATCTGTTAAAACATAGCTGAAGAGTAGGGGCTTGCTCTTTCTCTTTTCATTATCTTTTGAATATTGTTACAAGAACTATAAGAAAGATTTGATTGATGGTTACAAAAATTGAGCTTAAGTGACCATGGGTGGTTCCAAAGAGGTAGAAATCCTGGCTTGTATAAAGCAAATGCAATTCTCTTACAAAAAGCACAATTAAATCTTAAAGAATAAAAAGTATATCAAGCTGAATTTGCAACTGGCAAGTAAACAGCAATCATATTATCTAGAAAAGATCATGTCAAGTGTTTTTATTTTGTTGTTATTTGAATGTGTGTTGATACTGTGTTACTTTTTATGACGAGACATACAAGCACATTAGTTCATCTCAGAAATTGCACCGAGAGACCAAACAATCATTCCATTCAATTCACACTTGATTAATCATGAACTTAGTAGACTTACTTTAAAGAGCATAGGAGAAGCATGGCAGTAGCATGAGAAAGCTATATTACAAAAAATTCTTATGGCTACATGGGTTGTCTCACAAAGGCTCTATCACTGGAATTCCATCCTAGTCAACCTGGAAGCTCCTGTGTACTCTAGCAGCACCAGGACCAGATGTACCTAGGTAGAAAGTTATATAGTTAAGTGGGTGGTACAGGGAGCACTACTAGCTTCATTCCCTAATGGCTTTATCATTAAGGCCTCTTCCATGTAGGAGGAAATATTCATAGGTCTGAACTTTTGAAGACTCGGGGAAGTTTTTACAGTTGCTCTGGCTTCATGATAGCAGGGTCATACCATGCCGCGGGGACAAAGTTTCACCGTAATACACTTGCCTTATTTCCATTTCAATCTATCACTGTCACACAAGAGCCTTATCTATTGTCAGTGCTCAAGCAAATAATTGATGTCCAGTGGAAAATGATGGCCTTATTGTGAGAGGAAGAACAGATGCCTGCAACTCCAAGACCTGGCTTACAATGCCAGACAAGGTCCTAGTTATTAGAGAAATCTCCCCCCGTCTCTAGAGTAGATGATTTATGTACTAAGTCTGACCCTAAAAGCACTTGCTATACAAAGTGAAGATGCTGACTTAGCTTGCAGTGTCTGAGCATATATCTCTATGCTAAGAGAGAGTCTATAGTAGACCAAATATCTTTATAACTGTTTTAACATAAGCTTCTTCTAATCCTTGTTTCTAAACATTTCTCACAGGAAAACTAACACTACAACAGAAAGTAATAATAGTGAAGAAGTTATGTGACTACTTCTTACCTTTCCATTTCATAATGTAGGTCTATTTATATTTTAGAAATATGATAGAAATTGTTCCAAAATCAGAAAATTAAGCCAAGGCATGTTTGCTGATCTTGAGTTTTTAACTTTTCCCTTTCTCCGTTTAATTTCCTTCAGTCTGTGTCTTCCTGCTCCATATTAATTTGATGCTAATTTTAATGATGAGTCACTGGGGACTGATATAAGATACTATTTTAAACCAAAATTCTACACTCCATTTTCCCCACAAGCTTTCAAATGATACTGATAGTTAATAGCTATTCGAAGATGGGTAAATGAACCAGAGATTAATAAAGAAGCTTATTGGCTACAACAATTAGACCTAAAAGAAGAAACAAATACTAAGAAGGACAAGGAGGAGGAGGGAGGGAAGACAAATAAGAACAGATATTAAATGGCTTTCCATTTAACTTTACACATTTAAATCCTTTTCCAGCTCTTCTTAAATATATTTTCCTGTGAATCCTTTATCTCTTTGTTGAGTCACCTGAATATTTATGAAGGTTCAACATAAGGAGTAAGGATAGGATGCTTTCTGTGAAATAATATATGTAATTAATACAAAGAGATGACATATAAAAACTAGATTTTTTAATGAGTAGATAAATGATCTTTCTAATTGACAAATGACTGAACTCCTACCTTGAAAATATCATCCATTGTGGCTTACCACTTAACCCAAACTAAATATATGTGTATATATATATATATATATATATATATATATATATATATATATATAATGAATGTAGACCTTATGCTGCTTCTTTGTGAACACCATTATAGATACTTATTTCTTCATGAAGGTCATTTAGTTCTCCCATGCCCTTTTTCACAATGGATAGAATATCAGTGCTGACTCTTACCTGTGTCTTGCAATTTGTTGATTCCAAGTGTGTATTTTCTGTAGTTATTTTTGAAATTACTTGGTTATTACACAGCAGTTCTCAGTGGTTATAAATCAATTCCTTAAAGCAATTAATTAAAAAATTTAAGGCAGTTAATCCAGCTGAAGGCCTCCAAACTCATGGATCACCAGCTGGGTTTATGAAAGCCATCTGGCATACAGTGATTTTTCTTTCTTTTTTTTCCCCCTATTCTCAATTTGTAAAATAGATTGTTCAGTCAAAGTCCTCCCTTGAATGATTCAATGCAGAGAATTTTCCCCAAAATCTATCTGATGCTGGCTAAGTATAGATATGTACAGAAATCGACAGTGAATTTTATTTGGCAAATTATAATTACATGTTATGTGAGAAAAAAATACATCATTTAAGGAATGCATTTGAAGAAATTTTTTTCTGCCTGGTCTTGGTCACTTTTATAAGTTTGAGGGAAAAAGAATGCATCTTGATTTAGAAATTTTCAAAACTATAGGATTCAATATATGTTTCAAAAATTCTATTTTATAACTTTTATTTTGGTCTTGAAATAAAATTCATATATTCTACAACTTATCTATGTAAGTAACACAGACCAAGATAATGATAAAAGCATAGGGGAAATCATAAAATATTGAAATCATAGCAACTAAATATGAGATGTGATTATTTTAAGACATACAATAGTGAGCTATTTTTAATTTAACATGTAATCATTATGAACTATGAAAACATATAAAAATATGTAAAAATAGAAAAACCTCTAGTTTTGCATGTTCAAAAGAAGATTTCAAATTTCCACATCATCCCTGTCTTCATATCCAAGTAATCTGATTTAAAAAAGAAATAAAGTAAGACATATACCCTCTCTTCAATTCTGTGGTTGGAATTCAAATCTTGACAAAGCAATGCTCCCCAGTGCTTGCTCCTCTAATTATAGCAAAAGCTCCAAGAATAGCATACCCTTTTCCACTTGCCACAGTTTCTTATTAGGCAGAATGGGAGTTCTGAGGGGGCTGGGGAGACAGACACATTTACTTACTATGTATTCCTCATTCACTGGTATTTATATGCTTCTGAACTTGCCCCATTTCTGCAGTGTTAGAGGGGGTACTTTCTACACCCTTCTTAGAATGAGAGCTATCTAATTCTTAAAGGAAAAAGGAAAGGAAAGGGAAAAGAAGTTACCTTAGTGCATTAGTGATGATTTAAATACTTAAGTCAGTCATTTTATTATTGTGGCTATGCCTTTTTATGATTAATAAGGTTTAATAAATTCTGAAACATGCTTTCCCCAATTTTCTTATTCCTTTCAAATTGCAAAATGTTAAAAAATATATTAAAACTTATGGAGTATGTAGTGTCTGTCAAGTGTCATTTGAAGTTCTTACATTTTCTCTCATGACAATTCATTGCTGTTGTTTATCACAACTTTGTAAATGGAATGGAAAAACCAAAATGCAGAGGGCATAGAAAATTTTCCCAAAACTACATATCTAGTGACAGATGTGGGGCTCAAATCCCTGGGATGAAATTCTAAAATCTCTTCTCTCAATGAGAATCCTAACACTGTTCTTAGTGTCTTTCTGTCTATGTGCAAAAGTGTTAGATGTTAATTTCTAGTCATTCAATACAACATTTTCATCCACACACTCCTGTTTGTGTGGTAGGGTATGGTGTCTTAAGATTTCTACTGTATTGATAGGCCACATGACCAAATGTAACTTGAGGAGGACAGAGTTTATTTCAACTTACATGTTTCAATCGCAACTCTCTTGTAATGGAAATCAGGGCAGGAACTCAAGATAGGAACCTGGAGGCAGACCTGAAGCAGAAGTCATACTTACTGGCTTACTCATTATGACTTCCTCAATGTGTTTTTGTATACTACCCATGCTCCAGCACAGGGGTAGCCATGCCTTCTTTGAGTTGGTCCCTTTCACATCAATCATCAGTCAAGAAAAATCCCTGTAGCCTTGCCTACAATCCAATATCATAGAGACATTTTCTCAATTAAGATCCCTTCTTCCTGATATATCTAAGAGTTTATCAAGTACACAAAACATAACCAGCATAAATGGTATATGGGGCATATGGGGAATGTTTAATATGTATTTGTATTTCCAATTCCAAAGAAAAAAAACTGTTTCAAACAGGACTATTAACAATGGTATATCTGACTACGGTTTGCAAGTAGCATCTTTTTACCAAAGGCAAAGATATATTAGCAACTTTCAAGAAAGGCTATAGAAATTAACCTGTTCTATTACTTTTTCTGATAAATTTATAGAACTGAGTTTTTGAATGTACTGTTAGGCAAATCACACACACACACACACACACACACACACACACACACACACACACACACACAAACACACACAAATGCTAACAATTGTCTTTGTTTCCTCCAATCTTTTGTTACCTCGAATTGCTGTATTAATCTGAACAAAGTTGGGCAAAGTAAATTTTCCAAATATAGGCTAATATGAGTTAATTTAAGCTTTCATTGTCTGAGACCTTTCAGATAGATATTCAATGGTCTATAAAATCATAAAATGACAAAAGTGGAAGGAGTTTGTAAGCCTTTTCATTTTTCCTGTAATTTCAAGAAAGGAAACAGAACTTCAAAATAAGGGATTGCCCTAACAGTATCACATGATTATTGTAGATAATACTTACTCTTCTATTTTTAAAAGTAACTGAACACCATCCCAGCCACAAAAACTTCAACTTATACCCTACAAGATCCCTGGGAAAATGGAAGAGCAGAATCACATACCACAAGAGGGAATCCATGTCTGATACTGCAAGGCAGGCTAGAAACTAGAAACTGAATAGTCAGGAAATGATTTCTAATGATATCCTGTGGTACTCATTGATTAGTGCCTAGCCCAGTCTTTATCAGAAAGACTTTCTCCAGAAGCTGTAGGGGGCATGTGAAGAGGCCCAAGGCCAAAAATCCTGCAGAGCTTGGAGAATCCCAAAGAATAGAGAGGAGGGATTTCCGGGATCCTGAAAGAGGGATCAAGGATACCAAGAGAACAAACTCCATGGAGTCAAGTGACCAGGAGTCTTAGGGGTTCACAGAGACAGAAGCAGCAGACAAGGAGCGTATACTGTCCCCTAAATATAGCTTGTGGTTGTCTGGCTTGATGTTCTTGCAATACTCTACCTACATGGTGGAGTTGGGGAGTCTCTGGTCCTTCTACCTATCTTTAGGACCCTTTCCTCCTGTTGGGTTGCCTGGTCCATCCTTGATATAGGGATTAGTACTCAGCCTTATTCTATCTTATTATGCCCTGTTTGAACAGTAATCCTGGGAGGACTGCTCTTTTCTGGGAAGAATTTTTCATCTTACATTTACTTAAAATAATGATCAAAGCTTTTATATTTAAAACTTCTGAAGAATTTAATTATCAAATGGCTTCAGTGTTTTTCAGAATATTCCCATTATTACTTTTGTATAAAGACATAAAAATGGCATTTCATCAAAGCAAATTATGCAAAACATTCATGAAAAGTGCAAATCACTCACTTGGGTGTTGTGGCACACTTCTGTATTTGAAGTACTTGGGTGTGGTGGCCTGAGTATCAAGGTGCTATGGTAATTGTCATCTCTATAACAAGTTCAAGGTCAGCCTTTATATATGAGACTTACCTTTTAAAAATGTACATTTTCTCCATACAATTTGCTAAAATGGATACAATATAATTTTAGTTTTTCAAATAATTCATGAAAGACATGAAAGAGAGTTTATAATGATTTCTTGGAGGTTTTAAAATTAACATTAATATTTTCTTGTTTCTCATTCATTTGCTTTTTGTATTTTTTCCTTTATATTAAAATACAAATGTTATTTATGCATTTAATTTTTGTCACTAAATTCATCATGACAAAGTCCAAATTGCTGTTAAGTCTCAGAAAACAGTTTTGAAAGTCTGTTGGTAACTCCCTCCCATCACCGTGTGTGACCTTTAAAAGAATTGGACTTTTGTTTGTCTTTTGAAGTAGTTTGAGATGAGTCTCTGCATCCTAATACAATTACTCAGTAACTGCAGAGATACCAAAGGATCCAAAGGACACATGAAGAATTATTTATGAGCAATTTTAAAGCTCTTAGACACACAGTCACAGAGTTTGGAGAAATATATGTAGTATTTATTAGTAAAAATTTTGTGCCAATGTGACAGAAATCTTGGTGTAAAATCCCACTGCAAATATCAGTCCTCAGCTGTCATATGGAAGATGCTGAGCACCTTATCCATCAGGAGTCATTCATTTTAACAATATGGGGATCAACCTCTCATCAAAAGTGAATAACAAAGCAAGGCAAGAAAGATAATCTCTGCCCACATAGTGAACCTAGCATCTGGCGAACTAGAACTCAGCAGTGCTTCGTTGTGAAATTAGGATATTACAGAATACAGACATTGAAAACAAAGAAGGCAAAAATAATCAATTATCTTAGTAATTTCTTTTCCATTTTAAATAATTGCTATTTTAAATCAATGTGCTTTTACTGACTGCTTAATTTACAAAGCAAATAATTTCAAGGTTTCTCAGAAAAAAAAATTGAGAAACAACTCATGCAAGCTGGGTTGGCTCACTTTCAGGAGTGTTAAGAACTTTCATTTCCATGTAACGGTATGATATGTGTATGTGAGACTGGAAGCTGTCCTAGGTAGATTTTTTCTTTTTTCTTTTTCTAATTTTAATTTCTTTTTCATAGAATGTAGAGAAATAGTCCTGTGTGAAAGCTAAGGTCTACTTTCCCAGGGCTACATTCAGAGGGCTGCGTGGTCTGGATAGAATGAATGTAGATACATCTTTAATCCAGTATTCAGAAGGCAGTGGTAGTCCACACATTTAATCCCTAGAAAAAACAGTGGATGCAGATACAGGAAGCAGAAGTAAGAAGGAGTCAGTGTTACACAGGAAGTGTGACTTCAAGTATGCATTTCCATCAGGTCTCCAGACTTAAGTCTTCATCCCCAATAGAAACTAAACAGATATTGAGCAGAAGACTGAGACTCAGGACACTGTCTATAAATAAAGGTGGTTTGTTTTGTTCTATTTTTTTTTTAGATGTAACCTTGGATATATCTTCCCCAGTCTAAACTTTCAAAGTTTCCCCATAGCCAGTAAATGAACTGAATGCACATATTTGGAGGTTCTGCCTGTGGCAAGGATAGGTTGTCTTTGAACATATTGGTCAAAGACGACATTTAATTTGCCCAAGGGTCCAGAGAAAGTTAAGTCTTCATTATATTTGAGAAGAAGATATATAAATGGAGGTAAGTAAACTAAATAAAATATTTTTTCTTAAGAAATATCATATAGATATACTTATAGGAAACTACTTAAAAGTATATTTAGTTTATATATTCTAATATTTTTTCACTTTAAAATCACTCAAAATCATTAGTTGTAAATTTTCTAACTAAATTTCTAAAGATAGAATTTGTGGAAATACAGTAATCAAACTATGACATTTCCATGCTTATTAAGGGAAACTAAAATTCTTGAGCATATATTGGTTTAAATTTTCAATAGCAGTTCAAACAATGTTTTTAAAAAGTGCCTTTTGTATAACATGTTATAATTTATATCAAGCAACAATTTAAGTGTTTAACTTAAACCTACTTATGTAACTCCATCTAGTGTGTTGAGGGGATATTCCCCTATTAAAAGTTCATTCTATGTCTGTATTAAGACTTTTGATTTAAAAGTTATGCAAATGTCTTTTTTTGATTCATTGCAAAGCTTCAATTCCCAGGTCAATGTCCTATACGAGGAGCAGATTACTTTTAAACACTATCAATTCACTATTAATCATTGTTAAACTTTTTGGCAAGGAGTGGAACAACTGCTTAGATAATTTATGAATGGCTGTACCTAACATATATGTTAAGAAACCCTTACTTTACAACTGCTTTTGAATTGCTTGTGATTTGTTAGACCTATCCCCCGTTTCGCCTGCACTGTTGATACTTTAATATAATTTGCATCTTAGGAATATTGTTAATATCAATGTTCAGTGATATTTATATGAATGTATTTTAAAAATTATATTATATATATGTGCTTGAGTGGATGCATGCCTGCCACATGTGTGTAAGAGCCCTCAGAGGTAAATCAGAAAAGGACATAGGATCTCTTGAAACTGGAGTAGCAGGGTTGTGAGCCACTTTCTAGAGGCTAGGAACCCAAGCCCTCCACAAGAGTAATGAGTGCTCTTAAACACTGAACTATCTTCCCCAGGCAGAATTTGTTTATTTTGACCCTTTCTTTATCACTGTGTATCTTCACAATGTCTACATATAAGAATTGATTTTGCACAAGGATAGGAATAACTGAGATTTCTTCATATTGGCTTTTATGGAACTATTTCGGACTCAAATGGCACCTAAAGGTTTCCAGTCAATTATTATGATTGCCAAGAAAAACAAAGATAACCAAACAGAACACCTGCCTCAAGAAGGAAGTATCCATGAAGGTGAGGCCACTCTCTGAAGTGAAAACTGCATCTGAAAGAATTAGCTTGTCTCTTTAAGCAGTAAGGACCCTGTTGCAGAACCAGGGATGAGAAAAGTCATCATCCAAAACTCACATTGGCAGAGACTACTAATTAGGCATACTTCTTGTCTGATGCCTGAATCATCCCCTCTATTTGAATCTAAAAGAGATGTCAGTAGTCTAAAGTGAGACTAGGTTCACTGTTCATCTCTATGATGCTCTCGCCAAAGTAAGCATTGATTTCATCTCATTTCTCTGTGTTTCATCATTTCTCTGACTCTGAATTGCTTTCAGGACACTGCTATTGTGATTAAGCACAAGCTATTATGATTCCAATTTCAGAAATTTTCCTTTGATATTTCTGTTCCATCATATGGGATTCTTTTTCCAATTCTGTCCCTAATCTCTGAGCACTGTGAATAAGAAATTTTAAGAGAGTATATTTATGCATGAAAATTAATTATTATTTCTTTAATACAGAAAGTCATTGTCATATGGATAATTCAACCTTAAGGCAATGATTTATTTTTATTTATTAAGGACATAAATCAGGATAGCCTAATGTATTACTTGCCTTCCCCAAATAAAATAAAACTTACTAATTTAATGATATATATATATCATTACATTATGTAATTATTTCATATATATAAATATAAATATATAATTATATAATTATTTCAACCCAGACACCACAGTGAAATATATTTGTGATCAGACTTTATTAAACGTAATGAGTATACAAATATTCAAAGAAGGTTAATATTTGAGAACCTGGTGGAGATTTGACCTTATAAATTAACTCAAATCATATAAAATAAAATCAAAATGTAAAGAAATAAAAAAATCATAAACCACTAAAACCTTTTCAATGCTGATTAATTTTATTTTCAGTAATAGTTCTCTCAAAAATACTAACATGCATTTACAGCTGTTGCTTTAATAACCATTTGCAATATCATTGTCATCTTGCATGTTATTATTCAAACAATAATCAAAATAATAATATCTCCTTTCTGACTAGTTTTTATATTTATTGATCCCAACCTCCTAAGCATTCCATCCTTTCTCCCTCCAGATATGATTTTGGTCAGAACCCAGTTATGTATAAAATTTTCTATAGCCTTCTTCAGATTTCTGTAAGCATATTACTATTTATTCATAGTGCAAAATTTAACATATTATATGATAAGTACTTTTCCTCTACATTACTAAATTATTCATGAGTTGAAGATGTCATGTTTTATTTATCAACCTGTTTCCAGCGATTATGAATATCTTGTCCATTGAAAATTCTTTGTCAAAATAACATTACAATCCAGTGGTAGTAGTGCATACCTTTAATCCTAGCACTTGGGTGGCAGAGACTGGGAGATCTCTGTGAGTTCAGGATCAGCCTGGTCTACAGAGTGAGTTCCGGAACAGCCAGAATTACAACAGAGAAACCCTGTCTTGAAAAATTCAGATAATAATAATACTAATAATACTATTAATAATAATAACAACAACAACAATAAGAAGAAGAAGAAGAACATTCCAATATCTACTTGAGGTCAGAAAAAAAATTCCAGATCTACCAGTCAGAAAACTCTATTCATTTTAAGCAAGAATAATTGAAAGAAATGCTGATTTTGTAGTTTCACCTGACTGCAGTTGTAGAAAGATTTAGCAGAATTAAGAGAGTGTGACAATAAGTTCTTACTCTGCACATGTAACTACAGAGTAACAAAACAAATGATTAAATAAGAATACATCTAGGTTTTATCAGTCAGATATAAACACAAAATAGATAAAGATGTTAAATGAATAGGCAGTAAGAAAGAGGGAAAATGAGGTTTTGTGGTACAGCTGATGTGGCTAAAACAATTTTGTACAAGAGTGATTGTAATTTGAAAATCATTATAACTTATTTAAATATGTATTGTCACTAAGGGTACATAAGATTCCAGTACAACTTCATCTTACAGAATAAGATTGTTGTGTAGATGTAATTTTGAGACATTTCAATCCCTTCTTGGCCGTATTGCTTTCACCACTGATGCTAAAAAATAATCATTATTTGCATTTATCTACATTTATGTTACTATAGAACTATGAAACCAATTAATTTATTTGGTTGGAGAATCTATCTGATATAGAATTCTGAGCATCATGTCAACTAGACATCAACCATAGAAATTTATTAATACAATGTGGAAGCACATAGACAAGTTTCAAAAGTAAAAAGCCCCTGTGAATCAACAAATAAATGTTTCCATGATTAGGACAGTTTTATTTGCACTGTTTTCAAATTTCCATGCTTTTTACATAATAATATCCCAACACCAAAAGTGTTTACTCTCAAAACTAAACAGAGACAGTAGCAGGTAGACTAAGCCTCACATTCAAAAATATTGTCAATCATAGAACAAAATGGAAGACCTAGAACACTAAAAATTCTAGGAGAAAATATTCTTTTTTATTATTTGGATGATGGAAATATCTTATAGCACATAGGAATCACAAAATAAATAAATACTTTTAAACACAATTGGAAGTGTGAAAAACTGAGGGAGAGGGATAGAGTAATGATAATAACCCAACAAATGTTTGAAAAAAGGCCATTTAAAAACATCATTTTATGTTTACTTAAACATGCATATATAATATATACATAAGTTTTATATAGACTGACAGAATGAGAGAGGAAGGGGATCAAATGAAATTATGCCAAGTGGAAACAACGCTCCATCCAAAAGCCATTGACTATTTAATAAAGACCATAATGCCTATCACAAGAAATCTCCCTATCTAGGTCTTAATAGGAGGATACCAGGAAATTAACAAAGTAACATAGCAATTACCTTTGGTTCTCTCCCAGAACGTGAAGGTAAAATTCTGTTTCTGAAGACACCATACACTTAGAACTTTGGCCTTGGGTAACTTGAGCAGAAACTGACCTGGAAGCCTCCTCACTGAGGACTTAGTCTTATAGTATCTGAAGAAGCTAAATAAGACAAGTTTAAAAAAATCTCAATAATTCTATCCATCTGTAAGGCCTATGATCCAAACAATGATGAACTGGACAAAATATCAGTTGTACTATAGGGGCACTTACAACTTGGGAGTTACCAACAGTGCCTAAATGTACCTGAGACTAACTCAATAGGTGAGAAACGTTTCTTAGTATTATAAAACTATCAACTACACATGACTGATGAGGTCATGGACTCTATAAAAGAACCTACTAATGCTACCTTTTTAAGCCAGTACAATTTCTAACTGCATTCTAAATATGCATCCTAATATCCACAGATAAGTATAGTTATCGCTTCTTATTTAAAAAACTTTATTCTGCAGCAGATGGAAACTTTTACAGAAATCAACTAGTCATATGCAGAGAATTACAGATCTGAGTTTTCTAATCCCTATTGGTACATCATTAACCAATGCTTACACCTAAGGCTCAGCAAACACTGGAACAAAGGGCAAAAAAACCCCTGTAATATCTAAAAAACTAGAGTATTTGCTGCATGTTAGAATCATTAACATATGACAAGAAAGCTTTACCCTTACAATCTCAACTATTTTGTTGCCTAAACAAGACTTTTGTAATGACAAAAATCAATAAGGGAGATTCTCATAAGCCCCCATCCTTGAATGAAAAGCTACAGGCTATTAATCAATATTAAGAGAGGTATAACCTATCTTCTCCAGAAATTAGCTACCTGATATATTATCTAATCTTCATGGATTAGTGGTAAACAAGTACATATATGAGAAGTTCTCTCTCTCTCTCTCTCTCTCTCTCTCTGTGTGCATGTGTGTGTGTGTCCAACAATAGTCATTCAAGAAGAAAATTTCATAAACTTTAAAGGAAATGGGGGATATGAAGAGTTGGAAGGAGATAGAGAATGAAAATGACATAAATAAAATACTAAAATATAAAATTCTCAAAATAAATTTCAAAGTGGAATTTAAAAACTTAAGCTATACTATCCTACCTCAAAAAGAAGATAAATGACTCAGTACTAAATAAATAAAGATGTAAACAAATACTCCACTAAAGTAGACAAATGGATTGTTAAAAAGCTTATGGAAATATGCTCAACACAATTAGTCATAATTAAATAGAAATTAAAGTTGCAGTTTAATGCCATCATCCATCTATTATAGTGCTTAAATTTAAAAGTATTGTTATAGACTGCAATGCATACTCCCATATTCCACTGCCAGGATAAAACTATGGTATAATGGTTTATAGCAGCAGTTCATTAAACAGTTAAACAAACGAACAACCTATGATCTAATGACTTGTCTTTTTCTTTTAGTAAATTATACTACTTACATATTTGGACTTGTATGTAGGTGTATGTATGTATGTATGGGTACATACAGTATTCAGTCAGGACAGACAACTTGGTCAGAAGGCAACTTGGAAGAACTGGTTTTCTCCTTCTGTTATGTGGGTCCTGGAGATCGAAATCAAATCTTCAGGCTTGATAGTTTCCTGCTTTATTTCCAGGGCCATCTTATTATCCCTAATAACTTTTCTTCTTTATATTTACCCCCAAATAATTGAATTTAAACAAGTAGTTACATTCTGACTTTACAGCATTTTATTTATAATCATTGTCCATATAGAAACCATATTGAATGTATTAACTTCCATCTGAGTGCAAAAATGTATTATACCCACAAAATGGGAGATTCTTATCAATAATATAAGAAAGCAACTGATTCAGGAAAACCTATGGACAAAACTCAAAAACACTTGCTGTGTTGAGGAAGCAAGACAGAAGGATATGCTATCCACAAGGTTGTTTTTACAGAAATCAAGAGAATTACAACTATCATGAGAAAAGGCACTTTGGGGATGTTCAGACACTCGGGTTATAGATTATGCTTATGTAAAGCCTTTGGATCATATGCTAAAACCTTTAATTCCACCAGGAATAGGATTGCACACCTGCACCCCTTGGACTTGAGAAGCTGTGGAAAGATGGCCACACAGTAAAAAAAAATCTGCCACAAAATCTGATGATATGGTTCAGTAAGCAAAGATACTTGTCACCAAGACTTGTGTTATTCCTTGGTGGATCAATAAAGAGAGGGCAAGAGACAACAAGAGATGAATTTTATAGCCATAAATATTGTTCCCATTTGGTATTAATCCCTTTGTGAATGTGAAACAAAGGATGCCTTATGTAGCCCTTCTTCCCAACACCATTACATTGAGGGTTGAAGCTGCAGTTCAGAATCTTTGGAGATCCTAAGAACCCATGACCTTTGTCAGATACAAAATGTGTTCATTCCATCCTCTAATGTCAAAAATCTTAACTTGTTCTGCTAAAGTGCTTGGAATCCAGAAACCACTGTCCTCAGACACCGATGAATCTTAAGCCAAGATTCATACTAATGCCAATTTCTCTCTAACTGAAGTTCTTGTGAAATCTGTTTCCAAGTACAATCACACAGTAGTCAGAGAATAGAAATGTCCATTCTACAAGTAAAACAATATTTTCTTTTGTTCTTTCCTTCTATGTATTTACTTGTTTTCCTTTTTTTAAAAAAAAATTCTTTCTCAGGTTTTGTTTTGTTTATTTTGACAGAATTTCACTATTTTGCAAGGTCAAAGGTCAACCTGAAACTAATGATCCTGCTGCCTAAGCCTCGAATTACAGGGTTACAGGTGTAATCCAAGATCATGCCTTTCTCAAGTTGTCTTACGTGATCACACAGCAGGGAAAAGGATGGATTGCCATGGCTGTCTGGTCTTATGAGTTTTCTGGCCTCATTCCACCAGAAGATCTTCTTGCTAACAGCTCCCTGACTAAAATTGCAATGCTCATTGTTGTAGGCTTTTGGAGACTACACCATTCTCAGGCTTCCCTTTTCAGTATCATGGATAAGGCTCTCTGTGTGCTCTTCTATACAAGAACACTCTCCTTTATTACTTTTAAAATCTAGGTGGAGGCCTATAGGGGTGAACAACTCTTGCATTCTGCACACTTGTCACCCTATGTAATATGCCAAAGTTTGTGACTCTTCCAGTGAAGAAGGGGGATGCTCATCTGGTCTACCTGAACTATGTTTCAGACAAACAAAAGAAATTTCAAGACCAAGGAAAAATATCAATATAGCATATGACAAGACATGACATGGAGTTCCCATTACCTTTAAGAAAACATCACTCTTGGCCTCTACACTGAAAAGATCACAGGAAAATATCCAAACAGCATATGATGAAGAATGGCATGATCTTCCTATTAGTTTTAAGGAAACATCACCCTTGGCCACTACACTGAATGTCTTCTGGCCATAGTAGTAGGGCGGTTAGAATTATAAACTCATAGCATTGAGACATAACGCACAAGATTCTCTCGAAGCTCAGGCCAAAAGAATCCCAGCATGGAAAGAAGAGGGAAGCATGAAATCACACCCCTAGCTAAGGATCTATTGACAATTGATAGCTGCTGAAAGTGGGAGAGTTATTCTTCTTAAAGGTATGCTTCTTGTTGTTCAGCTCTGATGAAATGCCAGACATTCAAGAGTATTTTGGCACTGTATTTGATGGGTGAGTAGTGAAGTAGTTGATATATCTGAGAGAAGTAAGATGAAGGGTGAATATGATAAAATACATTCTATGAAATACTTAAATATCTAGTAAATTTAGGAAAAGGATTCTTAGGATGTTAGCAAAAGAAAGATGATACATACAAAGGAAATTAATAATAAAGAACAGAGATAAAGATACAAAGAAGACATGAACCAAGGTGGGACGTGGTGGTACATGCCTTTAATCCCAGTACTCCGGAGTCAGAGGCAGCTGGATCTCTGTGTGTTCAAGTCCAGCCTGATCTACAGAGTGAGCTACAGGAAAGCCAAAGTTACAATGGAGAAACCACGTTGAAAATAAGCAGAAAACAAAATACAAAACAAACAAACAAAAAAGAAGACATGAACCAAAAACAAAAAGTTAATTATTTTATATGAATGAAAGCGTATTCTGTTAATACACTCAATAAAAAGAAAAATAAGAAAAGTTTGGAAAGTAGTGCAGTTTGTAAAGTGTCTTCCTGTTAGGTACAAGGCCATGTGTTCAGTTCTCAGTACTGGGCAAACTGGATACAATTGTCATTTCTATACTGCCAGAATTCAGGAGGTAGATGCAGGAAGACCTGAAGTTCAAGTTCATCCTCAGCTTCACAGTGAGTTCCAGGACTATAGCATAGATTCACACCAGATGTAGACATTGACTCAGGTTAAAAAGATGTTTATTCTTTGGCTAATTCAATCACGGGTTCTTCACCTTGGATTCCTGGAGCATTTCAGCCTCCATATACCACTCTTAAGATGTTAGCTTGGAACTAGAAGGCTTCAGCCTCAGCCTCCTTTTAATCTAGTCTTAAGCCTCCAAGACCCACTACTGACTGAGCCACTTGACTAGCTCCTCTGGTTTAACTCAGTCACTGTTATGGCTCAAACTCTCCTGCCTGCTGCCTGGTTCAAACTGATCTTCTGAGCTGACTTACTGTTTTTGACTGAACTTTTCTAACTCCAGCTTACTCTGGCTGATTCTTTGATTGCCTCAGACTGAACTGTTCTGCTCAGCTTCAGAATGATACAAACTGAAACACTCTTCCTGCCTGACACTGACTTCTTCTGCTGAGATGCCTCAAGTCTTAGTGTCTCTGACTGAGCTCTCATTGTTCCATACTTCCTCAGTTAGCTTCTCTCCTCCTCAGTTAGACCATCTAGTATCTCTGTGTCTTGTCCCCAGTCTGCCTGCTTTATACTGCTAGCCTTGCACTACTGTAACTGACTACTTCTGAACTGAAAATATCACCATGAGAGTTGTGTGTAGCCTCACTCTGACTCACTCTGCTAACTCTTCCTCTGATTAGCCACTTTTCCTGTCCTTCACTGACTCATCTCAGATGTCACTTCTTGTGTGGCACTGACTCTTTCTGAACTCTGCTTCCTGTGTCTGCTTCTACAGTTTTTAACTTAGGGATCATAGGCATGGACCACTACTGCCTTCTGAATACTGGGATTAAAAGTGTGTACCAACATTTCTAACATTCTTTCTACATTTCATGCTGACCATACAGGTATCTGAATGTGATTCCTTTATATGGAACCCTGGAATACAGACCCTTCCTAGCTCTCACACTGTCCTCTTACGCAGGACTGTTTATTTGCAACTTAGATGAAGAGGACAGATTCCTTTACAATAGATTTAAATACATTTTTTAATGCTAGACTATAGCAGATAAGTTGATCCAATATTTTAATGTAATTCTGAAAAAAGACTGCAGTTGATATGGTATGCAAATATTACCAATGTATCAAAAACAGATTTTTAAAATTTGAATAAATTTCTTTGTCATAGAATGACAGCAATTTAAAATGTAGCCAGTTCATTTAAAGTCAGCTTTCATTATTTCAAAATATTAAGTAAAAGTACTTGATAATATATGTCTACTCATCTCATTGCAGAATTAGCAATCTTATTATCAAAATTATTCAACATTTTACTGAAAATGCATTACAAAATAAAATTGTGCATATTCCCTGCACTCCAAAATTTTCATTAGGTTTAAAAATGTCATAAAGCTAAATGGGAAAATAAAATAAATATGAACATTTTTGAAGATACCATTGTTTTTGGGGAGAATCCAAGGAATTATAGAAACATAACTAAAAATATTTGGAACGCTTGTGAAAATAATGTCTGATTGAAAATCAACATGAAAAGACCAATTACATTACTAGAAATAACACAGAAATTACAATTTTATTGCAATAAATAGGGTGTTTGTAAATACTAATTTCACAATGTCACAGGAAAGTCCATTACTTACTAGTTGATATTTAAACATAGCACCATTTCACCTGGAATCCTACTAAGATTTGATAAGAGTTGACAAGCTCTTTCTTCTATATATAGACAAGACCAGAGAAAGTAGAAGAATGTTATCCAAAGTTCCAAAAAAGATTTAAAAGCTATGACAATCCAAGCTGTGGACCATAAAATGGAACGGGGGGGGGGCACTCATAGGAGACACAGTCTGCCTTGCAGGGCTGCATGGGGAAACACTGTAGTTTGGTTAGGAGATAGCAGAAGGGAGCCTGGTAGCTGCCTAGATCACAATAGTTTGCAAGTTTGTAACTTACATTGTAAGTTTGTAAGTTAAGGCAAGGTAGGGCTTGGGAAAGCATTGGGAGTGGTAAGTCTGAATCATCTGATCAGGTACAGATGCATAACAGCTGTCCTTAGTTTGGATGATTAAGACTGAAGTAGTGCCTGCTGCTGTTCATGGATCAGGCGGTGAAAGAAGGATCTTGCACAAACCAAAACAATGATCCCAGTGGAACTACTTACTTTCTCTCAACTATCTTTGACTTCATCAGATTAAACCTCACAAGTTCTCTGTTTCTTTGGTAAAATATATACTGATCACAGACATACATTGTTTCTCACCAAATATAGAAAACAATATCAATATCTCTGATATAATTGGAAAATTTACATTATAGATGTCTATGGCTTTTACAATATAAAGTTTTCCTAAACAAAAACCTGATGGATGAAATAAGTTTGTGAAATTCATCTTAAGATCATAGAATTAATAATTGTTAGAATAGTCATCCATTGCCTTACACATGAAATCAGAATTTTAAAGTATACACTCTTCTTCCTTAACTGTAGATGATAAGTATCTGATACAGTCAAAGAAAGGAAGAACATGACAAACCTTAAAATATAGATAAATGTTTACTATGTCAAAAGGTAACTGGAGGTCTTCAAAAGGTAATAGTAGCAAACCATGAACTTAACAACACAAACAAAAGTAAAATGCAAGTGGAGATTATGACCAAGAGAAGTATACTACTTGTGTGAAGACAGAGTAAATACCTAAAGAGACCAGAACAAAATATATAGCAATAAACTCAAAATTTTAAGAATAGACATTCTTATAAAGTCACCAGGAAAATTGAGTGGAGAAATGTTAGCCCTTTTAGCTAATTCTACTTGGGAATTTGGTGATCCGCATACAGCAATGAAAATTGTTAACTTCATATTATATACAAAATAAATATTTATAATAGATTATTTAAACATACACTAGACCTAATGTTGTAAAATGCATTGAAAAACCTAAGAAAAATTCTATATAAGTTAATTTAGACACAGATATCTTAGATTTAATATGAAAATGACAGTTCATAAAATCATATCTTATTTTTCATGTTAGATACATACTGTATCAAGCAATTGACTGCATATTGAGACTGTCAGGACTGGGTTGTTTTTAATAACACACCATCCTCTTTCCCATGCTACCTCTGATACCTGTGTCTGCTCTGTTTATTCACAGTACTTTAACATTCTAACATACCATCTAATTTGTTGTGTATGCTGTTGATAAACACAGGAGATACTTAAGAAAATAAACTAACTGCATTTAAAACAAGTCTGAAGTGTCATAATTGTTCCATGGGAAGCAGAAACTAGGGAAAGAAATATTAGGCAAACAACGCCAGCATATATTATGGATAATGCTATATGTGTAGAATTGCATGATTTTTAAATTACACATCTTAGCATTTTGATCATTTCAAGCTCAGTTGAAATCAAATAACAATGATGTGTGACTGATTAACATTGACACACACGTCCAGCTCATAGGCTTAGCTTCTTTACTTGTATTGTTTGGCATCCTTTTTATCCAAATATTTCTAGCTAGAACAATGTTTGTCTAGAAAGTCTTTCCCTGCAGAAATCAGACCATTTGTCATCTCAACTGAGGGCTTTACAATGTCAAAATGTATTCTCAAATGACTGGGAAAAAAATGAGACTCTGTTATGTAAAACCAGCTATAATGACCAATTTATCTAAGACCCATAGGACATATTGGGATACTTCACACTGAGATTTAAATATGGAACTCAAACAGGTGACAGTTTGAATTGGAAACATGACAATTGTACAAGTCAAAAATCCTTTATCAGCAAATCTGTGTCAAACTAAAGAAGTCCTGAGAACTATAATGTCTGAAGACTGCACTGTAGTTGTAGATGTAGATGTTGATGTAGATGTAGATGTGGATTCAGGGCAGAGGACAGTTTATTCTTTAACTAAATAAATCATTGGAGCCCTAGAGCATTTCAGCTTCTTTACAATCTAGGCTTCATCCTTGAACTGGAAGCCTTTAGGCCTTGTACAATCTAGAACATTTAACTTGCTAGCCTGGACCTAGAATGCCTTAGCTGTCTGAGTCCTACTGCTAATTAGGCCACTCTGTCTAGCTTCTTCTGAATTCTGACTCTTCTGTTTGAACTCACTCTCTGTTCAGGGATTCTTCTGCTGAGATCTTCTGTGTCTCTATGAGTCTTCCTGAGATCTCACTGCTCTATTTTCTCTGTAACTGACTGCTTCAATTTGTTCTGTTTTGTTCCTCAATTGACTCCAGCCTGCTTCTCAACTAACTCTTCTTACTGACTCCTCTGTCTGCTTCTGTTAACTCCTATGTAACTCCCTTTAACTGAGCTGAGAGCCTATCTTTTCTCAAGAGAGTTGGGCATGTCCTTATTCTGCTAACTCTTCCTCTGATTAGTCACTTTGTCTGCTATTCACTCTGACTCATCTCATAAATCACTTCCTGTGTGACACTGACTCCTGAGTTCTGCTTCCTGGGTCTGCTTCCACTGTTTTTTCTAAGGATTGAAGGCATGGACCACTACTGCTTTCTGAATACTGGGATTAAAGTGTGCCTACATTTAATCCAGACCACATAGGCCTCTGAATATAGCCCCTGGAATGTAGACCTTAGCTTTCACACAGGCCTATTCCTCTACACTGTACTGTGGAAAATCACAAAGGGGCTTATACACATTTTTTGTCCTAATCTTTAAAGCCTAAATTTATTATACTTAATGTGAATTGCATAAATTTTGCTACTATGATAGCAATGAATATGAATACTTTGCTCATATATAAGACATTACACAACACACAATGTGTTATCTTTATGAACATGGAAATTCACAATTCTGAAATAAATCTTTTCTGAGTGTCTCATTTAGGGAATTGTTAGCCTGCATACACTTTTCTTACTTAGTGTGTATTTTAAAGTTGTACAAGTTAAATAGGAAACTACAGTGGTTTATCTTCAAGATAAATTTGATTGAGTTAGAAACTGGTAAAGAATATTTTCCAACTTGACTGTGAAGACATCTCCTACAATCATTAAATTAGGAGAGGAGGCTCATCTTGATGTGGGTAGCACAGTTATGTGTAGAACAAAGAGGAAGAAGAATGACTTTGTAGCCTGGAAATTCTCAGTCTACACTCTGTCCTAGAGACCATAGCCCTGGTCCAAGTTGGCCAAGGAGTAACACCTGTGGAACTGTTAAGCTAAAATCAATAATTTGTGATTTAAATTGTGTGTATGTGGGGGCATGTTTGTGTTACAGCAAAATGTTTATCACTGATGCCAAAAAGTTTCTTTTTTGAGACATGTTTTCCCTGTTGTAACTCTGGCTGTCCTGGAACTCACTCTGTAGATCAGGCTGGCTTGGAACTCACAGAGATCTGCCTGTTTCTATCTTCTGAGTACTGGGACAAAAGGCATGTGCCACCACTGCCCAGAGGCAAAATTTTTAAGAATGACTATAACTAGATGAAGGGATGTTTATTCACAAATAGCAGGAAATGCTGGTATTTCATAACCATCGTCCAGAAGCAAGAATTAGAAGTTCTTACTATAAGGGGAAAAAGAAGAAACTACTTTCTTGGCAAAATTCATGTTTTGCCAACCCTGTGTATAATCATGTGAATTGCTTTCCAGTGAAAATATTCATAAAAGTTTTGCAACAGTAACAAGTAAAGACACTAGAACACAAAACAGAGAATGTGATTCTAGGAAGAGTTCTGGACCTTCCTTTGTGTAGTAAAAATCCTTTTTGCACAGGACATTGAGTAGGAAACTGTCCTTTCAGGCGAATGTTATCTGAATTTTTTATATTTTCACATTGTTTCAATTCACTCTGGGGCCTGTTAATTCTAGATATCGGCAGTTGATCCTGATGAGTGAATAACAGCAAACATTCTGAATAAAGAGTCTTTAGCACTAAAGATCAAGTCTGTCCACACATGCAGTGCCTGTCAAATCATGCACACATAGAGGAACACACCATGCTAGTAAGTCCCGGCAGGTGCAGAGAGAGTGAAGTTTCAAATATGTAATCAGTGAGTCAGGAGAAGTAGACTTTGCAAGTATCAACAAAACTAACTTTAAATACTCTGTTCTTGTGTGCTTCCAAATAAAGCATTGGTTTTCAAATTAATTTTGATATTTACAAGATATAGATGGTACAGTTTTTCTACAATCCTTAGCAGTGTTAAATCCCTCTGTTGCTTTGTCCCCATCTTACAACACTGTTCAAGAGATTTATAGAATATCCCTAAAACTGAAGTGCTTTGGGTTATTGGCAAATTAGAAAGAGGACTAAAGAGGTAAAGTGCTCTTTTCATCACTTCATACTAGGACAGTTAGTTGATACCTACTAATAGATTAATCTTGTCCACTTATTTAAAAGAGGAGGTATCATGTTGCTCAATTACTTCTCCTTTTTCATTGCTATAGTTTAATCCTCAGAAATTAATTGTTAAATTCACCTTTTTTTTCAAAGGAAATTGAATACGGTTTAAACACAAAGAGACTTCTAGGAATCAGAGAAGTTTCTGCTTAACTAGGAAAATGTTTTGTGTAAGTTATTTGTCTGTTGTCATTTATTTGTATTTTAATACTTATTTTAATTTTAAATTATGAGTGCATGCACATGTGTGCACATATGCATATGCATGTGCATGTGTATGCATGTGTGTGTGTATGTGTGTGTGTGTCTTGGTGGTAAGATGTCCAACATGGGTGCTGAGAACTGAACCCAGTTCTTCTAATGAGAACACTGTGTGCAATTAACTGCTCAGCCATCTCTCCAGCTCTGATATTTGCAGTTATTTAATAATATTATATCAGTATAAGCATGCTTCTATTTTATGCTTTTTTGTTTCCACCATTAAATGTTCTTTTTGTCGATATTGCTTTGAATTTCCAGTTCTGGTTATTGTAAGTTCCATTTGTTTGATGTCTGTGCCTTTGACTGTCTCTCTGTCTCTATCTCTGTCTTTCTGTTGATCTCTCTCTGTGTCTCTGTTTCTCTGTTTCTGTTTCTCTGTCTCTCTCTGTCTCTCTTTCTTTGTCTGTGTGTCTGTCTCTCAGAATCTGTATATATCTCTGTTTCTCTCTGTCTCTCTCTGTGTGCCTCTCTCTTTATCTCTTTTTCTCCCCTCTCTCTTTTCATATCTTTAGTTCTGCTATATATTCATCTTTACACCAAGCTATTTCTCCAAAAGCCCTGGTTCCCTTTATTGGCTAATTGTACTTGGAAACTAAGATGTTGGCACTGAGAACACTATTGATCTTGAGGCTCCATTACTTATGGGCCTTTTTAAGCAGATAGAACTAAGCAAAGAACATTCTAATTCACGTATATTCACACATCTATAATTGTATGTGTCACTGACTTTCTAATGGTATCTGTAACATCCTCCTGTATGTGTTAACAGAGCATGAGTTCACACTGATGTCTCCAACTGTAATGTAACATTACAGAGTTAATTCTTCCTTCTTGCTAATCTGTTACTTTACTCTTTGACAGTGAGAATCCTGACTCCAAACACTCACCACTCATTCACTAAATTGTCCCATGCCAACACACATAAAGTTGATTCAGAATTTTAGTTTTACATCTTTTCTCTTTTACTGTTTAGGGATTTCAAAAAGATGTATATTGTGCTTCAATCAGATCCATCCCCATTCCCTCTCCTTCAACCCTTTCTTATTTCCTTCACCATTGTTTACTCCCAATCTCACGTGTTCTTTTATTTTTTAACCCACATAAACCACTTAGTACTATCAGTAGGTGTACTGGTACAGGTTCATCTACTCGCTATCTCAGAAGCCTTCTATTGCGAATAGCTTATTAGATAGGGTTGGGCTTTTACGCCTACCTACTCTCTACATTCTGAATTTCTCTTTTTCTTTTTGATTTTTATGGATTGACCTTTTGTGCAAGCTGTGACAGCTATTGTTAAGTTACATATGCAACTACCTCACTATGTCCAGAAAATACTGATTTACTGTAATAGCCCACTGCCTCTGGCTCACAATCTTTCTTCACGTCTCTGATTATCTCTGAAACACAGAAGTGACTGTGATACAGATTTCTCATTTAGGGTTAGAAACTCCAGAGTCTCTTTCTCTCTGCACTTTAGCTAGTTGCTTCTCTATTTATTATCTTCTGGAAAAAGAAAAAGTTTCCCCAGAGGGATAAGCATTGTGATAATCCGTGGGTATAATAATAGATAAAAGTTGTCATTTTAAGACCATGTCGGTTTAGCAGAATAGCTGTATGAGATTCTCCCTTAGAGCCTATGACCTATTTAGCCACAGGTTCTTGGCATGATAATTGTGCCAGTTGTGGTTTCCATCTTGTAGAGTAGGACTTCAATCCATTTTGAAAGTGATTGGTTATTCTCACAGTAATAATGCCACTATTTTCCCACACGTAAACTACACACTAACACACACACACACACACACACACACACACACACACACTCCTCTGATGGTCCTGGGAGTTTGCTGTGTCTTTTAGTACCAGGCATGGTTTCCATCCTGTTGAGTGTGCTTTAAATTCACTTAGACAGCTATCAGTAACTGTCAAGACATGAGTGCTAGTATTGCTACTGTGTGTGTGAGAGGTCATACTGCTAATTGTTGTAGTTTATTTTTTGAACCCTTCAGTCCAAGTGTGATGACATTTGGAGACAGGCCTTTGAGAGTTGCTTAAAATTAGATGGTGTATAATGGTGATAGTGATGGGTAGCATGATTGTGTTACTCACAGGAAGGAAGACATGATTTTGGTATTTATGGGGGGATGATATTGTGATACAAGCATGGGGGACATGATTGTGATACATGATTGTCATACAGAGACACGATTATGATATTCAAATAGGGGCAGATTTGTGATACTCAATGGGGACACATGATTGTAATACTCATAACATGATTATGATACTAATGTAAGACATGACTGTGGTGTTCAGAGGGGATTAGTGACCTTATCAGAGGACACCACTGAAATATTCCTTTAGGAACAAGAGAGACCTTAAGTTCATTTGTGCATACAGGGTGCTACCAGCTGCCTACTTCCCAAGAGAAGAGACTCAATCACCTTCCATCACTTTGCTCATAAACACCCCAGCCTCTAGACCTGTGAAAAATAAGTTTTTGTTTTATTTTGCTTTTGTTTTCAAATTTTGAAATTTTATTTAAAATAAAATGAAATTATTTCCCCCTTCTCTTCCATCTTTTCAAACCCTCCATGACCCTCCCTTCAACACCTCCCATGCCCCTTCCTCATTCCCTTTCAAATCCATGACTTCTTTTCTTTGATTATTATTGTTACATATATGCATATACACATATGTCCATAAATATACAAATACAACCTGCTAAGTCTATTTACTGCTGTTCATATGTATATAAATTCAGGGCTGACCGCTTGTTATTGGATAAACCATTAGGGGTCTCATTCTAAGGAAAGACTAATTATCTCTCGTACCAGTTTTTAGTTACTTATAGTTCTTGTTTAGGTGTGAAGCCCCAGGAGAGCTCAGCTTTTCCACAAACACATGTATATTAGTCTTATTATTGTTTAGGTCTTGTTCAAGAAGCCATACTGTTAAGTCATTATGGACATAGGTATTCTACAGCATTGGGAGACAATGTCACATGTGATTTCCAGGGCCTCTGGGTCTACCAACCTTTTTGTGCCCTTTTCCATTATGTTCCTGTGTAGGAGTTGTGTTTTTGTACTTGTATAATTAGGGCTGGGGATCACATGGTCAGTTTATTTCAGAATTTTGACCTGTTGTGGGTTTCTTTAACAGTTTCAGTCTCTTTCAAAGAGAAGCTTCTTTGATAAGGGTATATGAGTTACACTTATCTGTGGATTTAAGGATAATTTTTGGAATGCATTTAATAGTTATGCTGGTTTAGTACAGTGACAATAATAGACTCCCTTTCAGATCCCTGGCATTACTATCCCATTATATTATGCTTTAAGTGCTATACATGTTTTCCCTCATGTTTAATGCTCATTATATCAGTTAGACAGCTTTATTGTACCATTAGGATATGCGTGCCACTATTGCACCTTTGGGCACATCTTACATGGTGGTCATTGTTATAGTTCATAGGGTGAGGACTATTGATTGTTTCCCTCTCCCAGCAGCTTTCCCAGTTCCTTCTGGGACACTGAAGCTAGAATTTAAGGAGGAGGAATCCAGGTCAAATCCAACTCAAATTACTGGAAGTCTGGTGCTCTAAATGTATGCTGCCTTTAGCAATAGTGTGTTGCCTTCAATCTCTGAGAGGCAACCTAATTTATATTGATAGTGTGTATTGTGGGAATCTGTTTGAACTTGCTGACACACGCATATGCCACATCACACAAAACAAAAACAAAAACAAGCCAACAAACAAAAACCAGAAAGGAGGTTTCTCATATATTGGGTTTTTGACTAATAGACTGTGGCCTTTGATGGAAGTATTTTTAGCCCAAGTAGCATTACTTCATTGAGTGTGTGTGTGTATATATATATATATATATATATATATATATATATATATATATACACTACTGTGCATTATATGTAATTTTAGGTAAATATAAAGTGATTTGATTCCTCAAGGCTTTTTCAAATATCTTTAGTACTATCTCTTCTTTCTCTCCATTTAAGCCTCCCATCCCTGTTTTTTTTTTCTATTCCTGTTTCCCATTGCCTATAACCTGCTACTGTTTTTAAGCTACCCAGTGTTTTAAGTTTTGCTACTTTGACAGCTTGAGCTAATACAGCAGTTAGTAGAAACTCCAGGTCCAAAGAATATACAGTAAGAAATTTGGTTTCTGCTCCTAAAAATGCATGGAATCTGATCTTAGTATTTGCAAAGTGACATCCATGCAAAGAGATGCACAGGCAGGTGACTGCTGCTTATACAGCCTGAACTATTTTATTATGAATATTCTTTGCTTCAGCTTAAAAATTCTCCAGAGAGCTTTGAGCTGCTGAGCTACAGCCCAGTGACTTGCAAGGTCCTATAATCTTTTTATGATTTAAACAACAGGGAAGCACAATCATTTTAAATTGAAATGTTTGAACATATATTTCCTTTAAGCTAAATAAAATTACCACTCACCAGGAATTGAATTAGTTAAAGATGCATACACTCTTGGGGATAATTGTTACTCAGTAATATTTTAAACAGTACTTAAAATGTCCTTATATTACTAATAAAAGTCAGTCAGCCTGAATTAAAAGTCTGGGTAAGCCACTAACTACATATGACTAACTTACTTTTAGTAAATATTTTTAACTATTATTTTTTAAATTTAACTGTCTTCATTTCACCATCTATAAATACAGATCATGGTTGTATCTAGGTGTAGTTGTATGCTGCTGGGTGGATCAGCAAGGAAGACAAGGAGGCATTTTCATTTGTGGAAGCCCTGCCAGACCTCAGCAGAGGGAACCACCATCACGGCAAATGTCATACTGGACAGTGAAACCCTGAACGTCTGGGCTCAGGTGTTTTTAGAAATTCAGAACTGCTCAGGTGCAGATCACAAGCAATCAAACAACACCCACATAAATCCAACACCTGTAGACAATAACAGAACAGAAAAAGATCAAAAGGATAAAAGTTGGAATGGAAAAACTGCTCAGGTGCAGATCACAAGCAATCAAACAACACCCACATAAATCCAACACCTGTAGACAATAACAGAACAGAAAAAGATCAAAAGGATAAAAGTTGGAATGGAAGAACTCAAAGTATTGCTATTTGTAGATGACATGAGAATACACATAAGTGACCCCAAAAATCCACCAGGATACCCCCACAGCTGATAAACACTTTAAGCAAATTAGTTGGATACAAAATTAATTCAGAAAAATAAGTAGCCTTCCTATATAAAAATGAGAGACTGAGAAAGAAATCAGGGAAATAACACTTCATACAATAGCGTCAAATAATATAAAATATCTTGGGGGTAGCTCTAACAGAAAATGTAAAGGTTTGTATGATAAAGTTTCAAGTTATTGAAGTAAGACATTTGTAGGGCTCCAGGCTAAAGAGTGAAGTTGAAGCGGCGGGTGGTCCACGTCCCCTGGCGCTAGCAGGATAGCCTGCGGACTCCTTTACTCTTGAAGCCCTGGAAGCCGCTACTTAGCAAACAGATTGACAAAATGTCTGCCTGCCCTGTGGTGAATCATACACCTTTGTCTCTGCAAAACGCCATGAATATTGTGGAGGTTGGCCAGGTGGGCTCCTCCCCCTGCCATGCTAATTAAGGCTTCCCTGCTCAAGCGGAGAAGCCAAGCCCTTATCGGGAAAGGTTATTTATTGGGAAGAGCCCCTTGAATAAACGAGTTCGGGTCCATCAGATGCTGTCTCCTCCTTGTGTTCGTTCTCAGCAAGCAGGGGTCAGGCGGCGCCAAGTGGTCCAAGGAACTCACGTCCCTCCTGGCTCCCCGGTGCTTCCCCACGGCTTTCGGCTTGAGCCTCTTGCCCCTGGCCAGGGCGGGGACCAAGCGATATTCCAGCCAGCTCTGGGCTGGGATAGGGCTGTGGCAGAACGTGCCGGGGAAGACAGAAAAAATAAAAACAACAGACATTGAAGAATATACTAGAAGACTAAATTATCTCCCATGTTCATGGATCTGTCAGATTTATGCAGTAAAAATGGCAGTCCTACAGACAGCAATCTACAGATCCAACGCAGTTCCCATCAAAATGCCAACACAATTCTTCACAGATCTTGAAAGGAAAAATTTCAGCTTCATATAAAAAAAAAAAAAAATCAAGGATATCTCAAACAATTCTGAATAATAAAAGAACTGCTGGAGGTTTCACCACTCCCTATTTCAATAATACTAGAGAAAACAAAACAAACAAAAAGAAAAAACAAACAAAAAAAAAACCATACATGTTGATCAATGGAATCAAATTGAAGACCCAAGCATAAACTTGCACACCTACGTACATCTCTTTTTATTATTATTTTAAAAAAAGACCAGAAATACACACTGGAAAAAATAGCATCTTCAGAAAATGTTGCTTATCACCCTGTACAAAAATTAACTCCAAATGGATCAAAGAACTCAATATAAAACCAGATATAGTGACTCTAATGGAAGAGAAAGTGGGGAATAGCCTTGAGCCCTGGCACAGAAGACTTTCAGAACAGAATACACTTAGCATAGGCACTAAGATCAATAATCAATAAATGGGACCTTGAGAAACTGAGAACCTTCTTCATGGCTAAGATATTGTCATTCAGAAAATGAGTCAGCCAAAGTTTTTCATCAACTCTACATTCAATAGAGGACTAATATCAAAAATACATAAAGAACTCAAGGAATTAGATATCAAGAAAACAAGCCAATTAATTAAAATGGTGTAAGATCTAAACAGAATTCTCAGTGGAGGAAACTCAAATGACTGAGAAACACTTAAGAAGTTTTCAACATCCTTAGTCACTAGGGAAATGCAAATCAGAAAACTACTTTGTGATTCTTATCATGCACCTGTCAAAATGCCTATAACCAACAAAATAATTGATAGCTCATGCTGGCTAGGAAATGGATGAAGAGAAATCCTCATCTATTGTTCATCTATAGGAGTGGAAACTTGTACAGCAACTATCAAAATTAGCATGATGATTCATCAGGAAGATGTACCTCAAGATTCAACTATACCACTCTTGGACATATACTGAAAGGATGTTTCATCCAACTTCAGAGACACATACTCAACCATGTTCATTGATGCTCTACTAGTAACAGCCAGAAATTCAGAAATTGAAAATAATCTCAACATCTCACATGAGAAAAATGAATTAATAAAATATAGTACATATACACAATGCAGTATTACTCAGCTACTAAAATATGACATCATGGAATTTGAAGGCAAATATAACTAAAAATACCTATCTGAGTGAAGTATCCCAGACTCCGAAAGACTATTATTGTATGTATTTTCTAATACATTGATATTTTCTGAGAAAACAATGATAATCAAGCTATGAGCCATAGAACCACAGATGTGAGATGTAGAATAAGGGACTAGAGGTAACAGATAGATCTCATGAGGTTAGAAGATAGCTAGATAGGTGGAGCGAAGAGAATGGGGGGATCAAGTGCAATCAAGAGGGGAGAGGAAGTTGTGGTAGTGAATACAGGGAGAGACAGCTAAAATTAAGGGGCATTTGAGGGATAGTATGGAAACCTCCATACAATAGAAATATCCCCAAATATATACATCTATGAAAGTGATCTAAATAAAATTGCCCAAAAATGTGAGAGACAGAGTTCCAACTGTCACCTCTTGTCACCAAACAATGCTTCCAGTACGAGGAATCCAGTCCCACAGGAATCCCCAAACAACCCAAGATGTTGCCTTGAAGAGGTTGCTCTTCAGAAATGAACAGAAAGTTCCCTTTATAAATGAAAACACCTACACAACTCATTAAAAAAAATGAAGATATGGAGTCAGTAACTACATGGAGCCTTCACCCTTATGTTCCAGCATCTTTGGTTCAGGAACATACTGTGTATGGTCTCAAATGAGAAACGTAAACACTAAATCAGCTACAAACCTTACATACAGTGGTTTACTGCTTACAAGATATTCTAGGGCAATGGTGGCACAAAGCTTGTGGGAATATCCAATCAATAACTGATTTGTCTTAAGCCCACTTTATAAGGGGAAACTACCTAACAGTGACCAAGAACATGAAACTAGATAGTCCATGGGACCTAGGTTAAAACCATATAATAATGTTTTAAGAAATGAAAGAAAAATGAAGTGGTAAATGATTCCTAATGATATTCTACTATACTCATAGGTCAGTGCCATGTTCAGCTCTCATAAGGGAATCTTCATTCTCCAGCAGATAGGAACAAATGTAGAGACCCACAGCCAGGTACTGCACAGAGAGTGGAGTATTTAGCCTTAAATGTTATGTCTCCATCAACCTCCTCCCCCTCCAAAAGCTTAGGGAACACTTTGGAAGAGGAGGAATAACAAAGAAAACAAGATGCTCTATATCAATATGAGAAAAGCTTATATGAACTCACAGAGACAGAAGCAGCATGAACAGGACCTGCACTGGTCTGCACCAGGACCCTTGTGTATATATTATGGCTACCAGTTTATTCTTTTTGTGGGATTCCTGAGTGTACAAATGAGTTGATCTCTGATTTTTGTGCCTTTTCTTGGACTTTTTTCTTTCTGTTGGTTTGTATTGTCCAATTTTGATGAGATAGTTTTTCTTTTATCTTATAATATCTTACAGTGCTGTCTTTCAAAAAGGAAGAAAGGAAAGACTGGAGGAAGGATGAAATGAAGGGAGGGAGGGAGGAAGGAAACCCTAGCCACTAAGGACAAGATTAACAACTGAACTGTCACTTTTACCTGCTGGGAGAGAGGAAATCAGTTTTCTCCTGTAGAGTATCACTGGGAATATCAATCACTCCAAAACAGGCCTCGTGTTCAAGAGTAGTTGATCAACATATAATTTGACACCACATTTTGTGTGTGTGCTTTTATTTTGTTACAGTTTTGTGGCTGTTGTTTTAACATAGTTTTGTTTTCTTGGTTGAGGGGGTTGTTATAGTATTGGGCTTTTATTTCTTTTTAGAAAAAGAAATTAAAGGTGGCTGGGTAGGGAAGGGTTAGGATCTGGAAGGACTTGGGGAAAAAGAAGAATATGATCAAAATATATTTAAAATTAAAATTGTTTTAAATAATGTAAAATACAAAACTGATAATAATGAAATATAGAAAAAAGAAAAAAACACAGTCTAAAAAACTGAGCTTTGAATTAAGTACCAATACTCTATTTTTCTTATGAGAGCGGGTCCCCTAAAATGTTGTACAGAGGTTATTTGAAGGATTACTTGAATTGTATTAAATCGGCAGACTATTGTTTGCTAATTAGGAGAATTTCAATCTTAGTGTGGCAGATTCTTCTCTAACATCTCTTACTTGGTCCATGTTAACAAAAGTCTTGAATCATGCTTTGTTAATGTTAATGTACTACATGCTGGTTAGTTTGTTTTTCAAAATTAACCCCATTTTACCCAGGATTACATTCGAGATTGCTGCATACAATCACGCGATTGCATATTGCTTCCAGTGATCCTGTTAGCTAAATAGAATGCACATGTTTGTAAAGTAAAAGAATGGCATGGAAAATAGACACTTCATGGGAATTCTATGAAGATATGTTAGAAGTCTACAATTTATTTTTAGTACATTAAAAACAAAGCCTAGAAATGCTCTGACATGTCATATAGAACACATGCGATAGAAGGTGATCAATAGAGGGTAATCTCCTTTCTCAATGGATAAACGCAGGACTGAAAAGAGATAAGACTTTAGTCTTTGTTCCCAAACTTTTCATGTGCTTTTTGCTCCTTCTCGCTGAAGATGCTGGGGACAATAGTGTTATTTCCTAAGAGGAAGTATGTATCTGTATGGGCTATTACAAGAAGCTCTGCTGCTTTGTCTCAGCCTTTCCTGTGGTGGATTCCATTATCTGCAGTTCTATTGCCTTTTGGATAACACCTTGCTTCTCCTTGGATAGAATCTGTATCTGATTGTTCCCTTACTGTGGTGCTTTGTGGGTTATTCTGCCTGTGACTATACTTCTTTGCCTCCAGATGGGGGGCTTAGAGCTCTTGAAAGATTTCTTAAACCCACCTTCTGTTCTATTTCCCATCACTGCCCTTTTTGAGAAGCATTTATTCTGTATCCTGGTGTTATTTAGTGTTGGTTCTCTTCATGTGGCCTTTTACAACAGTTAATGGGCAGTGATGGATTTTGAAGCTTTGGATTTGATTGCATTTCTTTAAAATTAGAGGTATGTCTCAGGAAAAAAAAAGTTGATCTCAAAGTAATTTTTCCAGTTATGAGTTTTATATAATATGAAAATATATAAGTAAATATATATTAAATATAAAAGTAAAATTACAGTCTTTATGTATAACTTGCAAACAAAAATGAAGTATGGGCACTTTTTACAATATTGTATTTTTCCTGAGATAATAGTTTATATTAAATTATTAAAAATAGACTTCACTGTGCATGTGTTTATTAACAGGAAATAATTATAGATGACTCAATGTCATTTTAATTTAATTGACTCTCAAAAACTTATTGTAATCAAAGGATGCAGAAAAGACAACTTGTGAGTGAAAGATTTAAAACTGATAAAAGGAGAGAGCCAGTAACTGTGTTTCAGTTGTTTAGAGCAAAGAACTGGTGTTATGATGTGGATGTTCATTAATAAAATGTGATAAATGATCATAAGACGGTGATGGGTACTACTTATTTAGATTCAAACACAGGACTAATTCTTTAGAATCCATTTTATTTTTTAACTGAATTTATCAGGTTTTACAAAGTATTAAAAATTAAAATCCATTGAGAGGACAGGAGTAAAATAAAAACAACGGCTACACAAAATATTCCAAGAAGGGAATTGCGATGACCAATGCTCAATTCATTACTGCTTCCCTTGCAAGAGGAGAAACTTCATGGCATGGACTGGATGTCACAGTCATCAGGATCAGTGCTCGGTAACTCTTCAAAAGAAAGTAATTCATGAAACACTCCAATATCTAATAATTCACTGTCATATATCAAAGGTTTTTGTTTCTTCTCATTCCTAGATTTTTCCAACAAAACTCAGTCACTCTTTTTTATCTATAGTATGCAGTTTAATAATTCTCATAATTATTTTATTTTTCTACATACTTAAGACAGGTTTCATTTTTCTTTTTTATTCATGTATATTCAATGAGTAGACATATTATTTTAAGCTTAAAAATATTAGCTAATTAGAATTGCCTTTAAAATCCACCACATTTTATGCATTTATCCCTTCAGCACAATTACAGTTTATGATAATAAATTTGGGTTTCTATTATTCAGAGAATGATTCCATTATTTATAAAGAATTGATAAGATTGTATATGCTAAGTAATTAGAGTATAGTCTACATACCTAGTTAAGTTAGACCAATTTACATGTTCCTACTTTTTTCTAAAAGTAAATATCACAAACCACATATTAATTATAATGCAATAATTAACTGTCTTTACGTTAAACTCACCATTATTTTGATATAAGTGATTTGCCCATATATTCTGAGTAAGTAATATGCTATTCTTAAATTTTATTATTATTCAACTATATATAACTTACTTTGAGTTACTAGGAAAGACTACAGAGTGCTTGTTCATATGGACTTTGGCATTATATAATCTTTTTTTAAACCTTGTTGAGCTAATGCTATCATTTGCATTACCTTAAGAAAAATTATTAGCTTCTTTGTGCTACACATGCCTCTTTGTGTTAACACACAGGTCAAAAAATTAAAGGATTTACTGAAGCACTAACATCATAGTACTGAGGTCAGCAGTTTTTTCTGAAGACGTCTGAGTTCTTCAGCACTGATTTCTAAGTGTCTCTGACCCCCTATCTACCTTTTTTCCAGTCTGTATAGGACAGAGAGTCTCAAGGCTTGTATTTAACTTTATCTCTACTGTGCAATAAACACAAGTAAATCAATGTAAACACATCTCTTCATTTTCAGGTCCCATTATCCTTACCTTTTCTTATAGTTAGACTTTTAGAGCAATTGTCTGCAAGTGCTGGTATGAAATTTTGCTTCCAACTACTTCTCAAACATTAAGAATGATGATCAGACTTTATCCTGCTCTACAGGGGGTCTACCACTAGCAATGCCTAACTTTGCTACCAGCAACAGATTTCTTTTTCATTTTAAATTCTGTGGTCCTACATTCTCATATAGTCTTCCTTTTTTTTTTCTTCAATTTTTTGACTTCTATAACTTTTAACCCAATTTCTTTGTCAAACTGGCCCTGACTTTAAGATCATATCAAAGTCTGAATGTCTTTTCACATCTCACTCAGCCTTCCCTGTTGAATGCCATCATTGTTTTTGAGGGCATCAAATGGCTTGACTATATTTCGTAATTTTTATTTGACTAGTACCTTTCTTATAAATCCTATACTTTGATGTTAGTTATATATCAAAGCCTGAAATTTATCATAATTTTCTGAATCAGAGCTCATAAAACATGTCTTTCCCATCTAATTCCTTACAACAGGCTTCATCTCCACTTTATTGCCATATCCTCTTTCTCTGTGTTTCAACACTGCTAGAAAGTCATGCTTTCATCTTTGAGTATTTCTGGAAGGCTCTTCCCCAGGGGAAAGACTAAGTTTAACAAACTCATAATCAAACTTGAAAATTTCCTCACTAGTGACTTTTATGTAAAATCAAAATCAGTGTGTTAGGAAAAAATTCTAATTGTTTCATTATCCTCAAACATTTATTTTTCTCCCATATTCACAACATTCTGCTTAGACTTTTAGTCTGTCAGATGAAAAAATTCCTTAAAAATTTTTCTTTTGTCATTTATTATTTGTCTTTCAAGTTTCAACATAAACATTTAATTAGAGAAAATTTTCATAAAGTTTATGATTGTGCCTACTAATTTGTATTTTAGCACTTGGACTGTCCTTCATGTTATTTATCACATGCATAGGAGGACATGAAGTTTGGGATTATTCCTGTAACTCTAATCCCTGTACTTACATAGAAGTCTTTCCGCAGACTAATCCTCAGTGACAGTGTCAGTAGCTTATATTTTTTGTTGAGTTTTCTGTTCTATCCAGAAAAACAAAGGGAGGCTTCCCAAGCCTGACACTGGGTTGTGTAACATATAAATTTAGTCTCTTGCTCTCTCTCCCTTTCTCCCCATCTCTTTCTCTCTGTCTCTCTCTGCCTCTCTCAATCTCTCTCTCTATCTCTCTGCGTTTTATATGTAAAATAATGTGCTTTTCAAGCACCCTTCATGTTATTTCTCTTCCCTCTACTCTCCTCTGTTTTTGCCTCTGTTTGATCTCCCCAACTAGTGTCCCTTTCATTTTTCCCTTTTCCACTTTCAAAGAACATTTCTCCTTTTGTTTTCCTCTCTAGAACTCCTCTCTTCACCATAGTCCCCTTTACTTTCCTTGTTTCTGTGATTGCTCCAGGTGATATATTCAAAAATTAGGACCCAGGAATCACAAAGAAGAGATAGCATGCATTTATCTGTGGTCATAAGGATAGAGAAGGACTGCCCATGGGGTACCCAGTCCCAATTGATTCATCTGCTATATGACCCCTGTACATAAGGCTCAGGGTGGAAGAGAGGGCAGAATGATTACAGGAACCAATAGATCAGGACATCTGCTGTGACATACTGTATTTGATGTATGACAGGGAAACTGTACTGTTATGAAGTCTCAAATCTATGCTCACCTTCACAAGGCCTGCACAGCCACAAAATATCACAGAGCCAAATTCCAAGATGAAAAGCTAAAACAAATTAATGGCTGTTGAGTGGAAGAATCAGTCTTCTTTAGGTATGCACCGGTGGTAGATTATCCTACATGGCCAGCCATAAAAACACACATATGTGAACAACAACAAACCAAAAATTCAGAGGCTCTCTCTCTCTCTCTCTCACCTGCTCTCTTTCTCCCTTGCTCTCTCCCTTGCTTTCTCCCTCACTCCCATCCCCATCTCTGTATGCTTCTGATAATAAGTAAAGAGGAAGCTGTCATGATTTATACAGGAACTGAGGGCGATGACACGTGATGACTTGGAGGCAGGGAGAAGGATGGTGGTAAACAACAGTACTAATGTGTGAAATCCCAACCCCCAAAAAAGTAAAAGTAAAAAAAACAAAACAAAACAAAAAACCAGGGAGACAAAAACAAAATCAAAAACAAACTGAACAACAACAACAACAACAAAAAATAGTACTTGGCTGTTGTGGAAGTGCATTTGTAGTTATGCTTTAAATAATATTTCTGTGCACTGTTGGGAAAAGGGATGCATAGGCTTTGGTGTTTTGTATTGTTTTGCTAATGATCTGCATGTGCTCTCAGTAAAACACCTGAGGAGTTCTGAAAGAATAAAAATACCCGAGCTCAGAGGTTCTCCTGTCAAATATGCATTGGCCATGATGGTGGTTCCTTCTGCCGAGATCTGGCAGGCTTCCATGTGTGAAAATCCTTGTCTCCTTGCTGAGCCATAGCAATGCACTACTACAAGTGGCTGTGCTTTTTATTCCCTAAAGTCTAGTACGTGACGAAACAACTGCCCCAACTTTAAAAATACTGAGTCTAAGAATAATACTTGTTTAATCAAATAGTTGCAGGATTAAATAAGATGATCTGGTTAAATATTTCCTAAGGATGACATATCCTGAAAGTTCATGAAATTGTGTTAATTAATGAGAAATAATTCTTTTTTGGGACAATCATTCTTTTAATATTAGCAGGCAACCATTTCATAATGGTGAAAATACATGTTCAGTCCATTTGTAATGGTCAGATGTGAGCTTTGCTAATTTTACCTGCCTCAGTTTCTTCACTTTTAAAATAGGATTGCAGTATCTGGTAAACTACAAGGATAGAATGAGGCAGGGTACTTAAAACATATTTGTGATGAGCACTCAATGTAAATTGATATAAATTATAATAAATACTTATTTTGCCTATTTTAAGAAGTGCCAAAAATTTATTTAAATAAATCCTTCTAAATTGTCTTCATGAAATTTTTTCTTTACTCTTTACATTTTTAAAAATGGTTTCTTTTTCCTTATTTTTTTTTAAATTCTATAGTCGTAATAGTAATTTTAGTGTATTTCTTCTGCTGCACTTCCTTCTTATTTTTGTCTTTGCAAACATTTTGGAAGTGAGAGTCCAAAGATAAATTATTATTACAAAATTTTTTTCTCATTGCTTGGCTTTGTAAAAAGTCTCTGGGGCTTCCTTCACTATTTTAAAACCTCTACTACTTAATGTTTTTCACTGTTTCAAGACCTTAATTGTGTCAAGTGATATTCAAAATCATCTTTCTAGTCTGCAATTATCTCTCAAAATTACAACCCAAGCTTCTAAACTTGTAGTAAAATGCTGGCTCTGAACTGTCTGCATTCTTAACCCCAGTACATCCCCCATACAATCTTGAATGCCAGGAGATGTCCGCCCTGATAAGCACCTTTGTTGTCCTCTCCCACTCTTCCCATTTCCAAAGTTTACCCTGTGTTAAAAATGGCATCTTAATAAGCATCTACTAAGTATACTCTTCCAAGTCATTTTGCTCCCACCTTCTATCTGCACAACCTAGAATGCTAGAATTAACATCTTCTTAGAATTAACATCTTTTCATGAAATTCTTGGCTCTCACCTGTTTTTAACAACAATAATTTACATCAAATCCATATACAAATATTTTATTCAGGTAGAAATATAATTTTAATTGGCATGAACAACTTTGATATATATATATATACATAGAGAGAGAGAATATATGCAGCTATTAATAGAAAACATAAGATGAAAATATAAGCTATTAGTATAGGATATCTGTTTTGAAGATTGTATCATGAAATTTTTTAAACTGTATCTGCTTTAAGATTATCCAGGGTAGAATATTATTTTAATTTTATGTTTCAAAATTTGATACCATTTATTTTTTGTGCTTTTCAGACACGAGATACTGAACAATTGTTCAAGTGAAGATAGATTGGTGCCAGCTTTGACTATTTACTTAAATGTGAATATTGAGTGGATGGCAAAATATATTAATCTATTTATGTTTATCCTCATTTGTTTTTCGTGATATCAAGCTTATGACAGAGGCTGTTATTCAAAATATATTGCCAGGTAATTGATTTATATAATTTTAAAATAAGTTAATAAAAACGATTATTCTTAAAATACTGTCCCATGTCTTGGTCTCTATTTTTTTCCTGTGATGAGGTATTGAAGTTTGTAGACAGGTCAATGGATTCCAACACAAGTCATTACTCAACACCTAGGAACATTACATATTGCGTACCAGAGATCTCTTCAGGTTAGCAGGTGGAATTAATAATCAGTTTAACTGGAAACTAAAACATTGTACCGGACTGTACATGTAAGAACTCTATAACTAGTTGGGTGGACAGATGGCCCAGGTGCTAAGAATATTTTCTTTTTCTCCAGAAAGTCAGATTTCATTACCACACACCCATGTAGGCAGCTGACAACTGGCTGTAACTCCAACTCCATGGGATCCAAAGCCTTCTACTGGCCTCCATGGGCAGCCACACTCTCATGAACATAATTGCATATAGACAGACACCCATAAGTGTGATGATAGAGAGTATTTATGCAGTCATTATTTATGAAATGTGGAGACAAAATAAAATGTTGGAAGCTGCTGATAATTTGATGGAAGGATTTCTGACCTTTTAGCTTACAATATTGTATTTGTATTATTTAAGCCACAATTATTTTGTGATAATTTCTTACTTAAATGTGAAATTTACATAAAGATCTTGACTTCATATTTGATATCCCATTTATTCCATTGTTTTAGCTTTTACTGAATTAGAGATTAAATCTGGATTTTGTATGTACTAAGCACACTAGGTAGTATATTCTACCACTAGCTATACTTCCAGCCTTAAGACCTATTTTCAAATCACAACTACTTCAGAACCTACTAACTCCTAGTCTTGATAGGCTTTTTCTAGCACAAAGAGCCCCAATCTCCCACCTTCCTCTCATAGAAAGTCATATTTTCAGGTCCATTACAGCAGTATCCACTCTCTGGTACCAATTTATGTCTTAGTTTGCTTTTATCTTGCACCATGGCCAATAGCAACTTGAGGAGGAAAGGGTTTATTACATTACTTAATTGCTTCTCCTGGCTTTGCTTAATTGCCTTTCTTGTGTAGTCCATGCCCACCTGCTCAGGGGTGGCACCACCCACAATGGTCCAGGCTTTCCTACATTAACTACCATTTACAAAATGCTTCAAAGAAATGGCCACAGGCTAATTAATGCAGACAATTCCTAAGCTGAGTTTCCCTTTTCCAAAGAGTGTCAAGTTAAAAGTGGAGGCTAGTTAAGACCGTAAGGATAGGAGAATACCAAAAAAATGTGGTGAAAGAACAGAGCATGTAAGTGACAGCAACAATTCTGAAAATATCAACATTGAAAAACATATGAGCAGGATTCAAAACATACAAGAGACGTAAATTTGTATTTTTAATGTTAGAGACAATAATCTCAAAGAAGATATAATAAGGATGTTTATTAGATTTGTATTTCTTGAAAGTACAGTGAATAATGACCATGTAAGTATTCTAATCCTTGAAATTTGTCAATATGTCACTGTCATTTATGAAGGTAAAATAAAGACTGTAGACAAATTCTTTAAATAGATACATTATTCTGATTTATGCAGGTGTACTACAATCACAAGATTTTTATAAGATGAGCCACAAAGGTAACATGTAAACAGAGGTATAGTTGAAAACAAGAGTGGGAGCAAGAGCAAGAGCCAGAGAGGATAAGAGAGGATGGTACTGACTTTGAAGATAGAGAACAAGCAAGAAGTCAAAGAATACAGGGAGCCTTTATAAGCCCAGTAAGATAAAAAAAAAAAAAAAAAAAAAAAAAAAAAAAAGATTCTCTCCATCCTCCAGAAGGAATCAGCCTTGCTCATTCTTTGACTTTTAGAGCAATAAAGTTATTTTCACATAGCTGCTCAGAACTGTGTGAGAAAAAAATCTTCAGAGCATGTAATAGTGTATTATAACAGCAAGAAATAGACAGCAAGTAGACAGATGAATGGACAGATAAGAAGATAGAGAAACAGGTGGATAAGATAGAATGAGGTAACAACAAATCTTCAATTGGAAGAACAATAGCGTTTAAGTTTCAGAAACTAAAATATTAATAATCAGAAAGGAGTTAGAACATTTGAATAATAAGGCAAGTTTCTATTATCAAATGGTGAAATATAGAAATGTATCACATATACTTCACACAACTCAAAAATAATTATGAAATAATAAAATGTAAGCTAAGTGACAAATATCTACTAAAACTGAGATAGAAAAATAAAGGGTATAAGATTAATATGAAAATAATTTATTAAAAACAAATATTCAAAAATTTTAAATCAATCACTGTAAGATAAAATAACATTTGCAATTTAAGAATGCACATAGATTTCATACAGTTTTCTAACTAATCTCCAGGTTGAAAATAAAGCTTAAAATCACAGGTGCTTTAGAAATAAGTAATATAAAAAACTAAAATATAAATGTGAAATGTAACCAGAATATATCATATAATTATAGTTTAAAGCATTAGTAAGATTCTAAATACATTTGCAGTAATAATATATATATATATATTAATCATCAACTCATATATATGAATCAGAATCAAATACATCTTTTGCAATCTGAAATTGTTATTCTGAAGTAATCATTTAAATTGTTTGAGATGCCTTTCACATACACACTCTTCAAATGTCAGCACTTAGCCTGCTTTTGGGCCCTGAAGGAATCGAAACACTTAACCACTCAAGATCTTTATAACATTTTAAGATCAGAGCTACTCATGTTCATGTAGGTATTCATTAATTTCACTAACAATGTAGAATGTGATCTCACCATTAAGTGAGATGATGCATCAAAGATCATACTAGTCGAAAACTGATTCCATTAAGAAATAGATGCCTTGCTTCAGAAGGCTAATGCTCATAACAGAGGCTTTTCTCCATTCATTTAGCTAACTGGACATTATACTTTCACATATTACAGTTGATGATATGTATATGCTTTGTATCACAGATAATTTTGATGAACTCAAAGTTTATGGAGTCTTCTGGAATGCTGTAGCAATCTATCCTAGTGAGATACATATTTTGGCTAATGATATGTTAGATATGATAGATGATATGTTCTTCCCAAAGGAAAAACTACAGCTGATTGCAATAAATGTACAGTTCACATCACCAACAACTTGCTGCACTTTGTAGATTTAGGGTCATTGGAAATGTACTAACAATACAGTCTGATAACTGACAAATCAGTAATTGGGAATATAACGTCTTCTTTTTAGAAATACAGGGATTTTATAGATGCTTTTAAATCATAAAAGGTTTGCTTGTCACCCATAATGCTGTTCATGACAAGCTATAAAACAAACCACAAACTTCTTCAGGAATCCATAAACTGGCCTAAAAATCCCTCAACAAACTTTCACAAATGTCCTTGGTTTCTCCCCAGAATAAAATGTAGATGTCCAAGTCAGCTCAAGAATGGGACAAATCACAAAGACTTACTCTAGGAGCTAGAAAGGGAGGCTAAAGTTTCAACAAAGTAATTTGACAGCTATCATCAAAGGCAATGTATCTAACTCTGCCACTTTAATTGGACAGAGTACCTGTTTGGACAAATTGTGTACATAAGACCAAAAGGCTCTACTCATAAATACTAATTTTGTCCCACAGGCATAAACACATTCCAGATACAGGACCACCATTACAATGCACGATACAACTATCAAAGTGTCTGGTTTGACATAAAATAACTTCTTTTGCCCTGTTTGATAAACTCACATAATTCTAATTTGACCAGAACAAAACAGAACAGAACATTCATTTCACAAGCTATATAGAAATGATTGTGCTCCCATGGCTTAGGAAAGAACCGCAAGTTGAATGTAATGATAGAATTGGTGCAGAGATCTGAGTATGACAGGTCCTTTTTCACTGTAGTTGTACATTACTGAAGGACACAGTGTATCATAGAGTCAAAACTCAACATGATACAGTGGATCACAACTTTATTGTCTCAGTCCAGTAAAGGTTGACAACATGGACATTTCTGTGAGTAAATAAAGCAAAATAAGCTTTATTAAGGAGACTGTAAAAAGTAAGAAGTCAAAGAAAAATGAAAAAAAAATCTCCTGAGAAAGAAAACAGATTCCAAGTGAGGAAAAAAATCCCTGAACCTCCTTGCCTAGGAGTTTTTAGAGGGACATAGAAGAAGTGGGACAAAGGCTGAGGGGATGGCTGTGAGATTGGTTAGTTCTCTGGGCTATCATGTATTAAGAAAATAGAAGGCCTATTCCACTGTATATTGTTTGTCTGGCCCAAGCAGATAGGGATAGTTGAACTCCTGGCCACATTGAACAACAAGACTTTTCCTGGGGAGATGTTTGTCTCTGACTCTGTCTCTGTCTCTGTCTCTGTCTCTGTCTCTGTCTCTCTCTCTCTCTCTCACACACACACACATACACACACACACACACACACACACTTCTCAGTTGAGAAAGGGACCACAGCACTCCACAGTACAGATACTATCAAAATACAGCTTGGTAAACCAGTGAATTTTATTGGCATTACCTACAAGAATAAGAATGTAGGATTACTTACAGGCGCAGAAATAACTCAAGATAGCTGCATAAGCAAAGCCTTGGGTGGCAGCTCACAAAAGCTAGAGCGCTGGGGCACATTAAACAGCCTTCAGGCTGGTGAGTGTCTTTCCAAGTAATTCAGCTGCTCTGTGTGCTTTCCAGGTAGGTATGTTGGCTTTAGCTTCTTTGAGGCTGCCTAACTGTTTTATGGCTCTCTGCTTTTTCCAAACAGCTGGGCTTGTCAAAGAGCAACCCTCAGCACTCTTTCCTGTTTATATATACTCTTGGGAATGGAGGTGCATAATGAATCTGGTCAGTTTTAAGGACTTCCAGAAACTATTTTGAGTTGTTTACTTTCTGTTTTAATGAACTTCCCTGCAGGGTAGAAGGTTTCAATCTCAGAGGAAATTGCCTCACAACAGTCCCTGTTCCATCTCTGACTCAAGGTGTGTTGGTTATTGACCTTGTTTATTAGTTACTTGGTTGGCATTACCAGTCTCCAATCTTGCAAGGTCTGGCTTGCTATTAATTACACTGAGCTATCTTTGTTCCACATGGCTACAAAAAATCTAGCTACTGTTGTTTTTAGTTGACTCCTAGTCTATGGGATCATTCTACAAATAGGTGAAGGCTTTTTTAAAAATCAGTTATCCTTAATGCTGTTTTGCAATTACCTTAAGTAGAATCAAGAATAAATGAAAGAGTAATAATTTCTTAAAATAGATTCCTCAAGAGCTATGCTGAGAAGATAACCAGCCTACTTCCACTGATCTAGACCATGCCCTTCTTCATATCTAGTCAGTTTTGTTATCTAAATCATAACCATAGCCCTCTTGTTCATTTTTTTCTCAGTGATCAGACTTTGCCATTTTAACTCTTAATCTTCTTCTGCATGTTGGCCCCCTTTCTCACTACAGCATATGTGGGCAAATAAGAATTTTGATCATAGGCCCTTGTCTCTTACTACCTATGGAGAACTTGCTAGCTCTTGTCTCAGAATGAGGAAACTTAGATTATAATATCCCAAATGACACCAGAAAGTTCAGCTTACCAGGTATCATGGCTATGTAAACTAATGAAAGTAATTTGGCAACCAGACATTGCATTCTAGCAAGGAGAACTTTGAAAGTGTCGCCACACTTGTTCAAAACTGATCAACTTGGCAGCCCTGAAAGTCCTGGCAAACACCTGAGTAGTTTATGCTTGTGAAACTCGTCTGCTAGGATACAGAGAGTCTCTCATGTTTCTGCCTTGAAATGAATTTTCTCTGATGTCACATTTCAAACCTATAGATAATGTTACTTTCAGAACATTTCCTTCTGTCAGACACATCCATAATAGGAAAAGGAGTCTGGAATGTGGAAACATGAAGTTTCCTTTGCTGGTATTTAGGACTCATAACTTGGCATCCAGGAAGCTCAGAGAGATGATGTACCAATCTGTTCAAGACATAGTCATGCTTTTTAGATTGCACAATCAAGAGGGAAAAAAATTGGGTCAAGCAACAAGGGCAGTGACCTCTCATTGAAGATCTAGCTCAAGAATTGGAGAAATTTCCTATGTGGCTATCTGTTATTGGAGTAAAGCATCTTTAGCATTAATAGCTTTATGAAATCCAATGAGAATGAGACCATTGGACTACTATTTTACTCTATAGAAAATGGCACAGTGCTAAATGCTTTGAGATATATAAGCTCAGATGAGTTATGGAGAAGCAAATTTAATTAATGTTGAATTTGTTATTCCATACTTCAGTCCCCCTCATTCCACAGTACATGGTGACCCATATCATAAATAGTTGACAGTGAGTCAGAACTCCATCAAGTTATTTAAGGCCAATGTTTTCCAAAATAACACGGGAAGGAGATAATGGTAATCTTGTAGTCCTTGGTGATGTGCTGATGAAACATTGAGGAATATGCATTATTGTCAGGTCCCTATTTCATGTATACACTGAGAAACAGACAAAAACATACAGTAGAAGACCTACTTTCAGACAGGCAGTTTTTGCCTCCTGTGAACCTGTAGTGCCAACTAGACTCATTTACTTCCATTTAGTAGGTGGAATTGAGATACTCTGGGTTTGGGTTTATAAATCAACTTCCACAGAGACCTAAACATTCTTTATACTCCTTTGCCTAGTAGAACTTGTTAAATTATATTTACGAATGGCTGGGAGAATCACATCCTTACAAATTTTTCTAGATCCTTATTTGTCCCACACACACCTGAAAACTGAGCTTGGAAATACTCATATATGAATCATTATCTTTATTTGTTGTTTTGGTAGCTAAGTAAAAACCATGAATTATAATGCTTGGAAAAGTATTAACATGTGTGTAGCCTCTTCATCCTGGCTTGGCTACTTAAGATGAAGTCTCCAGTTTGTAACACTTCTTTACCAAGAAAGATTGCTTCATGGTACCTATTGCATTATGTAGCATTTTCTTAATTCATCATGCACTCTTCTGTCTGTTTAAAATTTTGAATCTTATAATACCTAACCAATCCTATTACACTATAGCTAATTCAAAAGTGGGAGGAATGTGGTGCTTTGGTGTTATAACAAGTTATAGGGTAGTATCAGACCACCTGTCATAGTCTGCTGAGAGGGAAGAACCACTGGCCATGGAAGACTTGAAATAGTTGAAGCTGGTGATACTGTCTCTTCTCTTTGTGAGCAAAGAAATTAGTCTAGAAAATTAGACATGATTCCTACTGAACTCAAAATTTTACAAGCATGGAGGTGGTTGATATTCTGGGGTTGTTACTTGTGGATATAGTCATTATTAAGCTACATGCTACCCACAATGTAATGGAGATACCTAGATGAAGTACTGTTATGTATCACTTTACAAAATCAACATTATGAATAATCATCAGTCACGGGTTTACTATTATTCCCTTGGTCTAAGCTTTCTGTGGCATCTTATTTATAATTTAGTTAACCATGCTGGTTTCAACAAATGCATTTGTAACTTTTATTCCAGAGAATACACAGGCAGATGATAGAAAATAGAGCCACAGCACAAAGAAAAATGTCCAATTAAAACTACTATAGAGAGCTTATATCCCCAGTTAGCATATTTAATTGTTCAGGGACCTCTCTGATGAAAATTCTCAATGGAAGACAAACTTGCTATTGATTTTCTAGGATCTTCTCTCTGAAAACACTTAGACTTTCCCAGCAGAATGTATCTGACATCTGACATCTGAAACTAGCCTTCCCAGTGAGCATAGTGAAAAACAAAAGACATGGACTGGAGGTAAACATACATATAGAAGAAAATCACTCTGAATTTGTGGCATATTGCATAGTTCTTCTACATAGTTAGTCTCTAGCTTGAGTGAGTCAGAATAATTTTGACTGTTTAGCAGAATAGGAATGATTATTTTTTTTCACTTAATAGACTACATATGCCTTCAAAATAGTAAAGTTTGGGAGAACATGTGTAAAGTACCACCATCTTTGAAGGATATACTGTTTGAAATTCATACAGAGCTCTTCCAACCCACTCATCCCTTGTGAGAGAAAATAATCCCAAATCACACAGATAAACTGACAGTGCTGTCAAATATCAATGAGCAATTCATCAGCAGTCATAAACATTTTATCTTTCAAGAAAAACTGAAAACTATCCAAAGTATCACTAAATGACCCCAAAGTTATAGAAAGACTTAAGGAGATCTTTACGGGTTCCTTTGAAATCTTTCTTTTCATGTTTAATGCCTCATTTTTCCAGACTCTATAACTTCACTTTAATAACTGTCTTTATTATTCCAGTGCACAGTAGAAATGAAGACAGCCTTTGTACATGATTTATAAAATGTATGTTACCATGGAAACAGTACTTTAATTTTGAAAACAGGCATCTTTGTAAAGAACTAGATAATTCTAATAAGAAATGGCCACAAATGGCAGTATACGTGCTATACTGTGACTGCTTCATCTTATTTAAGTTATGAAGTATATTAATTTCATCACTTTTCCTAATAGTACTCAATACAGATATATCTGTTGTCTTGAAATAGTTGAAGACAAATTAGAAATATTTTTTTGAAAAGTCCCAAACAGATAAATGAGAATAGGATTAACACAATTCAATGAAAATGGATGAAATTTTCAGTCTTTATTTTTTTTCTCAGGACAATGATCACACTTTAAATTATTAAGAGCTAGATTGTATTATGGAAATAGAATGGCTAGGATATCCATAGCAAAGAATGCTATTGTCTTTCACTTAACAATTGGCAAGAAGACTCTTCTCACTAAGTCAGACATGCAATAAATTCTGAAAAAAACAGCTGAGCTACATCAAGGTGCCGGGAATGGAGATAAAAGAAGATATAAGCAATTCCTCCAGTACTAGAATCCTCTAGACTCTGAGTTGGGAATATAAATTCATTGCACATTAAACTAACCATTATTACAGATGAGTTGCTTGTTGAGTACCATATGTGAAGAAGCGCAGTCATCTATTGGAAGTTAATAGTCTCAAAAATGAAAAGCTTTACATATTATTAAAATAATGAAAAATTGGAAATCCTTACTTTGTTATAAGTGATATTAAAAAGTAAAATATACATTTTCTATTATTTTGGTTTCTCAATAAATGTAGCAATTTCCTGTGTATTTATATTAGACTAAGGACTAGAAATGTAATATTTTGTATTTTTTTATTAAACATATAGAAAAGGGAATCCATGATTTTGACTTCACAGCATCTATTCAGTTTCCAATAAATAGTCAACTTTAACATAAGGAGCTAATTATATTGCTTTAAAATAGATAAAATAGAAAAAAAATAGATAACTGGTAGCCATTATATATAAATGAGTGGTGTATAGATGTAGGTTAAGAAAAGAAAAGAAATACCCAGACGCCATGCCCAGACAAAGGACTGCAAGACAGAGAGAAAGAAAGAAAGAAAGAAAGAAAGAAAGAAAGAAAGAAAGAAAGAAAGAAAGAAAGAAAGAAAGAAAGAAAGGAAGGAAGGAAGGAAGAACCTTTCAAAAATACCACTGACTTTATTTTATATTAGACATCTATTGCTGGGCATGGGGCCTACACTTAAGAGTGATTTGTATACCTAGTGAGATTCCTTTGGATGCAACTAGTTTTTCATTTGCAAATGTTTATCAATTAGAGGTAGTTCTTGGTTTAGGAATTGGGGACTTGTACCCACTTTCATTCTCAGCTCTGGTATCATATCAAGCTAAGACCTATACATGCTCTGTAATTTACAGTCTCTATAAGTTCCTATGTAAATTGGTCCTGATGTGTTTAAAAGGCCTTGTTTCCTGATGTTCTCCATCCCCTTTGGCTCTTACAATCATTCTACCTTGTCTTCCCCTGGATTCCCTGATCTGTGAGAGGAGGGAATTGAGGGAGACATCCCATTTAGGAAAGAGTGTTCCAATGTCTCTCACTATCTGTACCTTGCCCGGTTGTTGTTCTCTGTATTTGTCTCTGTGAACTGCAAGAGGTGGCTTCTCTGATTATGGCTGAGCAAGATACTGATTTATGAATATAGTAGTATGTAATTAGGAGTCATTTTGTTGCTAAGTTCCTTTAGCAGAGCAATAGTATTTGACTTTCCTACCACTCCAAATGAGTCAGAGATAAACATATTGTCACATATACTGAATCTGATAGAAGAGAAATGGGGAATAGTGGGAATAGTCTTGAACTCATTGGCACAGGAATGGACTTTCTGAATAGAACACTGATAACAAAGGCACTAAGAACAATGATTAATTAATGATACCTTATGAAACAAAACAAAACAAAACAAAAAAACTTCTGTATGGCAAAGTACACCATGATTTGGATAAAGTGGTAACCTACAGAATGATAGAAAAAAAACAAATAACCCAATTTAATATGTGGTGCATTTTTAAACATAGTATTCTCAAAACAGAAAACACAAATGACTGAGAAGAATGTAAAAAAATGCTCCACATCCTTTGACTCAGGGAAATGGAAGTCAAAATTACTTTGAGATTTCATCTTTCACCACTAGAACAATAAAAGAAGTGACAGCTCATGGTGACGAGGATATGAAGTAAGTGGATCACTCATTCATTAAGGAGTAAAAACATAAATATCCACTATGGAAAAAAGTGTGGCAGTCATCAGGGATCTGGGAATCAATCTGTCTCAATATATAGCTGTACCACTCTTGGGAATATATCCAAAGTGTGCTTCACTCTACTACAGAGATTTGCTCAACCATGCTCACTGTGGCTCTATTCCTAATAGTTAGAAATTTGAAATAACCAAAAATGCCTGTCAATTGATGAATGAATAAAGAAAAATGTGGTACACGTATGCATGGAATATTATTGAACTGTTAAAAAAAGTGAAATCTACAGGTAAATGCATGGGGCTAGAAAAAAAATCATCCTTAATTGGGTAACCATAACCTAAAAAGACAAATACAATATGTATTCATTTATACATGGATGCTACCTGCTAAGTCTTTAATAAGCAATCCATGTAACAATAGAGGGTATGTATAGAGTAAATGACTAGAAGGCAGGGACTAGATCACCCTGCCCTGGATAGGTAGTTATGTAAGGATAGGTTGAGAGGAGCCTGGAATATTGGGATGAAAAAGGGAGTGGGAGGGAAAAGGCGGCAAAGGAGAAATTTATGATCAAGGGCAGCTAAAACTAAGGGCTGTTTGAAAAGTTGTATGCAAACCTAATACAACAGAAGCTTCCTATAATGTACACATATAGGAAAGTGATCTAGATGAAATCACCAAATAATGGGGAATACGGAGCCACAGCTGGGCAGCTCACACTGCCAAATAAAACCTCCCTATCTGAGAATGGGTTACATCTATTTAGTGGTTTTCCAAAGTGGCCCTATAGGAACCCCACACAAAACCAACCTATTTCCAAAGCTATTGATTGATCTCTACAACTGATATGGGTGTATTGGTGAAGGCAACACATATACTACTTATTGAACATGGAGAAGTTGAGCTGGTACCAATCTAAAGCCTCCCCCCGTACTGACTAGTGTGTATGGTACTGAAAGATACTTTGCATACTACCACAGGAGAAATATAAACATCAACCCATCTACAAAACCTTTTATCTATAGTAGTGACTTGTATGCAAGATGCACTAGTACAATAGTGGCACAAATCATGTGGGACTAATCAACCAATAACTAACTGGATACAAGGCCCACTCCAGGGTATGGAATCCATCTCTGATATTGCTCTGGCAGCCAAGAATATACTGTATTTTAATTGCATGGTTTCTATCAATTTACCTTGAGTGCACTAGCAAAAAGGAACCTCCATTTGAGGGAGGACTTACCTTAGGATATTCAATAAGACTCAGTCTTAATCAAGAGCAGACAATTTCAAGTCTCAATAAACTGAAGCCTTTCTTTTTAAAGCTGGTTTATTAGTAGTATGTGTTTACTGTTCAGCTTATTATCAAAACTCTCACATTCATGATACTTTTTTAATTATCTAAGTAAAGTAAAACCACCACATTAGGGCAGTCAGTAAGGTTAAACATGCAATATAGATAACACATTAAGTATTATTATTACTCGCTGTGTCTTAATTTTAGTGTCTGGTTTATTGGAATAGCATGAAAGATCTATTTTAATGAACAACAATAATAAAAAAAATTTAAATCTTGATATCTTTTTTGCTACCAGAGTAAAAAAAAGAAAAAGAAAAAATTGCAATGCTAGGTGGTGATGGGGCAAGCCTTTAATCCAAGCACTCAGAGGCAGAGGTAGGCAGATGTCTGAGTTCCAAGCCAGCCTGGTCTTCAGAGTGAATTCCAGAACAGTGAGAATTACAACAGAGAAACCCTGCCTTGAAAATAAAAACAGGAAAAAAGAAAAGAAAGAAATCTTACAACTTGTAAGTCATAGAAACTCATTATCATTTCATTTTTGTTGCATTGAGAGATTGAGAAAAAAAGAAAGCATTGTTCTATAATGTCAGAAAGAAAGAAAGAAAGAAAGAAAGAAAGAAAGAAAGAAAGAAAGAAAGAAAGAAAGAAAGAAAGAAAGAAAAAATTGTGACTGATCACATTACATTTCATGTGCTGACATTTAGAGTATGGTAAACTCTTATGAGACATATAAGTGCTCTGCTCATCTCAAGGCATGCACTGAAACACTGACTTCAGAGCTAAGTGTCCATTGCCATCACTCAGGGTCCCAGACAGGAAGGGTTACCTTCACAGACAATGAAAAGGGGGGGGGGGGCTGGAGAAGAACTGAAGGAAAATGTTACATTGATTTGTTGAAAGACAAACTAACATTAAATGGAAAATGTAAACACTGTACGTTTTCATAGGGAGAAACATAATTAGACAGCAATCTTTAAAAATGAGACTGTTTTTTAGAATAGTTTATCAGTGCCAACACATCTTTAAATAATGGCAATATCATGCTTTTGCAATACTAATTCAACAAAAAGTTGTCTCACCTTCTCTTATTGAATATTAGTTTTAAATTATATTATTATTATTATTGGTAGTAGTAGTAGTAGTAGTAGTAATAGTAAAAGTAGTAGTAGTCAGGTTTTTGTTTTTATTTTTCTTGGATATATATCAGAACATCACATGCAATTCCAATGGTGGCCAGAAGAGAGTATCAGATAAAATTGTAAGTCATCATGTAGGTATTGGAATTCTAATTCTGTCCTCTTTAAGTGCAGTCAGTGCCCTTAACCACAGAGCCGTATCTCCAGGCCCTAGAATAAATACATCTTATTAAGTGGTTTTGCTATAATTATCCTTTCTATTATATTGCAATGAGTCTAACACTTATTCATTCATGTTTTGTTGATCTTCCCTCATCTGATCCCAGGTCTAGGATCTGTGACTGGAGTATTAGAAATGTCACAGGTGAGGTCCCATCTGGTGAACTCACTGAAGTGATATAGAAAGAATAAATAGGATCACCTTCAACAAAACAAACCACACTCTACTGTTCCCAATGAACACACTGTTAAATAAAAGGGTGTAACATTTTGCTATGGAATAACACTTTTAATTATAGTGCATGTTTTAAAATTGCAGCTGAATATAACATAATTTTAGCAGTTTGTCTCTCCTGAGGCATCAACACTATTTATCACTCCTGCTGCCATCTGGCATGTCTGAACCATCATGATCAGCAGTTTATGAGGAAATTAAAACATTCAATGGGTCTCTCTTCAATAATGTTTTGAGGTCAGGGACAATATTGCCAGCGGCGAAGATGCATTTTTATCGCACACTTGAGAGGCATCCATTCAACATATTTTATAGCTTTCTAGGTTAAGACTAGCCAAGCTTTTCCTTATTTGTACTGATGTGACATGGGGGTCATTCTGTATAATAACTATCTAGGAATCACTCAGAGTAATCTCCTTTCTAATATTGTGCTTATGCAGCTACATTCAGCTAAAAGTGTAGCTGCAGTAATAAAAGTCTCTCTCTTTCTCTGTAGCTTTCTCTATCATTTTACCTCCCCTGTCTTCCTCTGTATATGTGTATTTCCATGTTTGTTTATTTATTTGTTTTTTTTGTAGTAAATAATTTTAAAAAAAAACATCTAGAATGTACCTATCTCTGTACTTCGGAATGTAAGTGTACTCTCAGAGGCAAACACCAATCTTTATTTAGTATAGCAGAATTTTATATTTTCAACAATTTTAGCAAATATATCTCCTAAAATTGTAGATGTAGATTCAAGTCCAAGGACAGTTTACTCTTTGGCTAATTCAATCCCCAGTTCTAGTCCTGGAGCACTGGAGCATTTGGGCCACTGTACAGAAGTGAAAGGCTTCAAGTTCCGTAAGAGCTAGAAAATTTAAGCCTTTGAGACATACTGGTGACTGAGCCACTCTGACTAGCTCCTTCTGAACTCAAAGCTGTACTGAACTCAACTGACAATTTCTGAAAAGACTTATGATCTCTCACCTCAAAAGTTACTGGAAGATGGACATACTAATATTTGCTCTAGAAAAGACTTTCATTGGTCCAATTATTTAAGTGATGTATTTTTTCATTTAATATTTATGTGAATCCTAATGTTTAAAAAGTTTCCTTTGTTTTGGTCAGTTTTTGATTTTTAGAATAATAATTTATTTTTAAAGTCCAATTTTTTGAATTTCATTTATTGAAAAGGATATATCCTTGTTAAAATAATTTTTAAATTTTATAAATCTGTCCCATGTGAATCTTTTCTAGAGAAAATACTAGTATTTTATAACAATTTTAGTCTGATTCATTGACAAGTTTTCCTATTCTCCAGTGATATCAACCCTCTATGTTGAATATGACCAACTTCCAGTAAATTTGAGGTGAGGAGGTGACAGAACATGTCTTTTTAGAAATTCTTTGTAATACTATGCAAATATTAGAACAAATATATATATATATATATATATATATATTGCAAAAAATCCTTCTAGAATTTTTATAATAATTTTGTAAATCTAAAGAACAATTTGAGACACTGATAACTTTGCTGTTCTTATTTTCTAATCAAGGACTTTATGATTTTGTTAATTTATATAATAGTATATTTGTCATTTGTATATTGCCAGTATGTTTACCCAATACATATTTACAGATATACTTAACTTTTCATGTATTTGAATAAATTACGTATAATAATAAATACTCAACTTTAATTTCAGGTCTTCCTTATTGTCAGAGAATTTTCATTGATGTGTGTGTATGTGTATGTTCATGTATGTGTGTTGGCATCCTGTTAAGGTAGTATTTTTTGGCATCTAGTACCAATTCATTTGAATTATTTACATAGATAATTATCCTTTTTATAAATAAGTAGAATGTTTCTTATTCTTTAAACATGGATAATTTTATTTATTTGTCTTATTAAATCTGTAAGGGTTAAGTTCATGGAAATCAGCTGGATATGCATTTTCTTCTCCTACCTTTGAATGTATTGGTATTGCATAAATCATATTGGTTACACATTTTCTGCCCTTCTGTGCTGGCAATATCTGTATGTTGTCCAGAAACATGTATAACTATAAATACAACAAATTTTACTATGCTCAAATTTAAACATTTTGTATATAAAGGCAGTTTGTATGTGAGTCACCTTTCCTGGATAAAGTGTTGCTACCAGCCCCCATCAAAGAAAACTCTCTTCCCAGCAAGTAGCAATCACCACAGCAAACAAACAGACACAATGCAGCAGTCAATGGATCTATTGGAGTCTAGCACAACAGGTACATCTATGTTACAAATCATGCATGTGTATATTAGGAAACATCACAGAAAAGGTGCAGAAAGTTTGTCAGATCCAGAATACCAGCAAATAATATATATATGGGGTGTGTGTGTGTGTATGTGTGTGTGTGTGTTTAACCATAATAATACAATTAACAAGTCTATCAACTTGAAATTTGGGGGATATGAGAAAAACTGAAGACTGAAAGGAAAGAGAAACATGATGGATTTCTATTTAAATTAAAACATTTCTAAAATAAAAATGAAATTAACATAATGATAGCCTAAAATTGATGAAAATATTGATAGGTAGCTTTAAAGGAAATGCTGTTATTTTTATCAAGGATAAGACCTTTCTTATCATTGTAAACTTTGCCTCTGACAGAGTTTAGTCAGCGGAACATTTCTTACTTGTCTTATTTTCACATGGCAATATAGTTAACATATTGTTGATATCCTAATTTAAGTACAACTATGCCTTCCTTCCAAGTGTTTCATTATGTTTAACTATTACTGATGGAACTGTTATAATAAGTCAGCTACTTAGCTATGAAATTATTTTAATTGATGCGAGCACCTACTTTTAAATCTCTACAGTAGAAAAAGAAATGATTTTGGAAAGTTCTTGTTACTGTGATAAAATATTTAGTAAAACCAAATAGGGGGTAATTTTTTTTCACAGTTCCAGGATGCAGGCCATCATGTTGGGAATGACTTGGCAGCAAGCAGGGGCAGAAGACTGGATGGTTACACTGTATTTGCCCTTAGGATGTAGATAGTGAACTGTAAGTGGGAATGGGATATAAAGCCTTAGTGCCCACCGCCAGTGATCCACTTCCATGGAGGCTTCACTTCCTAAAACAGTACTAGCACTATCTTCTAGGGACCCACTGTTCAGTCACATCATCCTATGCATTGATGTGATATTTTTCCCCTCAAATTGAAAGTAATAAGCTTAGAAAAACACAAAATTGACAGTGTGTTATTTTCAAATGATCGATATTTGTCAAAAAGTTTCATGTTTTTTGTATTTCCTTCATTTGGTGGATTGGGCAATCCTCATTTCTAGTAGTCCTGCAATTGGACAGACTGCCATCTTGGTGGTTCCTGAGGTCTAGATTTGAAGGTCAAAACAGACACCTGGGATAAATATATAAGAAAGAATGTTAATTCCCTTCATCCGAATACCAGGAGCCAATGGAAGACATAGCCAGTAAAGCTTGGAATCCCAGTGTAGATCAGTTCCAGATGTTTCTAGAATGAGTTCAGAACCAGGGTATTTTTAAGTGGGCAATGGAGTAGGTGAGGAATGAAGGGTCAAAGAGAGGGATGTTGTCAAAACATTTACCTAAAGGACAATCTTATAATTATTTGTGGTTATTTTGCATATGAATAAAGTGTTTTTTTCAAAATTTGAAGTTATAATTTTATCAGTTTGGTAAGTCTTAGTGATTAAGGGGTATCAGAGCTTTCCAAGTTAATGACTTGGAAAATGTACATGGAAAATATCAGACAAATTTATATTTAACAATAAGTACAATGTACCTATCAAACATTCTAGAAACAACATTTACCAATTTTAAAAATGAGTAAAAATGCCCTCTGCTTCTTGCAAGTGAAAAATTATTTTCTTAAATAACAACACAGAAAGAAATAGGGTCACTTTCTTATAGGGTTATTAAAAATTTTGGAAACTAATTTATAAAAATAGTGATTACATTACAGCAGTTAAATTTCCCAGGAATGACCTTATTGAACAAATGGTCTTTTATTTCCATTATCATGATTGTACAGCAGCAATATTTTGTAAATTTTAACCACTTGATAAAAAGCCCTTTAATAACTAAGGATGATTTAATACGTGTTTTTTATATCATGAAGCATAAAAAAGTTTCAAATTCTTTGTGTGATTACATATTATGCTTCAAATATGTCCTATAGATTCTTTATAGCTTTGTTTTTTAGAGACTAGTTACATAAAAGCTACAAAAAAATTAAAGATATGTGTTTTAAAGGAAGTTTAGCTCCCATTGTTAAGAGACTTCTCAATTTCCTACTCTGGAAAGTGTGAGTTCCATACCCATCTTGCACTCCACTTCTCTCCTATTTTAGAGAATAGTTTTGCCAAGGTAGCCAAGATATTTTTATATTAAACAAGTCTCATTTGAAAGTTACTGGAAGTAGTAGACAAAATCTGGTCATTTATATAATTTGACCTATTTGAGAAAATTACAGATTTTTATTCTCAAAAATATTCCTATTCCTATTCTAAACATAGCAAATCTTACTTTTATATAAGTCATAATTATAGTCAAATAATGAGCAACAAAGAACTTGGCATATGCATGCCTTTGGTGTTGTTGAGCAACTTGCAGCTTCAGAGTAAGAGAAATGTGAGAAATCAGAAGCAGCTGGCTGAAGATGCATTGACCTTCTTACCTGGAACCTGAATGGTTATTTACAGTGAACAGAATAGCTTGTCTTAGCTGTGAGGCAATATGCTTCTGTGTTTGGATTAGCAGTTCTGGAGCTCTTCAGGATCTGCATGTACATACAGCTATCTTTAGATGTGTAAGTATGACTGTGTTTGGATAGGTGAATCTCCCTGGCTTCATGAGCTTCCACAAAGATAGAAGATAGAAGGAATTCAGGTTAAGACATTTAAGATACAGTTGTTTACTCTAAAGGAGTTATCAAGAAATAATAAATATATTGAGCGTGTATGGTGATATATTTGCCTCAGTTAGTAATGACATCTGTGAAGGAAATACAGAACATTGAATTAGATATTGTTTGGCACAAGACTTTTCAGAAGCAGAAAGGGAAAGTATATGCACCAGTGGTTTATTGAAATTAGTTGCAGGAGAAATTAATAAGGAAAAGGAAAGAGAAAAGTACAAACCAATATTCATGTGTTTTAGAACATTCCTGTTTTTCATTAAGCTCAGTACAAAATTCAGAAGTAAAATTACATCATGTTTTGTTTTGTGTGGATTTTATACTCCTTCCCCTGTCAATAGTGGATTACCCTAAAGTATCATAGGAAATTCAGCTCCTTGTACTATGTCATCAGAGCACATTGCTTTGGTAATCTCCACAGTCCCCATAGAATGGATCTGAAAATGGGTCCCTGAATATGAGCATGGAACATATCCTCTGTAAGAATGAAGATAAGATATCACAGGACTCAACTTCAGATGAGAGCTAACTGACAATGATGATAAGAATCATCCCTACCATTCCCAACATATTCCATGGAACATTCAATTGTGAAGAGCAAGAGGATGAAATATGGGTTTGAAACGTTTTAGAAGTGAAGTTTTGACAGTGGTTATGAAACAACAGGAATAAATGAAGAGACTAGTTATCCAGATATCTGGCTAAAGGCAGACTAAAAAGAAAAAAATGGAGACAAAAAATAGCATCTTCATTTATTTTTTAAAGGCAATGTTCCAAGACAATAAATGAAAGAGAATTTAACAAAGTGGATAGTATTTTAAAACATATAGATGTAATATATTGTGTTTATCTTTTGTAGAGAAATTTTAAGAAGGACATATGAGATATTCATTGCTTAACAACTACTTTTCCATTTATGTTCAGTATTTCTCTATCTTCAAATGTTATTCTAAGCATTTCATCTGTAGAAGCTCTTTTTATCCCACAACAAAATTACCATATTAGAAATTGTCCTTTCTCTGTGAATTAGTTTGCTGACATTTTATTAATTATGTGTGAGACAAAACATTTTTCTACATTTATCTCTGAAAGGTTATGTCAATTTATTGGGAAAGGAAAAGATAATGTTTATCTTATGAAGACACATTTCATGTTTAAGAATTTTTTTTTCATTATTATAGACATATTTTCCTTTCAGAATTTGTGGAACTTAATAGAGTGCAGAAGCAAGTTTGTCTCAGATTCTAAAGTGTTTTTATTTTGATGCGTAAGGCTTAAGTTTTAATATCTCTTAGTTTTCAGAAAAGTATATGAGAAAAATGCTCATATAATTATATTATATAGATAAGTTTTTACATCCTTATTCTTACCTATGTTTTTGCTTTGCTGTTTCTATTTTCATGTGTGGGTAATATATGCATGTGTATAAATGGTTTGGATGTGTTTTGGCACAGACATGTCTGTTTATGTGCACGTGTGCACGTGTGCACGTGCATGTGAATGCTGAGGCTTGATAGAAGAAATTATCTTCACACACTCTCACAGTTATTCCTTGAGGCAAGGCAATTCAATCAAACTGACCTCACCTGGCGTGACTGGAACCTCTACTCTACTTGCTGTGGGAATCCTCTGTCTCTACCTCCTGTGGTTGAAATTGCAGATGAGTGTCCAACCAACTGGTATTTCCAAGATTCTAGGGTTAAAAGAGTTGGTCTCACACCTGTTTCACAATATTCTGATTGAATTCACCCTAATCCAGTGCTGGGAGCTTAGAGCTCCCTTGTGTTAGACAAGCATTCCATCGAATTGTTATTCAAGTTCTCAAATATATATATATATATATACAGAGAGATAGAGATAGAGACAGAGAGACAGAGAGAGAGACAGAGAGAGAGAGAGCACTATTTTGTAAGGAAAGACCCAATTCTTATGAGTTGTCCTCTTATCTCTAGACACATAGTGTAGCATGTGCATACACACACACACACACATACACACACACACAACATAATAAAAATTATGCAACAAAAATAAGTATTTATTTGAAAAAATGTAGTTGAAAAGTCTTCTCTTTAAAAATTAAAGTTTTTGCCATTCAAAATAGCAGAGTAACAAATAGTAGAGAATTTTTAATATAATAGCAAAATCTTTAGTAATATTTTACAGTGTTACCAGATAAAACAGTAAATGAAAATAATATTCTTTGATGCAATCAAATTGTTACTGAGAATTTAAATGAATGTTTTGTGATAAAAATAACACATTGCAAATGTGGACTGAAGCATAGAGATTTCTCTCTTTTAGTATTAAAAGCTATGCTTATTCACAACTGTCACCTAATTCATGTCTCACTAACATTAAGGCCTATTTCTGGACAATATTTATTTTTATGAGATATTCTATGCTTTTGTGAAGGTTTGAAAACTAATTAAAGACTTACTTATCTTTTAAAATGTCGTGTTTGTTAAAATCCTATCAGATACCCTTCATAACATCCAGAGTCAACTTGCAGCATGTCAGGACACTCTAAAGTTCATGTTCTCAAATATGGTTATTGAAGACCTCACTGAAATTTTAGTAGTCTTCAAGAATACATTTTGCTTAGCAATAAATATATACATGAGTATAAAATGACTATATAATTTTAATATATATTTTATGAGTAAACCATATTAACTTACTGAAAATTTTATCTCCATTTTAATGTCTCTGTTAAATAGTATTATGGATATTTCAATATCTTCATTTTGCTTTCTCTCCATTCATCCTGTCATGGAATGCCTTGGAAAAGTGTATTCTTCCTAAATATGGTACAAAGCTCTTTATTGAGAACATCTGACCTGTGGGAGAGTGAGCAGAGTCCCATTGCGTGCCAAAATAACAATAGAAAGTCTTCACATTAAATCTATAATGAAACACATTGCAGCATTGTACAGAACATCATTTTTTGAGGCCAAAACACCTGGTCCTTATGTCTTGAACTAAATTTATGATGCGAGCTATGAGTAAGCAACAAGGAAAATGTAACATCATCTGTCTTTTCAATGGCTGCATTCCCTATGTCTTGAGTACCTGCGAAAGAAGAGATATTGGAGCACTTCACATCTTCCTGGTTTGTGGTCTCTAGGTTGTTTTATAATAGGTTTTTTGGACCTTAAGAAAGAGAAGTGAAGGGTTCAAAAAGTCAAAATTAATAAAATATACTCTCCATAAACGTATAACACTGACAATGTTTGTTTTACATGGTGCAATGATCAAGTCCTAGAGAAGGAGACACATGAGGTATCTACAGAAGACCTACAGACGTGAGACTGGTTTCCCTCTAGCAACAGTTCAACTAAGGTCTACAGCCTGTGCTTCTATCTCTAAAGCTCATGCTGGGAGGAAACACGGCTTCAAAACTCCCGTTCTTGAATTCTTTGAATCCTTTGAAAGTAATATAAAGTATGTATTAGCGTTATACTTCATACTTAGTATCTATCCTGATATGTTACCTTTTTTATTACTAGATGTCTCTTTTTTCTAAGCTTTTCAACTGTTCTCACAACAGTAGGTGATTCCTGTGTGTGTGTTTATACAATCAGGAGAAAACACTTCTTTATTCTGCATTCTGTAATTGATGAAAAAAAAATTTATTTTTTTATTTTTCAGTTTGTTTCTTGAGGTGACATGTAACATCGCACAAAATGTGTCAGGAAAAAGAAACCATAGATACAACATCTCTGTGAGAACAATTTACAATTCTCACTAAACTTCAGCAGGAAAACAGTATAGCCACATGAGGAACAATCCCTCATTCATCTTTTAAATACAATTAGGGAAATGATTAACTGCTTTATTTTTGAGCCATGTTACACACAGTTTACTGTCTGGGGACTGAGGAGATGGTTCAATAGTTAAGAGTCCAGCACATGCTGCTCTTGCAGAGGACATGGGTTTGATTCCCATTGCCCATGCAGGCTGACTCACAAGTGCCTGTGTCCAGCTCTAGAGAATCCATTGCCTCTGGTCTCTGGGGGTTCCTGTCCATATGTGTACATACCTACACTCAAAATACACATATGTGCATAATTAAAATAATTAAAAATGGAAAACAAATTATTCAATTTCCAGTTCTCATTCTGATAGCATGTAGATACAATGATATATAAGCTATATTGTGGGAGTAAGGCTAAAACTTCATCTAAAATATGAAGGTGTGGCAACTAAATTCAGAAAGAAAGATAGACTCATCTCAGAGTTAAGGAAATGAAAATGAAATCATATCTAACATGAAATAAGTAAACAAACAACAATTTGCAGGGATAAGACTTTTAATGTGTTAACATAGACATTATATCCAATAGAAGGAAACACTATAAACCTTACTTTCTAGACATTAATTTTGAGAGAACTGGTAACTCTGTTCTGCCAATGCTCTTAACAATGAACACTACACCATAAAAACACAGGAAGAACCAGGCTTATGCCAAGTGGGTGTCAAGGTTTAGACGTTAAATGCACCCCAAGTTCATTTGTGTCGAAGGCTTGATCCCCAGGTCAGCAGTGATCAGGGGTGCAGACACTGGCAGCTGATTGGATTCATAGAGTTCTGACCTCTTGAATGGGTCGATCCATTTAATGAATCATAATTGAATGGGCTTTCTGAGGTGATTGAACCTTTAAGGGGGCAATTAGAAGCAATTGGCTATCTAGGAAGTACATCTGAAGCTGTATTTTGTTACTGGAAGGTTTCTCTTAGTTCTCCCTCCATCCCCTTTCATTTCCATTCTACTCACAATGATATGAATAGCTTTGCTCCCTAGCATACTCTTGGCCATGATATTCTGCCTCATCACAGGCACAGAAACAATGTGCCTATGTGAGTAATGTAGTCTTAATTATGAAATCTGTGTGCCAATGCAAATCATTCCTAATTTAAATCAACTTTTTTCAAGTGTTTTCTGACATCAATATAGAGCTAACTAAAAGAATGTGGATTTCTTTATAAGGACTAGGAACATATTTTCTAATCCCACTATGGGATTAGACATGGACTATTTTGGACAATAAAAAGACTGCACAAAAGCAAATCCAGCAGTCGAGTCAGATAAGAACTTTCCATCCACAGAATAGAATAAGGCTTTGAACACAGAAAAATAGAATGAGCCTCATTTTTATCTGTTTATATCCATGAAGGCTGCATATTTTCAATTATTTCCTACCTGAATGGAAAACATTTTCTGGCAATGAGTTCTTGCTTTCTTCTCACACATCATTCATCAATATTTTGCAGCAGACTTCTAAAGTGGTTGGATAGGAACATTAAGTCCTTTAGGCATGCTTGATTTTCTGCTGGATGAAGCTGTTTGATAAGGTATTTGGATGGGTATATTCAGCAAGGATCTCTCTGTGTTGAGAACACATACATGCAGACAGTACTACAGACTTCTATTTCTCTTTGTAATGGAATACTCCATTTATCTGAATACAAATTATAACAGATGATTTTGTTACTAAATATGGAATTTGAAAATATTTAGTCAGTGATCCATAAGATTTTGATTGCAAAATAGTTCACTTTTTTTATTTCTGAAGTTATGATAATTACAACGTGTCTTTCTTCCATTTTTTCTATCCAAAATCTTCCACGTACTGCTAGTGGCTCATGGCCTCTTTTTTCTAATTGTTATTGCATACATATATGCATATATATGTATGTGTATGTATATATATATATGTGTATATATGTGTGTGTGTATATATATATGCATATATATAGATATACACAAACACACACATATATATATGTATATGTACATGCATTCCTAAATATAACTTGTACAGTCCATATAATGTTACTTGTATGTATGTATTTTTGGTCTGGCACTGGACGACCAATTGGTATGCTCTTCCCTGGAGAAAATGGAGATGATATACTCAATCATTGTAATTGTTTGCTATGTGCATTGCTGCTGTGATAGTTGGGGACTGTGCAACCCCTTGGTACCTCAATGTTAAAGTCCCTAGAAGAGGAAATCAGTAAAGTCAAGTGAGTCAACTATATCTTTCCCTAATTCCTGTTATGATCAATAAGCATGTTGCATTAAGTTACCATTATTATGAGTCAAAATTTTGAGTTTCCTGAACAATTCCTATCAAAACCATTATATTTCCTTGTATACATGCAGAAAATATTGCAGTAATATTTTCCCCATACTATTTATCCCTTAATGCTAATATGGGGTATATATAACATAACATGATCACAGATTATTTTTTTTTGTTTTTGGTTTTTAGGGGTTTTTCATTGGTTTTGGATTTTCTTTTTCAGACAGTGTAGAGGAAAAGACCTCTGTGAAAGTTAGGAAGGGTCTATATACCAGGATGAAGGTATTGCACTTAGAGTCTTGTGTGGTCAGCATGGAATGTAGAAAGAATGCTAGGAATGTTGGTAAATAATTTTAATGCCAGTATTCCTAAAGCAGTGGTAGTAAACATCTTTAATCTCAGTATTCAGAAGGCAGTGGTGGTCCATGCCTTTAATGCATAAGACAGAAACAGAGTGTGAAAGCAGACACAGGAAGCAGAACTCAGAAATAGTCAGTGTCTCACAAGAAGTGACATCTGAAATGAATCAGTGAAGGACAGGCAAAGTAACTAATCCAAGGAAGAGTTAGCAGGGTGAGCAGAGCAAGGACACACCCAACTCTCAAGATAGAAAGGTGAGCCCTCAGCTTAGATCAGTCAGTTATAGCAGGCATTTAGGGCAAGCAGTCTGAAGTAGGCTCAATAGGGACAAGACATGACAACAGTGACATGGTATGAATGAGGAGAAGAGAGGCTAACTGAGGCAGTATGGAGCACTGAGTCTGAAGCAGGTAGGCTGATGGGGAGAGACACGGGGACACACAGACAGCTCTAAGAAGTTAGTATCAGACAAGAAGAATGAATCAGTTTGAAGCTGAGTAGAGTATTTCAGTCTACGGCAGACAAAGAATCAACTAGAGTCCAAAGAGTTCAATCAGAAACAGTAAGTCAGTTCAGAAGGTGAGTTTGAACCAGGCAGCTTGGAGAAGAGTTTGATCCAGAACAAGAGAATGAGTTAAACCTGGAGAAGAGTTTCATCCAGAACATCAGAATAAGTTAAACTAGAAGAGTCAGAGTTAATAAGTAGCTAGACAAAGTGGCTCAGTCAGTAGTGGGTCTCAGAGGCTAAAGACTAGATTGTAGGGAGGCCAAATGCTCAGGTCTCCACTACTAACACTAGTAAGAACCAGTGTTCTTAATTAATTATGCAAAAGAATAAACAGCCTTTGCCCTGAATCAACAGCTACATCTGGTGAATCCACGCCTTCAAGACAGGGCTTCATGTACCCTAGGCTGTTCTTAAAATCACTACATAGCTAAAAGTGACCTTAAACTTTTAAAAAAATTAAATTTCATTTTTATTATTTTATTATCATAGGTGTTTTGCTTGCATATATCCACATGTACCTCATGGGTGAAGTGCCCCTCAAGGCTAGAAAAGGGTATCAGATACCCTGGAACTAGAGTCAATGAAGGTGGTGAGCTGTTATGTGAATGCAGGGGATCTAACCTGGATATGCAGAAGAGCAACCAGTCCTCTTAACCACTGAACCATCTCACTAGCACTTGACCTTGAACTATTCATTCTTTTGCCTCTAACTCTCAGTGCTAGGAGACATTTGTCACTACACCCACTTTAAGAAGATCCCAGAGCTATGTGAATGCCTCTACGTGAGAAGCACTCCACGGACTGAGCTAAAGAGCCAGAGTAACAGTTTATTTCATAATTCTACACTAAGCTACAGCTTTCTAAATATTAATTAATATATATTCATTGGATTTTAGAATTAATATAGTATATAGAAAACTAATTTTGTGAAAATAATTTATCCATGAGCATGAAAGTTTATATGTATGCTAAACCATATAACTTGCCTGGAGCTGGAGTAAGAAAAAGTATGAGTTTAAATTTTATGAAGGTTATTTTCAATCTCAAATATAAAAAATGTTATTATAATATTACAATAAATTACATATAATGAGTAATATTAGATAAAATTAATATTCAGTAGTTTAATAATCTATATTTTAAAAATATCCATTTTAATGAAAATGGTCCGTAATAGTAGGGTAGCACAGCTTTAAAACAATATATTTATGTGTTAGTACAAATATTTCAATTTGCATCATTCAGAAGACACATTTTCTACATGGTTATCAGCTTGATTTTCAAGATAGTGCCTTTAGAGCAATTGTAGCAGTTATTATTGTATCAATGTGCTATGTACATACAGTCCTCCACTGACCTGCCAGAGGAAACAACATTTTTTATTCTGGGTGGATCCTGGTTTATGACCTATTAAGATAAACAATTTATTAAAAATTGTCCTATTGTTTTTATTATGCAGATCAACGAGGAGTTTTATGAACTATTTCTATATTTTAAATAACAAAGGAAATACTTGTCATAGGGTAGACTGTTAAATTACTCAAAGAAATAATAAAAATAGATATTAAGAGGGAGACACTAATTAGTAAATAAGTATGATTTGGTAACTAGATTTTTTTATTTTATAAGGTCAAAACAATAAACATTTTTGTTTTGAGAAGTTTGTGTGTCTCACAGAAGTAGAAAGAAATGAAAATAAATCTGACTCTAAGGTAGGAGTGCGGTTGCTTTTAGAGATGGCCACAACATTTTTCTTTCTTGACCTTATTAGTAAGGAGTGTGTGTGTGTGTGCGTGTGTGTGTGTGTGTGTGTGTGTGTGTGTGTGTTTATGGTTAGCTAATGATATGGTTATTTTTTGGAAATCATTTAAACTATACACTTACTTATGTGACTTTCTGAATATATATTTTATTTTTCAATAAAACATTAAAATATTTGTGAATATATATTGGACTCTTGTCCTCCTCCTCCAGAAACATTATCTTGTCTAGAAAATCTTTATGGAAAACAGGACTAACTTCATGATTCAAACTCACATTTAATAATTTATACTTAGTGTTCATCACTGAGTTACGTCTCTATTATATGCCTTCCTTTTTACAGAAAACAATTGATGGTCAACATAACACTATTTGAGATACCTGTCAGAGCTCATTAATATTGACGTGAACTGGAAAAAGCATGGCATGTGAACTAGAATCAGAGACCTGAAAGAAAATGTTTAAAGATATATAACATAACTGAATACCTTCTCAAAATGCTTCTGTACCACATTTCTATTAAAAATTATTCAAGGTAATAGTTACTCAAATTCATTGAATCAATCTTTTAATTCAATATTTTATTTTTTGCTATGATATTGCTGCCATAGTTTAATTATGGATAAATATAATTTACAGTGTGTTTAAAATTCTGTCATATATGATGCTTAATGTGAGTAACATATAATCTTTAAAATTATATTTAAATGTCAACTGTTGTGGAATATTTACTCTTGTGTGCTGTTTTGGTTTTGATGCCTTATAGCTGGGAAGCCAGATGCCTTGCAGCAGTGCAGGCCTTGCTTCCTACATAGTCACACTCTTGTGCTAGCCTTGAGATCTCAACAGATAGACAATTGAAGGTGACCAGTCACAAGCAGGTCACCAGCAGATCATGAGCAAGGACTCTGATCACCCCCAGCCTAGTATCATTGTGTTGTAATGAAGACCTGGAAGTGGAGAGGGAGCGGGGTGAAAAATTTAAAGGGTCTAAGGCAGAAGCAGGAGGGAGAGTTTTTAGAAGAATGAAGGAGGATTGGGGAAGAAAGATAAAGACTCTGCCTAGCCGCCCAGGTATAGAATTCCCTGAGATTTGACATGGTTTGTGATTAATAAAGAGCATTGGAAAATTCAATGCTGGACTCATATTAAGTGATCGAACGGTACTATAAGAGATTGAAAGATACATTAACAGTCAACCACAAATAATTTTGCTGGTTTATGTCTGTACAGATAATTAGAGTTTATGGTAAAGATCTAGTAATTATAAAGATTTTTTTTTTAAAAGCTTGAATCCACTGTACATCAGTCAGGTACTGGCTGAAGGCTGGAAGGATGCTTGACGAAGTGCTTGCCTCACGATTATGAACATCTAACTACAGTATCTATAACCTATGTCAAAGCACTCAGAAAAGTTGTGCACAATTGTAATCCCAGTGCTGTTGAGAGAGACAGATCCTTGGGGCATATTAGCTAGGCAGCTTTGCCTACTAGTGAATTACAGGCTAATGAGAAAACCTGTCCTCTCAAAACAAAACCAAAAACAATGAATAACACTGACCTCATACATGGGAAACAACACACGCATGCACAACACACACACACACACACACACACACACACACACACACGGGAAATGGAGGGAGAAATAACTTCATTTGAACATTATACGTTATATGACTGTATATAATTTTACTTTTGATCTAGTTTTATACCAATCCCATAACCCTTATGCATTTTTTCTTAGATCAAAATTTGGATAACAATAAATAAAACAATGTTTCCTGGCAATTTCTGTGTAATATGATTACAAGTTATCAGACTCATGTTTTAAAACTTGTTCACATTTCAAAACTTCCAAAAACTTTCTTGAGGAGAATGTATCTTTAGGTCTGTATTGAGTAGTGCAGTCACATACACCTCTTGCAGGAACACTGCCCTGCTAATCAAGTATAAGTGTAAAGAGTACCCAGTAAAGTCAGAGTGGGATTTCTGCAGCACCAAGCCAGAACTAAAACAGATTAATGCCTTCAAACAAATGGTGGAGAAGACCCTAGTGACCACTGTGGAAGTCGGTGTACATGAAAGAATTCAAAATTTCATTCCTTGTTAGTTTGATCTATCTACATTAAAAAGGATGTGCTCAGAAGCAGTTTAAAATAAAAAGGTCCATTTGTCTCCTTCTGGACCAGAAAGTAATAGCTGCCGAGTTTTATCTCTTTATGTAAAAGAAAGTGAGTGAGGAAAAATTTGATCTATGACAGATCAGGCTCAGAGAATCTTAGGAATTTGTCTAAAATTGAATTGTTCCAGACTCATGCATGTTGATTATACAGATGGGTATTTTACCATCCCCCAAAGGCCCATGAAGAATTTAGTTCTCAACTAGGTAACCACATGAAAGTGTCCCATAGCTGATCCTATTGTAATGAGTAACTTTTCTTTTTCCTTTTTTTTTTTTTTTTTAATAATGAAGCCATATTATGGCCAGAAATAGATCTTCCTTGAAGAATTAATTTCAAATGCTAAAATAGTGGTTACATTTGTATAGATTTTTTTCTGCCTTAATTTCTTTTATTAACATGTAGCTGAATCTCTAAAGGTTAAAAGAAATATTCTAGCCCATTGATCTGTTTCAAAAATCTGTTCTGCAATGTGTTCACCCACTTATTGCCCAAGAAAAGCACCACTATTTTATCAAAGAGTACTGTAGCCTGTGACACTACATTATTTTCATCCTTTCAAACTTTCTTTTCTGCTTGCTGCTTTAGCAGACAACTCCTTCTGTTCAACTCAGTAGACTTTTTCACCCACTGCACATTTACGCTGGCATTGGCCTCACATTCCTCCTCCGTATAATAGGATTTGGGGTTAGCTGTTCAATGATAAGCATTTAGAAACCATCTTGTATTTCCATAGTGGATAAACAGAGGGACTACTTTAATTTTCTGCGTAAGAAGTTATAGAAAAAAATATGCTTGAAATTAGGTTACTTAGTTTATCAAAAACATGTAATAAAATGTAGAGAAAGATGTGCTTTTTGTTTGTTTGTTTGTTTGTTTAGGTTTGTTGGATGGGGTTTCTCTGTTGTAACTCTGGCTGTCCTAGAAGAGAAAGATTTTTATAAAAGAACGAATAAATCTACTTCTGATGGAAAACAATCTTATAGAGAGGGATTTCTCTGTATCTTCATTATTCACACTGAGGCTTCAGTGTTCTATTGAATGGTAGTAACAATTTTTTGGAATGTCTTCTGATATTTTCTTTTGGGAGAGGTTATACCTTTCTTATTTTGTAAGAATCCAGGTGTGATGCATTAACAAAGATTTTCTTACTTTCTTAACTTGAAACAATTATACCATCGCAGTCCATAGTGCCCATTTTATTTGCTTGCAATGAACATTAATATGCTTATGTTCTAGGAATTATGCAGTGCCCTGTCATTCTTTTCATTTATGACAAGATTTATTTTAATTGTTTTAAGTTTTAGGATTTCCTTAATAATGACTATTCAATGTTGAAGTTACTACTTATGTTTTATTTTATTTAGAATATATACTAATTGTGAATGAGAACATTAATTCATTTGGACACCCATTGTATATAGTTATGAATATAAATTTTATTTTCTGAGAGGAATCCTTGTTTTACAAATGTTATCAATTTCAAACATTACTTTGAATATTAAATTAAATAACCCTTTATATATTCTGGGATCCAAATTCTCATATATGCTTGAGATCATTTGAACCATCTCATGATTTGAATTATTTCTCTGATAAAATAATCCTGCTTATAGCAGAATAATTTATTTGATTATTTTGAATGCCAAATTCATGATCCTAGAATTGTATTGAGATATTTTTAGATATACTATCCCATAAATACTTATAAATAATATTAACACTCCTCAAAATGGGATTCTGTTTGATTCTCTGAATAAAATATTTACTATAAACTTTGCAATATATACACATATAAAATTGAACCTATTTATTCTTTAAATATATAGGCAAATACATTTTTTGATTTTAAAACTTCTTGAAGTCTTTTAAAAATGATTTTCTAACTAGTCGGTGGTGGCACATGCCTTCAAATCCAGCACTGGGGAGGCAGAGCCAGGCAGATCTCTGTGAGTTTGAGGCCAGCCTGGTCTACAGAGTGAGTTCTAGGACAGCCAGTGTTATAACACAGAAACCCTGTCTCTCAAAAAGCTAAAGAAAATTTTTTTCTTGTCAAATAATTAATTAGGCATGATGATTTTTCTGAGACATATATTAGATGCTAATTGTTCAGGATACCTATCCTTTGAAGAGAAATTGAGTATACCAAATTTTATCTATCAAGTGAAATGGCAAACTTCCAGCTTCAAAAATTGATACTTAAAGCTTGAGTCACAAGTGAAAAGTTGGACTCCAGTTCAAATGTGCCTGGGTAAAAGTTTACAGATCTTGTTATACATTCTGAAACCTGACTGATCATACTGTGCTCTTTGACCATGAGAATGAATGAATGAAATTATGATCAGTGTTGATAATATACTTATCTTAATTCTTTTTCTCCTCAGTGACCACTACATGTACTCCTCTTTTCTCTGTTCTTTGTCTAAATATGAATTAAGGTTTAAAGATTCAAATGTTCTAAGATAATATTAAAGGGTAGAGAGATAACTAATGTGAAAAAGTATGTACCATGAAAGTTGCAATTAATATAGAAACCAGAACTCTAGTATTTGACATTTAAGTATCTCTCTCAAGACTTCATCATGAACAATTTATAGCCTTAACTACAAATGAAATGTCAAAGATAATTGGTCATGTACCTTTGGCATTTCAAGTCAGGTTTGGTGAATCAATTTTATAATTTGGAACATTTAAAGCCATTATCAGGAACTAGAATCCCAGGACTAGGCATTTCATTTCATGGAATGTGTACTTTTTCTTATTTCTTTAAACATAACAAAGTAAAGTATAGTTATATTAACAATTAACACAGAGATACCATGTTCTATACCTCAAAAATAGAAAAAAATCATGAATTTAATATGTTCTTTTAAGTGAAATAAACTTAGTATGCCATATTTTAGTTTTGAGGCTCAGGAAAACTTTTCGTATTATTGAAGAACTTTGTTATCTCTATTTCTATCTCTATCTCTACATCTATACATTAATATCTATGTTATATAATATGAAATTCTCATTAGAGATATTTCAGGTTTCATTGTATACTGCTATTCTGTAAAATCTTGACATAGGTAAGTTTTTAACATAACATATAACTAAATTTAGCTTAGTTTAGAACAATATTACTTTAGAAATTTAATACAAATGCTAGTTACCTTCCAAAACGCAGATTGGATCCTCTTCTAGAATCAATAAATTGGTTTCTTGCCAGCAAGATGGCTAAGTGGTTAAAAACAATTATGTCAGTCTAAAGGGAAAGAATGGAATTTGAACAGTTATTCTCTGGTCTCTGCAACTATGCAATAGCACACACACACCTGCACTCATATACACAGATAATGTACACAAAAAATAATAATATGTAGAGGAACATTTAATTCTTTAATCCAGCAGTGTGACTGCTCTAGCAAGGGATCATCTTTAAAGGCCTGTGTATTTCAGATGGAATGCAGAAAGAATGTTAGTTAGACTAATCCTGTCCTCTGTGCTAATGCTAGGTGAAAAGGATTTCTATGGTTAAGGCAATGTAGTACAAACCTTTAATCTAAACTCTGAAAGCACAAATAGCTCAGGCCTTTAGTCACAATTCAGAAGGAAGAGTTCAGAAGGAAAAACTGGAGACAGTAGGAGTAGAGTATGGAAGCAGATCTAAAAGAGTAGAAGCAGAGTATGAAGGCAGAGCTCAGAGAGAGAAGCAGGAGAATTAGTTCAGTCGGACAGTTTGAATGCAGACAGCTCAGAGACAGTTGAGTTCAGAAGAAGCTGAGAAGAGCAGACGTGGCCCAGAATAAGCATAGAGAAGGCAGAGAGCTCAGAGTGAAAAGAGGTAGTTCAGAAGACAGCTAGTCAGAGTGAGCACAGTTAGAAGTTTAAAATTTCTGGTCTAGGCTTAAGATTAGATTGTATGGAAGTTGAAAACCTCTAAGACTGGGGATTGAATTAGCAAAGAATAAACGTTTTTGCCATGAACCCACAAAAATAAACAATAAAATCAACACATGTATCTACACCTATAATATTACATAAAAATGATTCAATCTTGTCTAACATTTAACAGTGGGGAATGCATGTAATGGAAGTGGATATACTTGGGAAGAATAAACTAAAGCCTATTTAATAAGCTTACATTTTCTGATGTGTACTTACTTTTCTATTTTAATGCTTGGGGAACTAATTTTAAGACCACAGAAACTGACTAGAAACAAGCAAGTTAGAGGCCTGACAGTGAAATATGAAAGATAACCTTCAAAAGAATTGAAAATACCATTCATCTTAAATGTAAAATAAATTTGTAATTTCAAATGTACTTAACTTATTCATCTACATAGTAATATTGTACCCCAAAGCAGGCATATTTGCATCTTGCTGTTTGATTTACTTTTGTGAGTAGTGATTCTTTCTGATAGATGACATTCATGCACACAGACTGAATAGCAGTTTGGTTTTCAAAAGGAGAATCAGATGGTGATACTGGTCACACTGTTACATACCATAACTCCCTTTGAAACAAATAAAATAATATATATAATGTTCAGTATTTACATTTTAATAACACAGAGAAATATTTTTTCATATATATTTTCTAACTTGGCTGGATAGAAAAAGTTATCTTTTTTATCTATCTCTTTTTTCTTGTTAGGTTTTTCGAGACAGGGTTTCTCTGTTGTAACTCTGGCTGTCCTGTAACACCATGTATATAGAGTATCTCTTCCCTCACTGTACAAAGGTAGAACTGTCACATATTTTGTAAGAAAATACGTTCAGTAATATCTAAAATGTTAACTGTAGGATATATATATTAAACCATTAAGTATATTATTTTCCTGTTAAATTTTCTAATAATCTTTATTTCCCTTAAAGTTTTCATTTATTTCTTTTATGAATGTGTTTTCTAGGTCTTGGATAATATGCTTCAATGAATTTATTTTTCATTATCCTACCAGACATTTCCTAGGCCTTTCCAATTAGGATATTTTCATACTATGAAACTATATACATACATATATATACATATACATATTTTATTTATATATATATACACACACACACACATATAAAACATATATATAACATATATACATATATGTTATTTAATGGTATACATATACATATATGCTTTATATATGCATACATATATGATACATGGTTCAAGGTTTCAAGCATAGTAACTGTGATCATATATATATACATTGTGTGTGTGTGTGTGTATACATATATATTTCTGAGAGAATGGATGAGTAATTTCCAGATCATTTATCTCTCTATAAGTCATTTTATTTAGATATTTATCATATAATATAGATTATATCATATAATATAGATTATCATCATATAATATAGAGGAATATTTAGTTATTTAATACAGCAACATGGCTGCTCTGGGAAAAGATCACATTCAAAGCCTGTATGATCCAGCTGGAATGCAGCACATGCTTTTAAGTAACCCAAATCTGAAGGAATTGTTGTGGTAGCACAGACCTTTAATCCAAACTTTCAGGATGTAAAAGGAAGCAATCAGTTCAGAATTCGGTCAGAGTTCTCAGTTCACTGCTCTCAGTTCATGGGTTTAAGTCCAGCATTCAAAGAAGCAGTACAGATCGAAGAATAGAAGGAGATTGAGTCAGAGCATGCTAATAAACTGAGAAGAGAATACAGAGGGAAAGCAAGGTACAGAGTGAGTACATGTCTTTAATCCCAAGTCTAAGAGTGAGTCAGAGTGAAGACTTCACAGAATGACATGACATCTGTGACATGACATTACAGTATTGTTCACTGAAAATTTAAAGCTTTCACTAATATTTCTACAATTTGACATTTTGAGTGAAGATCAGTTGGATGTGATCACTCAGTACATTTAAATACACAATTTAAATCGTTAGCAAAGATACAAATAAAAATTTAAGGTATGAACAGTCAGTATCCATAATGATTATTAAATTTTTGACAAGTAATAAAATATTTGCACCTATACCACAGTAATCAGGAGATTGGTCAATGCCAACTATGACTGAATGAATTTCATTTGCTCATGTCCTAAAACATTATATAATTACATAGAAACTGGATTTTTTAAAATTCTTCCCTTTTCTGACCTTTATAAATATGGGATAGTATTAAAAGCATTTTTAATTAAGTTATATGTTAGCTTACTGTGTAGGACACTTTAAGCCTCAATCAAATGTCTGTTATCTTGTCATATTTTTTAATTACAGAAAAAACATACACACTTATCAAGATTTTGAAACAAAATTTTAGGTTTAAATACTTCTGAGTACAGCAATTTTAAGTACCAAACTATAATGTTAGCCAAACATGAAACAAAAAATTAACAGATATGCATTTATAAATATTTGTGAGCATGGAACACTGTACAGGCTAGTTTTACTATTGATATATATGCAAAAGATTCATGCCAATAGCTAAAATCCAGTGAAAAATATAGTTACACAAGTCAAGCAGCAGTTTTCTTGTTCAGAAATTAAATGACTAGAATAAACAGAAGCCTATGAGGCATGGCTAGCTGGTGCCCCAAAACTCTTTGGCTAAAACTTTAACTAAATGAATGAACTCCCTTCAGTATTTCATATCCCCTACCATGGTTAAAGAATATATAATGCTCTCAGAATGAATGAATCCTGAGAATCCTGAGAGCCCTGGGATTTACTGAGTACAAGTATTTCAGAACACCCTAGAATGAACAGAGATACAGCACCTTCTCTTCAGATCTGTCCTGATTTTCTTCAAAATATTCTCCTCAGGACATTCTTCTTGAGTTGCTATCTGGTCAAAGGAGTTGAGTCATGATCACTCAGACTCTGTCACCTATCATTAAAGAGAGAGTATTATAGGAAACTGATCTTCGCACTAAACTTCAACAGTGTATTGATCATTGTAGTTTGATTCATTCATTAAAAAAGAAAAAAGTTTTGTTTTCATCAGGTGTTGTTTTTTAAGTAATGAATCTTCAATACCTAATTTGTACATGTGAAAACAATGTACAAACAATAATTACAAACCAATACTATGGTAAAGGACTCTTAAAAAAATAAAACATCAAATAATTTAATACAGAAGTTGTATAATTAATTTTTGTAGAGGAACATTTAGTCTTTTAATCAGAATGATTGCTATAGGGTAGAAAGAATGTTAGTACACATCTTTAATCCAGGTATTCAGAAGACAGTGGTAGCACATGCATTTAATTGCCAAGATAGAAGCAAATAGAAACAGGGGAGGTAGTAGAGGTAGGAAGCAGAGCTCAGAATGAGTCAGCGTCAAACAGAATGTGACATCTGAGATGAATCAGAGTAAAGAGCAGGCAAAGTGATGAATTTGAGGAAGAATTAGCAGAGTGAGTCAGAGTTGAGGACATGTCAACTCTCATGATATAAAAGCAGGCTCTCAGCACAGAAAGGGGGCAGTATGAGACAATCTAAGGCAGAGACACAAAGACAGTTCGGTAGAAGTCAGTATCAGAATGGAAGAGAAAGTCGGCTTGAAGCCTAGCAGAGCAGTTCAGTCAGAGAAGTTCCAAGAGTCAGCCAGAGTCAGCCAGAGTCATAAGAGTTCAGTCAGACAGTCAGCTGTCTCAGAACATCAGTTTGAACCAGTCAGCTTGGAGAAGAGTTTGAGCAAGAAAAATGAGTTGAAATCAGCCAACCAGATGAGTCAGTTGAGTTCAATACAGCTCTGAGCTCAGAAGAAGCTAGTCAGAGTGAGTAAGTCAACAGTAAGTCTTAAAGGCTTAAACTTTCTAGATTATATGGAGGCTGAAGCCTTTCACTTCTAGGCTTGAGGTTAGATTGTATAGAGTCTGAAAACCCTTGAGGACTGGGAATTGAATTAGCCAAAGATTAAGTTGTCTTTTTCCCTGTATCTATGTCTACAAATTTGGCCTCTAATATGTATTTTATTTACTTTCTGCACTCTATGGGAAATAAAATAAGTTTTGTTTTGTTGTATCTCTTAAATAAGATAGAAATAGGACTTCTACAACTACTAAGAAATCCTCAGAATTCCAAAACATAAGCAAATATAAAACATAATTTTGAGGATTAAAAAAAATATGGATACAGCAAAAAAATTAAGTTACATTAATTACAAGATAAGAGTCACAATGTTATAGTTATAAGGTAATAGTTACAAGATAAAGAAAGTAAATTGTGTGTGTAACAAGATACCTGTATCTAAAGCTCACTAATATACAGCCAATTTTCAGATTTATAAGAAAAATTGTGAAAAAAATCTATTATTTAATGCTGATTTTGATAATTTTATAATATAAAATTGCTTTTGAGGATATATTATTTTGTTCTCTTCAAGAAGTTACTAAAATTATAGATGTTAAGAGTGGTAAATATAATTTAAAAGAGTATATTACATATTTCAAAATAGCAAGGAGGTAATTTCAATTTTTTTTAACAAAGCAGATGTGTTTGAAGACATGAATATGTTAATTATTTTGATTGAATTATCCACATGAGCTAAAGATCATTTGTATAATTTGTATCCCATAAATACACACAAATACAAATAATCAGTTTACAGTCATTTTAGCAACTAAACTAGTTGTAGGTCTATTCACAAATCTATAACCTGATTTATAAATATTATTACAATGAGCTAAAAATGTAATAAATATATAAAGCAAGAGATCAGAAAGAAATGCAGATTTGATTATTATAAAAATGAGGAACAAAATAGAGGAAAAAATACAATGTAAGTATGAATCAGATTAACGATGTGATAAATGAAAAACTATATTTCAAGGCAGGCATTATCTTATTGCTTATTAACATGACATTTACATTGCATTACATTATAAAATTAAGCCAAAGATTGGCATAGGGGTATGTGTCTATAATTCTAACACTCTTCACCCTGTAGAACAAGGAATGAGGCCTGCTCTAGTCCTTCTGGGCTATATAACCTGTTCAGGGTCACCCAGGGGTGCATAGAGAAGTGATATTTCAAGTAAAAAGAAACACAGAAAGTATTATAGCAGGCCAAAAAATCACATTTAATGAGCAGTTCTTTAAAAGATTAGAAAGATTTTAAAAGTCTCCAACTGTATATTAAATAAAAGAAAACCAGTGTAGGTTACATTTAAAACTTAAATGTGAGTTTGGAGCTTTATCAACAGCATTGTTGTTAAAAAGACTATGGAACGGAACTAAGACTTAATTAAAAATCTTCTGTCTTTAATGACACACATCCATACCAATTCACTGGCATATCTTACCTGTTTGCCCCTATAGAAACCCCTCTGCATACCTCAGACCTACAGTAAAACACAATAGTGTCTTTAAAAATCTATGCTATACACAAAATCCCTTATTGCAAATGTTTGGGACCACAACTGTTTCAAGTTTTTGAACTATTTTTGGATTCTGGAGTAATTTCATGTACTACTGGTTGAAAATGCAAAGTAAGTTAACCATCTATTTTTCTTGAAAAATTTTATAATGTCATGGAAATCTCCACAGTGACCTAAAGTAGTTTCATCTGATTTAAATTGAAAGCACTGTGAATCTGTAGCTTCTTTTTATAAGTGCAAATAGTTATACCTATATTGCAACAATTACATTATCTACACAAAAATTTAATAAGACAAAATTCATTCTCAGTCAATAACAGAATATGAGTTATAATTTTGTTTCTGTGATGATGAGGAGCACCAAACCCTTCCAATAATTTAAAAATAGTAGTTCAACAGAGTTGATAATTTCTAATATGCCTCAGAGAACCCTGGTTTTGGTTGAGAATGGTTATAAAACGGATACATGCATTGTTTTATTTTATTTTTTGTCCAACTGCTCTTCAAATGATAAGTGGAGCCCTCTAATTACATTCTATATGGAAATTCATTTAAAATACATATGCAAATTTCTCATCTTGGTGTCCCTCTTCAGACAGTGTCTAGAGGCTCTAGCCTGTCAGCAGTTTATTCCAGTTAACAAAATATTCTGAAAGTGTCTAAGGTAACAGAGGTTCGTGGAAATATTCCAAGTAGCTAGAAAATGTAAACAACCATTTTAAAACAGTAAAATCACATTGCATATATTTGCATTTTTTCAATGAAGTATTCACTGTAAACATATAAAAATAGACAAGCAAATGAGGAATGCAGATTTTGAAGTATCTTAACATTTAGCTACTTCACATAACAATGGATGCAGAAAGTCATCACTCTTTTGTAGATGATTTTCTTTAATAAGGTATTTTATATAATTTTCTTTTTAGGCCTTCATTTTTTACTAAATAAAATACGCTCTTAACTATTAGCCATTTAATTAATTACAATATAAGTTACTTCTCACTTATATTTGATTACATATCTGAAATGTTGTAATTTGTTTATTTTAACCTGAAATTGTGGCAGGTTAGTAATTTATGTGCACTGTGGCGATCAGGACACCTGATCAGGTGATCAGGATACAAGGGGATGAGGATGAGATCAGGACCATGGGATTATCCTGGACTGTCTGGGACAAATGTGTCATTATGTCATTACACTACTGTAAGCTCTGGCTGACATTGCTACAGTGAACAGGTCTGCTTTGGTATGTGTGACTATTTATTGTTAAGTGTCTGTCGGTTGTATCTCTTTTCATTGTTCTACATCCCTAATGTCTGCAAAACCCAAAATCATTAATAATAACCAAATTTATGTGTTTCAAAATGAGTTCAACTTCATTCTGTTTCTAAATTACAAAATACACTACTGTTTAAAATATCACTTCCCCTAGAGAGAAAACATATTTTCACTGAAGAATTCCATATGCTCAAGCTGAAAACTCTCAGAGGTAAGCAGGAATATTTTGCACTGCATACTCAAAGTAAGGAGTTAAAGTGTCCATCTGGGATGGTGTCTGAAATAAAGGAAGAAAGACAAAAAAAAAAAAAGAACTAAAAATAAAAGACATGACTGGTTCCAAGTTTGGCCACCAGATGTATGAAAAAAGAAATTAAAAGAAAGGAAGGACATGACTGCTCTCAGATATGGTAGAGGGAGTGTTAATTGTAGATAAAAGACGGAATATCAAAAAAAAAAAAGAAGAAGAATGACAGAACATTGATTTGTGGGGGCTCATGGAAGAATGAGATACAATCTTCAAGATTTAAGCCTGGATGGACTCAGAGGGCTTCAGACTCGGAGACTTGAATTGAACTTAACTGAACTCTGGCTAGCTGCCTTCTCAACTGCCTCTTTTCCAGAGGCCTGCTTCTGCAATCTCTTGCTTCTGATTCTCTTGCTTCTCACTCTGAGACCTGCCTTCTCTTTCTGCTTACTTTCTGATTCCCTCTCTGCTTCTTGTCTGCTTCCTCCTCTACTTCTACCTCACTTCCTTTCCACTTCTTCTCTTAGTCTCTGCTTCTACTGAGTGCTCCTTTTATATCTGGAAAGTTGGAATTAAAGGCTTGTGCTACCACTGACTTCTGAGTTGGATTTAAAGACCTGTGCTAAATTGCCTTCAGATTCAAGATTTTATTTTGCAGTAATGAAGAGAATCCTATAATTCACTTTACAAATGCCAAGACAGACAACCTTGTTGCCACCAGGCAAAGGACTGAGAGACACAATGTATTCCTCATTTCTCCATGTTAGTCACTGGGGAAGAAACACAGAATTTTCCATTGTTTACCATTAGCATAGAGGGTAGGATTAGCCTGACTAACAGTCTTTCTACTCTAAAGCAGTCACGCTGCCAGATCAGAGATCATATGTCTATCACACTGGCTGTTGAAGGTAATCTTTTCCCAGAGCATCTATGGTGCAGGATCAAGGATCAAGTGTTCCTCTACAGAACATAGTAGATATGAGGGAGTGCATAGCCAGAGGCAGACATCTGGGAGAGTCCAGTGTAGACATGGTCAAACTAAGCCACTAGGTCATGTGAAGAGAAGGGTGGAGGAAAAGGAAATGGAGCAAAAGGGGAGAATCTGAGACTAAGAGCCCAGGAGATCCAAAAAGAAAATGAAGATGGAGATAACTAAAATGGCTGGATTATATAAGGAACAGTAGCTCAGCGCTTTGGGAAGAGAGTTCAGGGTAGGATGTGGGATATAAAGGCAGGAGGACCCTGCAACAGATAAGGTCTGAGGGGTGCTGGGAGAATATGGAGATCAGGTCTGTTTTGATATGATAAATAGATATCTCAGCCATTTGTCAAGGGTTTGAAACCTAATAGATGCATTTTATTAGTGTTATTCAAGCTATAGACTAAAACACAGAATTGCAAATTACATATAGCATTAAGTTGTTAAAAGCAAGATGGAATTATATAATATTCTGATTTTTGAGTATGAAATTTAGCTATTAAAATGGGTGCTAGCTAGCAAACTTTTCTTTGTATTTTCTTTTTCTTTTTAAGAAATCTTTTCTCAAAATTAGAATCTTGCAGAGAATAAAATGCTTTTATTCCTTGAGGTTTTTAAAATTATAAAAATAAAAAAGTCCCTTAACTTTTCTTTTAGGTTTATAAGACAACATTACTCTAATAATCTATTAGATTTATCAAAGTCATAGAATACATACTTACTTTGATCATCATTTTTCAGTGCCATCATTTTCTAGTTTGTTATTTTTTCTTGCATGAAATTTACCCCATTCATGCTATTCAATAAGGAAAAAAAACAGTTACTTGTATAAAACTTTAAGTTTAAAATGCACTATTGTATTATCAAAAACCATTTTCGTTACAAGAATACCACAATTATTTTCCTTAGATAATTAATTTTGCCCCATAGAAGGGCTAAACTCCAAGTGATTAAAAAAATGAAAAATTTTGGTTACAATTGATTTTACAAAAACATATGACATTTATTTCCCTCAAGAATTCTACCTCTTTTTATCATAAGACAAGTTCTTACATAAAGTTTTGAATTGTTGAATGTCAATATGAGATGACACAGTCTTGAAGGGTCAAATGCTACGTGGCCGAACTGCTCCATTCTGAATCGGAGCTCTTCCATTCAAGTACTCTGGGAACCTTCCTTCCCTGTCTATGCCTAGGAACTCTGCTGAGGGCTACTTCAGCATTTAATAAAGTGCAGAGCCCAGGGTATGTCAGACCAACAGGAGTTTCCATTCCTTACACTTTTATAAACATTGATCTTTCTGTCTTTTTATTAATAACTCTTACAGTAGGCAAATGGTAATATCTTACCAGGTGAAGAGACTAGATGAGGTTTACTCATTGCTAACATCAGCAAACATGATGTTTGTATCATACAGAGAAAGGTTATCTCCCATCACTTCCATCAGGTTCTTCCTAATCTGAATAACATACTCACCTTTACCCTTTGTCGTGTAAAAATCCTTTATAGACCACAGAAATTAAATGTAAGCTAGGGCATGGTGGCCAATATCTATAGTCACCAGTCAGGTGACCAAGGCAAGAGAATCAAAGCCATCCTAGATGTGAAAAAAAAAATGTTTACTCTAAATGTATGTAACATTCTAAGACGTTTTCCCATGAGGAATAAATTTTTCCTCAAGGAAATTACATTTAGGAACTGGAAAAAGGAGCAAAGGGTGTCAAGAATGCAGATCACACAATACAAAAATGATTTTTAAGAAAATGATGCCTAGGAATATAATAACTTTCATCAGGCTAGAAAATAAATGAATCATGGACTATGTCTAAATTTAAGGGTATTTTTAACATACATTTTAGTTCTGACAGGACCAATGAGTTTTTTACTATATTTTGTCAAAATGATCCAGTCACTAAAAGCAGGTTTTATATTCACAAGAAATTGACTGCTCTGAACACAGTATGGGTCCTCTACTGGGAAACTTAGTAAAACCAGACAATGTATTCTCAATCTGTAACCTGGGCAGTAAAATATTTTCCTTGGAAAACCCATACTGCCAGGAGCTTTTACATTTCATGTAGATTTATTTCTTATAAAGTTCAACTAACACTGTTTAAGCACAGTGTGGTATATATTGTGTTAAAATTGTATATAAATCATGCAACACAGATGAAGAACAGCACACAATACAATAATCTTTCTCCCTGGGATGTAATTTTCCTGATAAAATTGCTATGTTTCATTTCAAGCAGTGGATTCACTCAGGTAATCTGAACTCAGGGAACATCAGGAAGCTCCCAGTTCTCCAGAGGCAGGGGCTCATCTTATTAAGCAATGTAAGTGTGACAGTGCCTAGGATATTTCTCAATTAATTTTCTTTTCTGAGAATGTATTCTACACATTGGGGAACATGATGTGCTCAAAGGTTTCTGTATACTATTACTGAAAATTGATTTATGACAAAAAGAATCAGGATCAAAAGATCCCAAAACAGCCTCCTGAAACAATGGTTCATTTTTTTTTTCAAGTTGAAAATAAAAGTAAGACAATTCAAAGATTTCTACAAGAAAATTCCTATCCATCGTGAATGAGACTAGAAACTTAGTCAGCTAAAGATTGAATCTATTTCCTTTAGAAAAGATTAGACTATCTCTGAACATTTCAAACCTCCCACATCACTGACTGAAATATAATGTATTGCAAAGAGGTTTGTAGCAGATTAATACGATGTCTTGCCACCAGCTACTTTGACTGAATTCACTGGGAGGGAAAAAAGTCTCAGTAATAAAATGACTAAAATATCCAAAAGCCAAAGCAGAGCATATGTGTTGGGTAAAGAGAGATATTACCTTTATTACATCTTTCCATTTTTTAAATTGTGCTTACTGATGAATTCTGAAATAGTAAGATAAAATCATTGTCTTAATTTAGTAGTTAAACACATCTAGAGTACAATGTCTTCCTTTGTTTCTAGATACAGCAGATACATTCCCTGGTTTGATTTTTAGTTACATCTTCTACCATAAGATTTTAGTCACCTTATATCACACAGAAGCCATTTCTCTTACAGATATTTTTGCCATGCTTGGTTTTAAATTTGCACAGTTGAGGACATTCTTTTTCATTCTGAGACACTGAATTTTTTAATGACATTTATATTATTCTGTAACTCAGTCAATATTTACATACTATTTTAACAGATGTGAGGAAATAATAGCTTTCAGCTCTAATTCCAGAAATTTTGATTGTAGAATGATAATATTTAAGACATTTAATGAGTTCTTATAATCATAGTATATGGTAGTCTCATAATGCATGGTAAAATCAAATAAAATTTTTAAATGTAGTCAAACAAACCTCTAATCTTGGGCAAAGCACAAAGGTAGATTGTTGGCATGCTACTTGGAAAATGCCAGGTTTAATCCTCAGCACTGAAAAGAAAAGGTTATTAAAAAAAAAACACATATACTTAATTGTATGATAATTATTTCATATGGATGGACATTTCACCTACACATATGTCTATTCACCACAACGGTGCCAACAGAGGCCAGAAGAGGACACTGGATACCCTAGAACTGTGTTCCAGAAGGTTGTAAACCACCTTATTCATATTGGGATCTGGATGGTCTCGAGACCAGCCAGTGCGCTTCACCACAGAGATATCCAGCTCTTAAAAAGTTATATGTATACAAAATGGTGATAGCATACATATCTAATTTTCTAAAAGGTACTTTTCTTATATGTACATGAGAAAAGAATTTATTATTTTGTTTTTTAGTTGTTCAATTTTGCAAAAGACATAAAATATTGAAACTGTATTTGTTTAAATTCTCAAAGATTAGAGTTAAAGTGATTATTTTATATACAAATGAAATAAAACTCATAGTAGTAGACTAAAGAATATTACAATCAGCCTGAATATCAAACACAATTACTTTAATGTGTCCCAACTACCATTTCTTTCAAAATAGATTTACACTGTAAATTATTATAAGCATATAATGTTGTCTATCCACTTCATATTTCTGAGGCATTAAAACTCTGTATTAGATCAAACATGTATTTTCATTTATAGATTATTAATGATAGCCAAAGATGTGTGTACAAATAGTACTCAGGAGACAGAGCCAGGAGGATTAGGAGTTGAAGTCTGACTTGTTCTGGACTACATCACACAGCGAGTTCCAGGCCATTCTATATTCACAGCCAGACTGTGGCTCAAGAGAATACCAAACAAAAAGAAAAGCATCAAGAACTCCGGTGCTTATGTGATAATTAGTATGCAAATTATCCCCACAACTGCATAAGGTAATAAAAATGATGCCTTCATTTATTTACCTTTAAAACACATTAGCCATAACATATTGATGTAGTCAATATAGTTAGGTTATGTGTTTTCATATATGCTAATCATAATCAAATTAAATGTTTCCTAAATAGAATTATAAGAATTGTCAGTGATCTTAATAATGTGAATAAGAACTGAAGGTCTATGATCTCAGCACTTGGGAAATAGAAGCAGGAAGATCATGGTTCCAAGGTCTTCAACCACTTCCAGAGTTTAAGGCTGGAGGCTAGAGAGGAATTAGTGGTTAAGGGAGTATCTTGATCATACCAAGATCCCAGTATCCAAATTGAGCAGCTCACGAATTTCTGAAATCCAGCACCACATACACAGATACACACAAAAAATAAAAACATAAATAAACCTATTGGTGTACGTAAGACATTCATATAGCTAAAACATCAAACTGTTGACCAGGCAAGGTGTTGTATGCTCAGGATTCCAGCACTTGTGAGACTACAACAGGAGGATATGGAATTCAAATCTGATCTGTACGTAGCAACATAGTTCCAAATTTGCTCCAACTCTTAGTAAAACCCCAATCCCTGAGAAGCAAAAACAAAGGGGTGAAATAGGGTGAAAAAAAGGGAAGAAAATGTAGCTCAGTGACAAAACGTATTCCTTCTACATAGAGTCCTAGCTTTGATCCTTAAAACTACAAATAATTTTAATTAATAAAATAGAATAAAACTGTAAGACTCTATTAAAGAAATCTCTCATCTCTAAAGCTCTGTTCATTCTTTAGATATTTATTCTGTATTATCTTGTTATTTATCATCGTCTAATGCATTTTAAATGTGTTTTAAGAAAGTTCTTTTGTATGATTCAAAGTTTTTTTCTATCCTATGCATAATTATAATGTGCAATTATGCATTTTCTTTCTCTCTCATAAAGTATTTAAATCACAAACAGTAGCATACTAACTAGATTCTTCTATGTCTGTTTATCCTCTTAAATATTCATTCTAGAACTTTCCAGTGTTGGCCTGGAGAAATAGAGAGAAGCACAGAACACTTGAACACTATCTGACTTGAAATGAGGACAAAATTCACAAGCCATACAATCCATAAGCTGCATTGAAAAAAAAAAACAAAAAAAAACTGGCTTCTATGGGATAGAGAAGTGCCTTGATGAAATGAGGCAGGCCCTGCTTCCATGGTTAATCCAGATTTCAACCTGGTAGTGAGTAGATCACCCTAAAAACAAGTCTCAAAGCATGTCTTTGAAGGAGTTTCTAGACTGGATTACCTGAGGTGAGATTATCCACATGACATGTGGGGCCATTCCTTGGGTTTGGGTCCTGGACTTATAAAAATGAGAACTCTGGCTGAGCAGCAGCATTCATCTTTTGGTTCACAGACTGCAGATGCCCCCTTAGGTTTCCACCACCATCATTATGCCTCCATGACAGACTGTGAATTAAACTGTGAGTCATAATAAATTCTTCCCTTCTTAAGGTGCTTTGGTTTGACATTTTGTTGCAACCATGAAATAAATAACTAACACAGCTACCAAGCACAATAATGCTCAAGGAAAATTGATTTGGGAAACTATGAAAGTCAGAGTGTGGGCTAATGTGAGACTATGCAGATTTTATAATACTTGCTTTTTGCTTTAAGTAAACCTCTTTCATTGTAATACGGTAAGTAAGCATGTATATTTTGTTCGAAATCTAAAAATATATCCAAATGCGGATGTAGCAATTATCAAAGTAACAGATTGCAAATATTTGCAAGCAAACTTCATCTGACTTCTCAGTTTGAATTGCAGTTTACAAACACAAGTGTAAGGTGACATCCCTGTAACCATGGACAGGTGCTTTACAACCTGTTTTCACTATACTAGTGTGGCTTTGTCATTAACAATCCAGGAAAATAATGGAAAGGACATCGTCAGGATGTGGAGTCACTCAATTGCAGAATTTTGACATGTCAATAGCACAAACAAGCTCCCTCTGAAGTTTAATAATGCATGTGTTTGTTATGTTTTTCTTCAATAGTGCAAAACAATGTTTTATGAGATAAAATGGCAATACTATGAAATATGAACACTATGGAGAAGTGTAATCAATTTGATCTTAGACCACACAGCAGGTCCATTTCTAGACTGCACAATTGAACTTGCTAGCACAGTACAATGTTACTGAGGCTGATAAAAACTGTTCTTACACACCTTGTTCATTTATTTTCTGACCATAAGCAGTTTTAGGATAAATGTGTTTAGTTTTTTAAAGGTGCCTAAGGAAGCAAATGACTTCTCGTGTGTCTTAATGATTTGGGATGATATTGCTTGGAGTCTCTCCCATCCTTACTCCATCCAAACACAAACATTTGGTATACTTAATTTATCTCTTGGCCCATAGCCCTTATTTTAATCTGCTATGGGATTAAAAATAACTTCCTGTAAGTAGGTCACTTCAAGAGTTTTTACTTCCTAAATTATCATGCATACACTGGAATGACATTGCCATCATTGATTACCCTAACTCCTCATCCTCTTTTTTTTCCCCCCACACACACCTGATGACCTCTCTTCCTCCCTACAAAAATCACGTTCCCACATCCATGCCTTTATGTTTCATTTTATTGCTCACTGAGTTTAACCAGGACTCTTGCTTTGACCCCAGCTTTGGAACTATGCATTGAAGCCTGGCGAGCTCTTCAGTGAATATTTAACCAAAGAAAAACCATTGCTCCTCTCACAGATTTTATCAGTAGCCAGTAGTTCAGCAGGGAGGACTATGGGCCCAGGTATCCCCACCCTGTGAAGATAACCACAGTAGCTGTGAGTTTATGATTTCTGTAATTATGTCATGCTCATATAATGGCATTTCAAAATAGTTCTTCATGTCTCTCACCTCATACTTTCTTTCCATTCCCTTTTGCACAATGATCCTTAAGCCTGGAGTTGAGTATAGATAAATGTTTTATTTAAGATTGAGCATTATAGCATCATTTATTCTCAAAAACTTGAGAAGTCATCAGTCTTTGCATTCACTACTGTTCACTGCTAAGAGAAGTTTATTTGATTAAGGCTGAGATAGAATTTGTCTAAGGGTATAAACAAAGGTATTTACAAGGCTGTGTGACACTTTTGTAAATTAGGTAAATAACAGTAGAAATCTTTCCTACAGAGCCTATGACTTCCCCAACCATGAATTTTTTTTTTTTAAGATTTATAGTAACATAGGTAAAATTCTCTCATGCAGAATGGGCCTCAAATCTGAACAGAGTGGTTGGATACTCATAAAACTAAAATGCCACTATTACACAAGTGTGTTCATCATTACTGTCAAATTAGTATTGTGGTTCCTGACCTTCACAGCTAGAAAACCCCATTGGTAGGTGTAGAATATTTCCTTTTGAGTACTGAAGTCACAGAGTCCAAAGAAACTCACAACACAAGGCAAGATCTTGTCCTGAGATTCAGACCTTACTTCTGAAAATACCACATGCATTAATTTCAAAATATAAAGAAATCAAATTGTAACTAAGCTGGAAATTTTCCCCCCTGTTGGCTAGCTTTTGCAGTGCCAGAAGGTGACATGCATGCCTCTGAGGGAAAGTAATGATCAATAGTTTTGTGCAGCAATGAATACTATGGACTAAGATGCAAACCTGCTAGACAAGAGGATTTGCCTTGTTCAATAATGGTATGGTTGTGCAACTGCATCTCTTGCTGAATAACTCACACCTTCAATTATACATCACAGATTCTTGTTACAATGACTCTCCTGGTGAAAACCTTGGGTTTTCATTCTCAGTTACTATTGACTTTCCACATACCTCTGGGAATAGTCCTCTTCATTGTCACCCTTTATTTACTTCATTTATTGATGTTTATAATGACTAAATTCTTAAGAAATAGTATCTGACACAAGATGACACCCCAGGAAACCTATTAAACCAATATTATAGAAATAAGATATATATATATATAATATATATTTAGCATACCTGCAACCTTCAGATAAGGAAGAAGTGGGTCATAGTGATCTATAGACTTCAATAACATAAACTTTCTCAGTGGTAGTATAGTTCTGAGTATAACTTTTTAAGTGACTTGTAAAATTCATCAATTGTGATTACTAAAAGTAAGCCTAAATATTTTGATGCTCTAGATATAAATTTCAAAAATATTCAAAAAGTTTAAGATTACAAATTCCAAACCTTGGATTTATGAAAAAGAATTTTAAAAATCTTCAATTGTGAATTTAAAAACTATGTATTTTCTTTTGAGTTGTTGCTCAACTTTTAAGAATTCTATAATTAAATTTTAAGAATTAACTTTTAAGAATTTCATAAGCCCATGATAAGTTGTCCATACTCAAGTAGATGTCCATACATCCACACACATAATAGTAGCACTAAATGTATTCTTGGTTGTCACAGTTAGTTTTAGTTGTCAATTTGACACAAATCTAGAGACACGTATGTAAGAGGAAATCTCAATTACAAATTGTCTCAATCAAATTGACCTGCAGCCATGACTGTGAATCATTTTGATAATTGATCTCTGAATGTTCAACCTGCTATCTCTTAGACAGTGGGACCTGGACTGTATAAGAAAGGTAGCTAAAACTAAACTACAAGTACCAAACTAGCAAACAGCATGCCTTCATGGTTTCTGCATCATTTCCTGCTTCTAAGTTCCTGCCTTGAGCTTTTGCAAGGGCATCCCTTAATGGTGGACTATAACATAATTACAATAAACTGTTTCCTCTCCTTGGTGATTTTTATTGTGGTGTTTATCACAGATATAGAGATATAAACTTGGAAAGTGACTTAAATAAAGAATATTTGAAGTTCATAGGGGAAAGTATTGTAGGGTGTGAAAGAAAGAGGAAGGAGTTGATGGTAGATTTGATCAAAAATCAATGTAAATATAAATAAAATTCCTAAACAATACAACAAAATATTTGTCGTAATAAGAATTTGACAAACATTGGTTCATGTGACTTTACTATCTAAGATATGGAATGAAATTCATCTAAGAATGAAAATAGTGCATTAAACAAAGTAGAATAAGATATTCTTAAATATTCTAGTCCTCAGACACTTCATGGGCAAAATAGTATTATATTTCATCAGCATTCACCATTTTTTCACAAAAGTTGCTAGTGATATTTCTTGGGACTGATGACTCTGATGGGATTGATACAGGTGCCCCCAAGAACATTCCATAACCAACTGTTTTCTGTTTCTGTTGTTTTGTTTTTAGTACAAATGTAGAAATAGTTGGATCTATACTGAGAAGTACAAGGTTCAATACTGGAATAGATAATTTTGACATAAAAGTCATTGTGCAGTCTTACTGATTTATCAAAGTATAAAGCAAATATGGCTGAATTTCTCAGTGTTAGATCATGATTGATGTTTAAACATGGATATTGGATCAGGAAGAATTTATTCACCTCTGTTCTTTATCTAAGATTGTGACATTCTATAATGTGTTCTGAGCATGTAGAAATGACATTATTAGTCTCTTAGACTGGGTAATTAAAGCCTGAACTCACTCATGACTTATACTTAATGAAGTAGAAATTATCTTACTTGCCTACTAGTGTATTTAGAGAAAATATTCAAAGATAAGTTAAAAGGCTTGGTGAAAAGCTCTGCTATATACAAACGTGTCATATAAACATTTAGTGTACTAACTGGAGAGACTGAAAATACCTTCACTTTATTAAGGTAGTAGGAAGCAATGAGATTGTCGCAATGGTATCCAGCATAAAATTTGTATATTTCTTAATATAGATTGTCAAGATGGTCATAAACTTGCCTACTGAAAATTCAATAAACTATGTGTATTTGTGTTGTGAATTATTTGTTCGCATGATATAGGATAATGAATGTTAAAATGAGCCTATGTGGAAAGCTGATGCACTCATAAAAATATCACTTGATTGTATCCTGGAGAATGTAATAGTGAGAAACTCAATTGAACTGAATTTTATACCTTATTGGTGCTGTTGGGTCCCAACAGGCATAAATCTAACATGATTAGCATGGTATACCACTGTATAACTCTGGTTACCAGATTGTTCTGGTATTCTGCAACCATGGATCACTGATGACATTATCGATGTGAATTAAATGCTGGAAGTCTCATCAGGAGTCATTTGGCCAATCTGTTCCAAAATATCCATGTCTATATGACAAAAACTCAGCTGGAGTTAAGCTAATGTGAATTCTCAGCCAACAATTAACAAGATTTCTCTGCAAATAGCTTCACAGCTCATGAAAGGCCTGTAAAGAAAATATCCCCTGAGGGGTATCTGCTATAGCCCATGAATAGAAGTCTCTCAAGACACAGTAGTCTATGAGATCAAGGTAGGAATTCATAGGGAAGCTGGGGTGTAAGAAAACTTGGTCTGAACTTGTTCTATTGAGGTTGGAGTAAGAACTGAAAAGAACTGGTGACCATATTCGTATACTCAAATTATATAGCAAGAATATACAATTCACTGGCAAACATGTGGTGTGAGGGGTATTATTAGGGCCAAAACCTAGCAAAAGCCAATTAAATTATACCAATAAGAAGAAACAAATCTGTAATGAATCTCTATAAAAAATAGCAAATCTCATTGCACTGATAAATATTTTTCAAATGTGCATATATTAACGTGTATATTTACCCAATTCTTATACAATTAATGTACTGGGTTGCATCAGATACCAGGCTAGTATGACACTGATATAAACCACAGATTATAATATTATAATATTTTGTTTGTTGGTGACAATAGTTTGGTATTTTAACAGGAACATATTAGCCAATACAGCATCTAGTGGTTGCTCTAGTAAATATATTTTTCTGCTTTAATCAGCAAAGATAATCATAAACACTTTTTCTTCATGCATGGGAGATAGCATTATACCAAAAGTCTCTTGTGTAAGAATTATATGATCTTTTGTTTTGTTAAAAATGTAGGCTATAGGAAATTGTTTGTGTTCCTTTTTCACAGAGTTTCACCTTGGTTAAATATATTGAAAGTATTTTGTCCTAAGATAAACAAATTTTAAATGAGTAGATACTAACGAGTAAAAATTTGTTAAGAAAAGTAAAAGTAAATTAGCCAAAAAAGTAATTATTAAAAAAAATTAGGCAAAAAAAGAAAAAGATCCTAGGATCTTTCATAAGAAATATATGTGCTAGACATGGACACATGTATAAAATCCCATGATGGTTCAGGGACTTGAAAGAAAGGGTAAACTTTCCCAAATGCATGAGTATGGCATTTGTTTAGGTTGAAAGAGCAATTGATATATCCATTTTCAATATACCAAACATACAGAAAAGCATAATAAATATATTTTGATTTTAGAGGCAATATGAATAGCATGTGGAATTCTAATAGTGCCTAAGTAAGTTGTCTATGACCTGCCAGTGCACAGTAGGAGCTGGAAGTAAGAGAATGCTCTGCAGCAGACCCAGGGATACATAATCATTTTAATAGTCATGAAGTATACAATATTAGAAGGTATTAGATAGATAAAGATGTTCAGTGGGTCTCTTGCTAGATGTAAGAAAAAATACAGGTTTAAACTCTTAGAATCTAATCATAGTTGCATACTTTCTTTTGCTGTGTTTTTAATTCAGATGAAGGTTACGTTGTACATTTACATAAAATGAATTTCTACCCTGGAGTATAAATCTATGTAAACAAGACACCAATGTAAAAGGTTGGTAGTAGATCTACTTAATCATAAAAGTAGACATAGATAACTATATTATGTCCTTAACAGGACATGATAGATCCCAAGAAAGGGCATGAAGCATGCTGAGCCTATGATCACTGGATACAAGCAACCGTATGCACTCCTGGTACCTCTCTTACGTCTTGGCTACCTATTCTTTATCTTGCATGTATAGCTACATAGGCCTATTTTGAAACAAGAAAAAACTCATCCCTGGGTTATCTAATGATCTGTTCAGTATGGTGCTATTATTTTGAAAATGAAATTTCCACATTACAAATCTATTCAGAATGACAGAAGTAATGGAAAATTCTCTCAATAAATATAGCTTCAAGAAAGACATCTGATTAAATAAATTTAATGGGAAGAGTGATTGCCTAAGATCTACATTCATATGATTAATGGGTTATATTTAATGGATTGTTTGGATTATAAGCAACTCTAAAAGGAAAAAAAGATTAAAGATTGATAGCAGAAAATAATTTAATGTAATGGGCAAAATGGTGTTATTCATATTTTTAATGAATGTTAAAAATAGATTTGTCTAAAAAGGAGCTTTCAATAACTATATCATTACATGGTTCACTGTGCACCTACATATGGACTATAGTGGATTGTGAGTCATTCAGCAACTTTCTCAAAGTGGCTGATCCTTGGTAATAAACCCATATGCAGAGTGGCTATGTGAGTATCAGAATTATCTACTAATCTATCTAGGTTCCAATTATTAAGAACAAATAATACTATTAAATTTCTAACAGGATACCATTCTATAATATGGCTAGCCATCAACCTAGTAAAGAGTTTATTATGTTGCATAATATTAACAATCAGAAAAATAATTAGTTCACCTAAAATACACATTAATTCCTTTAATATTTTCCGAACAACTTATACTAATATCACTGTATTTTTACCTAGAACTGGCTTTGTACACGGTCATTATAATCTCTGAAAAATTTTCTCTAAAGTGGGACTGCTGTTTACACTACAAGTGAAATGACAATGCAACTATTATGTATGTAAATACCTGGTATTACTGTATACTATATTAGAAGTCACAGCTGGACAGAACACTAGATGAGGCAATTTGAGAAACATATGAGAGACTTGTATATCATCCTTCAGATATGTCAATCTTGCACTAATGGAAAATAGTTAATACTCCATTGTAGGAAACAAGGACATAAGTACATGTATGTCTACTTATAATTCTAGCTACAAAGAGTAACTTCTTTCTAGTTCCACAATCAATTTTTAAACATCTTTGGTGTACAGAGTTGCCAAAGACACATATAGCTGTGGTTCAATATGATTGGAAGCTAAACATGATCCCTTGCTGTGTGGTTTCTCCTGCTACTTGAAGAAATGTGGAAAGAATGGAATATCTATGTTATATCTTGGGTAGTTGATCATGAAGAGGGAGAGAAAGTAGCCAACTGCTACAACTTGGTATAATGGATTGTGAATAGAGCCTGGCTTCAATGAACACTTTCATTTTCTTCAGTGTTTTCTGCTAGTTCAGCCTCTGTGACTATCATTGGTAAAGATTCCTTAGTGCTCACACCTTCAGATATTGCACCAGTGGTGATGACCAACTTCACTCAAGGTAGCAATTCTACACAGAGCATCTGATATAGAATTTATGTATTTATGTGCACAAAAATGAACCTCGATGCAACCTCACAACCTGCCCTCCAAGCAATTAAAGTTCTAAATACAAAATAGCAGAGCTTAATCTGATATCCAGATATTGTTCATTTCATTTTTAAGAAAAAATTACAAGTTTTATTTCTTCCATAAATGAATATTTGTTCAGCACTCAATATATGCTTCCTTTATATTTGTATTATTCCATTGCATGGACTTAAAATGCACATTTTTTAACATGGGAAGATTATAACTAATTAAAATATTTTTTCTATATTTCTGCATAATATGTACTTTTAATATTGTAAAAAGCCCATTGAAAAATTTCTGACTTTTAGCATTCCTGAACTTGAGAATATATCTGTTGAAGGTATGATTTTTCTTTTATAAAAAACAATAAAATATTTTCATATAATTATCTCAAATTATTGTTCATCTGTAGAACTGCTACAGATGCTATATATTTGGATATCAGCAGCTAATAATTATGACCTGATGGCTAATGATTTAATGGATGTATTTATGGAAAATACAGCATCTGGTTGGGAGATGATATGTATTTACCACTGTGCTTACTGAACAGGACATAACTGTAAATCACTAGTCACCACAGCTTGAATCTTCTCTTCCCTGTGTCTCTGTGGATAGCACAGCGGAAGTGAAGAATGTGGGTCACTAGGATGACGCAGAAATTTAGAAAAGTTACTAGTGTAAAGAGTGAGATATGAGCCTAGATTGTCTTTGCATATATTGACACCTATCATAGGTAACCCAGATTCATTATTTAGTGATTTGTAGTTATCTATAATAAAATTACATTATCTCTTTTCCTAAGGGAATAATGCTATTAAAATGATGCATAATTATGAGCATTACAAAGAAAAAAGGGTTCTAAAGTTAATGCACTTCAGTGAATCCATAGAAATTCTTCAACATCATTTTCATAGCATCAGTGTAAATGTTCTTATAATTTCTATGAAACTCACATCAATTTCACCATTGGCCAACAATCTATATAAACAGAATAAACTCTAAAAGCTTAACATCTAAAACTCTTTTTCCCTCTTTCTCACCTGTAAAACACTTAATTTTGCCCACAAAATAATCTAAAAGTAAACTAATGCTTTTCCTCTGTAAAATTTATCTACAGTGTTCCTTATATACCAGAGTTAGAACTTACAAAATAGAAAATGAGAGCAAAGCTTATCGCTTCACAAACTCCACTTTCGTGTTGCCTTGCTGCCGCAGATGGCTTTTGCACTTCCCATAAGCCAGCAGCCTAGAAAGGAAGGCCAGGGGAAAGAAGCAATTATGGACAAAGTTATTCTTAACTCCCAAATTGACTTAGCTGAGGCAGAAAATTTAGTTTCCCTTCTGAGAAGGGAATGATTTCTATCGGTGCTTCAGGAAGTACAGAAGATTGCATATAGGCAGATTTCACTTGAGCTATTCATTCACCTATTCAAAACTCATGTAAACATGAAGTCCTCCATGTGTTCTTTTAATATGCTTCAATAGACCTATGACCTATGAGACCTATGTAGACCTATGAGAAGATACCTATCCTTCTCATATAAGGTACATATATATGTGCATATGGATATATGCATAGACATGCTTCAATTTATAAATACAAAATTTTCATATATGTTTATTTAATTCTCTTAATATTACTTTGCACAAATCTAGATCAAACTGAATTTGAAGAGAGGATTTTTTTACTTTAGAATTTAAATTTTTATTGAAAATGGTTCCTTTTTTTTATTCAATATATTCTGAACACAGTTACCCTCCCCACAACTCCTTCCTGATCATCCCCACCCATGGAAATCAATACCTATAAAGGGATATGTTTTGATACAACTTACCAAATTCTTAACACAGATAAGGAATTTGACTCCTTTATCAACACTATGTGATTTTTAGCAAGGTAGGAATAATGTCTTCTTGCCAATATAATTTCTTAGCAATTTGATCATTTAGTTCATGCTTCAGTTTCACTTAACTTAAGATGTACACTTCATTATATGTGTGTATGTATTTAGGCTGTGTCACTGAACCTCAACTCTCAAGTATCGCCTGTAGTTCTCTGTATAGAACATTTCACAAGGTACTGAACAATTCACTATAAGTTTGGAAATATTTTTCTGTTAAGTGCTATTTGGCCATAGCCATGTTAATCACTATTGCTATATATTATTTGTATTTTTAAAAAAATCTTTGTCATGATAGCAAACATTAAAGATAATAATGGGATGCATTGAAGATACAAATTCCTTCAACACAGAACCCACTAAAACGCTGAAGAGTTTTCCATGAATATTTCAGAACACTTTGAACAGGAGTATGAATAGGAGCTTTACATGAAGCTCTAATTTTGAAGAAAAATGTGATAGAGAAATATTTTTTTAATAATAGATATATGGTAAATGACAGGATGACAAACCAAGGAAAAGATCTCTTTTCAAAAAATTATTTAAACTTATTAAATTACATAACTTAAATCCCAAGAACCCTGATCCTTGGTAGCATCATATGTGTGTGTGTATGTGTATATATATATACCATGTTTCTCTAATGAGAGATGTTACCGAAAACTTTACCTAGTGTTTGTCACAGATGGAACTTTCCCAGTCCACATCTGGTTTTCCTCCAGGAATCAAATTCTGCCATTGTACAAAGATTCATTAATGTTTGGAAAAATAGCTATTTTAGGAAATTAGTATTTCTAGATGTTAAAGCAATATTAAATCCTAAATCTACTGCCCACTTTTACTGAATATTAGAGTAAACCATGAAATTAGTGTAGAAAAGTAATAACATAATTGCCTAAATTTATTTATCACTTATATGTGAATAGTACCACTTTGAAGGTCTGCATACCTGGTTTTGCCTTACTCAGAACCTGGCACTTTGCCCAGGCTTATATTTGGCCATTTCTCACCTTCCCATCTCTATCACTTAATCCCATTTAAAACATTGCATTTATTATCTAAATTCATTTGATCTATGTGTTTTAATGCTGACAGTCTTGAGGTAAGCAGTATGTAAACACTCCTATTTTCTGATGAGGTAAACTGTATTCAGGTAGTATAAATCATGGATACTCACTAGCATTTTTATGGTGGGCCTTACTCTTTTTGACCATTGTTTTTAATTGATGATGGTACAATATGCTTTATTTAGAGAAAAATAAGCATACATAATTTCTTTTACTTATAAAATAGTACCTATCATTCCCCACTTACCTTGAAATGAGCTATTTCAAATTCTTGGTTTTTTTAAATAATGATGAGCATGTTGCTTCTATATCTATGCAAACACAGACAGCATTACTTACTAATTTTTTCAGTTACATTTGAAAGTTTTATCACTCTAGAGAAATTAACCAGTAATATATTCACTAATATTTATAGACACAAATGCTCCATTTGAAAAATTTATTTTGAATCCCAACAGTTTTGAAGCATATGATATCCTGTGCCAATACTTTGCCTCCAGCCACAGTGGTGTTGCATGTCAATAGGAAAGCAGAGTCCATTTCAGAACATAGTCCAGGGGAAGATAACCACTTACATGAGTTAGTGACAATAGATTCTATTTTGTTAAATCTCTTAAATGGCTTTTGCAAATCACTATGAATGTTTTTTTCGATGAATTTATCTGATCTCTAAAGAAGTTATTCAACATCCGGAAAGGTCTATAAAAATTATTTTACTTACAGATGCTATTCTGTCATTTTTAGTTTTGCTTATTTCATGTATTAAATGCTTTTTTTCAGAGATTATTCTTGTAATGAAAATGAATATATAAAATATGAACTTAGAATGACTCTCAGAAGTCTGAGGATGGAGATGGTGAATTTGAGGCCAATTTGGCCTACATACCTAGTTTATATATAGCAAATGAATAAACAAGGTAAATAGCATGAAGAAGGCGAGATTAAATACCAAAATTAAAAATTATTAACATTATCCATGTATAATTCTTTAACTGGCAAAGATGCAGTCCTGTACTGTCCATAGTTTATTTCCCAAGTCTTCTCATTAATTTTTTCTCACACAACCATAGAATTTTTTTTCACAAAACCTTGCATATTTTTATAGAGATACCAAGAAATGAATTGAGAGCATGATGCCTTAAATGCAGACCTTAGCTAAGCTCCAGATCGTTCTTCACAGCCATACTGTCAGGATACATATCAAGATTCAAAATTCCATGACTGTAAAACCCAAGTTCTGCAGTCCTTTCTCTGCTGAGACACACCCATTGCTTGCTTAGACTCTCTTCAAGTCCTGTGAACCTAGAGAATAGCTACTAGAATTTAACTTATTCACAATTCTATCAGCACTGCATTTTGTATATTTAAGTCTCTCATTTAGTGAACTACAATTCCTTCTAGTTGAGCATGCTATCAAAATTGAAATAAAGAAAAATCAGTCTTAACTCTATATAAGTGTGGGAATTCTAATTTTCATTGTATATTTTGTTATGCATATTGGTGATCTAGAAGAAATAAAATAGATTGTTCATAAGTAATGTGATTATCAATGTGAAGAATATAAAATTTCACTGTAATGATGAAAGTAGATGTAACCTGTATAAATGGTCACATTGATAGAGAATGTTTACACATGGCTTTACATGCTAGTGTTTAAGTATAAACTTTGCCTGCATTCATTTTTGTTTTCTAAATTATAGGTTACTATGCTTGTCTTGTTTACTTTAACTAAGATTAAAATATCTAAAATCTTGTTAATTACCCAGTGAGGACAATACTAAATGTATTATGGTGCTGCTATTAGCCTCCAAAGTTTTCTCATTGAGAAAAATTTAGTTCAATGATTTTTCAAGCATTAGTCATTTGCTGTTTGTTACCTTCAATTTTTCCCATATGCAATTTAAATAGGAACCAACCATCATTTTCCCAGAATAATTCTAGTCACAGTTGCATCAATTTAAATATCAATCTTTTCCACAAGTTATGTTTTCTATGCACACATAAAATTAATATATACAACTAATTTACTGAGTAGAATACCCTTAGAAATTAATAAATGGACCTTACCAATGTACTATGTGAAATGAGTCCTATACCACTCAGCGCTCACTCTTAGGAAGTACAACAATTGATCACCAGTTATTTTGGTTTGTGATACAAATTAGAAAGATGCATAAGCATTTATATATGGCCAGTTAGGGAAACATTAAAATGATTGCTTTCACATTAAATACATTTATCAGTTCAGTTTATTTGAGGAATTACTGAAGGATATAAGATCATCGTTGTGCATTACTCAGAGGCCAAAGAATACATTTGATAAAGATACCTTCCACATTAAGAAGATAAACAACATCAATGAGGTCATATTTAGATCCCCTCATAGATGTACATGTTATCTCCTATCTAATAAAGTATGCTTACACAAGTATGCATATTAGCATAAACAGACACACAAATATATATGCAAAGAGAGAGACACCAACAGTGACATACAAACTATAAAAACCAAGCTGGTCAGACTTGTATCAGTTCTCCTGCTCAGTGCTCCAACACCTAGAACTGCAGATACAAAACAGCTCACCTGGCTACTCAGTTCTATATTTGAACACACAAAGACATGAAGATAAACTGATAAGTTACAAAGTGTGGATTTCTCTGCTCTCTCTCTCTCCCACAAACATACACACACACACATACACACATATAAGCATGCACAACCAGTATATATATAATTATATATAATTAATCATATAATTATATTTATACATATATTTATATATACATTTATAATTTTTCATTAAATGTTAAAAAAGTATCTGTAAATAAATCCCCAGAAATGGGTCTATGGGAAGTGTGCTATCAGAAGTAGCACTCAGTAGCCCTGAGTAAGCATTAGGATTCATTGTATGGCTTACTAACATTCAACAAGGCTTGCTCATCTAACATATCAATAAAAATTAGAAAAAAGATCAATTTCTTCTTTTTTTGACATAGATATGTGATTGCAAAAATAACACTTCAGTTTAGTGTGGTGGTACATGCCTAGAATCCCAACACTTTGAGAGGGAAAGAAGGAGGGGCTGGTGGTAAGGTTGACCTGTTACAAGGTTATTGAGGACCTTGTAACAACTGTATGAGACCATGAGTCAATTTTATGTTTAAATTAAAAAATTTAAAATGTCAGTAACAAGCCAGGTGGTAGTGGTACACACCTTTAATCTCAGTATTCAGCAGGCAGAGACAGATGGATCTCTGTGAGTTGGAGATCAGCCTGGTCTACAGAGTCCATTCTAGGCTAGCTAGAGTTATAACAGAGAAATGCTGTCTTGAAAAAAAATCAAAAAGAAAAAAAAATATAAGAAGTCAGTAACAAATCTCTGATAACAAAATAAAAATAATCACAACATCATATTCATCACAACCTTGATGATCAGATCAGCATGCAAAATCTTCTGAAAAACCCAGTTTGGGAAATTTTTCAAAGATTGCCTATATAATCTTTCTGAAATGCTCTTAAAGATTTTTAAGTGATTATTTGCCCAATTAGTGCATTGTATAATCAATATCACTTGTAACTTTTATAATTTATTTTTGAAAATTTGGGGTTTCAAAAAAAGAATAATCGTTTGGAAAAAAAATCAAACGTTTAAAAATCACTATTCAGCAATATGTAAAGTTTTCAGGCAAGCCTCAGTTCCTAATTTTGTGAATAATTCATATTAATTCATCAATTCATAGTAATTTATATTAAAATTCGACTATGGAATCTAAAACAATGTAAACTGCTGATGATTTTCTCTATTCAATCCATTGTTCTGACTGCATGAAATTAAAATTGCCTTAAAGATTGTGAACAAGAGACCAGAAAGACTTCATTTGAAATGTGTGAAAAATTAGATTCATAGTCCCAGGGCAAAAGCTTTGAAACAAGGATATAGTCTCCAATAAGAATTCTCACAGCAAACAATGCAATCATGCCACGAGGGCTACTTAATGGCACAGCAAAAAGAAAGAAAAAAGTTATTTTTTTTTCAATAATTATTCTGAGATTACAATTCTAAAAGCAATTATCTACCACAAAGAGCTAAATGTGATGGGTAGCCAATGTCACTGTAAATCATCTTAGATTTGAAACTGCTTTGACAATGGTGACAAAACAATTGTAATGGTTTGATTGACAATAGGAGGTATTTAATTAAAAGTCATTTGGAGTTGAATTTTTGGTCAATATAGTCTTAAAAATCTAGTATAGTATAGGAAGCTGGACAGATAGCTCCATGCTTAGGAGCACATGTTGTTCTTACAGAGGATCTATCTTCAATTCCCAGAACATGGTGGTTCACAACCATCCATCACTCCAGTAACATGGAATCAAATGCTATATTCTGACCACCAAGGGCACCAGGCATGCACAGAGCACACATATGTTTCTGTAGGAAAAAAACACATACACATGAAATAGAGTAAATCTAACATCATAAAACAAATACATATACAGTGGTAAAATATCATGTAACTGAAGCCATTGCAAAGTCTCAGTTGAAGGTATGTTATTTTTTAAACTAAAAAGATACAATTTTTATTGTTAGAATGTCATATTAGAGTAGTATTTTTACAGTATCTCCACCCCTCCTTCTTTCCCCCTCTACTTTTCCCATGAACCCAACTCCCACTGAAACTCATGAACTCTCCTTTTTAATGATTACTGTTATTTAAATACAAACACACACAATATCTACTAGGTTAACTTCATAGGTTGCTTATGCATATATAATTGTTCAGGACTAATGATTTGGAATTGGATTACCTATAAAAGAGGTTGGTCCTTGAGAAAACTGACTCTCACTGGCCAGACCAGCAGCCATTGGTGGCCTATAGCTCTACACCTAGAGACAGGCCCAGGTAAAAAATTTTCCCATCTATGTTGTCATGTCCACTGGTGATGTCACTATGCAGATCTTATTTACACAACCCTATTAATTAGATTTCATGGGTGCAGATTCCCTGTCAAGTCTAAAAGACATTATCTAACAGCAATTACCTTGATCCTTTTAGTTCCTAAGCCTTAGCTACAGGGGTTGCACTGTAGAGGTGTAAATCAGGATGGGTGGACCTGGGGCAATTATTATCTGCATGTTGAAACTTCCTTTTGCAACAGATGGCACTCACTGAAGGCATATTATCTGAATAGCAATTTGTTTCATAAATTTTATCTTCAAAAAATTCCGTGTCATACTCTAATTTTTAATATTCTTTTTAATTTTTTTAGGCATAGGAAAAATATAAGGTTAAACCAGCATTTGCTGCTTTTTTTAACTCTTGAATGCATGAATTGTTTTAAAATTGGCTTAGTCACTGTTGGTCTTAAAAAGCATATCTTGAGTTTGAGGTCAGGCTGGTCTACAGAGTTCCAGGACAATCAGAGTGACAACAGAGAAACCCTGTCTTGAAAAAAGCCAAACAAACAAACAAAAAATCAAGAAAAAACAGTATATATATTTTCACATGCCTATAGTTGCTTTTCTAGCAAAGGCAGCTAAAGTTATTCTCCATTTCAGATAACTTCACTAGAGAAATTCAGAGGCAACTATCAACACTTTCACAATAGTATATATTTGGTGTCTTTGTTTGTTTATATTATGTTTAGGTGTAGAGGAATATTTAATCTTTTAATCTATCAGCATGGCTGCTCTAGGGTAGAAATAATATTGATTGCATACCTTTAATCCCAGTATTCAGAAGGCAGTGGATACCTTTAACCCCAGCATTTGCAAAACAGGAAGCAGAATTCAGAGACGGGTGCAGAGCACAGAAAGAGTCAGAATCACACAGGAAGTGACTTCTGAGATGAGTCAGAGTGAAGGTCAGGCAAAGTGATGAATTGGAGGAAAAGTTACCAGAATGAGGAGATGCCCAACTCTCACAATATAAACAGGTACCCAGCTCAGAGAGACAGAGTTCAGAAAGGCAGAGAGAGAACAAGACATAGAGATAATTCAGGGTCCTGACTGAGGATAAAGCAAGGATGCAGAGAAACTGACTGAGGCAATACAGAGCAGTGAGGGAAATGACACAGAGGGAGAAACACGGTCTGAACAGTCCGAGGCAGAGACACAGAGACAGTTTTGCAGAAATCAGTATTAGACAGCAAGAGTGAATCAGTTTGAAAGCAGGAAGAGCAGTTCAGCCAGAGTTGTGGGAGTTAGCCAAAGTCTGCTAGAGTTAGAAGAGTTCAGTGAGAAACAGTCAGCTCAGAAAGTCAGTTTGAACAAGTCAGCTTGGAGTCAGAACAGCAAGTGAGTTGAATCAGTGAACCAGAAAGTCAACTGAGTTCAGTGTAGATAGCTCTGAGATCAGGAGCTGGTCAGAGTGGCTCAAGTCAGCAGTAAGTCTTCTAGACTTAAATGTTATAGATTGTACAGAGGCTGAGGTTGAAGCCTTCCAGTTCTAGGCTTAAGACTAGGTTTACAGAGGCTAAAATGATCCACAGCTCCAGGACTAAGGACCAGTGATCAAATTAGGCAAAGAGTAAACAACCATTTTCCCAGAACCTACATCTACATTTGGGGAGCCCACTAGGAAACACAAACTCAAAGAATACTTCCAATTCTTCTTCCACAATGATCCTTGAGATTTAAGTTCCGGAATTGTGTTGTAGATGTTTCAGTTGGGATTCAACCTCATAATCCTACATTTTGATCAGTTGTGATTTAATTATTTATTATATATTTGTCATTAATACATTTATAATTAAATAAATAAAATATTATGATTATATTCCTGATTTTGATTTAAATGTCAAAACAAATTATTTATTATTAAAATCTATAAGGGAATTTTTCTTGATAAAGTGCAAGAACTACACTTATCTGTCAGCATAAAAATAAATATTCAGAATGCACTTAGAGATTTACTGATTTAGTAATGAGACAATTGTAGGTTCTTATACATCAATTACTTCATTATTAATAGAGAGTTGGCTAGGTTTCCAGTATCATGAGTGATTTCTCTCTTGTTGAGTGGGCCTTATGTCTAGTTAGAGAGTTGTTGGTTACCATAAGGTATGTGTGCCACTATTGTAACCTTAAGGATATTATGCCATGAAAAGGTTTCGTTGTTATTTTGTTGTTGTTGTTTTACCATTTTCATCCCCATGCTCTGCCTCAAAATTCTCAAGTGGTAATTTATTTATAGGTAGTATATTTTGAATGTACTCACGCAAATAATTGGTGGACAAGACTTTGTATTTTAACATTGATTCTACAACTACATACTTTAGGAATTTTGTGTTGCTGAAAGAGTACAACACTAACATCCATAATTAAGTCTATTTTGAAGTAAAAACTAATATTTCTTAAAGAACTCTTCAATATCTCTTTAAATACTTCTAAGAGTGTGAGGTTATTTACTTGTTTCCCTCAAGATTGATTTTTTTAAGTTTCTCTAAAATAGCTAAACCTATAAAATCAGCAGAGTCTTACTTCACACTCAGTGTAATAGATATGCTTAAAGGTTTTGAATTTCTCTAGCCTGGTTTACCCATGGCCTTATAATGACTGGATCAATTGATTTATACGTCAATAAAATCAGTTAGCACTAGTTTTATGTGTTAGATCACCATTAAAAGTAAATTAAACTCAAATGCAATTTGGGTGAGAAAAATCTGAAAAGGATAAAGTCAACTTTAAAAAGAGAATGAAAGAGTCTAGGAGGAAAGAAATTGCATGAACTTTTCTATGAAGACTTGAGTAATAATTTTCTAAGGAAAATATTATTTCATTAGGATATTTAGATACCATCTGCATAACAATGTACTCCTAAAGCCATAGCTTTACCGAAACTCAGAAATCTTTTCAGACAGAATTTTGAATTTAAAAACCACATTCTATGTAAAGAAAAACACTTTGAAGATTATTATCTCTCTTTTTCATTTGACCTTTGATCTTGAATCCTTCTTGTTCATTTCCCTTCCTTTTCTGAACCTTTGGGGACTAAAACCCTTAGGCCAGTTAGGATGAAGTAAGGTTAGCATCCATACCTAGGAACATTAAGAGGGTCTGTGGTATTTTAGAACAAGTTACAAGCATCTAGTGAAATAGAAGCATGTTAATATGGAGAGTCACTGGGCTTGGAGTTAGAGACAGAGCTGACGAAGAGTGCTTCTGTGAAAAGATGAGCATTTAATTATAAAAAATTCATAATGTCTAACTTTTTCTGTGTTTTGTCATATTTCTCTTAACTATTTAAAAATTTCATACAATGTGCCCAGATCATACCCACCTCTTATTCCTCTCAGATCCACCTTCTACCCTCCACAAAAGTAAAATAAAAAAAAACAAGTCCATTCAGTGTTACTGTATCCTCGTTAGACCATGTTCAGACTCACAGAGGACTGTGAAAACTGCCTCCTTTCCTCCCCACACCCTACCAGAAGACATTAACTGTGAAGAGCTACACATTGGTATCTCTATCACAATTTTTAAGGACTCTCCTCTATTAATAGGTTCACATCTGTACTGCTTCTTTGGGGAAGGGGGGAAGAGGAGCGGGAGAGGGAGGGGGAGGGGAGAGAGGTTAGTGAAGAAACCTCAATGTATTTTATTCTCAGTCACGATCTGCCGTCATTGATACCACTTCAACGTAAGCTTTTCTTCCATAACTGGGGCTCTAGCAGGAGCCCAGATTATGGACATTGTTCCCAGCTGGAGCATGGTTCAGGGACATGAACATGCTCCCTAGAGGCAACATTAACCGAAAATATCAAGTTGGTCTACGCTGGCAGCACAGATAATGGGCATCAACACAATTCAGTGGTGACGTGGATCATGAAGAATGACATGATTTCTGGTCCCAGCCCTGGTCAGGAACATTAACATGGCCTCAGGCGGTTAACACTGATCACAGACATTAACATGGACCCTGGGTGTATCATGAACCACGGCTAATATCTTATTTTTAACATTTTTTTTTTTAAAAATTAAGTTTGTTGCACTGGCTTTCCCCTATTATATCCCTATTTTCTTTATTTTTTAAAAAGGAAACATTTTTCTAGATGAACTTTTGGATTAAGTATTAGAGTACTGAGAAAAAATATGCTAGTTATTTTTATAAAAATGATGTCATATAGATATATTAACTTACTCAGCATTGTTATTTCAACAAAGTTGGGTCTTCATGTACCAATACATGGTATTCTATATTCATTGTTCAATATACTTTGGGATTTTTTTTTTAACAGTTACATAGTTGCCTTTGTTTAGATTTTGTAAATGCCTTGGTAAGGTCTTGTCATTTAATATATATATATATATATATATATATATATATATATATATATATATATATATACAGTCCTCCTAGATCCTCCCTACCTCCCCTCCCCCAGATCTACTCTCTTAATATGTCTCATTAGAAAAGACAGAGCTCTGAAGAAATAGCAACAAAATATGGCAAAATAAAATATAGAAAGATGAAGCAAAAAACATTGCAGCAAATTTGGACACAGCAACCCAACAGGAAGAAAAGAGTCTCAGTAGCAGGCACAAGATTCTCACAGTCATGAGTACCATGAAAATACTAAACTAATAGCTGTAATATATGTGCAGAGGACAGGTTCAGACCGGTGTATGCATTGGGCTTGCTTCCTCAGTCTGTGACCTCATTTGTTCTTTGTTTAGCTGGTTCAAAGGGCCTTGTTCTCCTGGTATATTCCATCACCTCAGGCTCCTACACTCTGCCTCCTCTTCCATGGGATTTCCTGAGCTCTGAGGGGAGGGAAATCTAATGGAGATTTCCCCTTTAAATTTGCTCTCCACATAATGTCTGGCTGTGGGTCTCTGCATCTCTTCCTATCTTCTGCCAGAGGAAACCTCTCTGATAATTACTAGATAAGGCACAGATCTATGAGTATAGCAGGATATCATTATGAGTATAGTATGAGAATAACCGAATATAATTTTATTAAAAAAATTTTAAGACAAGCATTGTTTGGTTTAACCCTAGGTCTCTGGGCTACCTCGCCTCAAGTTCTTCATCATCCAAGTAGTGTTGGGTATGGGTTCCTTCTCATGGAGTGGACCTTGAGTCAAGTCAGTCATTGGTTGGCCATTCCCACAAATTCCATACAACCATATTTAGCTCATGGACTTATTTTTATATTTTGGGTATTATTACTCCATTGGATGTGGAGTTGGTAAAAATATTTTCCTATTCTGTAGGTTACTTCTTTGTCCAAATGACAGTGTCCTTTTTCTTACAGAAGCTTTTCAGTTTCATGAAAGTGAAAACCATTATTAATTGTTGATTTTCGTGCCTGTGCTGTCAGTGTTCTGTTCAGGAAGTTGTCCCCTGTGCCAATACATTCAAGGCTATTGCCCACTTTCTTTTCTATCAGGTTCAGTGTAGTTGGAATTATGTTGAGGTCTTTAATCCATTTGGAATTGGGTTTTTTTTGCAGTGTAATAAGCATGGATCTATTTGTGTTCTACATGCAGGCATCCAATTTGAACATCATCATTTTTGGAAGATGAAGTCTTTGTACAGTGTGTACTTTTGGCTTGGCTTTTTTTCTTCAAAAAGCAGATGTCCATATATATGTCAATTTATGTCTAGGTTTTCAATTCTAATCTATCTGTCAACTTGTCTGTTTTTATGAGAATACCATACTGTTTATTTTTTACTATAGCATTGCAGTACAACTTGAAAACAGAAATAGTGATTCCTCCAGCAGTTCTTTCATTTTTCAGGGTTGTTTTAACTAGGATTATTTAAACAAGGTTGTTTGTGGATTCCATAGAAGCTGAGAATTGTCCTTTCAAGATCTACGAAGAATTGTCTTAAAATTTTGATGGAGATTACATTGAATCTGTAGATTGCTTTGGGTAGAATGGCCACTTTTACTATGTTAATCCTACTATTCTATGAGCATCAGAGGTCTTTCTATATTTTGATATCTTCTTCAATTTCCTTCCTCAATGACTTGATTATTTTTCCATAAAAGACTTTCCCTTGCTTGGTGAAATTTACCCCAAGTTAGCTTATATTATTTTAATCTGTTGTGAAGCATGTTGTTTCCCTGATTTCTTTCTCAGTCCAGTTGTCATTTGGGTATAGGAGGGCTATAGGATTTTTATGAGTTAATTTTATATACAAGCTGCTTGACTGAAGGTGTTTAACAGTCATAGAAGTTTCCTGATGGAATTTTGATGTGCTCTTGGTTTATGTTTGTAAGTGTTTTAAATAGTAATTTGGCGTCTATGTTCTTAATGGAAATTGGTTTATAATTCTCTTACTTTGTTGATGCTTTATGTGGTTTGAGTATCAGGGACTCATAAAAATTAATTGTCCAGTGGTTCTTCTCTTTCTATTTTGTAGAATAATTTGATGAGTATTGGTATTAAAACTTCTTTGAGAGTCTGGTAGAATTCTGTGTTAAAATCATCTAGCCCTGGGCTTTTTTTGTGGGGGGCGGCTGGGAGAATTTTAATGACTGTTTCTATTTCATTAGGGTTGTTTTTCTGTTCTTGATTTAACTTTGGTAAGTGGTACCTATAGGGAAAGTTTTCCATTTCTTTTAGATTTTCCTCATGATCTCGTGAATTTCCTCAGTTTTTGTTGTCATGCTCCCCTTTTAATTTCTAATTTGGTTAATTTGGGTATTCTGTCTTTGACTTTGATTAGTTAAGATGAAATTTTGTATATCTTGTTGATTTACTCAAAGAACCAACTCTTTGTGTTATTTCATTGTTTCATTGCTTCTGTTTTATTGATTTCAGGACTCAGTTTCATAATTTATTGCATTTTACTCCTCTTGGGTGTGATTACTTCTTTTTGTTCTACAGCTTTCACATGTGCTATTAAGTTGCTAATATGAGATCTCCCCAACTCTATTTTTTAATATAAGCCCTTAGCTCTATGAACTTTTGTCTTAGCACCACTTTTATTGTGTCCCATATGCTTGAGTTTGCTGTGTATTCATTTTCATTGAATTCTAGGAAGTATTTAATCTCTTTATTTATTTCCATCTTGACACAGTTTTCATTCTGTACAATGTTTTTCAGTTTCCAGGAGTTTGTAACTTTCTTTTTGTTGCTGTTTTTATTGATAACTAGTTTCAATCCATGGGGGTCTGATACAACTCATAGAGTTATTTCAATTTCTTGTATCTGTTGAGACTCACTTTGTGTCCAAGTATGGGATCTGTTTTGAACAGTTTCAAGAGGTGCAGAGAAGATCTAATTTTTTTTATGATTGGGTAAAATTTTCTGTAAATTTCTTTTAGGCTCACTTGGTTTAAAAGGTCTTTTAGCTCCAGTATTTTTCTATTTAGTTTTTATCTTGATGACCTTTTCATTGGTGAGAGTCGGGTATTGAAGTCTCCCACTCTTAGTGTCTATAGGTCAATATGTGATTTAAGCTGTAGTGGCGTTTCTTTTATAAAATTGGATGCCCTTGTGTTTGAGGCATAAATGCTAAGAATTGAAATTTAATCTTGGTGAATTTTTACTTTTCTGGGTATGTAATATCTTTCCTATCTCTTTTGATTAGTTTTAGTTGAAAGTGCATTGTATTAGATATTAAAACAGCTACAGCAGCTTACTTCTTAAGTCAGTTTACTTGGAATATCTTTTTTTCAACCTTTTACTCTGGCATAATGCCTATCTTTGATGCAAAGGTAAGTTTCTTGGATTCAGCAAAAAGATAGATCCTGTTTTAGCAACCATTCTGTTAGTCTGTGTCTTTATTGTGTAACTGAGACCTCTGATGATATTAAGATATCAGTGTCCAATGGTAGTTGTTTCCTGTTATTTTCTTTTTTTGTTGTTGGCTGTGGTGGTGGTGGTGGCAGTATGTGAGAGTGTGTATGTATGTGTGTGTGTGAATGTGTGTGTCCTTGTGTGAGTGTGAGTGTGTATGTGTGCTTCCCTGCTTTAGATTTTGCTAGTGTGAGATTATATTTTCAGTGTGTAGCTCACCTCCTTAGGTCGGAGTTTTCCTTGTAGCACCTTTTGTAGGGATGCATTTGTACATAGATATTACTTACATTTGACTCTATCATGGATTAGGTCGGAGTTTTCCTTGTAGCACCTTTTGTAGGGATGGATTTGTACATAGATATTACTTACATTTGACTCTATCATGGATTAGGTCGGAGTTTTCCTTGTAGCACCTTTTGTAGGGATGGATTTGTACATAGATATTACTTAGATTTGACTCTATCATGGAATAACTTATTTTCACCATCCATGGTGATTGAAAGTTTTGCAGGATATAGTACTCTGCTGGCATCAATGGTCTCTTAGAGTCTGCAGCACACCGCTCTAGGCATTTCTGTCTTTTAGAGTCTCCACAGAAAAATCAGATGTAATTTTAATAGGTCTTTTCTTATGTGTGTCTTGGTCATTTTCTCTGGCAGCTTTAAATATTCTTCTTTGTTCTGTATATTTAGTGTTTTGATTACTACGTGTCTAAGGGACTTTCTTTTATGGTTCAGTCTATTTGGTGTTCTATATGCTTTCTAGTACCTTGATAGGCATCTCCTTCTTTAGATTAGGAAATTTTTCTACTATGATTTTGTTGCAAATATTTTCTGGGCATTTGAGCTAAGATTCTTCTTTTTCCTTTATTCCTATTATTCTTAGGTTTGGTCTTTTCATTATGTCCCAGATTTCCTAGATGTTTGTGTCAGAAAATTTCTCTTATATTTAACATTTTCTTTGGCAAATATATCTATTTTTTCTATTGTATCTTCAAAGAATTGTACTGTCTCTGAGTCTCTCTTTGATCTCTTGTATTCTGGTGATGAAGCTTTTCCTTAGATCCAGTTCCAATTCCTAAATATTTCATTTTTAGAATTTGTTTTAGATTTGTGTTTTGTTTATTTCTTCTACTTCCATCTTCAGGTTTTGAGCAGTTTTATTTGTTTCATTTAACTGTTTGGATTTTTTTGGACTTCTTTAAGTGATTTATTCATTTCTTCTAATGGTTTGTTTTTCTTTAATGAATTTATTAATTTCATCTTTCAGAACCTCTATCATTTTAATAAAGTTGGTTTTAAGATCTTTCCCTTGTGCTCCAGCTATGTTGGTTTACTTATGGCCTGTTGTGGTAGGATAGCTGGGTTCTAGTGGAGACATATTACCATGGCTCTTACTGTTTATGTTTTTAAGGTGACTTCTGGGCATCCGGGTTGGGGTGTGATTATAGGTCTAGGAGGTGTTGATATCTGAATTTGTCTTTGTTGGGTGGGTGTTTTGTTCCTTGGTTTCTGTTCTTCCTCTGGATTTTCAGAGATTGTGATGGCTGTGTATTGGTTGGTTTCCTTCCTTCTCTGCTCTGCTGAAGTAGAAGCCATAATACATATATGCAGAGGATTTGTTGCAGACTCATGCAGGCCCTGTGCATGCTGCTTTGGTCTCTGGGAGTTCATATGAGCTTTGATCATGCTAAGTTAGAGCGCCTTGTTTTCTTGGTGTTTTCCTTTCCCTCTGTCTCCTCTTTAGGGATGTCTGAACTCTGAGGGGAGGGATTTGATAGAGACATCACATTTAGGACTGATTGTTCTAATGTTTCTCACTCTGTGCATATTGTCTGACTATGCTTAACTATATTTGTTCCTAACTTCTGTAGGAATCCTATCATGACTTTTCTTTTCTTAATGGTGAATTTTTCTCCAATGATGTCAAAGTCAATGAATTTTCTCAGTATACAGGAGCTCAGTTGTATGGATTGCTATTAAGTATAATATCTCTATCTCTTTATCTTATTTTATTTCTTGAGGTATTCACACTCTCTACATAGCCCAAGTTGGCCCCAAACTGATGATTCTTCTGACATACTATGCTCATTGCTGCTATTACAGGGATGCTATATGAGGCCAAACACTAAATAGTTAATTTTAATACTTTTTTCTTTCTTCTTTTACATACATTTTTTTCATTTTTAGATGGACATAATTTTGCTCTGTTTTTCAAAATTCTATGTGAAGACTGGATTAGTAGCAATTAGAAACTATTGTTCAAGGACAATAAACTCAAGACAAGACAGGACTGCATACTCCATAGTGAGACTCTATCTTTACAATCAAAGTGAGTGGGACTAAACAAAATACAAATATTATGTGAATTTTTTCTCTTGTCTAAGTAAAGTAACTAGTTGTGAACCCCATTTGCAGTTCTCTTAGGTTTCTGTAGTTATGTTTCAGAAGCAGAGGCTTGGTTGCTCATTACTTGAGTATTTTTTAATTTTATACAGAAGCAATTTTAAAGATAGAATGATAATGGCTTTTCTAGGAACAAGAGTAGCCTTTCTACCAGTCATTAGAAAAGGAGTATATATCCAGGGGATACAATATACATCACCCTAATTCCCAAAGCTAGATGAGAGCACAAGAGGAATATATGAATCTGCCATATACTCCTGTGCTATAGTGAAAAATGTATTCCCTTTAATGTCATTTATTTTCCCAGAAATCATGAAATAGTACCAGATACTCCTTTTATCTTAGTAGTATTAATAAAATCTAAGACATAGTAGCTAATTACTATTATGTAGTTTTAAATACTTATGGTTTCAGAGAACATTTTCTTTAGATGATCTTAGTAGGATGCCTCCTTAACTATTATTTTAGAACTTGTGTTGATACATATCCAAAACTAATCATGCTACAGATTGTAGGTAGTTGCATGCTACAGAATGCAGTTGTATACTTCCCAATTTTTATTGTTCTCTTACTATGAACATACATTGAATTATGCCAAGTAGTTTACAAGATCTGTAGCATTAATCATAAATTCCATTATTATATTTAATCATTTAATCCAGCAGCATGACTGCTCTGGAAAGGATAACATTGAAAGGCCTGTGTGATAGCTAGAAAGAGATCAAATCCAAGGATCTATATGATCTCATTCAGAGGCCTGTGTGACCTGGATGGAATGTAGAGAGAATATAGTACACACCTTTAATCTGAGTATTCAGAAGGCAATGGTGGTGCACGTCTTTAATCCCAGCACTTGGGAGATACAAAGCAGAGTTCAGAAGGAGTCAGTGTCAGATAAGAAATGATATCGGAGATGAGTCAGAGTGAAGAGCAGGCAAAGTTATAAATCAGAGTTAGAGTTGGCAGAGTGAGTCAGAGCAAGGACTTGCCCAACTCTCAAGATAGAAAAGCAGGCTCTCAGTTCAGAGAATCGGAATAGACACAGAGGCTGATTGAGGTAAAAACAGAGAAGAAGTGGAAGTTATGCAGAAGAAGTCAGTATTAGACAGGAAGAGTGAGTCAGTGTAAAACCAAGCAGAGAAGTTCAGTCAGAGAAGTTGTGGGAATCAGCGAGAGTCTTCCAGAGTCAGTAGAATTGAGTCAGAAACAGTCATCTAGCTCAGAAAGTCAGTTTGAACAAGCAGTTTGGGAAAGAGTTTGAAACAGAATAGCAAGAGCATTGAATCAGCCATCCAGAAGAGTCAGAGTTTGATACAGCTCTGAGTTCAGAAGGAGCTAGTGAGAGTGGCTCAGTCAGCTGTAAATCTCAGAAGCTTAAATGTTTTAGATTATATGGAGACTGATATGCTCCAGGGCTCCATGACTAGGACCAGGGATTAAATTGGAAATGGAATAAGCTGCCTTTTACCCTTAATCAACAGCTATACATTATACTAGGAAAATTGATATAATGAATTTTATAAAGTACTTCCTGATATAGTTACTTCTTGAATGTCTGAAATAAATTCTACTTAATATGATGGATTATTTTAAAATATGCTCTGGACATAAAACATTCAGTTTGCTAATATTTTATGAAATTTCTGTTTTGGTATTGATAAATGAGATCATACTTATGTTGTATTTTTGACACAGTCTTTCTTAGGTTTTATTATCTTTAGAGACAGAAAAGTCCTTGTAATACAGAAAAAAAAGACCTTTATAGAAGCTAATAAAATTACAAGTAAAGATAATAAAATTATGACTGAAAAGACAATGAGAGATTAAGATTTTGATGCCCAGTATTAGATGTTCATTTAAGAATTCTCACCTTTGGAGCAAAGTACTTTTAATTGCAACTTTTTTAGATCACCATGGCACTCAAGAAAATTCCTTTAAACAATTATTCCTGTGAAAGGAAATTGGAGTCATGAGCATAGGAACCTATGTTCCTAAAGTCCAACTGTTTAAGAGCCTGAATTATTTTATCTAACTTTATTGGAATAGAATACCACTCTAGCCCGCATTCAGATTTTATGAAAGCTATATTTGTTACACCTTTTGACAAAATAAAAGCTAAAAGGCATCACAGCAATATTTGAAACCACTTTTGGACCCCCATCAATTTCTACTCTCTGCTCTTTCTCTGTTTGTACAACACTCCTGATGCAGCAACTCCTTCATTTTTGTTTCAATCCCTCACACCTTCTACCATGTCATTTGGAACTCAGAATCTCAAAAACAGAATCACTATATTTTTCTTCTCTTTCTGAGTATACTTTGGCCTCCTCACACAGCATCCTGATGCTCCTTTGTAAGACATTGTTCCTGTACTAGATCTTCTTATTCCAGAGAAACTCTGGCAAGGGTTTGTTCATGCCCTATTGTGCCCCTTATTATGTCTTCAAGACTATAGATCCTTTTTAAAACAGTCAACTTTTATCATGTCTCCATACTATCTGATCTCTACCATATCACTCTCTTTTGCAGCCATAGATGGTCACTCTTTCACCTTCTCAACTGTTAGTATTTATATGAATATTTGGTCTCATGTTTTGTGACATTGCTCCAGTCGTAATCTTAGTGATATTTCCATAGCAGTCTTTGAATCTCTACATTTTATTCAGAATGTTTCCTAGTTCCACTTCAATAATTTCTAATTACATATTCTTTTGTATATATCAACATCTCATAGGATTCAATTTCAAGTTATGTCTCTCTGTTTATCATTATATTCTTTGAGCACAATTACAAATTGATGACCTTTCCATTTTTAACATTAGATTAGAATCACTTCACCCTGGAAAAGATCAGATTTCTACCTATTCTACAGCTCTTCTGTGCTGCTCTATCTTCCTGAAGACAAAACCAGAAGGTAACTGTGCTCAAGTTCATGAATGTTTACCTTAATTGGTAAATTGTTGCCTAGCAGTTGTAGAGGAATATTTAATCTTTTAATCTAGAAGCATGGCTCCTCTAGCAAAGGATCACTTCCAAAGGCTTGAATGAATGGACCACATTCAGAAGCCTGTGTCATCCAGATGAAATGCTCAGAAGACAATGGTAGTGACACCTTTCATCCCAAACTCTGAGATTGAATCAGAATGAAGAGCTGGAAGAGTGGATTCTGAGACTGGGTCTGAATGAGAACACACCCAATTCTCAGGATACAAAAGGAGGTTCTCAGCTAACAGAAAGTTCAGAAGGAGTTCTGAAGAGAGTTGAGATAGAAGAGAATTCAGAGGGAAGAGCACAGAAGGCAATTTGGAGAGTAAGGGAGTTAGGCTGTAAGGTCACAGACCAAAGGACAAGATAAGAAGAAAATAGCCAATCCAGAATAAGCAGAGAGTAAAATAAAATAGAGAGTCAGAAGCAGATGGTTTACAATTTACAGTTCAGAGGTCACAATACACATCAGAGTGAAAAGAGTTCCCAAGATAGCTAGTCAGTGTGAGCTCAGTCAGAAGTAAGTCTCAGAGACTGAAATATTCTAGGTTTGGGTTTGAAGATTAGATTGTATGGAGGCTGGAGCCTACTAGATCTGGAATTAAGATTAGATTATTTGGAGGCTGAAACCTTCTAGAACCAGGGATTGAATAAGCAAAAAATAAACTCCCTTTTGCCACTAACCCATGAGAATAATAATAAAATTAGCACATACATCTATGTCTACAAGTAATGCCATTTCCTTGTCTTGTTTCTCCTACTTTCTAACTTTTTTAGATGACCTTTTAACACTGTTTTTGCAGTAAAACTTAACACCCCTCCTTCCATTCCGCAGTCTCAGCCAATAACCTAGTTTCTGATTTTACTGAGGAAAAGCATAATTTTAAAATAAAAAGTAGCCTCTAGTACATACACACCTAGAACTTCATTTTATTATGATCCATCCTGACTCCCTCTTCTTGCTATTTTGCAAGGACTATCTAAAATCTTTAATAGGCAGGTGCTGCCTATCTCTTCACTTGCAAACTTGATCTTTTCATGTCTTTATACTGTTGCTTAGGCATTTGTGCATTTTCATCTCTCTTCTTGATCAAGTTGATAAGGAAAATACAGTAGAATATCACAGTTGATTCTTAAGAAACCTTGTGATTCATTACACCATTCAAGTATTCTCCATTGTATCCTCAACTCTTTATCTCCTTAATGTATTCTAATAAATCTTTGGTTCCTACCTCTAATGTAAAAGTATTTTTATTCTTGGGGGTTTAAGGAATTACAATCTTCAAGATGAAAGCCTGGACTTAGTGCGCATCAGCCTCTTAGACTGAACTGAACTAGCTGCTCTCTCCACACCTTCTCCACACACCTGCTTCTTCAGTCTCCTGCTTCTAATTTTCTTGATTATCACTCCACTTCTATTTCTACTTCTTCCTTGTTTCTCTTTCTGTTTCTTTCTGCTTCTACCTCTCTGTTTCTCCTCTTTGCTTCTTGTCTGCTTCTACCTAGCATCTTCCTCTTCTGCTCTCTTTCAGCTCTCTCTTCTGCTTCTCTTTAGTGCTCATTTTATCTCCCAAGAAGTGGATTTAAAGGCCATGCCACCAGTTCCTTCTGAGTTGGGTTTAAAGGTATGTTCTACCACTACCTTCTGAGTTGGCTTAAAGGCCTGTGCTAATTTGCCTTCGGATACAAAGTCTTATTTTGCTTTAATGAGGAAATATATAAATCACTTCCCAAATAACAGGTCAGTCAACCCTGCTGCCACTAGTCAAAGGTCAGACTGAGAAACAAAAGATATTCCTCATATTTCCATGAGAGTCTGGTAAGGAAGCACAGAATTCCCATTCATTTAGCATTAGCACAGAGGACAGGATTAGCTTGACTAACATTCTTTCTATCCTACAGCAGTCATGCTGCTGGAACAATGACCAAGTGTTCTATTCTCTAAAGCGAAAATGATGTTACCATTGAAAATCACTTTCTAAATCCAATTATACTTGACCTACCAGAAATATTTAATAACAGCCATATGTTTGGTGCATATGATTAAAATCTGGTTGTCTCACATGCTAGGCATACACTACCACTGAGCTACAGGCTCAAACCAACATTTGTCAATTTTCAGCAATGCAATGTCTGTTACTGTTTTCTTTATTTCCCTATAGATTTTGATATTTTTCTTTGTTTTCTTTTATACATATATATTTTTAAGAATTTTATTGCAAAAAAATTTGATCATATCCACCCTTCCTTTCCTTCCTTATTCAAACTCATACTGTATACCTTGTATGTGACTGTATGTATGTGTATACATATATATATATATGTATGTATGAATATATATATATATATATATTCATATTCTACTAAGTCCAGTTAGTGTTCTCTATATGCATATGGTGGGAGAGCTTACCTTTTGCGCATGGTTATTCTATCAGGTTACAAGTCCATGAAGAAAACTGATTCCCTCTCATCAGCCTTAGACTGCTTGTAGCTCTTCAGTTGGAGGTGGACCCTTGTTAGTCCGTGATAAAATATTGACTAGTGTGGTTTTGTGCAAGCTTTGTTCAGGCAACCATAGCTATTGAGAATTCCTGGTTAGAATAACCCAGTCATGTCTAAGACACAATATTTCAATTAGGACTCCTCGCTGTGTCCCTTACAATATTTCTGCCTCCTTTTCCATGTAATTTCTTGAGCCTCAAGTAAGTTATGTTATACATATCTGACTTAGGGATTTTCTTAGTCAGTGTTCTATTAATATGAAAAGATACATTGACCATGACAACTCTTGTAAAGGAAAGCATTAACTGGAACTAGCTTATAGTTTAGAGGTTTAGTCTCTTATTGTCATGGTGAGAAGTATAGCAGCATGAAGGCAGACATGATGCTGGAGAGGCAGCTGAGAGTTCCACATCCAGATCAACACGCAGCACTAAATGGAAGAATCACTGGGCCTGGCTTGAGTATTTGAAACCTCAATGCTCACATGCAGTGGCATACTTTCTCCAATAAGACCACACTTACTCCATCAATGTCACACCTCTTAATGTTGCCATTCCCTATGAGTTTATGGGGACCATATACATTGTAACCACTGGGTTTAGGCCAGGATTAAGGTGTGGAACAGTAAATACCTGACGTTTTCAAAGCCTATGGACAATGCCGGGTTCAAAAGCCAGCTACAACACACTCTTAGCCCTTGGAGAGTCCGATCATGCCTATGTGTGTCTGTGTGTGTGTGTGTGTGTGTGTGTGTGTGTGTGTATTTTCATATAAGATGCACATATGAAAGAAATATGTATTATTTTTCTTTCCTAGGTTGTGTGACCTAGTTTAATGTTATGCATTCAGAATTCATCAATTTTCCTGCAAATTTTTAAAATACATTTTATATAATAGTGTTAGGAAATTAAAATAGTAATCTTTGAAATTGTTATTTCTTTTTCATTTTTTTTCCTTTAAAGAAAATGAAAATGATGGGCCTAAAAATAATAGTATTATACTTCATATGGATGCCAAATTTCTATTATCCATTTATCTTTAATGGACAGGTAGCCTGATTCCATTTTATTTTATTTTTTTGCTACAGTGAATAAAGCTACAATAAGCGTAAAAGTTTGGGGAGCGTCTTAGACTCCCTAAACATTGCAAGTAAGTACTTCATGCTAAAGATACACCACACTTTGGAAAAGGATTCAGAGAATTTGATTTGGATCTAACCAAAAGCTTCCTCCTTAAGGACTAGCTTCCACAGAACCAGGTATTGATATGTAAGCTTTCAAGAGAGGAAAAACACCCAACTGTAATGCCTACAAGCTAAAAAATGACTAGCATTTCAAGATATTCTTAAAGGTACAATATTGGGATTCATATCTTGGAGGTAACAAAAAAGTATTAGATGGGATGTAAACTGTACCCAGCCAGAGGGTAAGCATGTCTGGTTCTGTAAACTGAGCCAACTTCCTAGGACTTAGAGGAGAACATACTGCTACATTTTTCCCCAAGCCAAAGTAAGTGCTAACTGAATTCTAAATACTTTCATTATATTCACAGATAAATGTGACTCTCTCCTCTCATCAAAGAAACTTATTTTTGCAGCATGTACTAAGTATTACAGCAAGACACAACTGTCAAAATTCAAAGAACAACTTTCTGTGCTGTTCCCAGATCCAATCCACATATTTAATTTATAATCCCTACAAACAAGATCCAGGGAACATTGAATGAAAGGATACAGAAAGATTGTAAAAGCCACAGTACCACATTCATGGCTATTCTTTGTTGTTATCTTGACTACACACGTAATTAACTAAATCTCAAGCAGCTGGGTATACCTGTGAGGGATCCTTCTTTCTCTGTTTCTGTTTTTCTCTTTTTCTTTTTCACTTTTTCTTTCTTTCTTTCTTTCTTTCTTTCTTTCTTTCTTTCTTTCTTTCTTTCTTTCTTTCTTTCTTTCTTTCTTTCTTCCTTCCTTCCTTCCTTCCTTCCTTCCTTCCTTCCTTCCTTTCTTTCATTTTTTTCTTTTCTTTTTTTGTTTAGTTGTTTTTTGGGTAGAGTTTCTTTACATAACTGTTTTTGTCCTGGAAATCCTTCCATTAACCAGACTGGCCTTGAAATCAGAAATCTGCTTTCCTCTGTCTCTCCAGTGCTAGGATTAAGGAATGCACTACTATGTCATGTAAGTTCTATTGCTATGAAGATAAACCATGACCACAGCAACATTTTATAAAAGAAAACATTTAAGTGGGGCTGGTTTCTGAGATTTAATCCATTTTCATCATGGCAAAAAGCATGGTGGCAGGCAGACAGATATGGTGCTGGAGAGGTAGCTCAGTTCTACATTTGGATCATCAGGTAGAAGCAAGAGGGAAACACTGGGCCTGGCTTGAACATTTGAAACCCCAAAACCCACCACCAGTGACAAATCTATGAACTTATGGGAAGCCATTCTTACTCAAACCACCATATTCCACTCTTTGGTCCCCGTTGGCTTGTAGCCATATCATAATGCAAACTGCATTCAATTAAACTTTAATGTTCCCATAGTCTATGACACTCTCAACACTGTTTAAAAGTTCAAAGTCTCTTCTGAGATCATGGCAATCTCTCAATTGTAATTCCCTATAAAATCAAAAAATGAAAGTAGACCATATTCTTGAACATACAATGGCATAGAATATACATTATCATTCAAAAAATGAGGAAAGAGAAGATAGAGAGGAAACACTGAACCAAAGCAAGACCTAAAACCAGCAGGGCAAACTCCAAATCTGCATTTCTGTGTCTGATGTCAAAGTGCTCTTCAGAGCTCCAAATACTTTAAGCTTTGCTGAGTGCAATACACTTCTCGATCTTTCGCTGATTCCACACCCAGTTTGCAGCTTTCCTCAGCAGCTATCCCATGGCTCTGGTGTCTCCAACATAGTGGGGTATTCAAGGAAATCCAAGCTTCACCCTCATAGCTTCTGGCAAAGGCCTCTGTGGGCCTCTATGCAGGGTTGTCCCTGATAAACTTGGTATCAGAAACTTTCTTTAGCCAGGCAGGGAGATTCCACAACCCCTTTCTTGTATCCCTCACTCTTTAAAGCTAGAACCACGTGTTGAAAGCTGCTTGCTGTGGCTGGAAGATGGCCCTTTGTTCCAATATATTTTCACTAGCTTTCTGTTTTTGATGGTTTCCTTAACTGATTAAGTTTGGCTGTTCTGGAAGTCTCTCTGTAGACCAGGCTACCTCAAACACGCAGATCCAACTGCCTCTTCCTGATTCTTTGAATAAAGGCATGTACCATCATGCTAGGCCCTGAGCTTTTTAAAAAACCTTTTTCAAAGGTGAAAGCATAGTTGGGTGTATCTTGCTCTGAGTTGTCCACCCACTTCCTTTATTCCATTAAGGATCAGGCTTAAAAAAACAAACAAACAAACAAAAAAAAACAACAACTGTATCTCCTTTAGCACTAGTCTTGTCTCTATTACATGCCCTGGTGCTCCTTTTCTCCTCAAACTGTACATTTTGTATTTTTCCACATTTTGTATTTTCCCTTGCTCCTTTTCATTATAGATCTGCATAAGAGTCACCACTAATCACCATAGGACCCAGTCAATCCTAGGCTGCCCTGAATTCTCCTCTGTCAAAACCATTAATAAAAAAACTCTTCAATTTAGCCTCAGGCAGATTTTTTTGACACACACAAAAAAAGCAGACACATTCTTTGCCAAAATATCAGGAAAAAAAAAAAGGTCTCTAAGCTACATACTTCCTAGAACACATTTGTTCTTCCCCTCTGAAAATTCTTGATCTGGGACATTATAATCTACACTGTTCTCAGCACTACTGTCTTCCCTACTCCTACTAGTTCAGTCCATTAAGCTCCTCTTAATATGTTAAATTGCTTTTCTGATCCAAAGTTTCAAAGTCCACATTCTTCCAATAAGAAGTCAGACTCGTTACAGCAGCATCACATTTCTGGTAACTACTTCTGTTGTTGATGTAGATTCAGGCAGGAATGGTAGTTTATTCTTTGGATAATTTAATCACTGGTCCTTAGTCCTGGAGTCCTGAAGGTTTTCAGCCTCAGTACAATTTGATCTTGAGGCTAAAACTGAAAGGCTTCAGCCTCCACACAATCTAGAAAGTTTAAGCCTTTGAGACTTACTGCTGACTTACTCATTCTGACTAGCTCTTTCTGAACTCAGAACTTCTGGTTGGCTAATTCAACTCACTTGATATTCTGGCTCAAACTCTTCTCCAGGCTTCCTGGTTCAAACTGACCTTCTGAGCTGGATGACCCTTTTTGACTGAACTCTTCTGACTCTGTTTGACTCCTACAATGTTTCTGATTGTACTGCTCTGCTAGGCTTCAAACTGACTCTCACTATTCCCATCTGATACTGATTTCTGCCCCTATGTTTCTACTTCTGTCTCTCAGACCACTCCTATGTCTTTACTTTTGTGTCTTATCCTTTATCTGCCTAAGACTGAACTGAGAGCCTGCTTTTATATTGTGTGAGTTGGTAGTGTCCTCAGTCTGACTCACTCTGCCAACTCTTCCGCTGATTTGTCACTTTGCTTGCCCTTCACTCTGACTCATCTCAGATGTTATTTCCTGTCTGACACTGACTCCTTCTGGGCTCTCCTGTGTATCTTCCAAGTGCTGAGATTAAAATCATATACCACCACTGCCTTCTGAATATTGGGATTAAAGGTGTATGCTACTACTTCTTTCTGAATACCAATATTAAAGGTGTATACCAACATTCTCAACATTCTTTATGCATTCCAACTAGACCACATGGGCCTCTGAATGTGATCCCATCCTATATACCCTTGGATGTGATCCTTTCATATAGACCCTTGGATTTGATCCCATCCAATCTATCACACAGGCCTACTCCTGTACAATCTGTTTTAGTTAATGTTCTATTACTGTGAAGAGACACTATGACCACAGTAATTCTTGTGAAGAAAAATATATTAGCTGACTGCTAATATATAATAATTATAGTTTCAGAGATTTAGTCTGTCATAATCATGGTGAGAAGCATGGCAGCACTCAGGCAGACATGATACAGAAGTAGATGAGAGTTCTACACCTGCATCCACAGTCAGCAGGAAGAGAGAAAGACAATGGGCCTGGATTGAGCACTTGAAACCTCAAAGCCATTGCCAGTGACTCACTTCCTCCAACAAGGCCACACCACTTAATCCCTGACAATTAATGCCACTCCCTGCTGTTCAAACATTCAATCTGTGAGCCTATGGGGGTCATTCTTATTCAAAGCATCACAGAAATTGTTCTTAAATAAAACATTTGAAGGGACAAGATCTTTTGAGGATGGAAGGTCTAACTTTAATCTTAGCCACATCGTCTGGCAGTATATATAAAGGACCTGAACAAAGGAAACTTCTCTTTTTGCATGTATTCACTTGCTCTTGCAGGCAAGTACATTCTTTCACTGACATTAGAGCCTACTTCTTCAAGATTCTTTGTGGACTGAACATTTACTAGATTCTTAATCTTCCACTTGCAAGACAACTATTGTTAGACTACCTAGACACAAACACACACACACACACACACACACACACACGTGTATGTGTGTGTCTAATATATATTCTGTATGCATATATATATTCTATATATATGTATGCATATACATATATACTGTATATATAAAATACATAACATTTCTGTATTTCATTATCTCAGTTCTGTTCTCCTAGAGAACCTTAACACATTCAGAAATCTGTTGTAAGATTGTGTCCTGTAAATATGACAGGGAACATACACCCATGAAATCTAAGGAAAGTGGCTGCTTAAATGAGACTAAACAAAAATATACCAGTTGACTTGGCAATGTAGTTGAGAGAAGACTCATGGAGCATCACCTCTAGATATATATATATATATATCTATGGAGAGAAAAAGAGAAAGAGGAACAATGCTTATCTATACTTTTACATAGAAGCATTCCCATTTCATGTATAATAATAGAATCTAGTAAAAATGAAATGCTGGAAATTGATAGTAAGAGCTATTGAAATAACATAATTAATGAAGCAATCAATACAAGGTTTGTCAGCACAGGGGAGTCCTGACGTTGTGCTTTCCTCAATGTTCTTCCATACTCAGTTGTCTTATGAAAGGATATTTTAGACATTTCTGACAATGGCTTCGTATTTGTATTCTTCATGCTTTTCATTATGCATGGGGTGCAGTGCTATTGGAATAAATAAATGAAATGGGATTTATTGTCAGAATTTATTGGCTGTACATTTGGGAGGGGGCATATTTTAAAACACCATGTCATTTACCAAAGAAGAAAGTGTTGAATGTGACCTTTGGCTATACATGGCAGAATTTAGATTATTACATTATTATTACAATGAACTCTAATTTTAGATGTGTTATAAGACCCTGACCTTCTTGGATATTACTAGTATATTGCTTTCAGAAATGAAAAATAATAGCTGTTTTAAGGTTGTAAATGACTATCAAATATAAAATGTCAATTGCTAACTCATTTACTTTTCAGTTGGGAGTACAATATACCAGAATTCTTATTGATCTAATAGAAAGTCAATAGATATAACTACATTAAATAATTTCCCCTCATTCTATGCATACAAAAGTGCAAATACAACATATATACAAATGGATACCTAATATTCTGAGCATTGCTCACTACACAGAACATGCCAGTTTTCATTAGACCAAGAATGTGTTTGTTTAAACCAATTCACATAATGTTAATATTATCATTTTTGTATCTACAGAAGCCTAATGCAGTGTTTAATTTATTCAAAGAGAAAAAAAAAGAAGAAAACAGTTTGGTTCTAAGAAAACCTACAGTTGCATAGTTACTCCTAAAAAGTGGCCTCTTTCGTGGTGACACAATACTCATGAGATAGAATGTGCATAGATGACAAATTTTGTGTGGAAGTTATAAATTTTACTACTCTAGATCCCCTCGTAAAATCAAGACCTTGACATCTAAGCATAGGACAGAGCAAAATACATTTTTCTCTTCAGGTAGCCCATCACTTGAGAAGAAGAGAAAAAGCGAGCAAGATACCCGCATTATATGGTCTCACTTGTCCTTCCAAATTGTGCAGTCTGAGCAAGGAAAGATATACAGGCTACAAATAGGTAAGAGTTCTGGATCATATACACTTTCTTTCTGGGCAGAAATAAGTATCAACATTGAATTATTTTTTTTCTTCTGCCTGCAAACAAATTCACACTGAACTTTGAGTTCACTTTTTCTTCTCATCCTACTCCAACCTGTAGTTCTATAATAAACAGTATCTTTCAATACCAGTGTTGTCTGCCATCAGCATTCGATGGTTTTAGTTATTGAATGATTACTCCCTTTTTGCAATTTGCATCATGAGTTTCAGATTCGTCTACTGATGTGACACCATAGTAATGTGACTGAGATGCTTTTCACAGATGCATTAAGTGCAGCTAGAATACTTATCTTCATGTGTCCAAGAGACATTTTGGTTCTCTTCCATGCTAATATTATTCTTATGATCTTAAATTCTAACATGCAAAACAAAACAGGTTAATTATGAATTGCCTCTCTCCATGCCAGTCAAACCATGTGGTACTGAGTTCCTTCTTGGCTGTTGCTCATTATTTACTCCCTTTTTTTCCTTACTATGTCAAGCATTTTGTATTAAACTTTGAGGTTACAGGATAACTTCTAGAATCTTAGACATCATATAGATAAAATGAAAAGACTCATTTTTTCCTCAGTGGTTATATTGCTGTAATTTTAGCAATGACACAATTGAAACATATTCTAGCCCTTGCTGAATATGCTTTGCTGCTGACAGTGAAGCTGGGGATAGTTTAATTTAACCAATTTATCTACATAGGAATAAAGGTTCTAAAATACAGATAATCCAGATTAAAGATATTTCGGAAATCCCTCATGATAATGTGGTGAGCCATCTCTATAACCAGAAATGTAAGAAAAGGCACACAGTAGCTACTTGCTTGGTAAAATCTTGCTTTTGTCTTACTTGGTTAGAGTTGAGAGCCTGGAATGAGAGACTTACTAAAAATATGAACTACTATATTTGATATTTGATTGAGATTAATTGTCTAGTGGGCCAGTTAGGGTTTGGTTTTCGTTTTTTGTGGATTTGATACATGTTACTGTCATATTCATCTGGGAAGAGGGGGAACCTCAATTGAGAAAAAAACCTCGATCATTTTGCCTCTAGGCAACTCTCTGGGGCATTTTCTTGGTGACTGACTGATGTAAGAAAATCCAGCCCAGAGTAGTTGGTGCCATCCCTGAGCAGATGGTTCTTTGTGGTATAAGAGAGCAGGTTGAGCAAGACATGGTGAGAAAACAAGCAAGTAATTCTTCTTCTATGGTCTCTGATTCAGTTTTTGCCTCCAGATTTCTGCTTGAGTTGCTGCCCTAACTTCCAGTTATGGACTGTAATACATACGATATAAGGTAAAGTCAAGTATTTCTTTACCAATTTGCTTTAGGTATGTGTTTTACCCCAGCGATACAATGCAAATTAAGGCATTTGGCTACAAGTGAATAGTTTTCTGTTACAATGTGCTTGGATATCAAAATTGAGTTGTACCCCAGTACATAAGGAGGCATCTTTACTCTAACTGACTTCTTACCAATAGAGACTGGATTAAATGGATTAATTCTGGTTCACATAGTTGATTGACCTTAAGAAATAAAGTTAACTTTTCCAATCAATTTCTCTGGGTTCTTAAAAGTGAATATATTGAATAACCTCTAAATTTTATTCCTGTCTTAATGTTTTAGAAACGCTTGTAGCTAAGCATCTGTGGAAACCTGCCAGCATACAGTAGCAAAGTGGGATATTGAAGACAAAAGATTGAGCAAATTGATTCAGTTACCAAGAGAACATGCTTTTTTCCCTCTCTTAACTTTCTTACAAAATCATGTGGTAAAAATATTTGAAGAGAATTTAGAGTTTATCTAGCACCAGTATTGACTGGTTATTTGAATCCCTTGTACTATATTCCTGACAACGTGTCAACCATTCAATAAATTCTCAAGTGTGGTGTAAGAAGAACCTTGAAATGCCAGTTGGCATTTTAGCTCCCTGCTAAATTCAGTAGAACACAGTGTTCATTTTGTATATTCCATAGAATTGCAACAAAATCACCTTCATGTTTGTTAACAATACAAAGAAATCTCCGTACTATACAAAGTTTTTCAAAGAGTACCATTTTTTTTGTTTCCATACCACACTTGACATTTGTGAGAGATAAGCTCCAGAACACATTGTAATTTTTTTTTCCTTTTTCTACTGTGTTAAATTTGTTCCCAGCCAAGTTTTGCTCTTAAAAGGTGATAGCATGAATGACACTCCTAGGCTGATATTTGGACTCTAGCTGGCACAACAGTTTTGGAAAGATTAGGATATGTAGCCTTATTGGAGGAGGTCTGTCACTGGAGATAGGCATTGAAGTTTCAATAGACTCCTACCATTCTCATTGTGATCTATGCCTCCTGCTTGTGAATCAAGATTTGAGCTCTCAGCATCTGCTCCAGTGTCATAGCACCACGCTTTCACTCAGCCATCACAGACTTTAACCCTCTGGAAACAGAATCCCAATTAAATCCATTCTTTTCTAAATTGCCTTGGTCTTGGTGTCTTATCACAAAATAAAAGACACTGATACAGAAGCATACATGTTTAATAAACATTATAGCTAGAGTAACACTGTTTAATTATTGAATCACTGGTTAGATGACCTTTACAGCAGGATAAACAGGCATAAAGCAACATTCTGCCTTACCCCAATCCTCCGTTGAATCATCCATATCCATCCTCTTTCTTTTAGGAAACTAGACTTATATTCCAAGAATATGCATGGAGTGCTGTTTCCCTGACTGACTTTTTCTAATTCTATTTAATCAACCTTAAACTATTGAAAGTTACTTATATGCTGGTGCAATATTCTTTTTATTTTCCCCAAATCTTAGTTTTAAATACCATTGTGAGTTCAGTTCATTAGGCATCTTTATAGGTAGTTTAGTAAGAAGACTAATGAAGAGGGTGTCTTCAAAGTGCACAATTCTCATTTGATATTAAGATGCTTCATTGTAGCCAAAGTGACATATTCTATCAGATTATACCTGTGTCAGCTTATTTTGATGGATATTCATTATTATTTTTATTCATTTAAAAGCAGTTTTAATCTATAATAATAATAACAACAATAATAATTTTATATATACTATTGGCCAGTTAGAAAAAATTTCCACAAAATATATGGGTAAAATTCTAGTCTTAGAGTTGAAAGGAGCAGAATAATAATGGTGGAAGGGTTTTGACAGTGGAACAAGGGGCTTTATTTTAATAATTATGCTAATATTTTCCTAAACTGGATTTTTCAAAATCACAAGATCAAGATTACTTTAGCACAGAATTAGGAAGTCCATGGATTAAAAATGACAGGAGCTATTCACATGCCCTCTGGGATGTTAGACCATTCTATGACAAATTCCTCCTTTTCAAAATAGTGAGTGTATCCTGGGAGAGAGGTTGCCATGACAGCATGCAGCAGCAGGTGCACAGTTGTTCTCTCTCCATGGTGATTTCTCCTGAGTTCCCCATCCCTCCCTTAAGATCCACTGTCCACACTTCTTCCTTGAACATGGGCTAATTCTTTATTCTACTGCACTAGTACTAAAATTTAGGGAGATGATGGCTTGGCAACTGGATCCACAAGCACAATTGAGTTCCCTGCAAATAACATCAACAACCCTGAAGCACAAATTGCTGGGGAAGTGGCCAGAAGTGGTACTTAACCATCTTGATCGAAATGTACTTGAGATGCTTTCTCACAAAAAAATAACCCCAGATACAGATAGATTTCACTTGAAACATGGAAATGGATGTGCAAAGGTTTATTTTAAAAGTAATCTTAGGACCATGTAGTACATCATGCCTGTAATCCCAGAACTGGGAAGGCTGAGGTAAGCTCAGAAGTCTGAGGCTAGCCTGATCTATATAGAGAAGCTTAAAAAAAGACATTTTAAGTTATTTTTGGTTTAAGCTTGTGTGTATATCTTCGTATAAATATGTTTGAAGTTGATCACGAATGTCCTTTTCTTACTTTTTACTGTTATAATAATAATAATAATAATAATAATAATAATAATAATAATAATAATGATAATAAAATCCCAGGGCAGCTTCTTCGTCCTGTATGGTGGTTCCATCACCAACTGGCCAGTGGCAGCAGTAGCTCCTGGGAGGGCAGGAAGCTGCTCATCAGCACAGGTTCTATGGTGCACCCATCCTGTCTTGGATCAGAGATCTATGAGCCAACAAGAACAAACCATTCTCAGGAGCCCAGGGCAGAGGGCTTAAACTAGTTTCCTGGGGGATGGGTTTACATATTTATAGCCAGAGAAATGATCTCTGTATTCCAGGAGTGTCAGTGGAAGCCCATAGGTTAGGACAGGCAGTCCCACTTTCATATTGAGGTTATGGCTTGGGATTAGGTATTTTCTGGGGACCTAAGGGATAGACCTTATATAGAAGGGTTTATTGCAATTCCAGATAAACACTTCTGCCAGATCGAGTCTTTGGAAGGGGTTGGTGTTTTGCTGTGGCTTGTGACCTGTCAGTTACTGTGGAGAGAAGGAGTAAGATTCCTGCCAGCTCCTCAGAATGAAAGCTTGGGGTTCTAAGTGCCCTGGACCTGCTTAGCTGCAACAGCCCCACACTTTACCACTTCACATAATTTATCCTTTTTATGTTATTCTTTAATACCCTTTAACTAACCAAATATTGCCAAATTTATGGTTTCCCAAACATTAAAGTAAATCCATTGTTATATGCAATGTACCTTCATCAAATAACAAAAAGATGAAGTATTAGAGAATAAATTAATAAATATTATTACTGGTATTTTCTTGCTTGCAGGTTTTTAGATTATTTTATGATATACATTTGCATTACAATGCATACCCTAGAGTTACCACAGAAATTGCTTAATAATGTGACCATTCCTCTCGTTTCCCTCAGTTATAAGTTAAAGATTGTTTGAAAAAATGGTGGCTTAAAACAGAAATAAAAATCTTTTAATGATATCTATGCTCATGTAACAAAATCATAAATCTTTGAATCCTAATTCACATGTTCAGTAAAATTATTGGACTAAAATTGTGTTAGCAGATAATTAATCTGTGATAATGAATTTAGGATTCACTGAGGAAGAGAACTTTGCTATTATCTGTGAATCTTCATTTTTTTATGATTTATGGTCATGTTTGTCATGACCATTACCTTTTGCCGTGAGCAGAATCTGGTCAACAAAGATGGACTGAGATTGGTAGAATTGCTTACCTAAGTCCCTGCTCCCTGGAATATGCCCAAAGCACCCCAGAATGTAAATGCAGCTTTTCCAATATCCCTGTCTTAACCAATGGCTCCCATCCCTGGGTACCAAACACCCTCTCTGGACCCTACCCTATAAATGTAACAAACCTTGCATTAAATGAGGAGAGACATTCCTCTGACAATGCCTCCAGGAATGCTGTGCATTCCGTGGGATCTTAGTCCTCTGATCTGGGGCCTGCCTGGATACATTGATTCACACCCTCCTTTTTCCTTCACTGGGCTTAGCAGCAGATAGTTCAGCCATGTTTCTGGGTAGGAAGCAAGACTCCACAAGTGGGAGACAGAATCCCACAGACAGAGAACAAACCCACAAAAGAGCTCTTCCAATTGACCTGCCGCAATGATAGCATAAATTGCCTATGTTGAGAATGGAAACACAGAATGAACAGGGACATCTGACTTTGAAGTGGTTTTGTTGGCATCTTTGAAGTATCAGCAGCAGCAGATGATATTTTTCTAACTCTGGAAGCAGAGGAATATCTCAAATTTCTCTGTCATGAAAGGTGCTTTCCTTTTGTACTTATGAACAAAATCAGAAAAAAAAAAGAGGAAACCGGCACAATTACAGAATGAACCAGACATAAATCACCTATAATTGATTATAGTAGTTATGCACACTTGTTATAGATCCTCAGGGATTTGTATTCATGTTCAGAAAAAAACAAGTTACTATAAAAATATAGGTTAGGTTGCTGGAGGTATAGCTCAGTAATGAAACAATGTTTTGACTTTATTGATTGTTTTCTTGAAGTTAAGGTTTGAAAGGAAATAGAAGTCTTTAAAATTAGTAAATTTTGATTGGGGACCAAAGGAAGTTAAGATATTGATATATTTTTTCTGTGTAGCAGACAGTAAATATTTTAAATAGATAAACTAAATAATATACTTATAGGCATACTAATTATAATGATAAAGCCAGTCATCTAGCAACGTAAAATGGAAATAAGCAAAGCAGAAATGTCTGAGGACAAGGCTAGTATAACAATTGAGATTTTCTGATAAATATGCTTCATTTGAAATTTAACACTTTTAAAATTTGCTGTGTAATTTACCTTATAATAACTTTAGACATAGCTTTTAAAAGAGGAATTGATAATATATTATCTGGCATTCCAAACTAGAAAATCTTTCTCCTAATTCCTAGGAAAGTAGGTAAATATATTTTACAAATTTTTATGCTATTAACGTTTGCAATACAATGTTTTTGAAAACATAGCTCCTTGCACATCTAAAACTTCTTTATCTTTTGTTCAGGCTACATTTTATATCTGTTAGACAGAGGTGAGAGTCATTTACGAAGAGAGAACCTCAGTTGAGAAAATGACTTTAGAGATTGTCCTGTAGGCAAACCTATGGGACATTTTCTTAGTTAGCGATTGATGTAGGAGGACACAGATCCTTGTGGGTGCTGTCACAAATGGTTCTGGGGTATATGAGAAAGCCATGAGAAGGAAGCCCCAGCATATAGCCCTCCTTCATGGTCTCTGTATCAATTCCTGCCTCCAAGTTCCTGATTGGAGTTCCTGTCTGCACTTCCTTGATGATCATGTGAGGTTGTTAAAATAAAACCTCTTTTTTCCTCCCCAGGTTGCTTTTGGGTTTGGTATTTTATCATAGCAATAGAACACATAACTAAGAAAATTATTACAGTTGTTAGAACTAGTTGTTACAAATTATATTTACTTTTAATTATGTGTATGTATATGTATCTGAGCGTTGATACATGCAAGTGAGTATGAATGCCTAAAAAGGTCAGAAAGTGTTAGATCACCTAAAGCAATAGTGATAGCACCACAGCATAAACTTTTGAACAAGGTATTGTTTATGCTACACTTATGTTGACTATTAGAAAATGAAATACTTTTAGATTTATATTCCCTCCAAAACCTCGTTGTGTAGTAATCCTTTAAATATATAAATTTACTCTACCAGTCACTTCACCATTCACTCAAATGCCTACATTAAGAGACCTTGCTTCTCTTCCAAAATACCTTGGTCAGTTCCCAGCACTCAAGACAAGTAGCATACAACCATTACTCTAGATCCAGGGCATCTGATGTCCTCTTCTGTATTCTGCAAGCATCTATACACAAAAGTCACACACACCACAACACACATATACACACAAATAAAAATAAAATAACCTTTAACAATTATATTTTTAAGTAATATTAGTAATGAAATAAAGTCATGGTTTTCAAATCAAGGCGTATTTTACATGTCAGATTTTTAACCTTTAAATGTGTGTTTCTATAATGCATTTTTATTTTTACTTATGATTTAAATAGTTCTGCAGGGTATTTTTGGTGAAAGGCACTGAAATATTTGTTCTTGTTTCACATAAATACCATAGATTACATATATGTAAAATTGTAGCCTGTATTTACATTGCATTATTACTTTGTTTGCATGGGTGTTTTGTCCTTCATGTGTACCACATGTGTATCTGTGTACCATGTGTGTACTGACGCCTTCAGAAGCCAAAAGTGGCAAATAGAATCCCTAGAAGTGGAAATGGAACTCCACAGATGCTTATGAGCTGTCAAGTGGGTTTGGGGAGTTGAACCATGTATGCTGGAAGAGCAGCCAGTGCTCTTAACCACTGAACTATCACCGAAACCCTCTCGGTTTTTATTTTTTACTGGATATTAGAACAATTTTTATATTCTTTGATGCACTTAATAATATCTTGAAGATGTTTGCTAATATAATACAGGACAAAATAACTTTCTATTAGTTGAATATTTGATTAGGTTTCTTGAGTCGTACTATGTTATCAGTTAAAAATCACATTGGTATTGGTGTATTTCACTCAATTTTATTCAGAACTCTATGACACAAAATAAATACCTATTCAAACAAAGAGCAGTAATGGAGGTTCATTTAATTTACGAAAGATGTAATTCATTGGTTAAACTGATAAGGATGCTCTGTCATTTTCTCTTGTACAAAAGAGAAAAAAATTAATGTTGCTTTGACAAGAGTCAATTTCATTTGTAGCAGGAACTACTTATTTTATAGAACTAACACTCTTTCAAATTGAATAAGACAGGCAAAATGAGGTTTATGTCTGAAATTACTATTAGGTAAGTGTGAGTGTGTGTGTGTGTGTTTATGTGTGTATCTTGATTGCAAACATAGTTTAATTGCTCTATAAACTTTAGAGAGTTTTAAAAATTTGCCATAAAAGTAAATGAGATAAAAATGAATGCTAAGTAAAATGTCATTTTGTTGTACCATGTTTTTTTCATTTTGCATTGTTTTTTAGAAGTGAAATAAAAGGGTCAGAATCATTAAAGTTTTATAGCAACTCAAAATCAAGTCAGCACAGTACTTTTCTAACAGTTTTAAATTCCCTAGACTCAGTAAAATGTGAATCAAAATAATAAAACAGCAGTGAGAAGTTTGAAGGAGAGCCTGGGCTGAAGTCCAGCCCTTACAATAGCAGTTGTTGCCAAGTTTCTCATCCTGTGTTGTCTGGAGCCTCCTTCATTCTTGTAAAACAGGACATAATGTGTCAGACTTTGAAAGCATCTTTTCATGGAAGTAATTACATTTTGATAAAAATAACACATGGTGTTGTACAATAACACTACTCTCACCTTTAGGAAATAAAAGTTTATTTGGAGCAAAATATGAGTGACTCTACTAGGGGAACAGTTTCAAGTTTCTGTTAAATTCCATGTTCAAATATGCTAACAATTTCTTAAATAAATCAAGATCAGTGGAAACATCAGTTAGCTGGTTTACAGGTCTCTTGTATGGTCCTCAGATATTGTCTGAAGATTATTTCATCTTGTGTGTTGGTGGGAACTGGTGTCTATTAAGTAAATGTATCTCAAAGATTTTACATGGCAGTCATAAGCATGATATGTCACACACAAAGGAGTTCACTTGCTATTCAAGGAGCCAACGTGATGTGCATCTGGGCTTCTGGATCTGCAGGGTTCCACCTTTTTCATTTTAGTTGCATTCTAATGGTCTTGGTGTCAAACAGATGAATTTTCTTAGCAATTTCATCGACAGTTGGTGTGTATATTTGATGAGGATTAGACACAACATATATTTCAAGTAAGATTATTGGTAAGCAAAGACATGATCTGTTGATTCATATCCAACCTTCCACATTGAAATAATTTATTGTTTATATTACTTTAAATCCAGTCATATGTATATTTTCAGATAGATATATAAATGTTATATTTACTTTTCAAATTATCTATAATATGACAGGTATTCCTGCATACAAGAATCATAGCTTACCTCCTCATAAGTGGCCAGCATTAGTAATAGAGGACAATACTTTAAAGAACAAAATATGTTTGATTTAAAAGGAATTAAGTTGCAAGTTATGAAGAGTAGAAAACAAGTAACTTGTCACCACCTAAAAATACATCTTTTGTCCCTGATTCCTCCAATTACTCAATAGCCATTCTCTATCTTGTGTATTCTCACCTCTGTAGGAAGCTAACTCTTTGTACATAATTGCAAATGAGTGTCTACATAACATAAACAAGGGAGTGCCTTACAAGAGTGTTGAAACTGTTTCCTACATGGCTTCATCATGAATATACTGAAGACATGTGTATAGTTGCCTTTTTCCAAGACACTATAAAGAACTCCCTCAGTTGTAGAAATGATTCCATACAAGAATTGGTTGTTTTTATATTTGTGGTTTTCCTTGTGTTTGGATATTTTCTGGAATAAATTGCTATCCAAAAATGCTTTAGCTACAATCTTCAGAGAGAAAACCTAAGCTGGGGCATAGAGGGGTCTCCTACACAAAGTAAGAGACAACTAGAAAGGTATGAATAAATCTTATATTTTACAAGACATTACTCTACTACTCAGATATGTAAATTCTATGCCTATAATACTAGTGAGATTCCTATCAGCTATGATAGGAGCACACTGTTTATGCTCAAGAAGATTGACTAATATGTGGTATCATGTGTGGTAAAATGATGAGCTTAATAAATTCCTAGACTATGTCCTCATTTGTGATTACAGACTCAGAGTGGGAGAGAGTGAAAGAAGAGATTATCTATTACAATAATTTTCTCTTGTACATTCTCACTTACATATTATTATTAATGGAAGGAAACTATGTATATAATATGTGTCTTTAGATACATTAAATACACATACAAGAATGCATACACACACAAATACACACATGCATGCGCATACATACGCAAATGTTTAGGTATATTAATGGCAAACAGGGCATAGGGAGAAAGAAATGCCAAACATATCAGCTGTTGCTTTACTGCATTTGGCTTCATTGACTAGGTTCCAATATTTCTGTAAATAGATTGAGATTTACTGTCAGTCACAATTAACTCTTCTTAAACTGATAGTCAACAAATAGCATACCGGAAAATAACGCAGCAGAGAAACTGAATTCTTAAAAAGAAAAGTATTCGTTCATTGTAACCCAGAGATTCTTTTTTATTGAAAACTCATTACATGACAATAACCAGATTCACAATATATCTGTAAATCTTTAAGTGCTAAACAATTTTTAACAGTTAAAGTGTTGAACAATATAAAGAGCAAAAAGTAGACGTTTTATTGAGAGAATTTCATGATAATCGTATGAGAGAATGTAGAGCTATTCATTTTCATTTTCAAAACTCTGAATATATTGTTAAATGAAAGGCAAAAGTCACATGAGAAAATAACCTTGCGATCATGTAGGCATTCAAACTATCGTAAATATATAGCTATGGGAGTTGTATTTTTATGAATGTGACATAATAATGGGAAAAATTTTTACTTTTGTACATTTTTGCATACCACATATTTTATATTTAAAAATTGTTATTATCAGTAAGATAATTTTTCTAAAAAGAATAATTTCACTATTAAGAATGTGGCTTAGTGTCCAGTATGACAGATAAAGGACTTGGGAGTCTTCACTCCAATTTTTACACATCAGAAAAAGAACTCAATAAAAGAAAACAATTTTTCTTGTAGCCATTAGAGAATAGGGGTCACTGGGTGACCTGTCACCCTGAAAATTAGAGATGAGAAAATACCGAAAATCACAGCTTCCTCAGAGCAGAAGCCTGCTTCTTGGGCCAGTATCAGTAGGAGCTTATCAGCTATGATTGACAAATTGCTAGAGGCTTACAGCAGAAAAGCTTCAGAGTTAAAAAAAACTCCAGGGGAGGGTGTACTGCCTTCGGGGGAATCCCATGCTTCTGAGACTTTTATTCCACAAGTTCTATTGGGTTCTCAACGTAAAAATCAAAATAAAATTCCGCCAAGGGATAAAAGTATTCATTTTGAAGTAAGCACAGAGCAGTGTTCTCCTGCTAATAAAAGCTTGAGTTTCAGGAACCTATTACCCCAATCAAACCCACTTAGGATTTATCAGAGTTTCACTGACCCTGTAGAAGAGAATGACTCCTTTCAGTACCCTCTGCTCCTATCTGGGGAGGAAGAGGATGATGACAAAATTGTGAAGGTCACAGTACTAGGACAAGGCTCACTAACAGAGTGAAACATAATCAAAGACTTCTGTCCACCATACTTCTTCTACTTCAAAAGGGATGATGCATATCTGTGACCTATAGCAGACCAAATTTCAGCCTTATCCAACAGGAAGAAGCTTTAGCTAGTGGAAAACAAAACTAGGAAGAGAACGAAAGAAAGACCACCAGAAGAACTTCTTGCTTCAGATATTGATCACAAACAGTGACCACAGTAAAAATACAAGATAAACGTGACATTTTACAGGCCTATTTAAACAAGTGCTTTTTACATGACATCATGGGTAGCATCCATAAAAATGGCAGGCTTCATAAAGGACAACCAAAGTTTGAAGAGGCAAAGCAACTATCAAAAACATATTCAGATGAATGGAAATTTTTGAGTCACAAGGTTTAGGTTTTAGAAATTGTAGTCTTTAATATATTAAGAGCTATATTGAGTATCATACAAGAAGAGCTGGATGATATAATCAGAATATGGGAAACTTCGGAAGAATACTAAAACAAAATTGAAGAATAAAAATACTGTAAGATGAATGATAACATTAATAGCATCATCAGTTCCCTGGTAAAATATAAAGAAGAAATCCAGTATATTTTCTGATATGTTAACAGCAGGACCTTCCAAACCAAAAATACAATCAAGAGAAAGGAAAAAACTTGAATAGAATAGGCAAAAAGAACTGGAGGATAAAGGCTGAAATACACACAAATTGATATAGCCAGAAATCCAAAAGAAAATGAACACAAATGATCTAGAGTAATAACAGCTGGACTTTCCAAAATTACTAAAACACACTAAATAATAGGTGAAAGAAGTTCAGAAAACAATGAACTTGGTACATATCCATAGTATGTATCTTGGTATACATACTTGATATAAGTTGCTATAATTGTAAAAATTCAATGACAGAGATAATCTTGAAAGAATTCAAAGGGGAGGAATATTTTTCTGAAACAGAAGAATGAGACTTACATCAAACTTATTTCCCAAATAGTAAAGAAACTAGAAATAAGAAAATATTAATTAAAAAAAATAAGGAAAGAGTAAAAATTGAACCAATATCAATGAAATTTAAATTGAGATAATTAATTAAGATATTGAGATAATTTAAAAAAAGAAAAGAAAAAATAAACATGGTTTATGGACTGGAGACATGGTTTAGTAAGTTAATAGTACCTGCTGTGAAGAACCAGCCTGGCTGCATCTTAGGCTTGAAAGTCATCTGATAGCGAAAACAATCTAGATTCATTTCTATTTATGATTAAATGTCTGTTTCTCAAGGATTGGGCTGTGTCCCACCTGTAACTTTAACTACAAATGGCTCCCCACTGCCTGTTCCAGGAATGGCAACCATGTCTTTGTCTCAAAAAGTTGTTTATAACCTTCCTGCAACCCCACCTTTGTTTCAAAGGTTATGACTACCTGTTTTTATGACTACCTGCTTTATTGACCACTTTGTTAAGTCTGCTTCTGTAACTTCACCTATTTTGTCCATAAAATCCCCCATTTGGAATCTCCCTACCCTTGAACTACAAAAACCCTGTCTTCCTCACATCCAATGATGACATCTCAAGCCATGCCTTAGGAGAGGCAGCCCATCAACACAAATTTTAGGATTAATTGTTTGCTTTAAGTAATTTGGTCATGATGATTTGAATTGGTTGTCTTTCTCCTCCCATCTTTGGGATTGAAGTTGCTCTTGAAGAGGATCATGGTTCTATTCCCAGCACCACATGACAGCTCACAAACTTGTGTAACTCTAGTTCCCAAAGATCCAATGCTGTTCTCTGTCTTCTTCAGTCAGTCCACACATATTGGGCACATAAACACATGCAGTTAAAACACACAGATCAAAAGAAATGAATGTAATAAATATTTTAAAATAGATGAATGAAGTTATATCAAATGTATATTTTGCTATAAATCTAACAAAATATATTCATGGCATCTACAGGCTGAAAACTATACAACACGGATGGAATAGACCAAAACCTAAACTAATTAAGAGTCATATACTGCATTCTTAAGTTGAAAGACTCATTATTAGAGAAAGATTAATTCTTTCAAAATGGTTATTGAGTTTCCACTGAATTCTTACCCAATATTTTAGAAAGATGATTTTTAATTGTAGATAAGGTTTTTTTTTCTGAGATTAACATGAAAGTCAGTGGAATTAGACAGCAAAACAATTTTGACAATAAAGAAATAGGTAAGAAGAATTTTTAGAGGTTATGATTCATGCTGGAGTTACAATAGTACTCTATGCATAGTTGTGGCAAAAGGATAGACACGCCATTCATTAGAACAGATCACAGAACTCAGATAGACTCATAAATATGCCCAGTGACTTGGGAAGACATTGAGAAAATTTTGATGAAAGCAAGCATTGTCAAGATTAGTTTTAATTTATGCTTCATTATGAATGGAAAATATACAACAGGATGAGACATGGTGTCTTAGTATACACATTAAAAAATCTTATGCAGAAGGCAAGAATAAGAATGAGAGCAACAAATTTGGATAAGTTATTTCTCTTAAAGTAGGGGATTTATACTCTGAAGAACTGTGTTGCAGAGGGCAGGGTAATGGATTTAATATGCTTTAGAATGAAATATCTTATCCTATCAAGAGTAGTTCTAAGCATCAATATATCCATAAATAAGATGCAAATGTCAGTACATGAAAGCCATCCTAATGACAATCGTGAGTCAATAAATTAACATTTTAAGAACATTATGTCACTGACTATTTCCATTATTTCTAAAAGACTAAAATACATTAATTTATTAATATAATTTTACAATTTATAAGACTAAGATAATGTGAAGGAACATTTTCTTAAATTCTATATACTTTTGGGAATTCATGTAAAAGGAAATTAAAGCATATTTGAAAACACCCCTTAAGAGTAGTGTCCTAAGAAATTATTTTAGATAGAGCTACTGAAGTAAGTATTAAGTAAACATATTCTTAGAGATAAAGCACTCAATAATTTTTCTTTCTTATTTCTCAAATTCTTTCAACCATAAATTATGAGCAATAATTCAAATGATATATAGGCTGTGGTTTGACCAAAAGGAATATGATGTATAGTCACTCTTGTAGATCAGCTTCTGCTTATATATGCTTAATCTTCCTAAAATAAAATTAATTTTGTAATAATTTCAAGCTTTTATTTACATTAATAAATATCCCATTGATGGAGGATTTGTTGACTCCCTTTAGCATTTCAATCATTAAAAAATTGTAATTATAAATTTTAATTGAATACACTTTGATTTAAAATGTAGTATACATAAAATTTATTTATTTGCTATTATTTTCTTAAACTGCTGAATGAATATAAGAGTGACATATTAAGTTTGACTAGGAAGTACGTTTGAATTATCTCCTATATTAAAAATTATTTTTGCTTTTGTTCTGTGACAATTGTTTGATCTTAGTGGGATATTTTATACTACATGATTTATATAAGCCAATTGCTAAATTAGATTTAAATTCAAATTAATTCTCCCATCAATAGTTACAAAGTTTGTCACTCAAATGCTTCAACTTACCCTCAAAATGTTACATAAAAATATAGACCTGTACTTTGAATTGAAATCTGCTGATGTCAATCACCATGGCCATTTAACTAGTGTTTGTTAAATTCTTTCACTTTATGTGGAGAACTTTAAACTTTCTATAGTATATAACATTATCTTATGAATTTACATTAGATTTTCCAATATATTGTAAATACTGTTTTTAAAACATAATTTACATTTTATTGTTTCAAAAAAGAACATAAAATTAGGAATGAAATAAGAAAATAAAATGGAAAACATACAACCCTCTGCAGAATATTACAAAAAAAGTAGGAAGAAAGAGGAAGAGAATTCAAATGACAAGGGAGCTGCAATAAAGATGACACAGACAATGTAGGCAATAAATAAATTCAAAATCAATATTATCTAGTAATAAACATTGTGAGGATGATAAAAGAATGTGCTGAATATAGGTAATATGAGGCCAGGCCATAAATGAAAATTAACAAATGTCAAGATAATAATTTTAGGGATTTTCAGGTAAAAATATATCTTGAAATGGGAGCCTTCACAAGTAGTGTAGTGAATAAGACAACTTGTACAATCTAGGTGCCAATCAGACCACGCACTACAAACTGAAGAGTTTATTTTCTTTTGTAAATACTTAACCAAAAAATACATAATCGGGATTGTTTCGTCATCTGGACTCCATGCTAAAATGTTCTTTTATTTTATTTCAGATTGAACAAATAGCTAGTAAGGAGAGGCAGAAAAGAAAAGCAGTTAGAAAATCATTTTTGCAATCTAAAGACAAAGAGGAGTATTATACATTGGAGCAGCAAGGGATATGGTGTGGTATGAATGCATAATTAACCAGAAAATGACATACCTACATCTAAACAGAGTTTCACATACTAAAGTTCTAACATGTTGTGCATGTTTTCTGTTGAATGGCCCAATCTTCAGAATGTCTCAAAATTATGAAGCAGCTGCTGCATATAAATTATCATCTTAGTATCTCCTTATTTCTAATATTATCCCAATAAATTGCCCAAAATTTCTAGTGCATTGAACAGCAATGAACAAATGCACCCAAGGTTGACAAGTAGAGTAATATGTTTTAAGAATGATTTTTTATAAAAAATAATTAAATGGGGGTGTAGCTAAATGCAATAGAGCATTACCCTGGAAACATAGTATAAGGTGTAGAGTAAAATACGATGAATTTTAAAACGTTCTTGAAGTTCTAATTACTTACCTACACTTTTTAAAACATTGGGTTCCTAAGCACTTGAGGATAATATCATCTATTACTCAACTGAATTTGGGTCCATTGGAGGTGACATTGGCTTTCATAGTGGGTAATGCCTTACTATTAAATTATCAGAATTTTTTTTGAACTTCAAAATCTAAGTAATTTTCTCTCATTGAAAACAGGAGATTAGGAACAAATCAGGGATGCAATTTTGTATAGATCACATCCCAAGCTAATTGGATGTCCAGTAACAAGATCATAACAAGTGATCCTTGAAAGCCTTCACCAAAAGACTATGTTATTTTTAATATCTACCTAATAATTCTTCAAATGACATATATTATTAGCTCTTAAAATTTTGCTGTTGTGTTTAGTCAAGATTATATTTACATACAAGCAACTACATGAACTTCATTGTAGAAGAATATTTAATCTTTTAATCTGACAGCATAAATGTTCTAGGGTAGAAAGCATGCTAGTATATACCTTTAATCTCAATGTAGCACCTATAATCTTAATTCAGAAGACAGTAGTGGTGCACACCATTAATCCCAGCACTTGGGAGGCAGAGGCTGAGCTCAGAGGAAAAAGCAGAGAGCAGAATTCAGAGGCCAGAGTTCAGAGAAGGAAGCAAGGTAGAAGCAGAGCTCAGAGAGTAGAAACAAGGTGGAAGCAGATGAGAAGCAGAGAAAAGGCAGAGCTCACAGAGAATCAAAGACTTAGTTCAATTAGGAAGTATGAGTGCAGTTAGCTCACAGTATTGTTCAGAAGGAGAAGCTGAGAAGAGCAGAGTCAGTCCAGTATAAGTTAAGAGAGAAAGCAGATCAGAAGCAGACAATCGACAATTTAGGATTTATAGTTTGAATTTGAGAAGACAGCTAGTCAGGATGTGCTCAGTCAGCTGTAAGACTCAGAGGATGAAACATTCTAGGTTTTGATTCACAGATTAGATTGTGTGGAGGCTGAAGCCTTCTAAATTCAGGCTTGTATCTTTTAGATTAGATTGTATGGAAGTTGAAATCCTCCAGGTCAAGGCTTAAGATTAGACTGTATAGGGTCTGAAAATCTTCTAGGACCAGGGATTGAATTAGCAAAGAATAAACTGCTTTTTACCCTGAATCTACAGTTACACTTCATTAGTTATGACTGTTGTGCTTCTAATAAATGTAATTTATTGTGATGATTAGTTATGGGTTATTTAAACAAAAAAATATTTTGTGCTGTAAATTTGCTACGTGTTCTCTCTCATCAGCATCCTTAGACTACTCCAGACTACTTATTATAAATACAGTTTTGTTTTTTTCTGCAATTTTTTATCTCTCTTAACTCAGATTTCTTCACTCAAAATATGCTTGTGATATTAACTCTTATTAGTGATACATAATACACTGATTTTATTGATAGATATATTTCTCATATGTAATGATAATTTTACGTTTATTCCATTATTGCTGAGCCCTGATTTTTTTTCTATTTTTAAGCTTCATAAGCAATTGCTTTCTTTTGGTAAAGTATGCTTAAATAGGTATCTTCTTGTGAACTGAAATAATTTGAATATTTTCTTCCAATTCGTGACTTGCCTTCCAATTTTTGTAAAAGTACCTTTTAAACAAAAGACAATCATGATGAAATTCAGGAAGACTGTAGGTGTAGATGTATGCATTGTTTTATTAATTTTTCTTCTTGTGGGTTTATGGAATAGGACAGTATATTCTTTACCAATTCAATCACCAGTCCTCAGAGGGTTTCAGTCTCTATAAATCTAATCTTAAGAATTTCTTATCTCCTCTATTGGACCACTACATTTCTCTAAGCTGGAGCAATCTTTGTCTTATAGTGCTTCAGAAATATTTCAGCTATTTCTAGGTAATATTCAGCAGTGTTCTAAAAAATTAATACTATCTCCATTTTTATAAAACCTTGCATGTATGTTTGCTTTCTCATAAAATCTTTGGTATTTATAAAATATTCATTCAATGTTAAGGCATCTTTACACTCTTGTGGTATCTTCATCACCCTTAGTTATGCTTTCCTCCAATTTGTAGATGGTATTTATGTATTATGACTTCTCTTCTTTATGCTCACCACCTGTCACTCTCTTTATCAAACCTCTCTCCCCAGTTATCAGCACTGTGGACTTCATTAGCTTCTTCTAAAGTTCACCTAGCATTCACTACACAGCTACACAGGAACTCATCTGTATACTGTAACTGAAGATCCCATAGTTTTTGCCACCAATATATTCATAATCTATTATTCTCTTCTTTAACATACGTTTTATAGCCACCTCAGATCTCATGATAAATCAATACATTTATATCTATGCTTACATTTGACACACCAACATGGTTGGTAGAAGGATCAAGTTAGACTGACAGAAGACATCTAACATAAAGCCAAAGAAGAGAAAGTCAGCTGGAACCTTCTAAAAAGAAGTCATACAGGTTTTTTTTAAGTTTGACTGGATGTTTGGAGAGACTCATGCAGGGGAGCCTGGAGCCCAAAGCAAGGAAGAATGAAAAGCATCACCCAGACTCTCTAATCACAGTAAACCAACTCAAAAGACAATTCTGATAATGTAGACAGATTTTTCCAGCATTGAAAAATAGGGAACTTCAAGTCCTTTAGAGGCAAGGACAGCATGCAAATGGACAGATATGTTCCCCATTCTGCTATCAGTGGTGATTTTTATCTACTGTTTGTTTCTCAAAAAAGTTTTGTTGGGCCGGAGAATCACCCCACAAAGAACACCAAGACCACGAATGTGAAAAACAAGAGCACTTTTATTGTGCAGAGCAAACCTGCATGCAGGAGCCAATCACTTTACAAAATAGCAACCACCAAATACACAGGTGTGCGCCTTTTAAAGGAAACAGGCAGTGTCTAATGATCTCTTTGATTGGTCAGGACTTGAATACTGGATTGTCTTGTCATATCTCACTGGGACACAAGGGTCTTCTGGGAAAGCAAGGATTTTACTGGGAAGTGGAGAGACAAGGTCAGTGCCACCCACCAATAGGGGGCTTGGTTCTCACAGTTTGAAAAATTAGCTTTATAACTAGAAAAATTGTAGATAGAAAAGATAATCTCTCAAGCTTATCATTTTCTTCTCAAGACAGGAAAGAGAAGAATGTTTCCAAAATATACAGGAAACTAATAAAGATAGTTCTTTTCTGAGAGAAGTATTTAATTGTGAATCTACGGTGCCAATTCAAAACAAAATCTAGAAAAGGTAGTCAGTCACTCCTTCTTAATTGTGACCCCATGAAGCCACCTCTTAACAAAATTGAAGAAAGACAACCACCCCCACTAACTTTCACAATCACCATGCAACAAACAGCTGAAAATGGTGAAAATTCACAAAATTATGGGGTAGGCTGGACACTTATAGAAATGCTAAATCTAAGATGACTTAAAGAGGCAGTAGAGTCAATAGTAATGCACTCACCTTTCATGAAACAAATATGAAATAACTAGGCATCCCAAAACTGAATTGTCCCATAAGACTGGAGTGATTTGGGGACAGATGTACTGGACGCTGGTCCTCAGTTGCAATGGCTGAAATGGTGGAGAGAAAGGCAACAATTTTGGAAAATTATAACAGGACTAAAGGAGTTAATACCATGACCATGAAAGATTAGTTGGTGTTGCGGTCATTATGCTGATTTATGGATACAGGTTCAATTTGAAGATACTGTTATAGCATAATGTCTTGTAGTAGCTTTAAGCACATGGGATAAGGCTGGGAGAAAGAAAAGAGGCCTCTATCATTCCCTAAGGTTATGTAAGTTTCCAGAGAAGTATTCACTAAGTTTTTATGAAGACTAACTCCAGCTGTAAATAGAGCTATATCCAACCCAGACACAAGAGAGGTATTAATTGAATATTTGGAGTTTGAAAATACAAATGCAGAGTGCAAAAAAGTTATTAGACCTTTAAAAGCACAATCAGTATCTATAGATGAATGTATCAGAATTACTGCTGATATTTACCCAAATGTAATTTACACTGATGTAATTGGACAAGTAGCAGCTAAAGGTCTTGGATTTCAAAATATCTGATGTTTTAACTTTGGTAGACAAGATCATCTGCAAAAGGATTGTAAGTGAGTTGTTCTTAAAGACAATGATTTTTCTAGAATACCGCAGACTCCCAGTGTTTGCAGAAGGTGTGATAAGGATATACATTGGACTAATGAATAGAGATCAATAGGAGATATACAAGATAATCCCTTACCCACAGCAAGCTCTTTATAGGGCTCTGGCAGCAACCAACACTAGCCAATTGTTCCCTGTCAAAAATTGAATAGCTCATCCAAAAAGCAACTAAAGGAACCTAAACTTCCTAGGAACCTAGACTTCCTAGAAACCTGTTTACTTATGAGCATTCCTTGTAGCTATAAAATGTCTTGTGTATAGTTTTACAAAGTGAGAAATATTAGCTATAACATCCAATTATTGATATTTGTGAATTTCTAAAGATCTAATCATACCATCATACCTTAGGCTTAATAAACAAACGTGAGGAATAAGAATAAGGACTCTCAGAGATTGATTGCAAGTGCTTTATTAACCAATTTTTTAAATGCCAATAAGGCAGGAACAAAATCTACTGAAAGACACTGGACTGTAGAAAAAACTGTTGAATTAAATCGGCCTTTTACTGATTATATTATATATATATATATATATATATATATATATATATATATATATATATATATATATATATATATACAGTCTTATACTATAAGGATGTGTTAACATCAGAATGGAAGTCAGGAAATGTATTGCAAAAAATAAGAATTTTGCTTGTATTTCCACAAGAGATGAAAAGCTGTAGGTTCCATCAAAATTGATAAATATTGAATCTGAATAAGAGAAGCTTCCTAGATGCCAACTGTTAACATGAAAGGAAAGACTCAAAGTAGGAAGAAGAGGTACATAAAGACAGCAATGCAGGTGATTAAAAAAAAAAAACAGATCATTAGGACTGATAGTTGCTGCAATTATTGAAGATCATCAAACTGATGACTGCTGTTAGTTATGGCTGATGTAGATCTTCATCAGATCATTCAGACTAATATGTTTATGAGACTAGTACAAGCATTTTCTAGACTCAAACAAATTCTATAGACTCAAACAAATAAGCTTTATTTAATCTTGTCTTATTGTAATAGTTAAACTGTGATAAAGCTACCATAATTTATAGCTTAAAAAGAAAGAAGGAAGACATAAAGGAACATTTAATCCTTTAATCCATCAACATGGCTGCTTTGACAAAGGACCACATTGAAAGGCTTGTGTGATAGCTGGGAAGGGATCACATCCAAGGGATTGTATCAAGGGATCACATTCAGAGGCCTATGTGATCTGGATGGAATGCAGAAAGAAAGTTACTCAGACTAATTATGTCCTTGTTTGTAATAAGGTTAGGGGAAAGGTATTTCTTTGATTAAGGCAGCATACATAGTACACATCTTTAATCTCAACTCAGAAGAAAGTGGTGGCATACACCTTCAATCCCAATTCAGAAGGAAGAGTTCAGAAGGAGCAGTTAGAAAAAAACAGAAGCAGAGCGTGGAGACAGAGTTCAGAGAGAGAAGCAAGGTAGATGTGAGGTAGAAGCAAATAGGAAGCAGACAAGAGGCCGAGCTCAGAGGAAGAAACAGAGAGTTACTTCAGTCAGCCAGTTTGAGTGCAATCAGCTCACAGACAGCCCAGTTCAGAAGGAGAAGAGAAGAGAAAAGAGAAGAGGAGAGGAGAGAAGAGGAGAGGAGAGGAGAGGAGAGAAGAGAAAAGCCAATCTAGAATAAGTATAGAGAAAGCAGAGAGTCAAAAGGAGATCATTTATTATTTACAGCTTGGAGTTCACTGTACAGTTCAGAGTGAAAAGAGGCAATTCAAAAGACAGCTAGTCAGAGTGACATCAGTTAGCAATAACTCTTGGAGGCTGAAGCACTATAAGTTTGCAGGTTAGATTGTACAGAGGCTGAAGCCTTTAGATCCATACTTGAATCTGGAAGATTACATTGTCTTCTAGTTCTAGGCCTGAAATTAGATTATTTGGAGGCTGAAATCCTCTAGGACAGGAGATTGAGTTAGCAAATAATAAACTGCCTTTGCCATAAACCCAGGAGAATAAATAATAGAACAACAAGGCATACCTCTCTGTCTACAATTCCTTACCCAAGTTTGCAACACAATCTTTGCAATGCAGCACTAAGGGGCCTCAGGCTCCCAAATCACAGTGTGGGTAATTACAACTGCACTTGTACTTTTATCTGACCCTTTTTTCAAGATTGTACATACTCCCTGCTCAGATCCCACAGTTGACTATGTGTAAGTAGCTGCTTGAATTCCAAGATATTTCCATACCACTGTGTTTATACCTACAGTGGAAATTGCATTGTCCACACATGCACAATTTAACTTGGACTGACAGGTAAAAGCAAACAAACATCCAGTCTGTCCACTGCCTCTGGTATGCATCAGGCCACTGTAACTGTACATGTCTTTACTATATCTTTTTACCAATCTTGATTGTATGAGCACTAATGATTGATCACAGCACTTTCTTTACTCTTGCCTTAGCTCCTGTCACCTATACTCAAAGATGCTGCTGAAAACCCAACAGCCTACACAACCATGTCAGAATTCCTCCAGGCCTTATCTCAAATTATTTATATTAAATACTTCATCTTTTTGAGCCAAAGGGACATCATTCATCCCTGGACTTTGGTCTACCTTCTCTCTCTACACATTCTCTTGTTTCCCTGTGCCAAGAGACTTAATACCACAGCTCATTCTAGTTCACCCTACTCCTTTGCATGGTCTTGACTTATTGAAGTAAGTTTGTAAAGACTGGAAGAATTCATTTCCTTCTTCAATGTGTGAACATATATGCAAGTCTACACAACTCACAAATTATCTGGGAAAATGAAAATACAATAAAAATAAAATAAAATACATACATATGGTGACATGTATTATGTATATATAACATACATTCTTGTTTTATATATCAACTGTCACTTAACTGTTATATATCATCTACTTATCCCAAAATCTTACTTATTACATAAGAAAACATTAGATTAGAGTGGAGGGAGAAGAAAATTGACAGAGCATTGAAAAAAGTCATTAAGAATTTCCCAATTCTCTCACCTAGGATCAGTAAAGTCAGTGAGAATAGCCACATGGGATGGCAAGGAAAGAATGAGAAGAATATTTCACTTATTTGATATAAAGTTAAAGAACCTAAACTTCTAGAATGGACATCAAGATGGGTGGACCTTGAAATAAATGTCTACCAATGTCCTAATCATTGCTGTTGGTGTTATTATTAGTAGTAGTAGTAGTTATTATTGTTAGTAGTTGTAGTAGTAGTATTAGTGTGTATATGTGTATGTGTGTGTATTTTGTGTGATGAAAATAGAAAGATGACAATAAGTAATAAAGAAGAGAAACAAGAAGAGAAGGTTGTGGGGAAGGAGAAGAAGAATTTGTATAAAATGAGGGCAAGAAATAACTAAGAGAAGGCAATAAAATATATCAAAAGCACAAGACTCTTGTGGGAAAAAAGGGGATCAGCAAGAGATGAAAAGTGTGGACCCAGAAGGACAGAGGGTGGTACAATCAAGAACAAATGTCACAATGAAACCTAATACTTTGTTTACAAATTAAAAGGAAATAATGAAGAATTTAACTATATACCACAGCTGAAGACAAGATTCATAAACTATAAAGCATTTGTTGCATATGCACAAGGCTCTAAAACCTTGGATTCCTGATTCCATCCCCAACACCATACACACACAAAAAGTAACTTGATTTAGAGCTGTATTAATTTTTTAAAAAAGCTAAAATCCTTTTTTTCCTATAGGTTTTGATCTGACCAGTAGACAGAGAAAGGAATGTAATAGAATGAGGATTCATTGTTGAAAGCAGCAGGTTTCTGGGAAGAAGAAAAATCATTTTTAAAAGTATAAATAAGAAAAATTGTGAAAACCTGTGAATATTTCTGAAAATGTTCAAACTGTATGATAGATAAAGAATATTCAGTCTCTTCTGGTTTTGGAGTAAAGAAACAATAAACTTCTGCAGCAAATCGAAAATTGACATTGGTGACCTAGAAGCAAAGGTCACTTTTCATGCCTCTTGAGTTTTTACTCTTACATGGCCTGAGCAACTACAATGGGGGCTTTAGATTAAAAGTCAGGCATGTTCAGAGCTGATTCCTAAGGGTTTTAAAGTGTTAACTCAAGTAATTGTTCATGAATTCTAAAATCATTGGGAATGTAAGTTCACAAAGAAAGGGGCAGGCAATAATAGCTCTTTAGGACTGCACATGATTTCAATGGTTTGACTACTAAGATATGAAAATCTTTTGGCTTTAAATATGGGTTATGCTTCATAGGTCATGATTTGACTGTGTTAGGGCTGGTGAAGAAGGAAGAGGAAGTTAGATATTGAGTAGCTCAACTCTTCCGCGCATATTCCATCAGCTTCAGAAGTATTATGAAGAATCAGTTTTTCTGATATGCAACTTTGTTCATAAATGTTATTCAGTACATGACTGGTTTTCCGGGAATCCTCTAATCTTTTGAGTTGCCTATGCATGCCCTTGATCCTGTCTATTATGTCTAGTTTGAGATGTGTCAAAATTGTATATTTGATATTCATGGCTTGTCTTATGAATCATTCCAAACATAAGATTAATATAATCATTGCTTTCTATCCCTGGCCTTTCTCCAGACCTCAGAGGATTTAATTCATTTAATTAATAGAATAGTTGATATTCATGGGAAGTCTGCTTTTAAAGTCAAAATAAATGATCCTTCACGGACAAGTTGGTTGTATTGAACCTGGCCTCTAATATTATGATGTACTAAACATGTCTTTGAAATAAAACCACTCAAATAAAAGTTTTTGAATCAAGCTAGCAAGCATTAAATGTCATATTAACCATTTAAAATTTATAATGTGCAATTTTCTTAATGAAATAATCAATAAATACATTCTTCTGATAAATAATTATAAAGAATTCTGCATATATATTGCTTATGCAATGGCTACCTATTTTTATCCATGTAGAGGCAATATTTACATATTTATCCTACCAGAAACTCTCTTCCTTTGGAAAGTTAGTTTATTATGAAATATATTGTTTTATTGAAGAAATATATAGCATAGAGACAAATTTAAAGAGGAAAATTAAAAGCATCTGTATATGTCAATCAATTATTGTAAACACAGATATTGTATATAAGGTTGAATTTTCATTTTTACCTACTGACCTTTACTGGAATTATTGATCACTCTATAACATTTCATTTTGTATACCTTCCATAATTCATTACACTTTCCTGTATTGCTACTCATGCCCAATTTTAAGAAATGCTTTAGAGAACAACTGACAATCATTTTCATTTTAATTTCTTGTCCTTATTTAAAGACGTGTTAGAAGAGAAACTTTCGGATAAAACTATGTGGATATTTGAAAGGATACAGTTATTTACATCTACAAGAAAATATGCTTACATTCTGTACCCATTCCTACCTCCAATTCTTCCTATCTCCCTCCCCACAGACACCTCCCAAATTAATTTCCTTCCCTCTCACCCTTCTTTTATTTTATAATCTACAAAGTTTACTTAATGTTTGTTGTTTTCTTTTTCTCTCCCTTCCCTACCCGGAGCATGGCTGAGCTATTGCCACAGCCCCTGGGGAAGGAATGTGCAGAGTGTGGGGATCAACACATCTTGGTGGGTCCCAGATCAGAAGACTAAGATCAGAGAGTGAATCAGACTTTCGGGAGAGGCTGTTGGAGGAGCATCTTTCTCATTTATTAAAGCAAGTGTGGTTACATTTATAGGGTGCACGTAGGTGAGGGTCTTTGTACCCAGGGATGGGATCCATTGGCTAAAACAAGGACACTAGAATAGCCTCCTTTGCATGTAGAGCTCAAGTATAAGCATCAAGGTCTTGCAAGGGCACCTTCTGCATAAAGTGTGGTCCCACAGGGCAAAAGAGGAAGACATCTTATCAGTAAATGGGCTCAGCCCTAGGCTTCCAGCTACAGAGCAGATAAGCACCAGCTAAGCCACATTCCTTTGCTAATGACCTTCTTTGTAGCAGGCAATATTTAATATTTAACTGGGTTCTGGCCAAGGCTAAAAAGTGAGGAGCAGTCGAACTCCTACCACTCTCAGGATGAGAAAATCTGGGATTCAAGGCCAACTTTGACTCACTCTCAGCTCTAGGACAGCCCACAAATGTTTCCCATATATGTATAGGTAGGGGTGCATACGCTGGAGCATGGTGTATCTACCAGTGTACAGGCACTGATTATTCTTCCCCAAGAAGCTATCACCTTCCAGTTATTCCTCACTTGTGGATGTAGCCTCATCTTGATTTTGTACACATTGATTTATTATTTGTTTTCTCAAAGAAAGATAATTCATTATCCTGTATTAGCAAACGGAACTCACTTGCATGACTAGCTTGTCCCTTTGGATATATACGCATTCTATATGTCATTTCTGGCATCAAAGAATAACATACTTTAGGCATTATAAAAAAGATTTGTATGCTTTCTTCCTCCTCTTCCCCTCCCTCTCCTGCTCTTCATCCTCCTCTTTCTTGACCCCTCCTCTTTCCCTATTCAGTTTATCTTCCTCGATTTCTATCCTCCTGCTTCCTCCTCTGTCTTCCCTAAGTCTTTTTGTTCTTTTCATTGGTATTTTTTTTTGACTTTTACATGTTGGATAACATTGGCATATGAAATAGGAAATCAAAATCCTAAAAACTGGTTTATGTGACCATACTTTCCTCTCTAACCTAGGGAAAAACCAAGTGAAAAGGATAAATTACAACTTTTACAGCATTATTTGATATGTCAATGAAATGCTTTGTGGCATAATATTCAAAAATGAAGTTTCTTTGTGAACAAATTTAGTGTTGTCTGCTAGAATATTCACTTCAGACTTCAGGGAGTCTTATTCATAAACATTAAAAAAAGGGCTAATTTCTCATTTTGTAATCATTCTCTTAAGTTAGTAAAAACATCAATAAAAGATTGTTAAACAATTTTGGTTGCTAAAGTCATTGTGATTTAGTTGTATTTTCCAACTGGATTTGAATGTTTGTCTGAAAATTGATATGCTAATAGTTAGAAAATAAATTTGTTAGAAGAATATTAATCTATTTAATAGACTGGAAGAAAGAGCAATATACAGTGTCATTGAGAGGACTGCCATAAGAAATAAACCAAATATTTTCCAGAATCCTTGGGATCTTCAGGTATTGGAGCACTCACACTATGGAGGATGGTGGAAGACCATGGAACTTAGCAGAAGTGATCAGTGTATGCATGCAATGCCCTATCGTGTGTTCCTCTCCTTATTTCCATTGTCTTCAAATGTTGAATAATTACTTCTGGTTTATTCTCTAAAGAAGTCAAAAGCAGCTTCTGTGAACTCAAACATACAAATATTGTAGTTAAAAACAAAATAGTTTCAAGATCAAAATCAGTTTAATACAAAACTTTAGATATTGAATTTGGGAGCATAAATTATCATTGCCCTTTCCCACTTCTGTAATGTAAACTAGCAAATTTGCCTTCTACTTCTCCCAATCCCACCACCAACCACACTTAAAGGGTAGAAACTACTTTAAAGAAGCTGGGGAGTTGGGGTAGATTGGGATGAGAAAGAATATTTCATAGGTTAGGATATAAGGAGGTCACTACTCTTTAGAATGCAAACTTACTTCACAATCACAGAACAACTATAAATTTTATTATCTCATTTTTACTTGATCATGAGCAGATAAGTACCAATAGTTCATTAAAGAATGATGACAAAATTTAAAAACAAACAGTTAATTTCAAGTAATTTAATTTCAAGTAAATACCCATGAAGGAGAAGTTGCAGATGATTCAGAAGAAAACAAAGAAAAACTAGTATATGGTCTCAAACAAGAGAAAAACTGGATTTCACAAAGCAAGAACATAATATTAGGGTAAATTTTTTTTTACAAACATATGGAGATTAAACATAAATACCAATGAAGTGAATATATTATGGGAAATAGGTCTATAAACTTTAAAGGTTTTATAAAGAGAAAACAAACCATGTTACAGAAAGTAGAAGAACCAAAATCTTTAAGATGTAAATTCTGATGTGAATTTCTTTCTGACCTGCCACAAAACCAACATGAATGTGAAAAGATCTGCATGAATAAAGATAAAACATTGTTAATTTTCAGAAATATGTGATCCAAAAATATGTTTAAAAAATCTTAAAATTCGTAGGGGAGCTTTATAGATGGCTCAGCAGGTAATAGTTTATACTGTCCTTTCAGAAGAAACAAATATGTTGCCAGCACCCATGTTCAGTGACTCACAACTGCTTATAAGTCAACCTCCAGGAGTTATCTGGGCACCTGAACTCATGTGCACATACCTACTTACACACACACACACACACACACATATACACGCACACACACAATTAAAGTAAAATAAATTAAAAATGCTTTTAGGTATAATAAAAAGATAACAGTACTGACCATACACTGAGAAAAATCTACTGATTAATAGATATATTTACCAGTAACTAAAAAGCAATATTTTTTTAATACTTTGCAAAATTTCCTAGAACTAAAGAGAGAAACTCCTGAAAAACATGAGTGTGGGTGAAAAAAGATAGCTTTTATGTGCATGCTGGGATTGTAACTGAAGTCCTCATGACTGAAGGGCAAACAGTCTGAACCACTGAGCCATCTTTCCTGCCCAGGAAATTGAAATTCTTACAAAATAAAATCCAAAGTGTTAAAGATAGTTAATAAGAATTGAAAAGTGAGCAACTAGATAAAGCAAACTAAAAAAGTAGAAAATAAGTTAATTCACATAATAATAACAAAATATAAGTCAACAAAACACTATACAAAATGGTGATTTCCATTAAAACTTCTGTAAAGGAAAAAGATAATTTAGATGCTTTTAAAAATTTTTAATCAAAATAAATGCAATGCAAAATGTTTGATTAAGAACAAATCCTCAACAGTGGCAATGAATGAAACCACAAAGTAATAGGGTAACATACAACTGCTATATTTTAGAATTTTAGATGACACAGATGATTATTAGCAAAGTGTAGCATGCCAAATGTTCCTTGACTTCTGCTTGGTTCCAATGATGATAGTAGCAAATTAAATCTGTCAATGCTGAGCAAAAGCAGTAGAACAAAAGGCATTTATGGGCAAACTGTGTAAGTACAACAGGATGTGCTCTTGGCTAAAAACATAGGTTTTCAAACCAAGTCTGTCATTTGTACTTTAACTTTCCTTTTCTTTTCTTTTTCTTTCCTTTTATTGCCATTTCTTTATATCTCATTGGTACAGGCCTGCTGAATTACTGCCATATATTCAGTAGGTATAGAAGAAAGATGAAATGGTAAACTTATTCCATCTATCCTCTCATCTATTCAGTACCTTTCGCATATGAATGGTGTGTGTGTGTGTGTGTGTGTGTGTGTGTATGTGTGTGTCTGTGTGTGTCTGTGTGTGGCCTTCTATCCCTAGGTTATAACTAGGAAGGAAATTATTCTACTGTTTTCCCTCGACCCAAAGCTGAGCTCTGATTAAAAAAAATGTGATTAAGCAGCTGTAGTCATACTGTTTGAAAGGATAGAGATGATTTCCAGCACTGAGCTCTAAGGAAAATGATTACATGAAGATTGCCAAGATAACTAAACACACATCATATAAGAAATGGAGATTATTGATTTGGGGTAAGAGCAGTGTTGTAAAGACAACGTGAGAGATTCTATTATCTTTTTGTTTATGATTTGTTTATTATCATCAACAATGGTTTTAGTTTCTTTGACCCATGTCACTTTAAACCATATCACTCCATTGCATTTTGTTATCATTCCTGTCTTCAGATCTTCAAAGACAATATTGATTTATGATAACATGTGGAGTTTATTTTCTTTTTTTATCATACATTAGTTTTAGTAGAGAACTGTTATACTTCTAAAAATAATTGTTAAATAGATTATGGAATAGTAACAGATATGATAAACATATTTAAAACTGTTTTCGTGAAGATAAATTATTTTCTCATAGAGGTTGAATTTGTTTTCAACAAATTTAAAAACAATATGGTGTGATATCCTTGTAAGCTTTTACATAAAAATATATCGTATTTACGTTTGCACTGTGGGAAAATACATTCCAGATTTCAACAATTTATTTGTGAGAAGTTGAAATCCTTACACCCAAGTTTCCTTAACACTCTTCCTTTGTTTTTGGTCATTTGTAGAGGAATATTTAATCATTTGATCCAGCAACATGGCTACTCTGAAATAGGATCACATTCAGAAGCCTGTGTGATAGGGATGGAATGCAGAAAGAATGTGAGTCAGACTAATCCTATCTTCTGTGCTAATAATAGGTAAAAGGGATTTCTGTGGTAATGGCAAAGTAGCACATATCTTTAATCCCAACTATGAGATTGACTCAGAGAAAAGAGCATTCAGAATGAAGTCTGAGATTGAACCAGCAGCTTGCAGAAGAGTTTGAGCCAGAACAGCAAGTGAGTTGTATGGAGGCTGAAACCCTCTAAGGACTAGGAATTGAATTAGTCAAAGAATAAACTGATTTTGTCCTGAATCTTCATCTGCAGTCAATACATTTGCAGATATAACTCAGAAGTCAGTAACATCTGGAAGGAATGAAGTACTGATAACTTCTTACATGTGTGAGAGATTTCTTAAATGATATCAAACGATATAAACAAGAAGTAACCTGCTAAAAATAAAGTCACATAACAAAAATTAAAGATCAGTAATCCTAAACTATTACGACCAGCATTATCACACTGGGAAAATCTAAATAGGAATATGTGCATGCTATAAATGTGCTCTAAATGCTGAGGTATTCCATAGTCGTATAAGACTTAACATATACACCTCAGTTGGCAGAATGCCTAACTAAATACATCAGGACTACATTTATTCCTCACTATCACATAAACCAAGCATGGTGGTGCACAACTGAACTAGCCCAGGAAAGGTGAAGGAATGATTATCCTCTGTGCTAATAGATGTTAGATGTTAGATGACAGATGTTCAAGGTCATCCTTGTCTACATGGTGCATTTTTGGCCTGCCTGAGGTACATGCAATCCTGTCTTTAAAAAAAAAAAAGGCAGATGTATTTTCACATTGATTTAAATTGGACTTTCATGTTCCAAATACTCTCTTCAATGTCCTCCAGGCCAATACTTATATAACCTTATTACAATATATTGTAATTATACCTAAGCAAACATCTGAAACTCTGCTTGTCAAAGTTATATATGACTCACCATTACATCCAATTTATCACAATGAGCCTATGGGAACAAGGTATAAACTGATATAAATATTATATTCAGGTCATTGACAATTGCAGAAGTTTGAAGAAATATAGCTTGTATTTTGTAATGTCTTTTGTGACAGATTATTAAAAAATATCCTTCATTTAGAAATATCACCCTTTACCTATTTTCCTTCTAATAAGTTATTTTGAGAAATGTATGGAAGGTTGGTAGTTTTACACACTCCAGATCTGCCCATGAATATCCTTACTATTTGACTTTTGTTGTTGTTGTTTCAAGACAGGGTTTCTCTGTTGTAACTCTGGCTGTCCTGGAACTCACTCTGTAGACCAGGCTGGACTCAAACTCACAGAGATCCGCTTGCCTCTGTCTCCTGAGTGCTGGGATTAAAGGTATGAGCCACCACCACCAAAATGACTATCTGCTGATTGTCCTTCCTTTGTAGACCTCAAAGATAAGTTTTCAGGATTGTTTTGTTTATTTTCCATTCGAATTAAAATTGTCCAGTTCATGCGTAAGAGACTGGGATTTAAAATTTCTGTGGTTCTCTCCATCTCTATCTCTGTTTCTCTTTATGACTCTTCTGACTTTGTCTTTTTCTCTCTCACTCTCTCTCTATCTCTCTCATTCTTTCTATCTCTGTCTCTCTGTCTCTCAGACTCTCTGTTTCTATTTCTCTGTCTCTCAACACACACACATTTGTTCTCATTATCTTTCTCTTCTCCATTTGCACATTTGCAGTAGTTATACTTTATTTGATATTTAGCATATAAGATCATCAGATAATATAAACATTTATATATTCCTTTAGATAGTATTTAAGAAAATTCACAAGACTTTTAAATTTTATGTACATTTTCATCATGGTCTTCTGAAAAGACGTTAGGCAAAAATATTTTTAGTAACTGTCAGTTTTCTCTGGGCCATTATCCAAGGTTAACCTGGACATTGTAGAATTTGAAGTGAAAGTTTAAAGCTATATTTAATATCTCTAAAGTATGACTCGTGCTTATAATGGCAGTTTCTGGCATGAACATGAAGATTGATAAGCATCGTATTTCATTTTAAATCACAGGGAAAATGAAATAGCTCCCTGGTGCTTGATTTGTTCCTTGTGACCATCGTAGTGATTGATGCAGATAACCTCATGATCAGTAACAACTGAAATAAGTATCGATTGTCCTGGTAGCTGAAAGGAACAGATGAGCACATCATTTGACAGTTTAGACTTAAAAAATGTCTTTGATGTATTGAAAGGGTTTGATACTTTCTATCTAAGAAGTGTAGAAGGCAATTGTTCTCCTTCCTAGAAAGTTTAAAGTGACTAAGAATTCTGAAACAATGCTTGAATGCAAAAAATGAAATACTCTCAAGAAATTTAAAATTAGGCATGATAAACTATATTAGGAGAAAAACATTGAAGACATTAGCAGAGCTCTGAGAACCCTGTGGAAGAGAGGAGGAGGGACTGCAGAGGTCCAGGACAGCAGGAGAACAAGCCCCAGGGACTCAACTGATGCCACTCTTAGGGGCTCAGAGAGACTGGAGTGGCAAACATAGAACTCGCAGGGTCTCCTAAATATATCTTATGATTGTCTTGGTATCTTTGCAAAAATCCTACAAGCTGGAGTGTGTGGGAGTCTCTGACCGCTTTACCTGCCCTTGAAACCCTTTTCCTCCTGCTGGGTTGCCTACTCCATCCTCATTGCAGAGATTAGTGCCAGGCCTTGGTCCATCTTGTTATGCTCTGTTGAGTGGAAAACCTTGGGGATGGTGAGGTGGGGTGGGGTGGGGTAAAGAGATGGGAAATGGGGGGGAACCGGGAGGAGTGGATGAAAGGAGGGTTGGGGGTTGGGATGTATTATACACAATAAGAAAAATGAATAAATAAAAATCTAAAAAATTTTCATTAAATTTCTTTTCCATGTACAAGTCCTGTGTGAAATAGCTTGATCTTGATCCTTATTCATACTATCCTTCATCAGTCAAGCCTACAGGGTCAACTTAAGAGTTAAACTTCAAAAATTTGAATCCAATAAAGAAATATAGTTATTCTGAAATGAACAATGTTACATCTCAAAATTACTGTGTGTAACTCCTTTCGCTCAACTCTTACTATTTCCTACTAAATCGACATGTGAGTAATTAAATATTTCTTCAAAAATAATTAATAAAATTTTGCAGTTATTAAAACTTTCAGCTTTTATTAAAGAGTCAAGCCATTGGTCTTACAAGCCACTGCACATTATTTTTATTAAACTAACTTTAAAACAAAGACAATATTTTGTGCTATGTACAAATTGGTCAATATCAAAATTTATTCACAAAATGCTTCATAATTATGTTCATCATATATGATTAGTCTTACTTTGTAATCTCACTAAAATGATACCTGAGAAAGAAGTACATTTTATGTGTATCCAAATTGATTTCTGACTCAGAATGGTAAGAATGGAATTCCATAACTGTATAAATTAATGTAAGAAATCATACAACACTAACATCTTCAATTTCAGTGTAAGGCTTATGATGTGGCTAAGATATGCTTAATGAACTGAGTTCTATCCCCAGGACAAACAAGGCAGAAAGAGGAAACCAACCCCCACCCATACACACATACTAAATGAATAAATGTGAAGAAATTCTTCCTTAAAGGTAAATTTAAATATTTATACTTATACTGTAATTTATTTTTGCAAATGGATAAGCAAAAGATTTTTTAAAGAAATGAGAATTTTCAGATATGACTATAACACACTTCAAAAGATAGTGAACACAAAACCAAAATTATTCAGAATTATATGTAGAGAGCTTGCAAATATGAATTCTTTTACTCTGGTATCCCACCCTCTCATTTTTAATCCATAATGAGTACAATAGACTTCTGCTAAAACAAATGAATTGTGAAATGAAGAATTGGAGTTGAGAATTCTCCAACATTAATGGGTTTTGCTCCTTAATAATGGTTTTAAAATGCTTCATTAATCTAGCCACATCACTGAATGAATTAATCAAGGCAAATTAATCTTTCAGAGATCTCAAACTTGATTTTTAGGAATCTCAGCTTTTTAATGTTAACCCTTCAAGGTATAACCTTTAAAGTCATCTTTTTAGTTATATAACCAAAATGACCATGAATTTTGTCCTCTTGGTCCTACCCCCCCCACAGCTAGGTTCATGCAAGTTTATCAGAGTTAAGGACCAAACTCAGCTCTTAGTGTATGTTGCAGAAGCAGAAGCATTCTACCAGGTGAGCTACATCCCCATCTTTTCATCTATTTCCAAAAGAGTTCAATGTACATTAATAAATTTAGCCTTGAAATATCTCTTCTTTATTATGGTGATTACCACAAATATTAAAACGAACATTTTTATGAATGATATTTTCATTTCTACTGTTACTACCCCAAGATATGGCTGATACAGACAAATTTTATAATTAACAAACATTGATTTCAGTTGACCTAATGACAATAAAAGACAGATAAAGGGGCTGGAAATATGGCTCAGAAGATAAGAGTGCTTGACAATCTTTCAGAGATTCTCAATACAAATGTTGAGTGACTCATACCTGTTACTGAAGCCTTGGGGAATTCAACACTTTTTTATTTTGCCTCCACAAGCACCAATGTACACATGCATATATACAGAAGGGGAAGGAGGCAGAGGGAAGGGAAGAGAGTGATTAAATCTTTTAAAAATATATAAATTAGTTTATCTTTCAACCCTCTTCGGAAAAGCTTCTTCTTGCAGTAAATGTCACTTAACACTAGCACGTAACTCTAGCACAGAAAATACACATTTACAGAGAATAAGAGCACCAGAATGCAAAGCTATAAATGAGATATTATAACCTTCTCCTCAGGCTCAGGGATTAAGAGGGCAGAAATATTATAAAAATGAGAGGTGTTACACTGTGACAGAGCCAAAGAACGTAACACAACTGACACCATATTAGAGTCACCCTGGCACCATTCTGATCTAAGAGTCTAGCACGTAGACTTTAACACCTTCCAAAATAAGAACAAAAACCTAATCCAGCAAAGTCCATAGTCCTTTGTATGTTCCTAAATGTACTAACCTTGTTTTTTTTGGTTTCTGTATTTTGGCTTCAGTAGTTCTGCTTCTGGCTGAATATTTGAGTATTCTTGATAACTGAAGTGTACCGAACCAGGATGATTTTTCTTTTAAAGCTTACCCTGAGACTTGGATCCTGAACATTCAGTGCAGTTGCTGAGAACCTTAAAAGATTGTCTATTATCTTGAACCTGTGTCTGAGTGGTCTTCTCTGGTGGCTACTTCATAACAATATGACTTCAAGGAAATAGAGTTTTCCAGAGAGCACATAGCAGTTCCATACAGGAACTCACAGATATTATGAAAGCATACACAAGACCAACACAATCTCAGTCAGGCAAAATCCCAGCACAGAAGAGGGAAAGTGGACCTGAGGTCCCACCCCTAGCTGAAGAGATATTGACAATAAACTACTGTTGAGCAATGGACAATGAGTTATCTACAGTGAAGTAACATCTTACATATCTACTGTACTCTACAGCAGACCCTATGCCCAGGAGCAGTGGGTGGGTAAGGAAGATTTGAAAGTAGCTGAAACAAAGTGTATAAATATGATCAAAATACACTGAATGAAATTGTCAAAGAATAAATAAATCTCAATTTTTAAAAGCTCATTCATAAATGCCATAAATGGAGCTTTGATACTAACTTAAAATTATATAAAAGTAAAACAAAATAGATAGTAGATAGATTGATAGATAGATATTATCTACTATCTATCTACTATCTATCTATCTATCTATATATATATATATATATGGATAACTAGAAACGACAGTATACAAAAGCTTTATAAAAATATATTTAAAATAAATTAACCAGCTAAGTCACATTATGACTATGTCTAACTTAATCTTTTAAGAATAATATTGAGAAGTAGTTCCAAAAATTAATTTGGTAATGAATTTAAAGATATCAGAAAGACAATCCAAATTATTTTCCTATATGAGTAAATTAGAATACCCTCTGAACATCTGCCTCTCTAAGCGTACATGTAAGACTGAGGTAGGTTTTTATAGTTATATAATTTCAGATATGTCAATTGAATTACATCTGCGTGTAACAATTACAGATGACAACCACTTCTGCCTTACACAGGCACCTGCATACATATAGCACACATGCACCTATGCTTACACACACACACACACACACACGTACACACAATATTTTTTAAAGGGGCCATGGATTTGAGAAGAAGCAAGGGAAGAGGAAACATTGGAAGAGTTGAAGTAAGAAGACATGAGAAAGAAATTGAGGGAAAAAGGAGAAGGGGAAAATTTAAATAATTTTACTTAAAATTTAAAAACTAATAAGAAAAATGTTTGAAAATAAAGTGTATATCAATCTAAAAAATAAAGTCTTTTGGAGGCTGGAAATATTGCTCAGCAGTTAAGAGCTCCCACTTCTCCTGCAGAGGTCCGGAGTTTGTTTCCTTGCATTCTTGTCAGGGGGCGCACAACTTCCTGTAGCTCCAGTACCATGGGACCAGATGCCTTCTTTAGTCTGCCTCAGGTACTACACACATATACAGAAAACATAGTCATGCACAATCAAAATCAGTTTTGTTTTTGATTTTGAAGTTATTTCTAGGAAATCATGTTAAATAAGAAAAATCTACAAATCCTCTTTACATTTGTATACATGATGCAGAAGTTTATTTTTAGTTATATATAAAATAATTGTTTTATGCATTGTTGGGGGATGGGCTGTCTAGAGTATTTTATATTGTTTGCAGGTGCTGGATTTCTGTGGGGGTTGTTTAATTGCTAATGATCTGCATGTGCTATCAGTAGAATACCTGAAGAATTTTGAAAGAATAAAAACACCTGAACTCAGATGCTTGGGGTTCCACTGTCCATTCTAGCATTGGCTAGGATTGTGGTTCCTTCTGCTGAGGTCTGGAAGCATTTGCACCTATGATTATGCCTCTTTGTCTTCCACGCTGAGTTACCACTGCAACGTACAAATATATAATTTTCTTTCTAGACCATTAGTTGAATGTAAATACACTGAATTCTTTAATCCTTCTGTTTAAAACAAATGTCAAATTCTTTGAACTGTGTTAATTTTTAAGCATGCGAATATGTAGATAAATTCAAGTTTGTTAAGTGAATCTATAATACAATTCAGAGTCTTTTAGTTTTAATTTCACAGTAATTCATAAGTATCAAAATTATGATTTAGGTATAAACTTTTTGTTTTTCATTTAAATGTTAGCCATGGTATTTACCTATCAAGTGAACTTTTGTAGTAGTATGCTAGATCTTAATTTAATTTTTTTTGAAATTATTGAAGCTATTAGCTACATATTGAGAATCTAAAACTTTTTTTTTAGGATAAAATTAGTTCTTAGGCAACTTCAAACAGATGTGTAATATATTCTTTTTTCTTTCTCATTGTTGTCTCTAACCCCATTTCCACACCTATCAAACTCCCCATGCTGCCTATTCCTAGATTTGTGACTTTTGGTTGTGTTGTAAAAGTCAGCAAGTGTACGTAGGTTCATCTGTATGACCTTAGTTCTGGAACCATCCGTTGTAGCCTGCTGGTGTTACAACTGAGCTAACATTTTAAAAATAATAGCTTGAGAACAATTTTTATGACAGTCAAAATTGTTCATTGTGTTACTGGAAAAGAGACAATGATATTTACTGAGTACCCATAACTAAAATATGCATAATGCTCTCAGAAAAGTGCTCATGAAACACAGAAAATCAAATTGATTTTGTCTTAATTTTGGGCATCTTAATGCATGCTTTTGCATTCAATTTTGAAAATTATAATAAATTATAATAAATATCTGTGTCTATCTTTTTTTATTTTACAAGATGATTTGTTCTATGTTTTGTTTTCTGTACAGATATCAATATGATCCTATCTCTAAACTGCAAAGAACAGAGGATTCAAGAACACAGGGAGGAGAGATGGTAGAAAGAGATTAACCAAGGGAGAAAAGCACAGCCCTTAATATTTTCTTTAAAAACTCCAAATAACATTCCAGGTTAATAGCATATGTCTACTTACCATCTGTCCATCTTTCTAATCATTTATTTGTGTATCTGCTTATATCTATAAATATCTGTATTTGTTTACAGCACATTCTTCATGATTTTATGATCTTAGCAGCAAAAAGATCTTAACCTTGAAGAGGTTGTACAACTGTGGCTCTTTGGATTTGTTCTCATAGCTTTAGAGTCTGTGAAAGCAGCTTTGTAAGCTATTGAAAATGAATGAATGAATGGAAAATGAATGAATGCTAATTCTATAAACTGTGACTAAAAATGTTTCTTTGGTTGATTCGTTTACATAAGTTATAAAATTATACAAAATAAAAACAAATTGTTTTGATGTTTATATTCTTGGAATATGGTGTAAATTTATGCTTATAAAGTATGTCCATCTTTTCAAATTTCATATTACACACACACACACACACACACACACACACAGGGATAAAGGGGAGAAATGGAATGACAGGGAAATGATGTCTTTTATTTATAATCATATTTCTATTTTCCAAAACAAGTCAGAAATATTTACTTGTCATCATTCTCCATCTCAAAATTTCTTCTGTAATGAATGGAGTATATTATGAAACTCCCACTCTCCTTCAACACAAATAATTTCATAAATATTATAATTAAGATATTAAATGTTTTTGCCATTAAATAACTTTTGAACAATTGACTTACATACAACAATATATAGGACATTTTAAAATATTTAGAGAATATATATCTTTTGTTTATATATGTATGTAATTGTACAGTAGGACAACTATAAAAAATATTAGTAGTGTTTGGATGTATGGTATGGTTAAATATTTAATTATTTTACATATATAATTCTTTTGCTTGCATGATTTTATTGTAGCACTATCTTCTGATATAATATTTTAAAAGACGCTAAAGGTTTTACGTGACTAGTTGAAAACACAATTTTGCTACTTATCCAGCTATTCCATCCTAGGAATTTTAACTTTCTTGTACTATAGATAGAAGTGTATAATATTGTAGATCAAGTATATTATTCATTTTATATACTTTTATTCATTTTTATCTTTATAATCTCCTATAACCAATATTTTCCCTTTTGAGTAAATGACTCTAATATTGATTGTAATCTGTATTTATCTTCCTGATAACCATAATACTAATGCCATCTTTGTATTAATAGATGTTCATTAGCCTGTTCAGGGAACCTAGAAACTAGGAAATAGATTTTTTGGTATTCTATGTCTATACATTCACAAATTAAAAAGAAATTTCTTGGGTTGGAAATATGGCTTAATAGATAAAGAGCTTTATTTAGAAGTATGAAAACCATAGTTTGGATCACAAGCATCAACATAAAAAACAGGGTACTATGATGGCCTGCCTTCTATCCCAGTATTTGGGACACAGAGATAGGGCATCCCCAAGGAAATTAGGAACTCTGTCATCTGTACGAGCTTGCACTGAGTTCAGCAAAAACCCCTCAATAAGGTAAGAGAGATGTCAACCTCTGGTATTCACATGTATGCACATACATGTGCATCCACACACTTGTACATACACACACAAATGAACAACTATCAAGTCACATACCACACATATGAACATGCAGTGAAATAAAAAACAAAATCTCAATTTTCTAAAGAAATTGTTTCATATACCTACCTACAAAATAGTACTGTTGCACTTGTTATGTTAAATAGAACCGAGGAAGTTTTATCATGCCAGGTAATGGTAAATCAAGTCTTAGATTCTCTAAAATATTCACAAGTCCAAGTTACAATTTCTTGCAACATAATTGTAATTTCACTGCCATGTGTCTTTTTTTTTACTTTAATAAAATGCACAAAATATAATCAAAACAAAAAAGAATTTATTTATTCTATGTATTTGAAATACATAGTACTTTCTTTGGCTAAAATTTAATCAGGTTCCTCTAAGCCTTTTTTTAAAAATGAATTTCTAGTTTTTAATAATTGACAAGAAACTCAGAAACAATGACTTGACTTCTCTTTTCCCATACATTCAGAGAGCTGAGCAAACACCAATATAGTCCTTAGTTCAATCTATACCCCTAAGATGATAGCTGCAATATTACTACCTGGGAAAAAAAAGTTCCAGGCATATATATATATATATATATATATATATATATATATATATATATATATATATATATATATATCTGTGTTCCATCAGGCACATGGACAGAAAAAATGTTCCTATCTCCCAGTGTCTGTGAGAGGGTAGGGGCCTGACTTCAGAAATAAAAAATTGATAATATTATATGGCCTAGGCCCAATATCCAGTTTCTAATTACACTTGATTATAATTTTAACTCCCTGACACTATTCAAAATTCCTTAATTTTTCTACCTATCTTCACATTCTTCTTTTAAATTATACCCTTGTATCTGCACAGATTTAATAAAATTCAGTTTACAATAACTTCCCTTCACTACTACTATAGTTATTGCTCAGTGTTTTTTTATGGCTTCAGTTCTTTTGTCATCTTTGTTTGCCTTTAATAAATGTCATATTTGAGAACTGAGTCCTTCATTTTCTCATGTCTATCAGAAACAAATAATCCACAAATTGTTCATGAATTAACGTACTGAAATTATGAAATAAGTCCAATGCACATAATCATGATACGGTTGTGTTGAGTTGACACATAAAATTATGGCCTGAGAGTGTGTCACTATAAATTACTTGTAGCTTTGTTCTATATGCAAAAACACAGCAGAGATTACATGGTTATAACAGCCTTTCAACACAGTGAACATTTAAGTAATTATTATTCTAGGTGTTAAGAATGAAGATTAAGGGCAATTCTTTCCACTCTATTAAAAACAAATTTTGTGTCACTTTTATTTAAAAGTCTTGCCTTACTCTCATTTTACAAAGTATTCCAAATTAAAACATTCCTAAAAAGATCAAAAATTAGATTTTGAACAATTATGTAATTTAAATACCACGAGTGGTGTTTTATTTTTCTTTCTTTGGGCAAAATGCTCTAATTTTTAAAAATCACTCTGTTATATTTCTACACACATATGGAACCTATGTGCCCTTGCATATGGCATTAAAAATGAAGTTATAACATCTTTTGAAAAAAAAGACATTTTCAAAGAGATATAGAAGTGTTTGAAATACAAAGCAATAATATCTCATTAAATTGTAAAGTATCAGTACTATTAGACGTGCAGATGCCAGTACTAAAGATTCTACATACATGCACAAATAGCCTCACGTACTATCAGCAGCTATTAGCTTTAGGCAGTACATTATTAAAATTATAACCTAACTGAGCATTCAACTAACTTTTAATATCTGTTTTTATATGGTAGTAAAACTCTACTGCCTGGAAATAACAATGTTGTAAAGAACTTTTCTATAAATTTACAAACTAGGAATGTCTTAATAACTCATGGAAGTAATCTCATTTTATCCAGTCTAAAGTGAGTTGAAATGGTAATCTAAATAAGCTTCATTTTTCCTTATGCATATATATTATTGCTATTGTGAGAAATAGTAAAGAACATAACAATATTCAGTATTACTTATCATATAGGTTATCCTAAAGTTAGAGAAAATAATACATTCTAAAAGGGCACTTTATCCTTCACAAAATATACATAATAAAGACAAAATTAGGAATCTAAGGGTTTACAGCTTATTGATTGGGAAGCTATATTTTTTTTTGTACACACACAATGGACCATAGGGGAATTTGAGAAATAGAGTTAGTGTAGATTTCTTCATTCAGTTAAAAATATAGAAAGTGCTCTATAATACGCAACATTTAGAAAGTAATGATATTTAAACCTATACTCAGAAAATAATTTTTTCATTTTTAATGTATTCTGTGTGTGTTTGTCATTAGAGAAATTAGCCTTCAAGTTGGAGGATCATTTTTCCACATGTGTTAGAGAATCTATTCTTTAACTTGTTAGATTTAGATGTTGTAGAAGTTTATTTTTGAGTTAAATTTAAAAAATTGTTTTGTGCACTGTTGGGAAGAGGGACTGCCTAGACTTTGGCATTTTGTATGGTCTGCAGGTGTGGTCTATATGTAAATTCTTCATGATCTGTATGTGCTATCAATACAACACCTGAGGAGTTCTGAATCAATAAAAACACATGAGCTCAGATGCTCAGGGTTCCATTGTCCAGTATGCCACTTGCCATGATGGTTGTTCCCTCTGCTGAGGTCTGGCAGGGTTTGCATCAATGAAAATTCCTCTTAGTCTTTCTTGGTGAGCTGCCACAGCAGTGTGCAACTACAACACTTACATCAATAAATGGAAAAAAAAACAATGCTTTTGTAATCCTCTAAGTCTTGCCATTCCAGTAGCATAGCATATATTTTAATTTAAGCCTATAATTATTTATTTATGATGAACTATTTGCCTAACTGTAATTTTTATAATGTAGTTCCTGAAATATATGCTATTTCTCATATTAAATATTATACAAATCGATGCAAAAATATTTTTTAAACAAATCAACACATTCTTTATCATTTATCTAACCATCAAATAAGCTTAATTTGTGCTATTGGGAAGCATGTCCTTTATTATTAAGAATTGAAAAGAGCTGCTATTGTAGTTAATTTTCAGAATTGAGATGACAATCATGGAAACAGAGAGAAAAAGATGATCAGAAAATGACATGAGAGACAGCTAAGCCTAGGACAGCATCCCTTATCAGTGGAGTTCCCTTTTAGGGGAAGTTCAATGATATAATTCTGCAGTAGTTTGCATATTTTAAATAAGGATCACTAAATGCTATTCAAACTCTAATTAATTGAGACCAGCAGTATCTCTATAGGAAACAAATGACTGATATGTACCACTTAAAGCAGTCAACCTCATTGTCAAATAATCATTGTTGTGGTGTTCATTATAGTAGTCTCCTTTGTTTTACTTTGCTCACTATTATGGTGATAAGTAATCCTTGAAGTAAAATGTTGTATTATTTTAATATCAATAAAACGAAGCTGAAAAAATTAGGATGATCATTTATGTGCTTTTATATTTTTTGATATTCTAATTTTGCTGATTTCTGTTTGATTCTGAAAAGCCCTCACTGTAAAAATGTACATTTAACACATTTTTATCAAAAGAATTTTTCAGATGGAGATTAAATAGTCTTCTTAGGTGACTTCCTGGGTAAGCATATGAGGCTAACAGTTGGCTCTTTGTGCTTGCCTATAATAATTACTATCAATGTATCTATAATAACAATTCACTTGCACTTTCTCTTATCTTCTAATATTCAAATATAATGTAATTAGTGAGATCATTAGTAAGAATCTCTTTTATCAAACATTTCCATACACTGTTTTCCTTTTGGCTGATTCTTAAAGTACTAATCATACCATCTTATGGAACTGAATGCTAGAGGAGCTAGCCAAAAAGAATGAGTATAGAGTTGAGATCATATACAGAAATACTCACCTCAGAATTTGAAATGAATAGGTCTGCAGAGTGTGGTGTGTCTCCAATGGTCAGAAAATTCACTCTGCACTAAGAAGGTGAAATATCCAAGTAATTTTGATTTACTTTCCCTAATTATTAGGACACTACCTTAAGTTGATATTGACTACAGACTTGCTGTAAATTTCCTTTGTTATGATGAGGTATGTCCCTTGTATACCTAATCTCTCCAGGACTTTCATTATGAAAGAGTTCATAATGAAGGAGTTCATTTTAGACTTTGTCAAAAGCCTTTTCTGCATCTGATGAGATGATAATGTGGATTTTTCTTTCAGTTTGTTTATATGATGAGTTAAGTTTATTTATTTTCATATGTTGAACAACCTCTGCATCTCTCAGATAAAGCCTACTTGACCAAAATGAATGCTATTTTTGATGTGTTTTTGGATTTAGTTAGCAAGTACTTTGTGACTACTTTTAAGAGAGTGTAGTAGTTGTATGTTGCCTGGTAGGAAATTCTTCTGGGTACTGATAGCTGTGCTACTTGGGTTTCAGGTAAAATATGTTTCTGTGTATTGAAAACTGACAGCTAGGAATCGGATGGGCTGTGACTGAGCAGAGGGAGTTCACAGGAGGGAGAAAAGACAAGTTTTCCACCAGGATCTGCTTAGGCAATCTCCTGGCAATGGATGTAGGGAATGAGGAGAAACATGTCTTCTATAAAGCTGGGAAAAGACTGAGGACCTGGACTTAGAGGAATCAAGAGAGAAGTGAAGATCTGTAGTTAACTTCCTTCCTTCCTTGGTCAGAGAGGCCTGTGCTTTCCCAGGGAACAGCTGTTGGATTTGGGGAATGGGATAAAGCAAGAGTGGAGGGAGAGAGGCCAGAAGGGGGAAGATCTGTGTATTCCACTGGAGCCTGGAGCTTGGATATAGTCTCAGGAGGTGGTCTGCTGCAGATCTAGGGATGTGATGGGGAGGAGTTGAATTTGGTGGAGTTGAGGGAAAGGTGAAGATCTGGGTTCAGTTTACTTGTTTCTGTGGTCAATGTGGCCTATGGGCTCCCAGGGTGTGCCTAATGGAGTTAAAGGCTGGCATAAAGCAGAGATTGAGGGTAGAGAAGTTGGGAGATGAAGATCCATAGAGATAAGTGTAGGGAAAGGGCTGCAGCAGGTGTTCTGCTGTGGAACTGAGCATGAGACTGGAGAGGGGAGGGGTTGGGCTTTGAGGAATGGAGAGAGACATGAAGATCTACAATTATCCGACCTGATTTCCTGGTAAGAGTGGCCTGTGAGTTCCCAGTAAGAGCCTGCTGGAGTTTGTGGCTGGGACAAAGCAATGTGTGGGGGAAAGTACATTTGGAGGACAATATCTGTCTGATCCACTGAAGATGGCTGTATAGGGGAAGATGGGGTACAGCAGGTGTTCTGCTTCAGAGGTGGGAATGAGACTGGTGATCGGATTTGGAGGACCAGAATGAGAGATGTGGATCTGTATTTATCCTACCTGATTCCCTCCTGTGGGTCTCCAGGGACTTCATTCTGGAGTAAATGGATAAAGCAAAGAGTTGGGGAGGGAAGTTAGGAAGGTAAGATCTATTGGATCTACTAGAGATTGGAGGGACTGTTCTGGGTGTTCTATTCTAGAGCAGAGGATGGGACTGAGAGATTGGATTTGGAGGATTAGAAGTGAAATTTTGTAGTTATGCTGTCTGCTTTCCTGACTGGAGTCTCTAGTATGTTTGTAGAGAATGCTTGCTGGAATTAAGGGATATGAGAAAACAAGAGTTGGGGGTGGTTATCAGGGGAAGAACTATGTAGTCCACTGGAGATGGGGTATGGGAAGTCTCAGCAGGTATTCTGCTGCAGATCTAGGGATGAGATTATGGGACTGAATTTGGAGAGGTTGAGGGAGAGATGAAGATCTGTAGTTAGCCTACTTCTTTCAATGGTCAGAACAGCCTCAGTTGTTCCTAAGGAATGCTTGATAGAGTTGTAGGCTGGGATAAAGCAAAGAGGGAAAGTAGGGATTTGGAGAGGTGAAGATCTGTGGGATCCATAGAGATAAGGGGAGGGGCAGTACTGCAGCCAGCATTCTGCTCCAGAGTAGGGATGAGACTGGGTGATAGGACTTAGAATAGTGGAAGGAGGAGTGGAGGCTACTTTTTTCCCAAGTCAGAGTGGCCTTTGGGTTTTCAGGGAGTGTCTGCTAGAATTGAGGGCTGGGATAAAGCAATTGGTGGGGGAAAGGTGTTTGGAGGGGAAGATTTGTGTGACCCAATGGAGATGGCTGCACAGGGAAAGGAGGCTCCAGAAGGTGTTCTTACTCTACATAAGACTGGTTTATTGGAATTGGAGAAGAAGGAGAGGTGAAAATCTACAGGTAGCCCACCTTCTTACTTCCAGTGAGTTCCTAGGGAATGTTTGCTGGAGTTGAGTGCTGAGATAAAGCAAAGATTTGTGGAGGGTGGATAGGAGAGGAAGATCTATGGGATCCTCTAGAGATGGGGTGGTTACCTCAGGTGTTGTGTTGCAGAGCTGTGGATGAGACTGAGTAATTTGATTTAGAATTCCAGATGGAGAGCTGAAGATATGGGGTTAGCCTGCCTGCTTCTTTGGCCAGAGACTGAATTTTATTTTTACTTCTTGAATAATCTTCAACATTTCATTCATCGGTACAGTTGTATTTTCTTTGGCACCACTTAGGTACTTATTATTTTGCTCTTGGAGTTCAATAAAGTGTTTGTTCATGTCTGTGGTACATGAAGTTATAGATCGAGGGTGCTTACAACAGGGCTGTCAATCCAAAGGGCTGCCGGGAGTTTGGTCCCTCCCATCCGCACTGACAGACCACAAGCCACAGCAAAACTCTGCCCCCTCCCAAAGGAGGGCCAGGATGCAGCAGGGTTGCTTACCTAAGTCCCTGTTTTCGCTGGAATATGCCCAAAGCACTCCAGAATGCAAATGCAGCTAATACAGTGTGCCTGTCTTAACCAATGGCTCCCATCCCTGAGTACCAAAGACCCTCCCTCAACCCCACCATATAAAAATAACAATCTTTGCTTTAATAAACAGAGATGTTCCTCTGACAACCTCTTCCAGAACTCAGCATTGTGTCAGCTCTCAGATCTCAGATCAAGGACCAGATTGGTACACAGTGAAGAACCATGCACTCCCCTGAGGCTTCCGCCCCAGAGCTGCTAAATCTTCTAGCTGTCTGGAGTTGCCTTGAGGGACTAGGAGGCCACGGGCAGGGTGTGCTTTATTTTTATTACAACACGTGTCAACTTTCAATTCTTTAAATTTTAGATAAAATTTGTTAATGTTCTTTTAAATTCTATATCCTGATGTTTATCTAGGTAGTTTTCATTAGAGAACACGTCTATATGACAAGGCGTTTGATGGAACATGTGATCTTAATCATTCATGCCATTTTTGTCTTTACAATTTGACCTGAGTATGTGGGGTTCTATCTTAGTTTATCTCTCTGGTATCAGAGTTGTCCCGTTTGAGGTTTGGACAATGTAGAAGCCATATGATCAGAGGTATGTCAGGTTATTCTAGTGGGTGAATTGCTTAATTGGAGCAGGTAAAGATGGCTTCTAACTCACAGATCTGGAGCTTGTCTTCTGGGTGTAGAGATGGCAGCTGGTGGAAGGAAGGATGGGAGAAGTAAGAACATCTCACCAATCAATGCTGTCTCAAGAATCAAGTGGGCTTCAGGGCCAGGAATCTGGAGTTAGTACTATGGTGTGGAGCTGAAAACAGGCATGGTGAAGGATGAGAACAGGAAGAAAGAAATTAGGCAAATGGCAGCCTGTGGACAAACCTGGTTTGAAGCTAGGCATTGGAGTACGGAGATGTCCACAAGTGTGGGAGGGGTGATGCTTAGGGGCAGAAATGGCAGAATGAGCTATCTTAAGCTTATAACAGAAATTCTAAAGCAATCTTAAGCTTTAGAACATAAAAAGGGGAGCATGACAATTTCAGTGAGGCTTTTATGGCTAAATTTTGCTTTTAGGACTTTAACTATATTAAAGAAGGTTCTAAATTCTAAACCCTCATATCATATATAAACACAGCAGTAATTATATGCCTCTTTATTCATTCCAAATCAGTAAGTGTGAATTTTACATAGTTGTGTGTAGATATTTAGAGTTGGTTTAAAATTAGATTATTCTCAAAGCTTTTTTGACTTAAGTAATATCATTAAAATTGGAAAATGTTTGGCTCCATATAAGTATACATGCAAAGTTAATATTTATGAATAATGTATTGGGCAGTACAGTAACTGTTAGAAAACTTATCTCCATACACACAGCAATGATACTTATTACAGATATATTATAGACTGAAAGTAATTTTTATTGTTGTTCAGTTTTCCTTAATTTCCACTTCACAGCATATGACAATAAATGAGTTTAGCTTTGGTTTTCTTTCAGAATAAACTAGATATTCTTAGAGCATTTGTGTGAATTGGGAAAATAGAATGCTTCCTTACATTTATATCTGTAACTCTCAGGCAATGAAATTGTAAGAGATTTCTGGCATAAGGGCATCTTGGCAGTTGGGAATCAATTAATACCTCAGAGCCATAGCACACAAGAAAACCACACAAGAGATTTATTGCAGAAAAGACACAAAATGGCCTGTGCATGGGTGGAGACAGAGGAGGGTAGAGTAGAATGTGAGCTTGTATGGGTTTTCTAAAACATGAGCAATGAGCTAGTGGAGTATGCACAGTGGACTGGCACAAAAATACCACACAGCCAGAAGTATAGGGAAATTGGAGATATTATGATTATATTCTTAAAGGGTGATAATAAGAAAATAAGTACACAAAGCCATTGTTTTACACTTTCCGTTACTATCTCTATGTGATAATATTAGTGTCTTGTCTTCCTTACTTCCTATGTTCAGGTTATACATGTCTTTTCACTACATTCAAAGCAATGAATTATAATTTGTGGATAATCTCATGTCTAGAGTCATAGGAATAAATATAAAGTCCCTTCAAATATCATTTTTTAGATTTATCTGATCATTCTGCAAATTCTTCCTTATTTCTGATGTGTCTGTTTCCCTGCTGTGAACATTGTTCTTACAGACTTTGTGTGTGATGTTCCCTCATAGTCTACATACATACATATATACATATGTTGTAAAGTATCTCACATGCCTGAAAGTCACCAAGTAAGATACCGTGGCTAGTCAGCAAGCCATATGTTTATCTCCAGCTCCACAGCCCTGTTATTATACACATGTGCAGTCATGTCCTGATTAATTTTACCTTGGATCTTGAGATCAAACTCAGGCCAGGACCTCTATAGTCAGTCTTTCTCCCCAGACTCATTCATTCTATATTATTAAATTCTAAATTATCCAACAACACTTTTCTGTCAGTTTTAACTATTTTTGTAAATTTTTCTCTGTAGGTGTAAACTGTAGGTATAAATATTTTTTTAAAAGGATTATTTGTTTTAATGCTGTGATTAGCTTTTTAATGATTAATGCTTTAATCCAGCAACATTGCTACTCTGGGAATGGATTACATTGGAAGATCTGAGTGATAAACATTTGACCTGTGATCATGAAGCATGTTTATACACATCTTTAATCACAACATAGCACATACCTTTAAACCCAATTCAGAAGCAGTGGTTGTACATGCCTTTAATCCAAGCTCTCAGGATGTAAAAGGAAACAATCAGTTCAAAAATAGGTCACAGTTCTCAGTTCACAGCTCTCAGTTCATGGTTCTCAGTTCAGAGTTCAAGTCAGTTCAGAGTTTAGAGAGAAGCAGTAGAGATTGAGAAAATGGAAGGACATTGAGTCAAAACATGCTAGTAACTAAAATGTGGAAAGTCAGAGGCACAGTGAAGTACAGAGTGAGTAAACACCTTCAATCCAAGTCTGAGAGTAAATCAGAGTGATGACTTGGCAGAGTGACTTCTAAGATGAATCAGAGTAAAGAACAGGCACAGTGAGGAATCAGAGGAAGAGTTAGCAGAGTGAGGACATGCCCAACTCTCATAATGTGAAAACAGGCTCTCAATGCAGAAAGTCAGGCAATTAGTTAGATAATCAGTCAGATAAGACACAGAGGCAATTCAGCAGACGGAGAGTGAGTTTGGGAGAGTCAATTTGAAGCCAAGCAGACCAGTTAAGAGACATGTGGGAGTTAGCCAGAGTCAGGAGAGTTTAGTTAGAAACTGTCAGCTGGGTCAGAAGGTCATTTTGAACCAGCAAGGTGGAGAAGAGGTTGAGTCAGAACAGCAAATGAGTAGAATCAACCATCCAGAAGAGTCAGTTGAATTCAATACAGCTCTGAGTTCAGAAGGAGTTACTCAGAATGGCTCAGTCAGCAGTAAATTTCAGAGGCTGAAACATTCCAGGTCCAAGCTAGCATCTTGAAGGTTAGATTTTATGGAGGCTAAAATCCTATAAGGACTGAGGATTGAATTAGCATAGACTAAACTGGCATCTTCCAGGAACACACAAGAATAATTTATTAAATCGATGCATGCATATACATCTTACACTTGGAGTGCAATTGCTGTCTCATTTCTTCTATTGATACAAATTTGTTTCTTATGAGAACAAATAAAAGAGTCCTATGTATAAAGCTCTACTTTGACATACATTTTTAACTTATCTATCTATAAATTATATATATATGCATAAATTTATGAGACTACATAGATTTTATAAATTACATAAATTACTACCTTTGTACACAGTAAATAAATTTCTACATGGGTAAATAATAGTGAAAGTGAGAAAAGCATCTTGCTAAGTCTAACACAGCAAGCAATGTTAAATCTGAAGACCACTTTTTTATGTATGCATAAATTGGGGAAAATAAGTAAAATATCAAGTACAGATTGCAATTGATAAAAATATTATAGAGATTTCATAGACATTCAAGAATAAAAATAATGCTAATTTATATTTTCCTGATTTGTATTTTATTTAAGTGTTAGGTGAACAGGTGTTTATAAAAAGAAAATAGAAAAGTCCATTAGCACAATGCAGAACAAATAAGATCACAACTACTCAGTTTTGGAGAACTTTTACTATTGGGTTGGACATTTTTAAAGCCATCTTGTCTGACTGCCACTTAGCAAGGTAAAGTGAGCAATTCTCTGCATGAGAAAAGTGGGTCAGCAGACAAGGGGACATGATTGATGGCAAGCCACAACCTTACTCTGCAATCTCCTTCCATCTTCTGTTCCATTTGTTAAGGCAAAAGGGTCCATAAATATGGCTCAAGATCACATTCTGTCTCTGTTAATGCAAGTATCTTCCCCTGTGTTTCCTGGGAACTCAAGTTGGTTCCACTTTTAGTTATGAGTACAACTCTTGATTTCTGTTCTCTGTATATTCCGCCACTGCTGTTTGTAGAGTTTCATGATGGCTTCTCCAGAAATTCATTACTCTAGTGAAATCACGGATAAGGTTTTACTTGAGTAGAGATTGTTGGAAGATTAAGGAAACTTCTGAGACTGTGAACCACTGACAGCAGTTTATTATGAGTCTGTGGAACTTATCATAACCAAAAATGAAATGACCTTGCAGAATTTTACTCCTTGTTGATTGATGTTCTTTCTTAATTCATAAGAAGAAGAGATGGTGTTCCATGATTATCAAATTTGTATATGAGATTCAGCTATATAGTTCAGGCTTATCTCAAACTTATAATTTTCCTTTCTCAATTTCTCCATTCTTGTGGCTAGAGACATTCATCTCTATGATTGCCCTATAATTATATTATGTTTATTACTATAAACTTATATGTGCATAAACATAATAACTTGAATTTTTTATTTTTTAAATTATTTGAGAATTCATTAAAACATATTCTGACCATAGTCCTGTTCCCCTCTTCCCCCTAACTCCTTCCAGACCTATGACCTACTTCCATGGTTTCTGAAATTTCATGTCCTCTTTTTTAAAAATATAGTTTACTAAGCCCAATTTTTAGAGCCCATATTCTCTTGGGTATGGAACCATCCAATAGACTGGAACATGGTTAACCCACTAGGAGCCACAATCTTACAAAATGACTCTCTTTCCCCAGAAGCCATCAACTGTCAACAGTTCCTAAGTCAGGGTGGGTGCTAGTGGGCCTCCCACCTCAGGGCAAATTTGACTGAGTTGACTTTGTGTCTGTTATGGAAGTTCATTTTTATTTGTGTTTGAAATAATTGTTTTTGTGCAATGTTGAAAAAAGGGATGCATAGACCCTTGCGTTTTGTATTGTCTGCAGGTGCTGGATTTCTGTGGGGGTTGTTCGATTTCTTATGATCTGCACTTGAGGAGTTTGGAATCAATAAAAAACACCTTAGCTCAGCTGTTCGGGGTTCTACTGCCGATAGTGTATGGCATTGGCCAGGACTGTGGTTCCTTCCAATGAGGTCTGGCAGAGTTGAGTCTATGAAAATGTCTCCTTATCTTCATTTGTGTGGTGGCGTACTACTTCATATGCCTGTCTTGTATAGGTAGTCACAGCTGATCTGAGTTCAAGAGTACAGCCATCCTGTCATGCCCATAACTGGGAAGATTTTAACTGTCATTCATTCTAACATCCTCTGGAATATGCTCCATTCCAAGCACTAGGGTTATTAAATAATCTACCCTATAACCACATTTCTTCCTTATGTTAATGTTTGTATTCTTTACTGTAAGTCAGTTTTATTTACCCAATGAATTTTTCCTATAATGTATGAGTCCTTCATGTTTATTCCTCTATAAGTATGTATTGCCATGTTGCTATAATTTGTGCCCCATTTTTAAAAAAAATATGACCTAAAATACTTTGAGACAGGGTAATTATATTTTTAATGTTACATAGTGCTTGATAAACATACTCAATATGGCTTGATAGAATTATAAATAATTAGTTGTATAATTGAAATCCACTTCACATTTAACAGTAATTGCCAACCTATTAATCTTTGAATACATAGAATGCATTTTGACTCATTTGTAAGCATTTTAATTAATTTTTAAATTATTATTTATTTATATATATGTGTGTATGTGTGTGTGTGTATGTGTGTGTGTGTGTGTGTGTGTGTGTGTGTGTGTGTGCCTGCTTGTCTGTTGTGTATATTGTTCCTGTAGGGCACTTGGATGTCAGAAGTGGGCATTGGAAGTCCTGGAACCAAAGTAACAAGCAGTTGTGAGATACAAGATACTTAGAACCAAACTCAGGCATATGCTCTTAACCACTGAACCAACTCTCAAGTCCCTTATTCAAGTTTTTATACTATTATCATAATTTACTTACTTCCTAATCTATGAATAGGTCATCTTGATAAAGCTTAGTTTTTAAAAATACTTTTTACTATTGAGATATGATAAGGTTTAGTGTAAAACAGTGTTCTTCCTGTCCTATTCTTTATTTTCAGTAAGTTTCCACACATTTTTAATTAGATAAAGCTGTCATTTTTATGTTTGCTTAATTTTTATATTTTATTTTCATTTTTACATTGTTTCAATGCCAACTACTTAAATAAAATGAAAATAATATGATTGAAACACTGGAACCATTTTCTCTCATGCTCGTGATCAACGTAAGCTGCATGAACTCTCAAGTACACATGCAGTCATTCTGAGCACACAAGAACAGCTACATGTATCATCAACTGCTTTATTATTCAAACACCAAAAGGAATGGTAAGTGGGAACATGTTAAAGAAACAAAAATGACAAAAAAGTATACAATAAGATAAGTTATTCCCAGAGTAGAAGTATCACAGCAAGATTATTGTTTTTTTCTTCTTCCTTTCTAAAAATTCTGTAATAAGTCACATGCCAAAACTTGATCACTAAACAAATCAATTCTCTATTATTTTCTTACAAGTTTGCAGTAAAGTTATCAGACTGGTATAAAGAAAAAGCTACTCAACCTGACAGACTCAGTTTCCCTATTCCTATAAGAGGATTGATTGGTCTTCTTGAAATGTTTTAAGATTTAATTAGTTTGCTCTTGATAACTGTATCAATGAAAAAGTTCCCATTTAAATGCAAAGTGTTCTTAATCGGTGAAAAGAGATTCAACAGTTTCTTTCATCTTTTAAATTTTTAGAAGCTCTAAGCAAAATACTGACTTACATGACCTTTTTGTTTTCTTTAGAAGTCCTTTCTATGAATATATTGTATATTTTTAATGTCTGAAGCAATCCCCATTTTACACCCACAAAAAATGAAACATGTGAATTCATTAGATTACTGTGTGTTTTGTAACTTCTCCTCTCTTTTTTCCAAAATGCATGCTTTTTTACTGTGCCTGTTGTGTTAATGAGTAACCAGCTGATGAATGAAACTGAGATTTAAATTGTCAGTCTACTATTAATAATTTTGCAGGAGACATACATTCTTTTTAAATATATTTCATGAACTGTTAAATATTATAATTCTGTGCAAATCTGCAAGATTTATATAGGCACTGCTTTCAACTTAGGAGAAAAAATGGTAAGATCATGCTTATGGCTCCACCATGGAGTTGAAACGAGTAACTGCAAGCTTTAGCACTCATACTTTATACAGTAACGGTCCGGGCAGAAAAGGCCACCTGAGTTATCATTTTCCTCTGCACAACATATACTGTGAAATGTTCATAATGATAAGAGGTAAACACATGCCTGAATATTGGAAAAGAACAAGCTGCTTGAGAGTCTCATCTGCACAGTGTTATTTCACAAGCAAACATAGGAAGGGAGATGGCTTAACACAATTACACAAGAACACTTCCATATTTTAAAGCCAGGTTTCTTAAAGCATTTTGAACAATACTGTTTTATAATCTATACCTAGCTTTAAAAAAATCTGCATTTAAATTTCAAAAATATGTTTTTCAGGCTATTTTCACTTCCCTAAAGATATTTTCTTACATATGCCACTAAAAAGCAATGGCATTTAAAACAATCACATTCAAATATTTTTAGTAGTAAACACTAAAACAACCTTATTTTAATACAAGCTATAGAAAAAGGAGATACCTGACTCTACAAAATTAACAAAATGAATAATTCTATAATTACTAAAAGCAAAGCAACAATGCAATGTTTATTTCTTAGCAATACAGATATTCTCACATGCTTTTAGCATTTGTGAAATTCTTATAAAGACTTAAATGCTGAGAATAAAGATAAAAGCCCATGAGTCCTTGATTTTGTGTGCTTCATTTTTTAATGAAAAAACAAAAAAACAAACTTCAACTAATCTTTCTTCCATATAGAAATAATTTTTAATCTGTATTATTCTATATATGCTTTATATGATGCTCTACATTCTGTGTGTGTTACAATCATCGGTAATATTCATTATTATTTTAAGCATGTCAGTCAGACTTCCTACCAAGAGATAGATGGTAGCTTATTTGTCTTTCCAACTAGTGGTGTTCCAGCACTTTTGCTCATGAGCTCCGTGATTTTATCAAGATATGCAATGTCTATCTCATGTGGTAGACGTGATTTTAATTAAAATTCAGTGAGTGACTTTGTATTCTTAGAAAGTGACTGGGATGCTATAAAAATTCAATGAATGCACGCAGATGATATTGAACCTGTTTTTAATATTTTTATTTTTCTCCATCAATATGAGGCGAACAAAAGTTAGTCAACAAATATTTCTGAACTTAAGGGAGGGAACCAAGGAGAGTTAATTGCTCATTAAAGCAATGATCACCAACCTAGTTATCAGCACTATCATTACAGTCAACATGAACCAGATATGTTAACTTGCTTAAAATTAAGACACCTGTTTACATGTGACATCATATTTTTAACCGATAGGGATGTTATCACTATATAGTGAGACTTACTAAGTGATTTAGCACGTTGAACTTGCAGACTAGAAGTGTGTTGTGTGACAAGGGCAGAATTACCAATAATTTTATAATGATAATTACAATGAGTTTTATTGTTCCATGGGCAGAACCAATTAAAATGAATGTATGCTTACCCATTCATAAGGATCATATTCTATAGATGACATAGTGACATGATATAGTGGGAAGAAAAGTATTACTGGGTTAGGTTTGTTTTGTATGCCTGCAATAATTAATATAAAAAAGGAAATAAAAATAGAAGATTTCTCCTGAAATACCACCTCTGTTCCAGTCTGTGAACATTTCCAATTTGGGGAGAAGAAATCATGCAAGTAGCTCTACCTGTTTCCACATTGAGATCAACTCAACTCCTTTTATTTTATTGAACTTGAGTTCAGCATTTACCTCTATGAATTATTCTTGGAAACAAATATTTATTTTTAAATATAAGTAAGTTTGGATTTTCTTTCCCTACTTTTTGATATTGTCTTAAACGTGGGTTACTGACCGATCTTCACCCACAATACAGTTCCACGAACTCTCCACAGAAGAAAATGGACTATTGAAAGAAAATTAAGAAATATTAAGAAAAATAAACACAGTTGTTCATTCTTCTGTGGGACCAAGTATGTTATGCTTTTAGTGTCTTTAAGATACACATAGAACACAGCTTATGTATGATAATATATTTCTTTAATAATAAAAATAAAGAATTAGAACTTAGAAAAATTAAGAATTAGAGTAATCAAAATAACAATGTTAACATTGGGGAAAAAATTACAAGGCTTCCCATTCTCACAAAGATTTTACTCTAACTTAAATAGCAGAAACTTCAGATTGATTATCTGCAGACGTCAAGCATACATCAAAAAAGGAACCAATGCTAGTATGTTTATCCCTTCCCAGCTGCAGTCCTCTGATCTTCAAGGTTAATTTTAGTGAGTAGTCTTAACACAATAGTTTATTAATGAATAGCTGATCCTTGATCTGCATACTTAATGTTAAAGGAGACAGGCATTCAGGGGTGAATTATCTATTTGCTTTTTCAAGCTTGCTGACCTACTGTCTAGATTCTTCATTTCTGATCTCAAGTATGACTCTGTTTCCATGGGAAGGTCAGTGTGATTAAGAATAAGTTTTTATAATATGTCTACATAAAGTGTGAATAGTTCTCACATGCCAAAACTTGAAGGTTAGTTTACAATCACTTAGAGCTGAGATGACAATGTCTCTCTTCCAGCCAGCCCAGGAATTGATTTGAGTTTTAACTAATAGGCGAAATAGAAAATATTATTGATGAGATGCTTTTGTCAACGTACAGTAAAGATGAGAAAGGAGTAAAGCAGTTAAGGAATTTCAATACCAACAAGGGGCTAGAAACCTTGTCAAACTGGCACATCCATTACTTAGATTCTTGGGTCCCAACACTTAAAGTCTATTTAGTATACCTAAAAAAGAAAACGCTGGAGGGTCCCTCCCTCTCGCCCTCTTTCCTTGCCCCTTCCTCCCTGATTCTAACTCTGAAACTCATCATTTTTCTTCTTTCTATCAGCTGTGGATACCAGCCCAAAGTCTGAGTATGCTCTCACTGATATGTGGAGCATTTCATTTATTCTCTGAAACTCCTCAGCCTATGTGTACCATTCAGCAGTTTGCCAACCTCCATTGTTAATTACAAAGACTTTCTTGGACCCTAACTCAAAACTATTGCTATCTCTCTTCTCTTTTTTTTATCCATCTCCTTCCTTCAGGTAGCTGCTAATATATACTGTTTGCCTACACTGTTAGTTTTCTTCCAAACTATACTAAAATGGTCCCCAAGCTTCCTCATGAAAAAATAAGCTGAAGGTTAGTGTTTATTTATGGTAAAACATAAACTTATAAATAAATGCTATTATATAAAATTATCCATGGAGGACAGTGAATTAATATTGTTTAAAGAAACACACTGTCCAAATTTTCAGGTTATATTTTTATTTGCTTGCTTTGTTTCATCTTTCATAGGTAAGAGACGTATGCATTGGCTGACGTCCCTGTTCTCTTAATTTGCATGCTATATAAATTCTGTTGTTACCATTGCTTGTGTAAATATTTGTCTACCATGCCACATTCTTAAATTAAAACTCAAAAGATTTTCCTACTTAGATGACATGAGTTAGATGTTTTTTACATTGACTTTTGTTATAGGAGCAGTTTTGTTTGTCTAATTTGTACTCATGTTGCTAAGAGCTGTTCTGCCTAAAATTTGGATTGATTGAACTGTAATGTGCAAATTACATATTATAGATTCATAGTTAGAAATATCTGAAAGCATAATGCAAGGGCAGGTTTTTACTAGATTCCTTTCCCTCTTTGTGAATACTGCAGATCTCACAAATACTCTTTAAAGGTCTCCCTTTTCTGAAGCCTCTCCCCTTACTTCTTGCTAGCATCTCACTTTGGAGACTATCATTTCATCACTGAACTATTCAAAATCCTCTTGATTAGTTTTGATATTTATTTCAAACATTTCATAAGAGAATTCATATTCCATAACACCAAACTATGGATTCTCTAACTATGTAACTATATGTTTTAATTTCTTAGATGCTTTGTGATGATTCATTCTTGTCTATGTGCAGGATAAAAATAGATTCCATGTGGATTCCATTTCTTGCCATACTTACCAGGAGCACTACATGGAAAAAGACTGTAATAAAAAATGTTGATTGATTTGTGAAGTCAGAGACAGGGGTAGACATGGAGCCTATATGGAGTGAATTCTTATTCCATTACATTCCAGTACAATAAAGTGGAACATCATAAGTCATCTCATGTGGAGATGCTGCAGGTGTGTCTCTGTAGGAAAAAGTGCTTCTGCTTTGCAATAATGGTATGCATTGTTCTGGAACACAGACAATGTGTACCTTTCATCAGTTCCCCAGCTGTGAAGGGTGAAATATGCCTGACTTACTAGTTTGTAGTATAACTGTTTGACCTTCCTATGATAATAGAATTGTTATTAAACTTTAATGTGTAAATACATATTCATTTGGAGAAATTCTTAGTATAATATCTTAAAAAGCATTGCTGTTATTATCATTATTATTATATGTTATAACACATTTGGAAGTCTTTAGCAAAACAAATTTGTGAATAATCATTAAAAATATATTTCTCATCATATTTACATCCAATGACTACTTATATGTCAATAATTCTACTTCTTGCCCCAGTTATAAGTTTGCTAAAAATAGGTAAATGGGGAGAATAAAAAACTTAAAGACAGGAAAATTGTCTTCTAATGGAAATACAATTACAGTACAGTGATTCAATGAGGTATTAGGCTCCACACTAACAAAAACTGTTCATATTTTTAATTTTCTCGGTGGACCTATTTCTAGTTGTCTGACCTCATTCAAAATAACTTAATGACTACTCCCCAATAATGTAGTCTTAGTTTCTTCTCTTATTGCTACACTAAAATACTCACATGAACCAGCTTAAAGGAAGAATTTATTCTGGCTTACATTTCAAGGGTAAGTCCCTCAAAGCAAGGAAGTCAAGACTACAAACTCTTAATGAACTGGTCATATCACTTCCACAATCATAAAGTAGAGGATGATGAGTGTGCGTGCTATCCAGCTCCATTTCTTTACTTGACAGTCTAGCATCCCACAGTGAATGAGACTTCCTCGCCTCCACTAATTCAGTAAAGGTAATGTCCCTGGGTGCACTCCGAGGCTAACCCCACTTAGTTAATCATATAAAAAATTAGTCAGAGCTTTTCTCCTAGATAGTTGTAGAACTTGCGTTGCCCATGAATATCCTCATTTTATGCTTATCTTTCTCCTCGGCCACACTATTATCTTCCTTTTTTAAAAGCAATAAATTTTAGGTTAGCATATTAAGTGATAGATTACATCATGGCACTGACAGCTTAGTATGACCTTTGTCTTATTCATTTTATTGGCTTCTCTCCCCAATCCTCTCATCCCTAATCCTCACCTTTATCCTAATCCTTCCCTTCATATACACTATTTCTATTTATTGTTTGACTTTCCACATTACAGTATAAGATACATTAGGACAAAGGATTTTAATTTCTGCTGTGTCTACATTTCCTACAAGATTGGCTCAAACCCACTAGGAGCAAATTTATTTTATGGAAATGGTGAAAGTGTTACTTTATTTGAAATTGATAGACATTTTCAGCTACTTAAAAAACGGAGTTCCTCATTCATTTCTCATTCTATATGTATAGGAATTGGTTTACATTTGGAGAGTTGAGGAATGAGTCAGAATTATAAATGAATCCTTAACATCCCATAGAATCTTTTAAATTACTATACAGCTGTGTTAGGAAACCTGAGTCTCAAGATTTATCTTAAATTAAAAATGATAATAACTTATATTTGTTTTATTCACACCAATATATATATTTACTTATTTAGCAAATATTTTGGAATATTTTTTGAGAAAATAGTAAAGTCTAAAATTCATTCCAGTAACATTAATACACAATCTCATAGTTATATATTTGTTTCTCTTTGAAACAAGGTAGAGGTAATTCAAGGTGAGAGTAATTTTATGTATATTCCACCTTTCATGAAGTCAAGGCCAGAGGAAAAGGTAAAATGCTATTGTCCCTTTTACATCAATAAAATGCCCTTTTCTGGAAACATCTGTGATGGCACAATTGTTATTCATGAAAACTGTCAGTTTTCTGAAGTCTACTCTGTAATAGGATAGGTGAATGACAGACAGGGGGCCATTATCTTGACAAGGTACATCTTAGCTTGCAAAAAAAAAAAATCAAGTTAAAAGGACATCTAAAATAAGAGGGTAAGAATACTATTATTTAGTATTCAATGTTACTTATACCTTCTACGAATCCAAAATATACCTTCATTTTTGCCATTAAATCTGTTTCTTTTTTTTGTTTTGTTTTGTTTTCTTTTTGTTGTTTTCTGGCTCACATTTTGCCAAGTTATCCAAGCAAGTTTGAGAAAAAAAGCCAATCGTTCAACTGATGATTTAATAATAATGTAGTTTCAAAGTTATATACTTAACCCTAAGGAAGTTTTATTTCAATGTTTAGGCATTAAAAATAGTCATTATGGTTTTGAACATATTGTTTTTATTCCTCCCTGAGTAATTATTTTTATAAAGTATGTTATCAATATTAATTAAACAGAGACTATAAAATGTTCTTAAGTCATTTTCAGAAAATGTCTTCAGAGCAGTTTCATATCATGGCTTACTATATGCTTGTAATTTTAAGGAAATGTCGTAGTTATTTTAGGATGAATACAGAAAGAGTTATTCTGCTGAATTAGTGGATTGTGTATTATAAGGAAAATTTGTTAGAAATTGTTGCAGGGAACTTTATTAGTGAAGTGTGATAGAAAAGGTTTGGAGAAGAAGACAAAGTTCAACTGTAATATAGTTTCAACAGAGATGTCAGCTGATTTCGTGAGCAGTTCTGGAACTATGCCTATTTTCTACAGTTGTCCAAATGAGCAAGAAAGGCATGATATTTCAGAAATCAGTTGCTGCATATGTATTTCTTCCCAGTATAACAGCAGAAGGTACAATCTTACAAGAGATAGCCTTCTTCAGGTAGAAGCCTGGAACAGAAGAGAGAATAGAGAAGAGATAAGGGAGAGAAAAAAGGAAGAGGAAAAGGAGGAATGTGGGGAACAGTAGACAGCTGTATGCCACCAGCCGCAGGTGCTAATATTTCTAAGTGTTGGACTCTAGGTTCAAGTGGAGCCTAGATATGTTTCTCAGTACCCCAGCAGTTCACCATGGTTTCACTGAGCTTGTACTGTGTATAAACAACTTCCTGTGGTTCAAGATGATGACTTTTTGACCCTTCCACAGGAAATTTACAGGACGGAAACTAGCAAGACACAAGAAATTCCTGAAGCCACCCACTACTACATGTAAGACAGAAAGTCACTATTTTTCATCTCCCTTCCCTGTTCTACTTAAGACTTCCCTCACCTTCACTTAGCACACTTGCTAGTATAAGTGACTCTATGCCTTTATACACAACACATAATCAAAGCTCTTTATCTGAACCTGATTATCATGTGCTTTTCAGTATGTGACTGTTATACTTGTCTACTGTCATGCCATGGCAGGGGGTGAAGAATATTTGGGAATGGTTTTATTAAATACTGGGGTGTCAAAAATATTATTTACCACTATTAAATAGTGTCAATTTATTTCAGGATGATTACTCTTTACATTGACAGTTAGATTCCTGGATCAAAAAGCAGACAGTAATTTGGTGTCAGTAGGAGCTTAAAGTTCAATAGTACATGTATATAAGCTCAAAAAGAGGAAGACTTTACCTCTCTAAAGAAGGAGAACCCCAAAGCTCCACCTACTATAGACACAGTGGGAAGAAACATAAATTCCCTGTTGGGTTATTCTTATTTACTTCCACTCTTTGTGTTATTATCCCATGCTCTTTAAATATCTTAACTGTCAGAAGCCAATACATAAAGCATATCATCCTCCAAGTGGTGCCTCTCATTTGTCTCCAAAACATTGTTCTATTGTACTTCTAAGCTAGTCACCTTTGATTGGTGTTATAGTTGATAAGATGATTCTTTGATCATGTGACCATTGCTCCTTTCCATTTCTTCAAAGTGCATTTCTTGAGGCAACTGAGCATCATCTGAGATAATATATTGGTTGACAAGATACTTAGTGAATCTCATGCTATAAAACTTTAGGCAATGATGCTCTTTGCAATGCTAAGGCCAAGAAAGACAATCCATATCTGGACTGATTCCATTTATAATGAACTACTGTGTTTCCTTCTCCATTGGGAGAATGCCAGTGTAATAAGCTTAGTTCTAAATCTTCATTGCTACTTAGATGGTAACTAGTGCAGCATTACTGATAGCAAATCCTTGTGTTATGACCATCATGACCAGCATTCCTGCCACTGTAGCCACTCCACTAATTAGTCCAATATGCCTGTGCTGGGGAAACACAGATAGACTCCAGCTAATGTCAACCAAGTTACGTATTTTCTTTTATTCTTTGTGCCACTTTCATCATGAAGAGTCTCTGGGTGAAATTGTTTTCCTACAGGTGGTTTCTATTCTTCAGGGTCTATATATATATGTCTCTGTTTTAGATTTTCCGTAGATAATTTCAATAATATTTTTTCTGTGTTCCTAAAAGGTAAATATGTTTCAATTGATATAATCTCTATATATTCATTTATTTGAAGGCCACTTAGATCCTGTGCACAGTGTTTGACCTATTATACTTCTTTGTTTATTGGAAGCATCCCACACTATTGAATGCTAGAATTTCCCAAGCAATAGTATACTTTTGGATGCTAATCACAAATCTACCTTCTCTTTCTAAAAATAAAGCTTCAAATTTCCTTCCTTACTAAAAGTTGGTGGCCATAATTTCTGCAGATATGAAGGTTGTGATGTAACAGTTGACTATAAACATATTGGCTTCATGTTTGCACAGCTAGAGTTCCTTGTGAAAATAAACATACTGTGGAGGATGCCTATGAATATAGCCTAAACTTGTGACCCCCCAAAGTCAGATAGATTCTCATATGATATAGCTCTGATATGATGGTCACTTGATGACATATAGCCAAGAAATCTCTCTCCCAAGACGAAGTAGTTATCAGAGATTATTTTAAAGAGAAGATTATTTTCTTCTTCAAATCATGACCGGTTTTAATAAATTAAGGATGTGTTGTGATCCTCCTGGTGAATGTACTATGAGTTAAATGTCATTATTTCCCATTACCAATACTGTCTGTGTTGCATAATCAACAAACAACTGGGTAGACAAGCACTGCTTGTCTTTGCTCTGTGCTCCATTCAGATCTGGTATTCTGCCCCATTAGTCAACATGGTTGGACCAGTACTCTATAGTTGTAAATGAATTTTCAAACACAAGAGATACTTAACAGTCACTGGGCTACTTCAGGATTAATAGAAGATACAAGACATAAAACTTCTCCTTTACAGGTCTGATAAATAATATTCTCCTCATTATCCTGACCGGCCCAGGAGAGAGAAGCCCTAAAATTTTCACTGTTACTATGAAGTCATAAGCATCCTGAGTATGATGAGATGTTTTCCAATTGTGTCTAGAACCTCTGTTTGATAATGTATTTAAGAAGCTAGCTTACTGCTTATTCATATAAATTAGCATCATGTAATTTTCACAGTCAAGTGGACCAGGATAAGGCACTGAACAAATCACTGAGCATGAAAGGGTTAATACAGGCAAGAAATGAGGCAAATATTCTCTTCTGTTTCTTTCTGGAAAGTGAGCTTGTTCTCCTGCTTGTACCAATGGAGATGGAAAAATGCAAAGATCAGATTAATTATCATATATTATATACCATAGGATATAGTCACCTGTTGTAGCAAATTTATTTTAATATGTTCATAAAAAAATTAAGCAACCTAAACTGATTTGCTCCCCAACCAAATAAAAAGATGCTGAGAAAATCACTTATTAAAGGTAAAATGTGTTTAATAATATATCTAAATATTAATAAGTATCAAACAGTAATAAGTAATATAATAAGTGAAAATAATCATACTACATATAATGAATATATAATGAATTATTAGTGATAATATTATATTATATAAGTAATAATCTACTATTGTTAATAATAAAACTTTATTAATTATTTAGTTCCCCAAAATGATTTCTTGCATTAAGATTTGAATTTAGCCAGAGACAAATGTTGCACATAAAGTTGATTTGGGAGAATTCTTTCTGTTTGAAGGATAGATTGCTTAATTTCAAGTCTCATTCAAAGTGTTACAGTTGATAAAATTTTTTCCATCTATTTATTTTACTTTATTTATTTATCTATCTATCTCTTCTCTAGTATAATACATCCTAAACCCACTCCTCCTTTCCCTCCATACCTCCCAGCTTCCCCTCTTCTCCTCTTTCTCCCAAATCTACTTACCCAATCCTGCCTCTTCCTATAGAACTCATTCCTCTCAGGATTACTGCTCAAATAGGACAAAGCAAGATGGAACAAGGTTGACACTAATCCTTACATCAATGCCAGACAAGGCAAACCAGCAGAAAAAAAGGCCCAAAGAATAGGCAAAACCATCAGAGACCATCCTCCAACTCAGCCTGTAGGAGCTCTGCAAGAACACTGAGCCAGACAACCAGAAGACATATCTAGAGGACCCTGCAGGTTCCTTGTTTTCACCTTCAGGTTCTGTGGGCCCTGAAGAGTGCTCGTCAGTTGACTTCCTGAAGCTTGTTCTCCAGGTCTCTGAAATTCCTCCTCCCCCCTTTTTTGCAGGGTCCCTGAATTCTGCATGATGTTTGGTTCTAGGTCTCTGTGTCTGCTCCCATGAGCTGCCTAAAAAGTCCTCTCTGATGAAGAAGGCACTAGGTACCAATATGAATGGAGCAGGAGATCATTAGAAATCATCTCCTAGTTATCCAGTCAGTCTCTAGTTACGGACCTGCTCTGCAGTATCAGGCATGGGTTTCCTTCTTTAGCATGAGTTTTTGTCCTTCTGTTGTCTCAGTGGACAAAATCTTGTTTTAAAAGTATTTTCTAAATATTAATTCATTATGGTTTTGTGTGTATGAGTATGTGTCTATCTGTATGTATGTGCAGCCTGTGTGTGCCTGGTGCCTGTGGAGGCCAGACAAGGTTGAATTCCCTGGAGCTGGTGGTAAAAGTGGTTATAATCTGCTCTGTGGGTGCAAGGCACAGAACCCTGTCCTCTGCAGAGCAGGATACATTCATAACCAAGGAGCCATCTTTCAGTTCCATTGTTTTAAATGTATTTGATGGCATCTTAGGAGACATTGATAAAAATTTTGCTTCATGACCAATCTAGTAGAAAATAGATTTCTTTATATGTATATACATGAATATAATCACGAGCACATATGCGCGAATATGTTTTATAATAGATAAACCATATAGTATATATTACAGAAAATCTTTGTCTTTGTCTCCTCACTGTCTCTCTGTTTGTGTGTTTGATTTGTATGTGTGTGTGTGTGTGTGTGTGTGTGTGTGCAGGCATGTCTTTAATTCCTCAAATATTTCTAGAGAAAAAGAGGAAAAGGTAGCAGAAACACAGGACATCTGAACTCATAAGATTTGAATTTAGAAAACAGAAAAAAAGACCTTTTTTTTCAGTATAATTGTTGAGCTCATAGAGAGTGTCCATTATCAACTTTAAACTTATATACATAGGAGCATCAGGGAAAGATGGCTAAGCCTACACCAGTGATGTTTTAGTCATCTTAAAAGGTTACCATTAGTAATGCGAAAGCTCAATATTTATTTTGTTTAAAATCCTTTATTCAAAGTAAGGAAGGTAATAACTTAAATTTTTGTGGACAAATAATATACAGAATCACTTCGTTTTATTTTGATAGTTGCTTTCAGAGATAAATACACTATGCTTACATTACACAAAACTAAATGCATTCCTTGCTTTGGTCATTAAGTGCTTAACACAATTATGCTAATTAAAACTTTATCAGATTTTTCTGTAGAGGTCATCCTTTTTAGCATCTAAAAAGCTACTTGTTCTTAAGGCTGCTGACACTTTAGTTCTTATTAGTTTAAGCAAATTTGCAATAGTTATATACAGTGAAGATTTTCCTAATCTCATCATTTTTGTCAACTTCATTTTATGAAGAGCAGCCTCCTGCCCTCTTCATTTGATTCTACCATTTTTTCCTCTGTAGACAGTGATCCAGGGCAAAAGGCAGTTTATTTTTTTGACTAATTCAATCTGCAGTCCTTGGAGGGTTTAAGCCTCCATACAATCTAAAATTAAAGATACAAGCTCATATTTAGAAGGCTTCAGTCTCAACCCCTGAGACTGACTCATTTTGGCTAGTTCCTTCTGATCTCAGAGCTGTATACTGAACTCTACTGACTCTTCTGGTGATTCAACTCACTCACTGTCTCAAACTCTTCTTCAAGCTAGTGCTTTCAAACTGACCTTCTGAGTCAGCTGACTGTTTCTGACTGACCTCTCCTTCCTCTGGCCGATTCTGGCTGACTCTGGCTGGCTCTGGCTGACTCTGGCAACTTCTCTGACTGAGCCACTCTGCTTGGCTTGAAACTGTCTGTCTTTTGCAAAGCTGTCTCTGTGTCTCTCTGAACTCCCTTTCTGTTAAATGAGAGCCTCCTTTTATGTTCTAAGATTCAATCTCAGACTTTGCTGGTTTTTCACTCTGATTCAGTCTCACAGTTGGGATTAAAAGTAGAATGTGCTGTAACCATGAAAGCTGTGATCTGCTTCTGAACTGACTGCTTGCTTTTAGAACTAGCATTGGTATTAAAGTTGTGTACTGTGTTGCCATAACCACAGAAATCCCTTTCATCTAGCATTAGCACAAACAGAGGATCAGGATTATTCGGACAAACATTATTTCTACATTTCCTCCAGATCACACAGGCCTCTGAATATGATCACTTCATACAGGCCCCAGGATTTGATCCCTTCCTAGCTATGACACAATCAATGTGATCCTTTCCCAGAGCAGCCATGTTGCTGGATCAAATGATTAAATATTCCTCTACATTCCTCAACTCAAATGAGCAACTTGCCTCAAGGTCTTTTGATCCTTACTCTTCCTTCACAGTCTCAGACATAATTTCTAGTTCTCTTTTACAACTGCTCTGTTTCTTCATATTATCATTTCCTTATGGACTGAGGTGTTATAAAGTCTTCTACAGTTACATCTCCACTTGGCAGCTTACTTTGGCTTTTTTGACAAATTGAAAATGCTTATAAACCTTCTGATTTTTATCTGTGAAAACTCAACAACTCTGAAAACATGGTTTAACTTGAGGCCCAAATCCATGACAGGGAGCCCATGATTTGTACTACCTGGATGAACAGGAACCAGAGACTGGATAACTGGATATCCCAGAGATCTAGGGTAGAACCAACCACTACTGGCCTGCCACACACAATATATATGTGTGAAGTGATTCCTAATGATATTCTGCTACATTCATAAAATGGTGCTTTGTCCAGTCATCTTCAGAGAGACTTGCTCTAGCAGCCAATGAGAGCAGGTACAGAGACCCACAGCTTGACAGTATGCAGGGAGAGAGAAAGTCTCGATTGGATGTCTTCATGAGGTGCCCCCCAACCCCCCAGAGCTTGGGAACTCCACAGAAAAGGGGAGAGAATGATAGTAGGAGTCAAACAGATGGAGGACACTAGGAAAACACGGTCTACTGAATTAACTAAGCAGAGATTACATCGGCTCACAGAGACTGAGGCAGCAAGCACAGAGCCTGCATGGATCTGCACCAGCTCCTCTGCACATAGGTTAGGGCTTGCTAGCCTGATATTTTTGTGGGGCTCCTAACAGTGGAAGTTGGTGTGTCTCTGTTTCATAGTGTTTGGTTGTTGTCTCTTGGAGGCCTACTCTTTTCTTAAGAGAAATGGAAGAGGAATGGATCTCGAGGAGAGGGAACAGGAGGTTGGGGTGGAACAGGTAGGGGTGGAGGGATGGAAAACTCTGTTTGGGATGTATTGTATGAGACAAAAAAAAAAAAAAAAAAAGAAGAAAAAGGCTGTTTTGTCTCACCTTTTGTCTTTTAGAAAGTGACAAATACAGTGTTAAAACGGCTTCTATCAAAAGCTTGAACTATTTTGGGGCTCCTTTATCAAATCACATGTTACCAGCAATGGATTATGGTTCTTACATAAGACTAACAGTAATGAGATCAAAGGAAAAAATATTCCCATAATCCATTGCTGGTAACTTTTCCTTGCTCTTTACTTGTCTATAGTTTTGTGGTCCAGCTGCCAGATTTATCAAGTTTAAATACAAATTAGATCATGTTACCACCTACTCAAATCCCTTGTATCTCTTCTATCTTACTCAGACTAGAATATAAAACATGTATAATAGATGAGAATACCTGATCTAGTCCTCCATGCCTGCCATTTCCCTCCCCTGTATGTTTAGATACATGCCTTTTAAGTTGTAAGTACTGAATATTGGTTTAACAACCAAGTAATTAAGAAAAACAGAAATACAGCCAAGTAACCATATCTATGGATTCCCTATCAACTCTTCAAAAGGAAATTAATTTTAAAATGCTATGTTTTTGGAATATATACAATTACAGATTATTTCACTATTGATTATTATCTAAACAGCAAACATAATGATTCACATGATGTTTACATTATATTAAGTCACCTAAAGATTATTTTAAAGAATATGTGATTACACATAAATTTTATACTACACACATAAAGATGTGTGAGTTGAGTATCCATGAATCTTGATATGAGTGTGGGATCCTAAACCAGTCACCCACAAGATGATAATATTTTGGAAGCCTGGCATTTTCTACTGATACAGGGAAAAGGATTAATTTGTAAGCAAATTTGATACAGAGAATTAAAATGAAATGAAATGATTTTTTTTCTTGGAAGGAAATATTAAGGTCAAGTGCAAACAATCTTCTCTTTTCCCTTTACCGTTTGTTGCTTTTTAATTATTAGCACATTTAATTGAGTGGATCTTTTCCTTCATATGGTGATGACATATTTTAAATGTGGTTAATTTTGTATCCTTTGTATCCACTGTGTGTGTGTGTGTGTGTGTGTGCGCGCGCGCGCGCATGTGCACACAAGTACTCTTTAAGAATATTTTAGAGCAATATCACTTTTTAATAATAAAAGTTTATTCTTTATTCTCATTTTTATTATGTAGTGGCAAATTCTGTATTTCCTGGAAAATATTTATGAAATTTTGAATGATGTGTCATTTACTCATGCAAAATGAAATACACAATCACATAATTATTTTGTATTTAATTTATTGATCAATAGGTACTTTGTTGATTACAAAATTGGTTTTTATTTATATTACTTTTCATGTTTAATTTTTATTAATTTAATTTATCTTCATATGTTTGGTTCTTATTAGTGAAATATATGGGCAGCCAGGAAAGGCCAGAAGAGGGCATTGGATCCCTTGGCACTGGAATGACAGGTGATTTACACTACTGAGTCCTCTAGAAGAGCAGCAAGTTAAGCTCTGTTAACTGTTAAACCATCTCTCCAATATTCAGAATCAGTTTTTTACCCCTTTTTTAAAAATTGAAAATGTATTTTTTCATAATATATTCTGATTATGGTTCCCCTTCTTCCACCTCTTTCCAGGTCCTCCCAACCTCCCTATCCATCCAAATCCACATCCTTTCTTGCTCTCTCATTAGAAAACAAACAGACATCTAAAAAAAGAAAGAAAAAAATAACAAAATAAGATTTTAAAAAATGAATAGAACAAAATAAAGAAATGAGCAATAATAACTAAGAACCAAAGAGACTATATAGACATAGAGACATACATTGGCATAAATAAACATGCCCTAAATGCACAAAGTTGTGAACCATAATATATAAACAAAATCCTGTAGGGAAAGGAAAAAAGAAAAAAAAACCTGCTCAGACAAAATATTATGAGACAAAGGCACTTCTACAAATATTAAGTTTATTTTGTGTTGACCATCTACTGTTGGGATGGAATATGACCTAAGTGTGGTTTATGTACTCGGTGAAACTTCATTAGAAAAAACTAATTTTTCATTTGTAAGTAACATTGGAGATAGCTTCTGGGTTAGGGATGTGGGCTTCTGTTAACTTCCATTCTCAGTGCTAAAATCCCATCAGGCTCAGGCATGTGAAAAGCCTGTGCATACTGCATTTAAGAAAGCTAAATCAATGTTCCTACACAGAGACTAATTTCAACTTATTTTAATGACTTATCCAGAGTTTAAAACATGTTAAACTTTCAAAGTTTAATAAGTTATCCAGATTTAAAATTCTTAAATGTTCTTACATTCCAGAAGTTCTTAGTGAATGAGAGTATTGGGGTATATTTCCATTTCTAGATTATTGTTTTTATGTGCTAGCTTCTTTGTTGTGAAACAAAAACATTGTAAAAATCCTATCTAATAAAAACAAATTCCATGCTGTTAAATAGAAGTTACAGCAAATTGTTGCTTCATTAATGGATCATATAAATACTTAATGGATCAATATAAGTACTTAAAATTAAATAGAGTTCTATCTTGTATTCTTAAAATTATATTATCTTACCCCAGGCTGTATTTATCTTTTATTAAATAACAATAGTTTATCATTTCATGCTCCTAAGGTTATCCATACTTTCATTAACCAAAGATAGCTGATGATGACTTTTCTTTGCTATATGATCAACAGACCTTGAGCAGGCATTATCTTTTCAGATATAAAGTTTATTTAATTTGTAAAGTTTGTAATTAAAGAAAAACTAAGGTATATTTTTTAGATCACACCCATATGATATAATTAAATCTATAAAGCAACCAACCTTATTATCTTATTAGCAACTGAGTAATGTGACATGACACTAGATAAAGCCTTGGTCCATTATTCTTCAATATCTTCTTGCTTAGCTGGTTAGGTCTCCTGATACACTCCTATTATTATATCTTTGGGTGCTTATAATTGTTTAAATACATCCATACCTTCTGTGGGAATCCTCTTATTTAGTTCTTACTTCTTTTTCTCCCTCTTATTTAGTTCCCACTTCTTTTTCTCCCTAACCCCACCTAGTACTGGAACTCAGTACTGGAACCTACTGCTCTTATTATTGGGGAAGTGATACATAGTCAACTCTATGAGAAGTGAGTAGGTTTTGACTATTCCTCCTTGATCATATGTTCTTGGGACACTCTGATGGGCTCCCACCCACCATGTTATAAGCAGCTCAAGTCATGCACAGTTATCAAGTGGAAGAGAAGTGAGGAGATGAAACTGTGTTAAGATTGTCCATCTCAGATGATGGTAGACCCAATTCAGAACAGATAAATCACAGAATCATGAAAAGAAAATAGCTATTTTTAAGTGACTAAAATTTCCATTAGAGAAACATAACGGACAAACTCTTTTTACTTTATTCAAGGTCATCACAACAGCTTTATTTCTACTCCTTTTCCATTGTTTCTCAAGGTCAAACTGTCTTCTTCCTTTTCTAGGCACATAGGGATGTACTGTACATATGGCTGTTATGTGAGTCACAAGAAAAGAAGATACAAGGAATAGACCTACTCTTATAATACAATTGTATCTTAAAGCTGCAAGAACTTTTATTAAACTAGTTAACATACATTTTAAACAGGCTTACTCATGTCTTCAGAGGCATTAAATAAATCTGGATTAATCAATAGAATTCTAATGATTTAGGGTTCTTTGTGGAAGATTTAAAATCTTTTCTTCCCTTTTCATCCCCCTCCCCCTCCATCCTTCCCTCTCTTTCTCTCTTTGAGGTTTGGCTTAAGTTGGTAATAAAGTTACAGAATTATAAAGGAACAAGAACAGCATACCGAAAAAGATAATTGAATAAATAAATGTTTAATAGGTGGAGGTTGCAGAAGTGATGTGCCAGAACCATTCTGTAAATCCAGGGGTAAACATAAGATTGTCTTCTAGGGTCTGGAGAGATGGCTCAGCAGTTAAGAGTACTTCCTCATTCTTGTAGATGATCTAGGCTCAATTCCCAGCATCCACACTGTGGCTACCAACTGTCCATAATTCCAGTTCTTGGGGATCTAGTGCCCTCTTCTGAGCTATACAGGCACCAGACACACATGACATACTACTTGCTGGCAGGAAAAGAGAAAGAGGGAGGGAGGAAAGGAAGAGGGTGAATGGAATACCATTTGGAGTGTAGTCTCATATGCCCCAAGCATGTGGGCATCACTATCCAGACTGTAACAAAAAAGGTGTGTGTGTGAGTATGTGTGTGTGTGATATAACATGTATAAGCATAAAATAAGTATGTAAAATAAATTAAAGGTTCTTCTAGTGTCTACTCTCTATTCTGCATGGGCTTGGTCAGGAAATAAATGAGTGCTAGTCATTGTTGACAATCTTGTTCTGTGACTACATCCTGTATGAAAGTTCATCTACTAACATGGAAACAGTGAAATGTCATCCATTCAACCTCCTGGGATTATCAGATACAATGAAACTCTTGCCAAATCGAATTTCGATGAGGTAAAAAGGTATAAAGTTATTTTCATTATTTAATTTCCAAAGCACTTTTAACGATTTTTTTCCAAGTCATACCATCAGTAACTTTTTCAATGAGTGAGGAAATAGCCAATAAACCTAAATAGTTCTCCAAACACCTATCCTTGAGGGCCAATTTATTCCAAAGCACCTCTCCTTGGTAAATTGCTTCCTGAGATTCATATTTCTCAGTTTTAGAATTCTTTTAGCTTAGCTAGAAGAAGGAGGTTTGAAAATTATGCAGAACAGCGAAGAGTATGTGAGAGGTTGGAAGTAGTAATAAAATCCTCTTCCCTCTACATTTTCAAATTGCACTTGGGTAAAATGTAAAGGTAACTATTTTCATTTACAGAAAGGCACATTCAAAAATATTTACTAAATGTATTTTGAAACTGTTCTGAGATGCAAGTCATCCACAAAACAATTACTACAACATAAAGCTTTACTTATGTTGTTGTAGAACTAATCTTTATTGCTTCAGTCCATTTTATTTTAAATGTATAACCTGAAGAGGTTAAAGCATAACTCTTCAATTCTGGGTCTTTCTCAAGTGACAGGCTTGAGCCAAGGTGAAGAGAGAAGGCTGGGCAGGGACAGGGGTGGGGATGGGGGTGGAGTGAGTGGGAAGGAAATGAGAAAGAGGGAGGGAGGAAAGGAAGAGGGTGAATGGAATACCATCTGGAGTGCAGTTTCATATGCCCTAAACACGTGGGCATCACCGACTAGATTGTAACAAAGAGGTGATGACCATGGTGTTTTGGGGGTCTCTGGACAGAACGATGCTGCACTTCATGTCCTTCTGTGGCCTTACCTAAGATCACACAGGGAGTTAGGCGCACTGGATCCAGTGCTAGGCGGTCACACAGGTTCCTTAGAGAGGCCACAGGTTCTACCCTGTGTGGTGAATCAGTTTGCTGTGGGGCGGGGGATGTCCCATTTGTTGGGGACTTATCTTGATCCTAAGGTTTCTGGCTTTTGAGGGAGGGGTGTGTGAGCTCAGTGTGGGGCAGGAAGACCTCTCAGCTATCAGGAGCAGGAGGTGCAGGCATGCAAAGGCAGAGAAGTATCATTTAGAGCTGCCAAATCTTAACCTGGGTCCCAGGTGCTGGCACATTCCAGCTGAGCTTCCTCTGCTCTCCACGGTTTTCTCTGGAAGCCGTGGCTAATTCACGCGTGGAGATTCTCTTCCTTCCTCCACACTACATACCTGGCGTGAGCTGCAGGACCCGCGTTCTGGGGAACCCTCCTCTCAGGGACCCGTCCAGACTGGGTTGCCTCTGTTCGCTGTTGCTGCCGCGCCTGCCTCGCTGCGATCCCACCAGTACCATGGAGGAATCCTCCCACTGCCCGCCTGCACAGGGCGACTTTGACTCCAGAATTTCTGACCTGGCACCTTTCGGGTGAGCTCAGAAGGGAACCAGTCTCCCTGAGGGGTTCGAGATTACGGAAGAAGAGAGGATCTCCTAGTCCCAGAGCTGCAAATCCTCCGTCAGCGTCTCTGTCCTCCTCCCCTTCTTCCTAGCCTCAGGATTTGTTTATATAGCATCTGGCAGCCTGGAGGCAGTGGCCACCTACTCCTGGCGGTTCGCCCTCCCCTCCCGGCCTCTAGGCTCCCGCACGTGGTAAGCACCAGTATCGTCGCCAGCAGGCAGGCGACAAACCAGTGGGAGGCGAACGCCTGGGTACCAGCGCCACGCGCGTTCTCGCCATCCTCACTCATCCTCCGCGCGCCCTCGCCCACTTGCCTCTAAAGCCGGGTCGCACTTGGCTTTCGCCTCCTGCCATCCGTCCCTTGACGTGAAGGGGAGATCGAAAACACTGCCCTGGAGGTGCTGGTGATGCGTCGCTGGCTTCGCTCAGTGCCTGGAAGAGAATGGTAACATGAACAGTGGAGCGTGAGAGCGTCAGCGGAGGAAGGGAAGGAGATTGATGGGCAGAGAGCACACTTCTCCGAGGATCTCATCTCCAGGACTGTATGAGGAAGGGACATCTTTGCGCCTGCACTTCCTGGCTGGACTCCGCTGACATCTGTAGCCTCCTTTCCGCCAGGATCCCGAGTCGCCTAGAAGCTGCTGGCAGAGGAGTGTTCTGACAGTGCTTGAGGATCCTGGAGTTTGGGAACCTCTATTCAATCACAATTCTGACTCGGTTAAGGTGTCCCTGAATCCTGCCGGGCAAGCTGGCTCCAGAGGAAGTTGAACTTGAGTTCAGGTGGGTTATCCCAAGGCTAGCAAAGGAAGAGCTGTTCGGGGAAGATAAGGAAGGTGATGCTCCAATGTCAAAGGCGGACACTTTTCTTCCAGACACTTGACTGGACTAAGCCACTCCCTCTCATTCAGATCTCTCTCTTATTCTCCGACTCTACATCCCGGACCTCCCACACATAGGGCGGGGAATGGTGGGCAAACAGCGACAGAAAAACACCTCCTATTTACTGAAGTATCTAGCATGCTCTTGACTTCCTTATAACTTATCATTATTCTATGAAACGATCGTATTTACTCCACTGCTTTATATTAATGGAGGTCAATAGACTTAATGATTTCCTCAGTTGAGTCATTTATTTCTAAGCCAATAGATAATGCCGTCGTCATAGTTTTCTGGGAAAAAGTAACTGTGCGTTTGTTCTGCGGATGGCCAACTCCCTCTGAACGCTGCAGATTGGTGCTGAGCAGGCAACAAAAGTTTGTAGCTTTCCACTCAGTTTCTGGTGCTTCCCAGGGGAGAGGAGAGGACTTTGGCATTAAACACAAGCAGCAGTCAGGGGGACTTCTCTAACTTTTCTTCACTGTTACCATTTGCAATGAAGAGGAAACAGAAGAGGTTTCTGCAGATGACTTTGTTATTCACTGTGGCTTTAATTTTCCTGCCCAATATTGGTCTCTGGTCTTTGTACAAGGATAAACACCTGGTGAAATCTGCAGAACCTGCGGAGCATCAGGTAAGTGCCAGCCAGAGCAAGGGTGGCAGGAGGAAGGGGTAAGTGTGCACCCTTCCCAGGCACACTGGGAAGAGGTGTGGGGAGTTTCTCCCAAGTCCTCACAGAATTGATTTTCCAGACTTCGGGGGACTTTGAGCTTTGAGCAGGTCCTGGTTCCCAGCCAACACCATGGTGAATGGAACATAAAATAAGAAGACTCCAAGGTGGAGAAGAAAAGGTATACTCTCCTAGTGGGTCATGGATTGATTTTTGGCTTGAAGGTGATGGAAGGCAGCTGCTTCTTGTGGGAGGCAGAGTGGGCTTGTTGGTGTTCAACAACAGGGATTTGTTTTTGCCTTTTCTTGTGTGCATGTTTATATTAAGTGCATTGGGTCACTAAGTCAGTCAAATTTTAAAGTGTTCTTTTTTTTTCAAAAAATATTCATTGTTTCCTGTTTTTTGGTTGTAATTTTTGCTCAACAAAAGATTCTTATCTCCTGGAAACTTATGTCTGACTTTTGTCTCCCAGTTACTAATGCGGTGTGGTAATCTATAGAGGCAACTATTAAGAATGTATATGCAATTTTCACCAAGAGTTGATCATTTTGTTGCTTAAAGCATGTCTTTATTTGGTAAATAATTCAGTGTGATTTTTTTTTCTACTTAGCATGTAACTATTAGAATGGATTTGTTTCCAAGATAACTTAATCCCATATCAAAACTACTTTGATAGTGAATAAGAATGTCAAATATCCTTCACAAAATTTGATGAAAATCAATACTGTAATACTGTTGGATTCCTACTGATTAGTAAATTATATATATATACATAATATATATATAATATATATATATATTATGTATATATATATAAAATTTGACAAAGGATTGCAGCTTACTTCATTAAAACAAGATACTTTTCCAGTCAGTATCATGCTTGCCCTGGAATATTAATATTATTAATTTCATGGGTCATCACCCGTGTATTCTATGTACTTTTCACACACAGAAAGGGCTAAGTATTCTACCTCTAAACAGCAGTATGTATTAATGGCAATTGAATATTTATTTCTATACTTAACAAAGTTTAATCTTCTGTTTATGTAGTGAGTGAATAGTTGTAAATTATATGGAGATGATCTGAGTTTTTTCATCATGAGAACTGATTGTCAGTGTTTCAACATTAAAGAAAACTATATGTTTTGGATTTCTAGTGAATTAGAATTTTGAGCAAATGCTGACATACTATCATTTATTTGTTGACCTTGATCATACTTTCTAGTTGGGATTTAGCTTCAGATTGAAGTATTGTGGGTTTTGTCATTCCAATCATCCAGAAGAGATGGGAACTTTGGATGTGAATTCCCCATCACATATAGTCAACTTAGTTTTTGAATCTTTTATTCAAAGCAGAATAATGTTAATAGGAGTAGTCAATGTGTAACTATCAGAATTTGTGTCCAATTAGGAAACTTTTCCAAAAGGAAAAATATTTTATGGTGTTATTGACTAGCTAGCAATACAATCTGAAGAATTTGCTGGGATAGTTAACATGAAACTCTAATGAATTGATCTTATTAATGAGATAGTAACAACTTTAGCTTTGGCTATTGATTTTGAGGCTAAATGAGAAAGCCATTTGACCATTAGCAAAAAAAAGAAATGTTACATTTCAGCCATGATTGATTCTGATCTCCAGAGCAGTTTCCCTGTTTTTGGTTCTTGTGGCATGAAACTAATATTCAGTTTTCAGTGACAAAATGATGGAGCTGCGATGTTTGAGATGCAAAAAAAGCAGTTAGTTGTACTTTTGGAAAGTTTCTTACAGTATAGAGAAAAATGTTGACACTACTGGTGTAGATTATGCAGCATATAAATCCAGTGAAAAAGTTGTAAAAGCCTGATAGGAAGAAAAGACACTGATAAGCTTATGATAAATATTCTTATGTATTTTAATACTTTGACCCAAATAAAAATTTCACAATTTTCACTTTCTTACAGATAAAAAATTATATGAAATGTTCATAACATTATGTAATTTTTGGATGAATAAAGGTTGAGTCATTAGTAAATTTGGCTGAGTAAAAAGCAATTTGCAATGGCACATGCTTCAGTTTGTGATATTAGGATGTGATATTTTGCTAATGTGTCTATATTTCAATATTAGTGATTATATTCTATAGGCTATGCACACAGGTTTTCAATGAGGTGCATGATTTGACCAATGTAAAATGTGTTATTTAAATTCAGCAATTTATTTTCAAAGGGTATTTTTTTTCCTCTCAGAAATCAAGTGTCACTACATTTATCTCAATGTTGTAAAAATGTTGAGGATGAGAACAATCTACAAATGGAAACATTAAAAGCAATAAATAAAGAAGCTGTTTAGAATATGTCGCATGCTGATAGGAACCTGTATATTTTCACAGCTGTTGTGTGTGAAACAATCAGTAGTTCTTGTTCACAAGAGTTGAAAACTCAACATGGGTTTAAATAAATAAATTTTTACAGTGAGTAGCAGGGAAAGTTATAAATCATGAAATCATTGGATTCTTTGCAAATGTCTAGTTTCTTTTTTCTTTTTCTTTTGCCAGATTTTACCACTAATACTATTTCCAGCTAGTATCCAATTTAAATTGTGTTAATTTGCAATGTGAGATAAATTGAAAGCAGATAATAATTAAGACACAGGAAAAAACCTGTTTTCATCTTTTTAAAGTTTAACATTCAATTCATTTTGAAAAATCTACTATAATACTACACATTATTTACTTTTATAGTAGTTTTACCTTTATTTTTGTACTGATAATAATTCTGTAAAATGCTAAAGAAGTAACAAATTACAAAAATTCTCAAATTATTCTTCTAAAGATCTGTGAGTTCCTCTTTTCACCATACATCTAAATAAGATTGATAAAAATATTATTAATAATATAATGCCAGCAAGTGGACATTATAAGATTGAAATCCAATATCTAAAAATAATCTTTTAAAGTTTTTTGAGGATTTAAAATATTTAATCACATATTTTTGCATTATCATGATTACATGATATTTTCAATTGTCTTAATTTGCTCATTTGCTCTTTAGTTGTTACTGAAAAAAGTATCTCTTTTATGTTATTTTAAAATATTATACATAGTAAAATAAATGGCAGTTTATTGATTGTAACTAGGTATTTAGATCATAGTGATTGATATATGATTGTTGGGTGCTAAGTTTTAATTTTCTTTTCTTTTCTGATTAAAATTGCGTTGAGCTCAGCTACAAACTTGGGTCATGGGCTGTATAATATGATGGTAATGCAATAATTTAGAGTCAACTACCTCTGTCACAATATTATAAATATTTTCCTTAGTTTTCATTCAAGTGCATGTAGGAAGACTACTCAAAACAGTTTCATTTCTTAAAATATTCAATAAGTTAACCAGCTTTACAACTAAGTTGGAAATAAGAGTTGCAAAAATAATGCAAGACTGTTCAAACATGAAGAGGCTTTTGCAATTTTGTAATTTAAAAAATAAAACGCTTAAAATCAATAAAATTTAAGCACAGATTTCTAAGAACAATTCAGAATGGATAATCTCTAGAAACTTATGCTTGTGCTGAGTTTTCTAGCAGATGAGAAAGAAAAAAAATCCCCAAACTAGGCATTCTAAGACATTTTGATCTTGTGAGCTCTCTTTGTTTTTATTTAATCTCAGAATTTGTTTATATAATAGATCTGTCATGCTTGAGAAACAATGCGATTCATAAAGTCTTAAGAGATTCCCATCTTTGATGTAAAATTTTTATGAGGCAATCTCCTGGTTCACACGTGACTATGAATGACAGAAAAGTCACTTCCCCAACAAGATTCTTTCTTGAAAGAAATACTTAAGCAACTTCAACTTTACACAGCTTTTTCAAAGTTACTCTTGTCCTCATTTTAGGGGTAGTCTTTCTTTTGACAGGGAACATTATTTTTCTTGGTGACACTTCAACTCTTTGTGTGTGTGTGCTTATTTTTATTTTTTAAATATAAACAGGTAAGATAATTCGTACTCAGCATATGCAAACTGTCTCATGTTTTCTTTTGTTATGTTAATTACTAAAGCTGAAAAAAATATGTGTATTCCTTTTCCATAAAACTTTTTAGATATTGGAAACACTAAGGATTGAAAATGAAAATTGAATTTTCACTATGCACCAGGATAGTTCACACTTAACATGATGCACATGGAACAATGGATTCATTTGATCCAAGCTGTTCTTAATTAGCTGTAATGTGAAATTTAAATTAGAGTTTGTAGGGAGCTTTTTTAAGAATTATGGAAAATTCATTCAGACTCACTATAGGATGACACCACACGCACCACTGTAACAAACATTTTAATTATTTCCTGTAACATAGCAGATCACTACATAATGAGTTCATCACACTGCCCTATGGGAGATCATGTGAAGCACTGTGCTCTGCCTCCAATCTGATAAAAAATATAGGTTTTCTTTTTCCTCTTCTCATTTCTGAGCTACACATGCTATTCTGAATCAATTACTCTCAAATAAGTTATTACTATAATAGAAACTGAATCGAGCTGGAATATACAAGGAAAATATGAGAGAGGCTGAGTAATTTAAGATGTATGGAAAAGCATATTGAGTAAATTGTTAGGAGTAGTCATGACAACCCTTAGGAAATTTTCATCCATGTCATTCTTCATAAATATTTTATACTAATGAAGGCCAGCAAGGGGATATCTAGACTTACCTTACAGAAGAAGATGAAATTTATGTAAGAAAAAGGAATCCCATCACCTGAAAGAATGTAGAAGAGATGATATACAGGCACAATTGTGATGCAATGATTTTTTTTCTTGCTTGGCTTGCTGATGGTGAAAAGATTGAGAAGAGCATATTTAGAACCCCTGAAGCTACAGGAGAGGATGAGGTTGTGTTCTTCATTGTGTGTGTGTATGTGTGTGTGTGTGTTTACAATATTAATCATGTAGAACCAAATTTGTGTGTGAGATTCAGAGGATGATTGTGAAGAGAAAAATAAAACATCATAACCAGACATTTGCTGTCCCTACAAAATTTGTCATACCATGAATCTCTAGACTCCAAGATTGTCTCAGTGTGGAATTGCTGTGCTTGAATGGTAGCAGAAAAGAAAAAATACAAATATGTGTATGATGGAGAATATCCAGTAGATAAGTTTATCTAAAGTTTAAAAAGACATATATCTGCAAAAAATCAATAACACTTCCTTCATCATTTTCTGTTAATATAGTAATGTCTATTTGTAACAAATTTACAAGGAGGTAGCAGAGAGGGGATAAAAAATAAAAGAATATTAATATTTAATTTCCATTATTATTGATAAAGGATGAGGGCTAGATTAGCAATACTCTCAATTGAAATGTATTTCATATATTCACATAACTGCATGCTTATGTTCAGACATACAACTACACATATGATGTGACTATAAAAATTTGCATATATCCAACTATTTCATTTTCTGCCACATTTTAACTACTGAGGATTTCTTGTTTTTCCATTTCTTTCAATCCAAAATAGACAGTCAAATCTGAAGCATTGTTTAAATAATATTAATGTAATTCTAGAACATTATAAGAAAGACACAGATAATGCATCTGTGTCTGGAAATATGTGCATATACTTAGCAAAAGAGAAAATCACAAAAGAATTAAGATGCAAGTGATTGCACAGATTATAAATATGAAAACTCAAATCTTAATGTAATAAGCATAATTGTAGTTTCCATAAAGTGTGCTAGAAGCTACTAACTGTTGTAAATAGTGATGGTATCTCAATGAGGGCCAGGAAGATTGATTGTAAATCATTTCAAGAATCCAAGTACTCATTGAATAATATTTCAGGTTTTGGAATCTAGAAAGCCCGATGCAATTATTACAATAATTTTGGATGTTTTTGTCATATTAAAATGACCCAATTGAGAAGGCTGTCTTCTAAGTTTAAATGAGGCTGATGTTATTTCCCCTTACTTTTTGACATTTCCCCAGTAAGAGAGTATAAATGAATTTAAAAGGGAAAAAGATACCAGTTTCCATAGAAATTTTCTTCTCTTTTAGTAGGGCATTGTGTAAGTCTTGGAATCAAACTACCTGTTCTCAGATTCTGACTTTCTAATTTTGCATTTGTGACATATGACATTCAATGGATCTTATCCAGACCAGCCTCTTTAAAGAAAATGGGTGTGGCGATACTTTGCTTGTAATGATTGAGTAAGGATTAAATGCTTAACATATTCAAGAGTGTAGTACAAGGAGTATGGATTATTGATATTCATATCATGACTATTTATAAGCAAGCATTGCCTTTAGCAAGGTAATTAGTGTTTATATAGCAAATGTTTACAGATGCTTTCTCCCAGTCAAGATGAAATAGAAGAGCAATGCCATTGATGTGTTAAATCTGTTACACAGAATCATCGGATAAACGAACAGGATCTAGAAAATTAAAAAAAAAAAAAAATTACCATTTTGTCTAAAATTTAAGGGCAAGTTCCTAGCATTATGAAATAATTTAAAACTGAAAGTTTTTAGTAGAAAAGTAAGGAAAGATAGACAGAGAAAAAAACTACCCTAATTTCCTTTCAAAATAAAGTCTGTGTCTCTTCCATGTTAATTACTAGCAAGAATTAAAGAACTGTGTTTCCAATTCTTCCTTAACTTTTGTTCATGGAAACGATTGCATCATTTAATGGGAAAAAGTAAAACAGCATGTGGAAACTATCAATATACTACAGCTACTTTATAAAATTATTATTCTCTTAGAGGTAGGAGATGGATAAAACCTTTTACATTATGCTCATTCTTAATTTTCTAGTCAATTGGAGATACAAATGGTATTAACAGAACAAAGAAACAGTCATTGCACTAAAACTTTTCTTGAGTGAATCACAGTTATAAAAAGTGAAAATAGCAATGTCTGTGCACAGTAGCCAGATAGATAACCAGGAAGGAAACCAGGAATCCCCGATCTAAATACAAATGAAATGGTGCTAGAATTAGTGTAAGGTGGGACTTTTAAGTTCAAAAGTCAGACTATCCCTGATAAAAATACATCCTTTGCTGCAAGTTAACATCTTGAATATCAATTTGATAATGAAGATACAGAGATAACTTCCTTAATTAAGTTGCAGTTGAAGAAACTGTGAATGTCTATGTAAACATTTTTAGATATCTAGAAGATACTGAGCAAATCTTATCAAATTACATCTACAACTGTTCTGAGCTTTGAGGGCATCCAATGGTTTTATTTAAAAATGTCACATATTATATACATCTATTGAGGGTACAATAAAATAAGTAAGCTTTATTTGTCTTACTGTTGATAAAGTACTTACTGTCCACTTTGCACATGATACTGTGATAGACCCTGAGAGAAGTACCTAATGCTTCCACAAATTGGTTCTAGTTTACTATTAGTTAAAGAAGGTTACATCCCCATCTGTAGTATGGAGCTGGGATAAATTATTTTACAATTAACACATGGTCAAGCCTGAGTTTAGAAGATGTAGGAAAAAAAGTCAAGTGCTTTGTAATATTTATTTGTAGCCTAGTTCTATATATCTAACCATCATATCAGTAAGTCAATAAAGAATCTGTCAAAGTAAATGAAACATGAGCCAGATATACAGAGCGAAAGTAAAACCTAAAAGTGAAATTAAGTGTGAAATTTAGGAATTCACAATACAGGAACACTCATTGCAATATTGAGATAATAGTTGCATTCAGTTACCAAGCCTCTGAAAATAATATATCATTAATCAATATAACAGTTTCTTTATAATAAAAGTAAAAGCAAAGGGACTTTAATAATAAACTATAAGATAACATTTATTGATCTTCAAAAAGTTCAAAAAATAACTGACAGTTGTTTTTGAATCATAAAGTAAACACATGATATGTGTAACCTTACAATTTTATATTACAAATTTAGAGATTTGAAAGAGAACTTATCAATCATATAGTGATGATTTCACCAATCCCAATTGTTGGTAGTATATACTATTCACCATATAATTCAACCACACTTGAAATTCTGAAATCAATGCACAAGAGAACTTTATATAATAACTGTAAAATATGCACAGCATATAGAAAGTAAAGGTCATTGTTACAGTAAAGGCTCTTGTCACAGCCCCAACCCTACTACTTAACTAGCTATGCAGCTTCTGTTAAGTCAGTTCTCTTTTCATATATCTTGTTTCCAAAATGGTTATGTGACTATGCCTGCTCAGTTAAGTTGACATAAAGGTTAAATTGATGTGCTATATGCATATATTTAGCAAAGTAGATTTGCACATAGTAAGGAATTTAACGTGTTTGCTTGAACACCAACATGTCTGACTTCCAGAAAACAGGTTGGTGAAAAGAGAAAGTATGTTTCTATAATCTTCATTTCACAACTCATCATAAAATTGATTTCCTCTTTGCATGTTTGCCTTTACATGAGATTGCTTTTCAAATATGTTTTGAAGTGATTTTAATTACTCATTTTACTCTTGGTTAGCCAATACAGGAATAATATGTTACTGAGTTTGAAGCATTTTATACCATGTAGTTAGTACTCATACAACTAGAATGTCTATATCTCACAGATAATTAGATTTCAACAAAAAATTAAGCTCTTCCCAGAATATATATTCAGCAATGTATGCTATTTTGATGACCTCCCTTTCCACACACACACATTTTTTTCCTGGTCTTTCCACTTGGTATTAATTCCTGAGTATGTTTTCTGCCCACATGGAAATAAACAATCTTCTTACAATTATGTCATGGCATCAATCTAAATGACCCAAGAATATTGTCAGAAAATGTTTTTTGGGCAAGTGTATTATTATTATATAAGCCTTGAGGTTTAACAACATTTTTATGTTTCATAAGGCAAGAAAGAATAAAAACAAGATGATGCCTTCTGAAATTACAGTTGAGCCACATGACTGTGGGTATGTACCTAACTCCCTCTTCTAGTATCGCCAAGAAAAAAATGGGCTGAAAAACATAGAAAGATTTATAAACCTAGTTATTCGAGGGAGATAAATATTCTTCTTCTGTAGTGTGTACAGTGTACACTTTTCTCTATTTTAGATAATGTAACAAAATAGCAAATATGAGATGAAACTGCCCATCCTTCTGAGGATTCTGGAGGAACTTTTAAACTTTATTTCACAAGCTAAAAAATAAATAAATAAATAGATGTTCTTGAAGATTGTTTTCATACCAAGGTAAAGACATGAGGTCTAATATATTAATGCTGAGTTTTAATGTGGAATATAGAGAATATATATATATATATATATATATATATATATATATATATATATATATATATATACCAGTTTCCTTTACATAATATTGTATCCAGGAACTTTAAACAAAAGCCTGGCTCCTGGAATTCCAACAAATTAATCTTGGTCACTTGTCTCAATACGTCAATTAAAGAGAAAAGGGATGGTAAAGAGCCAATAGAGGATGTTTATTCAATATACTCCAGAAAAGAAAAGGGTGACTCAAGTTTTTCCTTTGAGTTTATGGGGGAAAAATTGAGGCTGGAGAGGAAAAAATGTGTACAATCGAGCCTTGGTCTTCTTGATCCTTGCTCAGCTCTATTTATCCATATTTGTCCTTTATAAGTTACTAGAGCTCTCTGTAAAGGAATAGCCTTGTGTAAAAGCTAGGGTCTAAATTCCAGAGGCATGTATGGTCTGGATGGAATCTAGACACAACTTCAATCCAGTATTCAGAAGGTATGGTGGTTCATGCCTTTAATCCCTAAAACAAAAACTATGTGGAAGCAGACAGGAAGCATTTTTCAGAATTCAATGTCAGATTAAAAGAGATGACTGAGATGATTCAGAGTGAATGACAGACAAAGTGACTAATCAGAGAAAGAGATAACAGAGTGAGTCAAAATGAGGACATGCCCCAATCTCATGATATATAATGCAGGTTCCCAGTTCATAGATAGGAGTTACAGTCAGTCAGAGTCAGTTACAGCAGAGCCAGTTACAGAGGCAGGATCAAGCAGTGCGAACTCAAGGAGAGAAACAGACACAGCAGAGCTTGTCAGAAGAAATCAGTATCAGATGAGAAGAGTCAGTAAGTTTGAAGCCCAGCAGCGTGGAGAAGAATTTGATACAGAACAAGAGTGAGTTGTACCAGAAGAGCCGGAATTCAGAAGGAGATTGTCAGAATGCCTCAGTCAGCAGTGGGTCTCTGAAGGCTGAGGCTGAATTCTTCAAGATCTGGGCTAGCATTTTAAATGTTCTAGATTGTACACAGGTTGAAACCTTGCTGTTCAAGGTTTATGAATAGATTGTACAGAGGCCAAAAAGCTCCAGGGCTTCAGGACTTAGAATGAGTGATTTAATTAGATAAAGAATAAACTGTCCTCTGCCCTGAACTAATGGCTACATATGGTGAATCTACATCTACATCTAAGGTTCTCATCACTTGAGTGGAACAAATCTGGTTCTCATCTGTCCCAGGTTTTTCCCATGAAGCTCTGTTGTTCCAAGAATACACAGTGACTACAGATTGCGGACAACAGCTGAAGTCCTTTAAGGGGTTTTAGGACATAGAGTTGTATAAAGCTGGCCAGAAAATTACCCATTATACTTACGTTCTTATTTTATTTTTAAGTGGTTTCTCTGGTTCCTAGATAGATCCCCCTTGAGTGATTAACATACCAGCATGTAAGCTAAGCATATAATGGCAGGATAAGAAGACTGGCACATAATGAAGGCTTTCCTCCTGCTTTTAATTACCTGTGCTCCCAAGTGAGGAGTCAACACTTTCCAATAAAGGTAATTTCTAAGTACCTCTTGCTGCTTACATATTTATTTTACTTTTTAAAATTTTTTTTTCTCTCACACAACTTATACATCTCAACTCCCCTCTTCCCTTCCCTCTAGCCCCACATCCCCTGTATCACCTAACAACCCCTCCAGCTTCTCCTCAGGAAAGAACAGCCCCTTCTCCCCCAGTCCCAGGGTTACTACCCAGTCCTAGCAAGGATCTCTAGTAATCAGGAATAGGGAGCCTGAACATATTTCCTTTTGTTTTCTTTTTTTTTTCCTGTTTTTTGTTTTGTTTTGCTTGGTTTGGTTTGGTTTTTTTGAGACAGGGTTTCTCTGTCGTGACTCTGGCTGTCAAGGAACTCAGTACACCAGGGTGACCTCAAGCTCACAGAGATCTGCCTGTCTTTGCCTCCAGAGTGCTGGAATTAAACAACACTGCCTAGCCACTTGAACATATTTTAAAATATGTATTTATATAGAGAATAATTATATATAGAACAATTACTACTTTTTGTTCTAAGCTTTCCCTGAGGCATCTCTCACTGCTTCTCGTGATTTCCATTTGTAAGTGTAAGTTGTCTCATAAATTATTTACTTCTAATTGCCATTTCTCTCCTATAAACTTATTCACAAAAGAACCCAAAGTCTAAAAGTAGATAATTTAAACTTTAGATGTCTACTCCCTGAGCTCCTTTCTTATCTCTTTTCTGAATGAAGGCATTGTCATCTATCAAACATCAAGGTCTGATCATCATAATCGGGTCACTCTGTATCATCATTTCAAGTTCCATTGGTTACAATGTAGCTTTTCCCTCTGTATCACTCAGTTCCCTTCACATCCCTTTAATGCCCATATCACTATCCAGTTAGGTCCAGTGTAAGCATTTAACTTGCTTTTTAAAAGGGATTCTTCAGCTTGGTACTCAAGCCTCCTACCAGCCTACAATTCCTCTCACAGAGGCCAGAGTTGTTTATGAGTAGTACTTAAGAATAGACTGTTAGCACTGAGCATCTATACTGTTAGAATAAAGTTCAGTTTTCCAGTATAGCATAATCAGACCACTATGGATGTGAAGTCATGCATGGCTGCTTACCACGTTCTTGACAAAGCTCTGGTTTCAACCATCTTACATTTCATGAAGTTTCCTGAGAATAACTTAATCTTTTTCCTTTTAGGAGTTTGCACGTATTTTATCTTCAGTCTTGCCTGACTAACTTGCTTTTCTTTGGCTTCTTTGGAACTTTTCTTGACTTCACATGCCTGGGTTAAATCCTTTACTTAAAGTTTGTGTTAGCTCTTTATTTTTGCTCTACAGTTATAAAATCATCAAATCTTCATATTTAGTATGTGTTTATATATTTGGCAATCATTAATATGTAAATTTTTAGATCTTGCAGATGGTTTGAATTCTGGTTCCTTAGAAAATCTATGCATGTCCTCTGTATTCTTCATGTTAGTGCATTTGGTAAATGACATCTGCAGATATGATTAAACAACTGAGGTGCAGAGATACTCTGACTTTTTCTTCATTTTAATTATAAGATTTTTTATAAAAGACACATGGGGAGATTTGATGGACTGAATGGACTGAGAAAGACAGAAGAAAGAGCTGCAATATAAAGAAACAGGCAGGAACTGAAGTTATCTATCCCCATGTCAAATAGAGGAGAAGACAGCCTGAAAGTTGAGGCAGAGATTGGAATGATATGGTCACAAGACAGGAACACAGTAATATCATTTGAGCCACCAAACCAAGAAGCTACATGAAGGATATTTTGGTACCTGTAGGCAGATTGTAGCCCTACAACATTTTGATTTCAGATTTTTGGCCTCCAGAATAAATTTCTGCTTGAGACTGCATGGGATTTATTCTTTATTATAACAGCATCATCAAGCTAATATGTTAGAAATTATCTTGATTTATACATTTTGGTTTGTCCTATCATTGTCTAACCACAGACTAGCACTTGAGAAATATTTTCTGAAGGAATGGAAAGTCACAAGTAACAGTTGTTTTACATATATTGAGAATTTATTTAAGTTGATTATTTATTTAATTATTTATTATTATTTATACATGATTATTTATTAATTATTTAATTATTTAAGTTGAGCTACATGTATTTACAAAGTATAATTGAAAATATAAGCTTAAATGTATGTGGGTACTATTAAACATGTAAGAATATAAGAAAGGAAGCTATTGTCATTGTCTTGTCACGAATTAATGATCTATGATTTTATTTTTTGTCAACATTATTCAGTCTAATTATTCTCTTAGGTCAGGACAAAGCTGATATCAAAATTGAAAATCATAGTGAGATTTCATCCACCATATACACATCTGGGTATGTTGAAGAAGGCATAATTGAGTCTAATGACTTTATTCAAGCACTGATAGTCACATTTAAATAAGCTATTTATATGTTGCCACAATATATTCATTGAATGACTTCTCTCTAATTATGGCAATATAAGTAGTATATATTAAAATATGTAGGCATTAGTCTGTATTTCCATAGATTAACAGAAATTTAGGAAAGGCTTCTTAATTATTAGAATTTATTAATTACAAAGGGAGCATGTAGTTGAGTTCATTAATATAGTCTACATGGGAACATTATATAGCATGCATCATTAAAAAAGATGTTATTTTGTAAGTTAGACTGAAATATTTCTAGGGATTTATTTTAATTTGAGTACTGTCAGACTTTAAGTCTTTTATTAGTTTGATTCTCCAGTGTGGGTCCTCCTTGGAACAGCTCCTTTCTTTTTGAAAGAGTCTCACTTGAATTCTTTGGGCTCATTGTAATTAATGGTGGTATAGCACAAATGCAGAGGCAGGGGAAAGGAAGAAATTCAAGGGCAAAACTTATGAAAGAGATTAGGAAGAAATTACAGGCACTAGAAAAGATATGTCAAGTGTTGGTCGAGGCATATTAAATGCAGTGTCTTAAGGGGATGTGTCTTACTGTGCTGGTAATTAAATAACATTATGTTTGATGTGGTGACTCCATACCATTCTTCATAATGCTAAATTACTTCAAGCACATTAATTATGTTTCTTCTGTTTGAGTAGTATTCTAGTCAGCTTTGAATGTTTGAGGCTTTTATTTTGACATTTCTAACTCTCAACTACCTAACTTTGAACTCTTTTCATTTCCATTGTTTGGAGGTTCACCTCAATAGTGCATTTAAATTATTTTTAATGTTTATTATCTTTTTCATTTTTAAAGCTGTATGAAAATGAAGAAATTTGTTTAAAATGGATCATCTTTTCCTTCATATTATTGGTGCAATGGCACCATTATTAAAAATATTTGTAAGTGTTCTTATAGTTATGAAAAAATGGTCCATGACATGACTCTATATCATTGGATTTGTATGTGAAAATATAACATACATAAAATGACAAAGTTGAGTCTGTCATTACATGAAAATATGTGCAAATATTTTAAGCCACTTCTCTTACTTAAACAATAAGAACATATTCTTTTGAATTGTAATACTTTTTTTTATGTGTATTGTTGCTCTGTTTACCCTAATTTCATATTTCTATGTTTTGAGATACAGTTTGCCCTCACAGTGATTTAATGACAATATATTGAATATTTATGATTGTAAAATGACTCTGAATGACTGATTGATTCATTTTTGTGCATGTATACAAGTGCTAATTTCTTTTCTAATGGAAAATAAACTCAATTAGAAATATCTTACTGGCACCTATTAATTGTTCATCTTAATGTGTCAAGTTGTTGTGTTTCTATAAATGCATCTTGCATGCTAAGAAAAAAACATGCAGCTGTTTTCTACTTTCTTGACCCATGTTTTCCCCGGTCTCTAATAATCAGTTTGATTTTTTTTGGAGTTGCTTCTTTTAGCTTTCACATGAGAGAGGAAATGTGGTACCTGTCTTATAGCGCCAGGCTGGCTTACTTAACATAATCTTCCAATTACATTCATTTTACTGTAAATGGCAACTTTTTGTCTTCTTTATAGTTGAAAAAATTCCATTTTCATCTGTTCATGAAAATCACAGCCAATTCACTTTGGTTTTTCGTGTTGAAGCCTGTATAGACTGTTTAAAAAATTAAAGAATATATTCTAAATATTTTCCCTCTAGGTACAATTAATCCTGTGATTTATATTTGACTTTTAAAATGTAAAATAATGGTCTAAAATTTTTCCTATTTTATTAATTTTTTTGCTGATACTTTGAACTACTTAAGACATTCTTATTTTTTATCCTCATTTATCTCATAAGTCAATATATTTCACGTCTTCTTTTTCCAATATCTAATTTTATTCCTTACTCTGATTGGCTTGTTTCCTTGTTTGTTTGATTATAGTCCTGACCTCTCTATGCTATCCAGCTGACCTCAAACTGATTGATCTTCAATAGCAACTTTTTAATTGCTAGAATTACAGCAAGTGTCACCTAGATTTTAAGCAGTGTTCCCCTTTCAGCAAGAGATTAAAAACTTATAGATAGTTAGATCAAGTCTATGCATTTAAAATTTTTTCATAGTCAGCTTTGAAAGACAGGTAAATGTACTGCTAAACAGTACTGAATAATATCTTCTTTTTTAATGCAGTGAAATGTCACTTAAGTCTTTCTTTTGTTAGGTTTATTTGAGTAATTATAAAAATTGAACTTTATCTTAGCAATTGTGAATGAAAATATTTTTCATTTATTTTTGGACATGAGCCCATAAGCCCATGAATAATGTATTCTGAGGTTAAAGAATAAAAGATAAGTAGCTCTTCCCACCAGCTGATGCTGAATGTTAGCAGCTAATGTATGTGCATTTCTAGACAAACATAAGCATATGATAAGTTCCAAAATCCTCCCATCTTCAAAGCAAAATGTTTGAACTACTCATCCTTATTCAGCCCACAAGTTACAGATTATGCAATTACTTTGCAAGTTTTTAAGCTTCTGGTAAACGCTAACTTTAATTAATACAGTGTAGTCTGGGATAATTCAAAACTGATTTTGATGGTTCTCCCCTAAGGCTACTTCCAACTAGTTAGTAGTTTACGAAGAAGTGTTTAGAATAGGTAGTTACATGAAAAAAGTATATGAAATCTAGGCTCTAATGTTAAGAGCAAGTTGCATTAAAAATTGTGAAGAACAATATAAGTTGGTTCTCTATCTGTGTGCACATGTTCATGCTAGTGCGTGTACACGTGTGTGTATATGTGGCCTGGCAGAGGCCAGAAGTCCATGTGTCTTCTAACTTCTTTTGTCTTCCTCATTCATTTCCACCTTTGTTTTTAGAGACAGTTTATTTCACTGAACAGAGAGCACACCATGTTGACTGGAAGTCTAATGAGGTCGTAGGATCCACATCTGTCTTCCTTAGGGTGTGTGCCCCTGCATGCAGCTTTTTACATGAACTCAGATCTCTATGCTTGTGTGGCAAGAACTTTATTGGCTGAGCCACCGCCTACTAGCTCTTTTGACTTTCATATGTATCATGAATTTCTACTGAAAATGGTTGTACTTTTCATTTAATTACGTCCCTTTTGTTGCTACTCTGAACTGGACATATTATATTGAATTTCAATTTGGTGCACATGTTAATATTAATAATAAAGTAGATTTAGGACAAATAATAAAATTCTACTATATTTTAATCTCATTAACACTGTAGTTACTCTGGAATTTAGATCAATTACATTGATGTGAGAGTGTAGACATCTGGGTGTGGATGAGAATGAATGCTCCTTGTGTGACACTTGTGCCTTTGTTGATCATTCCTCATATATCTTTTTCATACAAGGTCTTTCACTGAAACCTGAGCTCATCAATTCTAATAGACTGGCTGTCTACCAAGTCTCAGAGATCCTCCTGTATCTGCCTTCCCCACATATGTCACCATACCCAGCTTTTGCGTATGTTCCTGGAATCAAATTCAAGGTCTCTTCCTTGTGTAGCAAGCACTTTACCAACTGATTTGTCTCCCCAGACATGCTTACTTCTTCAGTGGTTATTTCTGCACATATTTTGTTTCATGTTTTTATTTATTTATTTAGTTAGTTATCATTGAGGCAAATAGTCATATTTTGAATATTATGAAAAGTTTGTTACATACTATAATGAAATGAATTTTATTTTCAGTCTTCAATTCTGTTTTTTAATTGTGTTGCCTATGTTATATCAGATAGTTCTCATTGGTAATTCAACCTCATTGAATGTACATTCCATAATAGCATAGAATTTGACCTACTGAATAAATCTTTCTTCCAGTCTATTAAAAGAAATTGAGAGCTGTGTATAATGGTGATAATGTCCATAATTCTAGCACTTGAGAGGAAAAGCAGAAAGTTCTGGAGTTCTAGGCCCATTTGAGTTACATAGTGATTTCAAGAGTAGCCTTGGATGCACAGAGAGACTCTCTCATTAAAAAACACAATATATCATATAACACACATAGACATTCACACACACACAAATTGTATTTTCAGCTATATGCCTACTTTATACTTTCTTATCTTCTCTGTTGGACTACTACATTTCTCTAACCTAGACATATCTTTTTTTTTATAAAGTATAGTGCTTCAGAAATATTTTAACCACTTCTGGACAATACCAAGCAATGTTCTAAAAAATAATATTCTCTACATTTTTATAAAACCTTGCATGTATGTTTTCATTCTCTTACAAAATCTTTATAAAATGGTCACTCGATATTAAAGTTGTTTTTTTTTTTTATAGAAAGATCTTAATTCTCCCTGAGATGGGAAACAAAGGAATGAATTTGTAAGAAAATACTGTGCTGAAAAATGTTTATGTTCGTATTTGGAAGAGTTCCATGGTATTAAATATTTTAAGCCTAATATGTGTTTTCTCACTTGCCAGATTGCCACTTCAGCATGAAGGAAGTGATGTGTCCAATTTTCTCATTAGTGACATGAAGAAAGTGAGAGAATCTATTTGAAAAAAAAAGTCACACTGTAAACAAAGATATATTTTACTCAAAAATTCAAGATAATACCCCTAGGAAATTTTCTAGAAGCTTTCAATTAGGGGAACAGAAACACACTAAGGAATTTGGAATATGTAGCCAGAGGTGTAATCAATGATTTATTAATTAATCTCATGGGTTCATTGCAGAAGACAGTTTATTCTTTGCTAATTCAATTCCAAGTCCTAGAAGACTTCAGCCTCCATACAATCTAATCTTTATACCTAAACTTAGAACATTTCAGCCTCTGAGACTTTGTGTTGACTGACTCACTCTGACTAGCTCTTTCTGAACTCAGTGCTGTACTGATCCAACTGACTCTTCTGGTTCAACTCAACTCATTCCCTGTTCTAGCTCAAACTCTTTTCCAAGCATACTAGCTCAAACTGACCTTCTGAGCCAGCTGACTGTTTCTGATTGAACTCTTCTGACTCTGGCTGACTCTGGCTGTTTCTCATAACTTCTCTGACTGGATTGCTCTGCTAGGTTTCAAACTGACTCTCACTGTTAGCTGACTCTTTCTCCTAAACTTACTCTTCCAGTTTGACATAGACTCCTGCTGAACTGCCTCTGTTTCTTATCTGACTGATTCTCTAACTGACTGGCTGCCTCTCTGAGCTAAAAGTCTGCTTTTATTGTGAGAGTGGGGAATGTTCTCACTCTGACTCACTCTGCTAACTCTTCCTGTGATTTAACACTTAGCCTGCTCTTCACTCTCAGATGTTACTCTGCCAAGTCTTACTCGGATTCACTTTAAGACTTGGGATTAAAAGCCTGTATTCACTCTGTACTTCAGTCTGCCTCAGTGTCTTTTCTGATTTTCCATTTCCAAGTTGACTCAGTCTCCTCCCATTCTCTCAATCTCTACGGCTTCTCAACTGTGGATGGACTGTGAACTCTGAACCAAGAACCATGAACTGAAAGTCCTGATTTGAGAATTGTGACTTCTTTCTGAACTGATTGCTTCCTTTCACATCCCCAGAGCTGGGATTAAAGGCATGTGCCATCATTGCCTTCTTAGTTGGGTTACATAAATGCTTGTTCTGCATTCCAGCTGGATCACACAGGCCTTGAATGTAATCCTTTTCCAGAGCAGCCATGTTGCTGGATTAAAAGATTAAATATTTCTCTACAAGAATGTTTTCAATCTTCCATCCAGTGAGTATAGAGAGATTGCATTTGTTACTAAATTTCACATTTTAGCAAAAGTGAATAAATAGGTTTCCTTTTAAAGAAGTGTTTCTGAATACTTCTAAAAATTGGCCTTTACTGCCATTAGAACAAGAAAGAGTGTTATAGGAAAATATTCTAAATTAGACATATTAGGTAAAGGATTCAAGGATGATAATTGTCACAAAATTTATAAACTAAAGAGTGGGAAGCCTCATTGTCATTTTTTGGTTTGTCTTTGTTTTTTGAAAATACAGATATTATTTTGTTTTATTTTAAATGAGGTAGCTTATACAGACAACACTTAGAACAAAGCTTTAATAATTCATTGTAGCTAAGATAAAGCCATGATAGTCATCAGAATTAACAACAGTTAATTACACTATTTATGAGAGGTAAGGGCAATCTATATGTTTCTTTACTGTGTTTAGATTTTGAAATAAAGATTGTCAAACACATTACTCAGAAATTATGAGTAAATATTCAAGGATTTATAAAGTTTCAAACACATTTTCTATTTAACTTTCCCTGGATTTCTAAGTAAATATCTTGACAAGATTATAGTACAGTGGTATACTTTGACAAATTACTGCATGGTATAAAATTAAAATAAATGTCTTAAGTTTAACTAAGATAATTGGACCTCTCTCTGATTGTGTGTGTGTGTATATTGTGATTCCCTTTATATGTGATGGTTTTATTTTAATTTTCATTTTGAGTGAGAAAAATAAAACCATCATCATATAGAAAAGCATGAACTTGAACTTTCGGCCCTTCTGTCACCACCTACAATTCTGGATTTACAGATATACACCTTATACTTGTTTTCTTATGTCATGCCAAGGACTGAACCAGAGTGCTAAGTATGTCAGGCAAACACTGTACCAATGGAGCAGTGTCTCCTCAGTCCTTTGCTTCCCTCTTCCTATATTACTTAACAAATGTTAGATGTAGATCGTATGCAATTTTTCTTCACAGTTCTCATTTACTAGTAGTTTATTCACATCTTTGATTTAATAATATTGATTAGATTTTATTTGAGTTCTCAAATTGTATTCAGCTGGGAGATTGGTTACTTACTACATAGTATGCAATATTTAATGTCTATGGCAACATAAATCATTATATGAATTTTTTTATTTATGGACACAAAATTATTTTTTAAATATTTTAAATTTATTTTGATTTTTTTTTATGTGTATAAGTTTATACTGCATGAATAACTGTGTACCGCAAGCAACTGTGTACTCTGTGCTCAATGAGACCAGAAGTAATCAACAAATCCTCTAGAACTGGAGTTACTTACACTTATGAGCAACCATGGGGTTACTCTTAATAGAACCCAAGTCCTCTGCAAGAGTAGCCAGTCTTAGTAACTGGTGAGCCAGTTCTCCAATTAAATGGTTAATTTTTAAAGCAATAAATTAATTATTATGATTTTGAGACATGATGATGAATTATTACTAAAAATCATATCTCAGAAAGCAATATAGTTATGCATATTAATATATAGTATAGTGTTAAATTTAGTTTTAAATATTGTTACCATGTTACATCTATATGTACGTGAAGTTATTTATTTTATAATAATTGTCTATTTCTTTGATAAATCTCACATGTTGACAGTGATCTGTGCATTTAAAAACTTCACTAGTCCTCTCTCTCATTTAAAAATATGAACAGTTTGATAATGACCATATTAGGCTGTTGTAAATAAGGAAGAATTATAGGTATTTCTTTAGATGTAGTGTTCAATCTTTTAATAGAAAAATTGGAAAAGAAGTATTACTTATTAAAAAGTGTATGCATTACTGGATCCTTATAAAATATGTGCTATTTGAAGAAATGATAGAGTGTAAGTTATTTAGCATAAGTGTGATCAAATACTACCTTTAATGAAAATATCAGAATTTTCTTTCTCAACAATTTCTATTTCCCATTGTCCCTCATTGTTGGAGGCACTAAGTTAATTTGATCATCAGTAACGGGTTATACTCTTAACTGATTAGAGTGCTAGATGAAAATATATTAGTATAATTTTAAATACATAAAAGTAGTTTATTATTTTACATCTACTTTTTACATTCAGTCACTTTAAAAACTACTCTTTTCTATTCCTTATGATCATGATCTCACATTGCTTCCATCTTGTGCATTCCGTATTAGCATAGAGATATATTTCAGAATTTTGGGAAACAAGGTCAATCTAATGGTGTGTTTTTCATCTTAATGATTTTTTTCAGACATTGAGATATATATGAGATAAAAGAATTAGTCAGCAATGTGCTTTCTGTGCAAGCATGTGTACTCAAGTGTTTTCTTGTGTATGTACATAAAAATCTGGCATGATGATATGCACATGTAATCCAAACTCTGGAAATTTAGACAGGTGAATTCCTTTGGCTCTCTAGGCCGCTAACTTAGTGTAATTGGTAACCTCCAGGTCTTGATGAAAAATACTTCTCAAGAAAGCCATGTAAATGGCTCCTGAGCAAGACATAAAGTTGCCTTACAACATCACCTGCTTGTGCACATACATGTGTATATGTCCCACACACATGCAATGACAGAAATATGCATACACACATACATGCAAAGCAATATAGAAAAAACATATAGAAAAATATTAGAGTAACATGTTAGCTATCTGGAAAACACAGAACAATTGAAGATAAAACCTTTCTTTAAAATGGGCCATGTGCTATTTCAACATTGTTCTTTTCTGTAGACTAGTAACTTTCCCTAAACACGATGTGACTGTACCATCTGTTATTCAGGTAAAGGTTCTTTGCTTTTAAATAATGTCATTCCTTATTTTACAGAGGATTTTTGTACAGCTTTATTTTATTGCCATCAACTTTTCCATCATTCTTATGTGGTTCTCATTACATTCTATGGCATGATGAGTGGAGCACTTTAATATGCCAGCCATGTGCTGGCTATGATGGAAGTCTATTTACATAACATAGATTAAATAAGCACACAGATTGAAAAGAAAGGATAGCTAAGTTTCTCTTCATCAGAGAACATAGTCAATATTGTAAAGGAGCAAACTAGAATGAACTACAATATATTAATCTAAAATTAGATATTATCAATGCATATATGTTTTGTGTATAATAATAACAAATATAAATTTGAAGTAAATGCACATAGAAATGTATTCATGCAAATACTAAATAATTAAATAGTGAAAAGAACAACTGTAGAATGGAGAGTATTGCAAACAGTACAGTAAGTGATACATACACTGGGATCTAGCAAAAAGAAATTGTGGGTGAGTTGCTAGGAAGCAATAATGATAACATAACTTCTGCAGCAGTGTTCCTTCTGAAAAATGTTAACCCAATTGAATGAAGTGAAATAGAATATACACATATAAATTACCTACCCTCCTATTTTCAGAGGCCAATATAATGCAACCTAAGAAAAATTGTGGTACCAAATCCATACTCAAAAAAGTTATTCAAAGTTTGGGAAACAGGATAACTCAATGTGATGCACATTACAAAGTAGGTCCTTTCCTATCAAGAATATATTGAGGTTCTATTGGTGAAACTTGATGTGCTCTGAGGTTTAAGTGACATTGATGGATCTTTGTTAATGTATTGGTTAATGTATTGAATTTGGTCACTGAACTCACTTCAGAATATGTCATTATTCAAGATGATGGGACATCAACTTAATTTAATAGTAATACCAAATAATTAGAGCCAAAATTATTTGTGAAGTATTTGGAGCTGCTCTGTAATTTGACATTGTTTGAAAATTAAGGGCACATATGCATGAAAGCATCCAGTAAATCTTAAATTGCATCACTTTGGAAATGCATGGTACCAAAAAATCATCCCTGCTAAATAACGCTAAAAACTCAGGAAAATACTTTCACCTCCTTGATAAGTTAGTGTTTTGTTAACTTCTACAGTAACAATCTCTATGACATAGTACTTTTTGTAGCCAAGAAGCTACAAGGTAACAGTTACAACAACTTTCTTGCTTATTTTTAAGAGATTATCCTATCACCAACAGTGACCTTGAACTTTGAGCCTCCTGCAGGTGAAGTGTGATAGACACTAACTACCATGCCTGGTTTTGTTATATTTATATATTTGTATATTATTTATATTTATATATTTGGAATACATTTTCAAGTGCTTCTATATAGGTTATTCCTATATTCTTATACTTTTTGCTGGTGTCTGATGTGGACTTGAATGTTTAAAATTTAGTATTCACTACATTTAAAATATTTTCTTAATGGTTATCCTATTAAGGTTCTTAACAATTAATACATCAGTGTTGGTTTTCTTTTCAGTCCTCCTTTGTCCTCCATGAGAGCCATGCAGTAGTCAACAAAGGGCTGTTATATCTTTATAATTATAGCCAGCAAATGGCTTGTGAGCATATATTTATATTTTTATTTAGCAGATGCCTACAGGGTTCTTAACACTATTTATAAGTGGTTTATTTGTGCACATTTCAGTGTCTGGATACCAAAGGTACCATGCTAGATACTAAAGAGCTTGAGCAATTTATGCTTATACATTAAGTACTTAGATAATGGACACATATCTTGATTCATCAGGTCTTGACAGCAGACTTGCAATTCTACCAGTGAGTAGTAATGAATGTACCAGGTCAAATTAGTTAAAAATTGTCCAAGTCATAAAGTGATGAACCATGGCCATATAGAATACAAATACGTTTTTAAAAATTTTTTTTTTTCTGTAAAGGTTCAAGCCCTGGGCAATGAGCAAGTCAATATAGGAATGTGGGAAGACATGTATAAAAAAAGGTACAAAACTGACAGCAACAGAATTATAACAGAGAACAAAGAAGGCAAGGAACTTCTCAGGAAGTTCTCATGTTTCTTTCTTTTTATTTAACTCAATTTTTTTTCTTCTTACTTACAAAACATCCAGACCCCCTCTTTCCCTCCTGCCATCTCCCTTTATCTCCCTTCTCCCCCAGATCTACCCATCTGACCCCATTCTTCCACCAAACCCACACCCTGCTTCTCCCTAGAAAAGAGCAGTCCTCTCAGGGTGATCACTCAAATAGGGCATAACAAGATAGAACAAGACTGGACTGGGCACTACATCAAGGATCAACTAGGCAACCCAGCAGGATCAAAAGGGTCCCAAGGGAAGGTAAAGGGGTCAGAGATTCTCCTACTCCAGCCTGTAGGAGTTTTGTAGCAACACCAAGCCAAACAACCATAAGCTATATTCAGGGGACCCTGCAGGTTCCATGTCTGCTGCTTCAGCCTCTATGAGCCTCAAGGAGTGCTAATCAGTTGATTCTATGGAGTTTGTTCTACTGGTGTCCTGATAAATGTCTCTTCACTCAGAATACATGCCTGAAAAAAAATAAACTCATGCATAATTTTGCATATGAGTCCATAATCTTTGATTTCCTTTCAATTCACCTTGCTAGTTACTCAGGAATCTACCTGAAAGGAAAGACTCTATAAATTATATTTGAACATCTGTTTAAGGACAAATAAGTTATTGGTGGCTGAAGTTATATAATTATCTTTCATAAATCCATATACCCATTTTACTGCCTAGTATCTTGTTTTGTTTAATTTCTACATGGTTCTCTGCTTCGATCTTGGCAGTTGCATTTATACTCACCTGTTCTACCCATCATAACCGCACAATCACACACATGGAAATTTAAAGGATTACATTCAAACTCCAAAGAGAGTTGGAGGGATAAAGATAATAGAAAAAAAAAATGAACATGAAATTTTGAGTTAAAAGTAAATGAAAAAAGAAAAGAAACAAGAACGGTAGAATTCAGCGTTCATCTTTGTAATCTTTCTAGACCTGATTAAACTGGATCCAACATGTCCTTTGGGCAATTCATCACACTTCTCATTTTTACAATAATTTATTCATGAGTCTTAGAGAATTTTTGCATCATTTTAATGTACCATATCTTGACAGTTTTTTTCTTTCTTCAGGCTCATCTTGCTCTTTTTAATTTATTTAAGTATTTTACTGTTTTAGACGATTGTGGATTAATGATGCATTTAAACAGCTTTACAGTGACCTTAGGCTAGGTAAATTACTGAAGTATTGCCAGACAGGGATATTTATTTTCATGGCAGTGAGCATTTACTCTCTTGTTTAACCACATGGCATACAAAGTAACTGGCTGGATTAAATACATTCACTAAGAGTTACAAATAAATTTTATTAAGGAGGAAATAGCTGTTTATAATCTTGGCTCTACTATAGGCAATGTTTATTTCTATTTTTCACTATGATGGAATGACTTGTCTTGGCTATTAACATTACTGGTTTGCAAGAGAGTGCACCTTAATATAGTTCTGTCCTTAGCTTGGGCTCTGTAGATGATATCCCTGAATCTTGGCATTACACATGCAGAACTCAATAAATGTATTGAAGAAAGTGTAAACACTGTCACTTGCAATCCTGCATTTGACATTGCTACAGCGCTTCTCTAAAGAAATAACTTAGAGCTTCTGCCTCATCACTGGAGCTCTGGGAAAAGTTCCTGCCTGTCCCGATCTTCCTGTCCGTGGTCTTAATTTTCAGGTCGGGACTTTTTATGGAATGGGTTGCAGTAGGCATATTAGGCATATCATAATAGGTATTACCTTGCAGTGGCAAAGTCCTTAGGTTAGAAAATTAGACACATTGTCTTGGCACTTGTTTTCTCTACATAATGGCTAAAATGCAATGGATTTTTGAGTGATAAAATAGAATGTTCTGGGAGCACCCAAACAAACATGTTCCACTTGTGCATTATGTTTTACATTAATGTCCTGAAAGGATATATATATTATCCTAACCACTTTTTTCTTTGATAATGTTTGTTCATTTCCTTATTCATTCATCTTAGCTAAAAAATTCTATATACTTATTTGGAAAATTTGTAATAATGAATTATAGAGAAATTCTTACTGGACTCTTCTCAAGGAAACAAAAGAGACCCTCTTTTTCTCACAATCATAACAATACATATCATGATTTAATTAAATCTTGGATACAGAAACATTAAAAGTGTGTATTCTTTTTTAAGGATCATTGTGGTATGTAGCTGTAGCTCATTGGTGGAGCTCTTACCTACGATGTTTGAGCCTTTGGGTTCAACTGCCAGCAGTGGAAAAACATAATGAAGTAATAATAAGAAAATATCTACAATTGTTAGTTATACTTCTGTGGCTTCATACTCTTGCTACCTGAAGATACCATTTTTGTTGAATTTCAGAAGTCATACATTTTCTTTTATGTTTCTCTTCTGTGACATATGATTATAAATACAAATCTTGCCTTCACAACTTGTGTATTACCATGTGATGAAACTGTAAGAAACTTGCAATGCAATGAAACAATCATTTTTAGGATGAATAACTGAAATGCAGATTATTGATCAATGTCAATAAATTGAGAAAACAGAATACAAATGTAGTTGTCAATGAACATAAGCAATGACATTGGATTGTTTTAGTAGCAAAGGTTATGTGGAACAAATAACATTTACTCTATCAAGTGTAAAATATCAAACCTAAGAAACACAAAGTTTCAATTAATAAATACTTTCATTGCTTTATAAAATATATAGTTTGAATTATCTGAGTCACTAAAATCAAGCTAGTAAGCAAGCAAAAACTTAGTTTTATCCATTGGTTTATTTTACTGGCAAAAATACAATTAAGATTGGGCTAGTGAGATTGCTTATTGGTAAAGCATTTAAGCACAAACTGCTTATGCCCTCTATGCTTTCAGATCTACCACAAAAGAGAATTTCTTTTTAAAATAAAGTACATATTAAACATGATTTTATAGCCACTCTCTTATATATAATTAAAATATTATGAATGATATTTTCAGCATAAAACTTATTTAATTTTGAATCTTATATATAATGAATTCTGACTTACTAATAACACTAGCAAACATTTGCATGAAATCTCAAGGTGATCTAAGATTGCTTTATTCAATTTTTGATTGACTAAAATGTTTTAAAGTAATAACTCTCCATAGAAGAAAAATGTGAGATATACTATGAGACTGATATGCTATTAAATTACAGGTGCTTACAAAACAGACAAATATTTTAAAAAAATGCTGATTTTAATCATTTTGGATTAACTTATTTGGTTGGTATGTTTTTAATCCAAAACATGGATTTACTTGCAGTCCATAGTTTTTGTGATTTTATTCACAATAAGTGACATCTGGACTTACTTAGGTGACCATCAGCAGATGAATGGATAAGGAAATTTCTATATAAATACAGTAGAATATTATTCAGCCATGAATAAAAATTAGATCCTGTCATTTTCACTAAAATAAATGGATCTGGAGCATATTATACTAACTGAAACGAGTCAGGCACAGGGAGTCATGGTTGAAGAGATATTTAGATTTAATGTACAACCCACTACAACTCTTACTTTTCTTCACAAAAACCGTAGCATTGACATTTTTGAAAAGAAAAGAAAATACAAATTGCTCTATGAAATTAGATGTCCTTGAGATAACAGATAGAATGCATTAGTCTTTTGTGAATAGATCAGTAAAGTAATATTTTATTTAAATAACGAGTGTTAAGCAAAATAGTTAAATTATATGTTAAATCTATTGCTCTTTTTTGAAAAAATATATCCTTGAAAGTAGTACTGATAGCTGCCACATCCCAATAGGAGAAAGGGAAAAGGGAACAGAAGTAAAATAACTTGAAAATACAAAAAGTCTCTTCAAAACTGAACATTCAACCACTACTGCCCATGATGTTAAGTGTTTTAAAATTCCATTTTATAAAAATATTTCTTGAAGTACAATGCACTATGAGAGAAATTTATCACATTATAATTTTATTCATATGTTACGTATCCATTATTTACCTAAATTTCACTAGGATATTATTTAGATACCTAGATATTTATTGAAATATTTAAAATTTATCTGTATTTTTATTAATTTCTTGAGAGATGAATAATATTTGCATATACTTTTTTGCTGTTGTAACAAAATTCCTTGCTCCAAGTGTGATGAATAAAACATATTTAATTAAAATCATTACTGGACAAGTAACATCTAGATACCTCAACTGAAGTGTGTTTAACATATTCTGTTTCTGTGTTTATACATGTTCCTGTGTTTAAAGGCATATGTATGTATGTCCTACTGTGTGTGGACATATGTGCATGTACTTGTGGAGGCTACGCATCACACTCACTGGGGCCTATAAAACTATGCTGGCTGCTCAGGGAGCCTCAGAATCTCTCCTGTCCAGCATTATAAGTACAAGCATAACACACTATACCTGGCTGTTTAAGTATATCTGTGGATTAAAAACTGGTCCTCCTACCTCTGATTAAGCTATTTCTCTAAATATTATTTTCATCTTTGACTAAGGTTTCACAGAGATGAAGGGGTTGACTTTCAAAATTTTCATTATTATCATACTTCTTCTGTTTACTTAATTTTCTATTCTCTAAAGTGCAATTCCCAAAGAGCTATATAATTTTGCGTCTAATATCCCTGTCCCATAGAATATACACAAGGAAAGATACTTTGGTGTATCCTGCCAAAAGCTTATTTACGTAGTTTGTTTTACATTTAAATGTATTTTCCACTCATAGTCAATCCACGAGGTCCTTAAAAAGCATTAGAAACCACCTATTCAATATATCTTCAATTACGCTTCAATACTGTCACCATTCATTGGCAAGAATGCCTTGATCTGGTCATGCCCTCCTTAGACTATTTTCCTCCATTTTATGAAATTACCATTATTCAAAAAAGAGAACAGCCAATGAGATGACTGCAAAAGCATTTAAATAATAAAGAAAATTTCCATTAGTCAGGAATCAAATTGTGCACACAAGGGTTAGGGTTAGGGTTAGGGGTTAGGGGTTAGGGGTTAATCAATCACTGAGCTCCATCAGCAGACCCATTAGTTTAGTTTTAATGCTATTTATACGAAGGATTGCCTGAAGGTCCTATGTCAGCACTACAGACAGATGCAATTTGTAGGTTTTAAAATGGAATATTCTGTTCGAAAGATTACCTGTACGCTGTATTATAAATGTCTGTGCAAATAGGTAATTTTATAAAATACAAGTGGACTAGGAACAGCAAATACAAATTTTAACACGACAAAGAAAATTTACATATAATAATATAAAAACTAGATGAATCAAGAAGAAGAAAGGACATATTTTGTTGTCATACTGTAGTAAGCATTTTTGTTGATGATCTAATTAGTGCAACAATAGAGGAACTAGGAACAAATGTCTATTAGAATAATAAATGTTGCTGGGTATGGTGGCATATGCCTTAAATACTAGCACTTTGGAAGCAGGGACTCACGAATCTCTGAGTTCAAGGACAATCTGGTATATATAGTGAAAATGAGGTCAGCCAAGTCTACATAGTGGAACCCTGTTTAATATTATTATTATTATTATTATTATCATTATTATTATTATTATTATTACTTATGATTTTTAGCATAGCTTGGAAAAATATTCTTACTATGTGTATCCTATCTACATTTAGAGGTCTTTCTTTTTTTTTTTTTGTCTGGCTTTGGACTTTTGAAGTTGCAACTTAAATGGAATAACACTCTATTAACTGTAATTACCATCTACTAAAGGCTAAGTCCTACCCATGATGTGTAACAAGTATGTTTTATATGACCATAGACATATACATTGTACAGTGCCTTTGGTGTTAGTAGAGGATGAATATAGTGCATGTGAAAAAAACCCACATAATCAAAGTCTTTACATATTTGTAGAAATCGTAGAACATCCTGCAAATAGAAACGTCTGGAGGCTACTAGAATTCTTTCATCCTTTGACAACCAGCAGTAGAATAAGTTCTGAGTTCACTTATAAATGATTAAAGCAGTAGTAGTTAATACTGATGTGAAATTTTTGCATATGCAAGAAGGAGAAAACCCTTTTTCTTTACATTTCTACTAGGGTTCAGTATTGATATTAGTGACTGTAAATATGGATGGAGGAACACAAACTTTGCATTTGTATAAATGTCCTTCTATTATACCTGTTAATGTACACTGGAACATCAAAACATTGTAACTTCTGGGATTTAGTGGATGCCATTTTAATGTTTGATATTTATTAATCTTATCCTTTAAATTATAGAAGTAAGTTGTTGCCAGGTGTTGGTGGCTCACGCCTTTAATCCCAGCACTTGGGAGGTACAGGCAGGCATATTTCTGTGAGTTCAAGGGTAGCCAGAGTTACAACAGGAAAACCCTGTCTTGAAAAAACAAAAAAGAAGAGGTAAGTTGTCACTCATACTTTGTCTAGGTAGTTTGTGGCATGCACGGACTGGAATAAATTCATTCTTGACTCAAGACATGATGAGAGCTACTGTTCTTAAAAAATATGCTTGTTTAATTCATCATTGTCATCATTTGGTTAATTACCTCTGTTATACTTTTGTTATTTGTATCATAGGAGTTATTTTTTCCTACGTAGAAAGCATCATTACCTTATTAAGAAACCATGGCTCTGTTGATGCCTGCCAAGTTTCTGCGTGGATAATAGAATTCTGTAACATTTTTGGTTTCATCTTCTTTTTCAAGCTGCTAGCATTTATTGAAGTTTATGTGATCAGCTGTGAGGTTGGGAATAACATTATGCTAATGCCCCAGAGCAGTTCACTGACTTGATTGATTATAAAACTAAAGCTGAACCTACTGCCCAGAGCTCTTTGCACATGAGGATGCTTTGTGTGGGGTTGTAACAACTTGAGAGTGGGAGAAGTAGTGATTTCAGTTTGGCAAAAGTGATTCTCCCAAGATCTGATATAACAAAGGGAAGTGCTCTCAGAATAATGTGCAACATATAGATAAATGGCAGTAAGAGTGTTGCATTGTGAAGATAGCAAGCAATTTCGTCAGAAATGGTTGCTCTTGCAGATAGGTTTTGTAGAGGCGCTTGCTTCCAGCTGATCGAGATCTCTACAATTTCCTGATTTCTTGCTCCATTACAATCAGCATGAAACAGTGTAACCAGCATATCTGCAGCTTTGCTTGTCTCTGGACCTGTAGACATTAATCTTCTGTTCTACATTGTATGAATAATATTTAATCACCTTGAGTTTCCAAATGTTGAAATTATTTACTCATCTACTTATTCAATCACTAACTGGCTCAAGTACTAATAAATCCATTTGCCAGGTAACAGTTACTAACTGCAGCAAAGTACTGTGATAAGCTTCCAATTGAGGAGAAAGAGTATGCTTCTTAATTTTATTCTTCATTCCACCCAAAATTATCCTACTTAATGAGTAATTTGCAATGAGAAGAGCAAATGCCTGCTAGTCAATTTATTCTCAGATAAAGTTTGACAGAGGCAAACTAGTGACTTCTACATTAAAGATAATGTAAGGATATGACTATATCATGACAGTGTATGACCCTGAATGGTATTCCGGACAAAGTAAAAATTAAAATAATGAGAATACTGTGTAAGCAGGTAATTTTTCATGACAATTTAAATATAAATACTATATTTAAAAACTTATGCTTTCTGAGCTCTTGAGGTTGCTTAGTGGTTAAGAGCATTGCTCACTGCAGAGGATCTGCAATTTAGTTCATAACACCACATTCCAGTCGGCAACTACCTGTAACTTGGGTGATAGGAGATCCAGATCCTCTGACCCGCACAGGCATCTACATTAATGTACACATGCCAACACAGGCACACAAGCACAAACATAAATAAAATTAAATTAAATATTTTAAAACTTTATATTTCCTTTTCCCTAATGCTACATAGGAAGTGGATGTAACATTTAATTTTATTTATTAATTCTTTTGAATGTAGTTGTCATTATAAGGCTTGTTTTTATTAATAAATTATAAATGTAAGGTACATATGTGACAGCTGGCCAAGGTTGTTAGAAAGTAGATTTTCCCCGCTCTCTAGAACATTTCCTCTCCCTTTAACCAATGGAATAGGGAAGAACAAAGGTCTTAAGAGATGGAAGAAACCATGCTTGTGAATTATTGCAAGAAGTAACTCTACTGATTAAATGAAAGCATTTCTTTGAATTGTCATGTTAATGAGATGAACCACACGTCTGCATTAAACAGCTAGCACATGGAGTTTCTTTGTGATAACCCTCGATAATAATGGAATTAATGTAGGCAGAGAATGCATTCTGTAATTCATTACCCAATAAATGTGGACACCCAACACATGCATCACAATAGATGCTGAATGGTGTATACTCTCTGCAGTAGCCTACAGTGTGATGATTGACTGCATAGCATTTCAGAGTATGTGCAGACTTCTTTACCTGCCAAAACATAGCTTGATGCCTGTCATGATATTGAGTTTGATAAATATGATATTCTGAAATATTTTCACTATTTGTTATTCATCTTGGAGTTATTTTCTCTTATTTGCCTTTGTGTCAATACAACTCTAATGGTATTACAGTCCCTTCTGGTTAGTTGTGCATTTTAGTAAAAAATGCAGTTCTAAAGATTCACGTTTTTACTTTGATGAACTTGTAACCTTGACATAATTATTCAGAGGTTCCTCATGTCCTTTTTAGGATTGTGCAAAATGAAGGAATGTATGAGTCTCCTGATATAGTGTTCTAGATGAAGGGAGACCACCAGCTTCCAAAGAGATGGTGAGAGGAGGCATATAGAAGGGGACAGTATAGTGCAAGGAGCAATTGCTCTGATGACAGTGCTTTGAATATTAATTCTAGCGCCTCTTAATGTGGGACCCTCGGGTTCAGTCAGTTAATACTTCAGAATTCTTATATTATACAGAAAATAGAATGTAATGATATGAGTTCTTTCTTCCCTAATATCATGATCTGTCTATCTTTTTGTTTTTCTCTGAGGGCAGTGGGGAAGGCAGGATTGCTAATCAGCAGTCACCGAAACTTCAGTGAATGGCAGTTCGGTGGTTACATACAGATTGTACTATTATAGCTTTGTTAAAATATTCTTTTAGTTAAGTTTTAAAGCATGCAATAGAAAAAGATGAGTAGTCTCTTACTATTTTCAATTATACTTTCCTCAGATTATGAGAATAGAAATAACCACTATAAGAGAAAATTCATCCTTGTGCTAAATTTGTGAGCTTTAACTCTTCCTTAAGAATCAATGATAATATAGTTTGACTACTTTTTCAGAGAGCTGCAAGTGGTACACACTTATTAGCAGGTATTTTACTGTTGCCAGGGAAACATCTCGGCTTATCTTTATATGGTCTGTTAAGATTGTAATAATGTTGTTTTCCAAAGTTGTTTGCATTCTCATCCCAGAAATATGTTGATAGTTATAGAAAATTAATAGTGCTTTTTGACTAGGAAACTTCTTTTCATTTAATATTTAGCCATTCCACCATAATATATGTGTACAATGTTACAGAAGCAATTGAAACAATTAAAGCATACAATAAAATTACTTTTCTTAAGAAATAGTCCTGAATTTAAAGATGTTAAATAAAACTGGAAGAATCTTTATAGCTATCAGTGTTTTTCTGTGATTGAAATATGTGTTGTTTTAAATTTCGATCAATTAATATTCTTTCGATGATATTAACTTTGTCATCATTATTTTTGTCAACACACAGTCTTAAAATGACATTACAATCTTTACATAGAAGTAAGAAATCATTTTTCCATATCCATTAATACAAACTAAAGTCAATACTATATTTAGGTTTTGAAAACTTAACAGCAATGTAGAACCAGGGATAGAGGTAGGGTGCTTGATACACATTCTCTTTGCATCCTTCGTAGGCTCCTCAGCTATTGTTAGAATGAAAGTTCACAGCAGATGTAGTGTATTTAAACAAAGCACATTTGGAAACCCTTGACATGGACTATTTTCACTTTCTATCAACCAAAAATTTGTCTTAGAAATGTCCCTCTCCCTCCTTCTTGGAAGTACATCTTGTCATTGTCTCTAAGAATCCAGAAATAGCAGAAATGTGTAGTGAGTCGATTTTGGATCACTCCATTTCTGCAACTTTGGGTAAGGTGAAAAATCTGATAATGCTTCCATTTCTTCATGTTAATTATTTTTCTATATTTTTCATTTTACTTACATTTTTTTGAGGGTTAGACTTCATGGGTGCAGCTTCTGACATTACTAGAAGAAATGGTCTCATAGCAAGCTCCCTGTTCCTCTGACTCTTACAGTCTTTCTGCCCCAACTTTCTCTGTGTTCCCTGTACTTTAGGTGCAGGGCTTGTATGGTAGATGTAGGACAGGTATCCACTGGTTGTGGTTTCTGTAATGGTTTCTGTCTATTGCAAGGAGAAGTTTTCTTGATGAGAAGTTGGGATTCTATTATATATGAGTATAACAACAAATACTTAGAATGTACTTAGGGATTATGCTCATTTAGTAAAATCATGGCTATAGGTTCTCTTACAAGACTCATGACTTCACTAGCCCAAAGTATTTGGCAAGGCATCCAGTTCCATGCATGGTTTTCCTGTTGTTGAGCATCTCTTATGTCCAATTAGAGAACTATTGGTTACCGCAAAGGTATACATGCCACTACTATAAAACTTAGTCCCCTGGGAGGAGGTCTAACTCAGGTCAGTTTCAACTCAGGGTCCTCAGTGCCCTGTGTCTAAAGGACTTGGTATTTTTTAGCAATTGATACTTACACTCCATCTCTGTGGGGCACACTATGGCACTAGCAATATGCTGTATGTTTTGGAGTCTCTTGCACAACCCTTACTCTTTTCTTTGTGTGTGTGTGTGTGTGTGTGTGTGTGTGTGATGGTTTGTAAGTATGTACTCTTGAATGCCACTGCCTGTGGATGTTGGAATAGCTGGAGGTATAGGCTATTGTGAGATCTAGACATAGGTGCTGTGAACAGAACACAGGTCTTCTGAAAGAATAGAACATGCTCTTAACCACTAAGCCATCTCTCTACCTCCTTGATCATTGTTTAGAAGGGGTGTCAACTGAAAATTCCTCTAGGAGTAATGAGTTAATTAATTACTTAATTAGTTAATGTAAGCTAATATATCATAATGAAATTGTCCCTTTTAATGTGTATCCTGTCCCTAATGCACATGAAAGTATATGCCAATAGAGCATGGATATATATATACATATATATATGAATGTATATGTGTGTATGTGTGTATAAAATGAATATACATACATTCATTATACTAACAATTAAAAAATGGTATCTTATGTATAAGCATAAAGTCGTGAGATTTCAAGGATTATCTCCTGACTGATGTAACTTTTATACTAAAAGACATCCAAATTTTATTTGGGGATTCATACATTAAAGTTTATCAAATTATAATGGTACTATGTTAGTATACTTGGTTATTGTTATAATATTATATAATATCAATACAATAGGGAGAATGTGCTCATTTAGACAGGAATTAATAAATGTGATAGCTGCCTATATTGCTGCTCTGATGAAAAGCTTAAATAATTTTAGAGTAAGAGTTTAACTGTGTGAACTGGAAACATTCCCTAATTTGTCTATAGCAATTAAATTTATTGAAGATTGTATGGCTTGGTAATTTAGTTGTTATTCAGCAAACAAATTAAAGTCTGTTTCAAATGGTCAATCCTAATGTCCACTCTAATCTCAGGGACATAAGTAAAGATTCAGTTTCTAGACACCTGAAGATAAGAGGCTATTTTCTCTTTTTTACTTTTGTTTTGTTGATTATACAAATATGAAAGAACTAAAGTGTGTTGTTTCCTGCATTCATAACTGTAGACTGTTAATACTTTTTAAACCATATGCAATAAAATCTAGGGTTTGTTTTCTAAAACCAAGTCATTAAGCTTAAACTCTTCTGATTTAATTGCTCTGGTTTCCTTATGATTAAGTCTTCCATTTTTGAAAAGAAGTTATTTTCAATTCCATTTTCAGTACCTATATTTCTTAATTCCTATCTTTCCATCTGAGTCTGATTTATTTTTGTTTGGCTTTTGTTCTGTTGTTTTTGTTTTCTTTGTTCTGTTTTGCTTTGAAACAGGGTTTTACTATGTAGTCTGGAACATTCTGTCCACTTGACTTTGCCTCCTGAAGGGTCAAACTCCAATGTTTGTTTGTTTCTTTCTTTGTTACTACACCCTGAGCTGTTTCTTTCGTAAGTTAGCTATGCCTGCTTACTTCTGTGTATTGAAAAGAAATCAGATAACAATTTGTAGCTTCAGAAAATGATCAGGTTTAGTGAAGGATGAAATAAGAATCAAACAAAAAATGACATCACTAGTTGTACTTTCATCTCTAAGAAAGTAGAAGAAACAATTTAATAGAGGGGAATGTTGAGTGTGGTTGGCAAACAAACTGAGAAGAAAGACAGTAGCTAGTCTTTTCAGTGAGAGTATGTTTTCTGTTTTCAAGGCAATGATTAATGTTAACATTAATGTCTAATGATCTTCAGTTTAACGTTAATCTATGTACAGGAAAATATAGAAGAAGCAAACATCTTGGGAAAGAAATTCTTGCTAACACTGAAGATATGACATAATGCCACTTTTCCACCACATATATGGTATTACTAAACAGGAAAATGTATATTGAGGTAGTAAGTAAACTTTCTAATAATAAGAAACATAAAAAGTAAAAAGTAATTTCTTACTGAATATTTTAAACTGGGTGAGTGCTTATTAATGGGTTAATTTATCAATAATTCAGAAAATTAGCAGATGTGATACTTGAAAAATGAAATACAGGAAAACATCTATGTCTTATAGATTTTATTACTGACCTTTAATAAAAGTCCAGAGTGTGTCTGTATGTATGTAATTCACAAAGCAAGTATTGAAGTAAAAAGAGGAAACAAACTTGGATGTCAAATTAAAAGCACCTTAATTTGTTCATTATTTGTTTTTATTTCCCAAAGGCATATATACAATTTCTTTCTCAAAACTAAGTTCAAGTTCTATCCTGCCTTTCTATCTCTTGCTTTACACCGAGAACAAAGTTAGCCTGTCTTTAGCTTTCAGATTGGAATTTGTTGCCATTCTTTATTGTTTTACATTTTGGCAGAATCAGTGAAAGGCTATCATCCCAGTAGAAAGATAAGACCAGTTTCTTTAAAAATAAACAGCAGTAGGTCTGACTCAACAGAAGGTTTGTAGAAGAGCCTCATCAGCCTTTCCATATTGCTTTTGACAATGGTTGAGAGACAGTTATATATTGTGTTTATTTCTAGTGACAACCCAACTTAACTTTAAGCTTTGGAAGGGAAAAAAACTGTAACTCTTACATGACTTTCAAGTTAACTCGGAGCTAGCAGAATTATGTGAATTGGAAGTTGCTGTCTTCATTATCAGCTCCAGATTTTCTCACATTGACTCCAAGGGAGCAATGCAATTTGCTTTGGGTCTATTGATGAATTTAATCATGTAGTTAATGATTTGAGAGAAATAAAGCCATAATAAAGTGGAGTGATTAATTTTATCTACCTTAAGTGATGGAAAGATCATGGTAATTTCATTTATCTAAGCAAGCTGATCAAGATAGTTGTTTTACTTCCTTAAAATAGATTTTTCTAAAGAGCTTAAAGACAGAAAGCACCACTTCAAAATAAAAGGAAAGCATCAACTCCTATCAATGTGGCTTCTGAGTAGATTTGTAGATGTACCAGGGAACAAAAGGAGAGTCACAGGGTTTCACTAAAAAATTATTATAAGAACTGAATATATGTAGAATACATATATATGTACTTAATGTTACATTTGAATGCTTAAAAAATTACTAACCACTTTTGCGGTTGTCCATTTCAGTGTACAAATTCCATTCTTCTAATTTTATCATTAAGTTTGCTTTTTATCTGTGGCCTCTTAACTCATAAAACAAGAAATGTCAATCTTTAGTCATCAGATGGTAACTGTTCTGAAGATCCTGGATCCTAATGGGATCCTTGGATTGCCTTGTTGTTACATCATAAACTTACAGGAATGCATATTTTGTGCATCATAAATGTCTGAATCAGCTAAATTCGGTCCTCTTTTAAGGATCAACTTTTACAAAAGTAATTTTATCATGAAGTCATGTAAGGGTTCCTGACACCATTGGCTATGTTCCTGTCTGATAGACAACTGTGACTACAGAGACTAAGTGAGACATTCTAAGGGCATTTTAGGCAATTCAAGCTTTTATCAACAGATAAAACAGACAAGGTGGATCAGTGTGCTGACACACTTGGTGTCCAGTGATGGTAGACCTCATCTTCAAGCATGCCAATTCCTTCATTAGCACTGGGGGTTCTGACAAAAAAAAAAAAAAAAAAGGAGAAGTACCAGAAAGGTCTTTGTCCCACGTTCTAGGTTTCTTAGCAAGGTTCCTTTATTCTTCTCTCTCTTTATTAAAATTTAGCTAAAAGACCAATGTTAAAATATACATTTTATCTTTTTAAAACATAATGCACTTTTATTTGTGTGGAGTTTTGGTAACAGAAAGATTGAATGAGATGCTAGGGTTTTAAGCGTATGTGAAGATCTAGGTTTGATTCCCTAGTCTCACAATGAGAAGTACTCTGTAAAATGTACAATACTAACTTCAGTCAATTTCTTTTATTTTAGAATACTGTATTGCTGCTATACATTTGCATAGTCAAAGAACCCGGGGTATTAATTCATTATTATTAACCAGGCTTCTAATCTCCCACTAGAGCTCACAAATCTTTTTTTCTGGATTTTGACATATGCATAAGGACCAGTCTGTACATAATCACACACATATTTTAAAATCTCCAAATATCTTCTGTAATCCACCATTGAGCCCTCCCTCCCTTTGCTCCCACACCAGGAAAGCAGCTAATTTCTCATGGTCTCCATGCTTTTGCCTCTTTGAAACTGTGTTTATATTTGCAAATATTCATTATAAGCCTTGAATATTGTCTCAATTTTCTTTTTTGTCTGTTTTTAAATGAGTTGTTTGCTTACTTCTTGTTGGGATTTTTTGATATATATATATATATATTTATTATATTTATTAGACATATTTATTAGACTATTTATTAGGCTATTTATTAGACATATTTTTATAAATATTTTCTACTCTTCTAGTGTGCGATTTAATTTTTTATTCTATTCTCAGAATATATTAAAAACCCAAATTTTTTATTTTTATTTCCTTAGTATTTCAATATCTTGGGTGTTTTGCATTTGATGTTATATCTAAAAGTTATTACAAAACCCAGAGTTGTCTAGTTTCTCCTGTATGCTACTTATTGGAGGTTTATAGTTTTATAATTTGAACTTAGGTCTGAAAACTCTTTTGAGTCAATAATTGTGAAATTTATAAGGTACGTGGCCATGTCACCCTAATTGCTCCAGATTGTATCTAAAAATTAAATGTCCAGTTTGAGCATTGGTATTATTTATTTGTTTAATTTTTCATCAAATAAATATCTAGTTATACTATCCTCATTTTCTGAGAGGATTATCGTGTTCCATTTGAATCATTTTTGTCCATTTTATAAAAACAATTGTCTATAATTGTGTTTATATTCATGGAATTTCATTTTGTTTCAATGCTCATTTTGCCTATGTTTTTGTTAATACCCATTATTGGTTACTAATACTTAATAGTAAATCTTGGAGTATGTTACTGTCAGACCTGAGATGTGTTTTTATGCCATTATCATCCTATTCATTTTTCACAAAGTTCTTGGTTTCTGCTACATATTCCTTTCAGAAACATTGCATTGATTGTGAACCATGAAGGACCTATAGTAATAGAATTCATTGTGTAAGGGATATATTACAAATAAAAATGTTGTATTTAACTTATAAACTATGACAGGAAAATAAATAGGGGTCCAGATTCCATTAGACAGCTTTAGAAGCTACCATCTAATAAACATATACATAATTATGAATATACATACTAGAGTCTTTGTTTTAAGTGGAGTCTAGTAATAATCTTTTCAAAAATAGAAGGTTCTTTCTTTTTTAGCCTGTTATTAAAGAATAATGTTGAATCACATTCCAGTGTGGGAAGGTACATAGGAAATCCTGAACTATTGCAAAGGATTTCTAAAAACCAACAACACAAATTGGTTGAACAATAGAATGCAGGGTGCAGAAAAAAAATGCCTAGGATGTTGTGAGGATGGACTGAACCCAGAGAATCTTGGCTTTACGTCCCTGGAAAGCCATAAGGAATGGACTGATAAAATTAAACAATAGGCAGAGAACCATTCAGCAAATTTAAGATTTAGCCAGAGAAAGCTAGTGTTGGACACAGTTAATTCACTGGAGAGTATGGAACATAGTTGATATCATCAAAAGGAGAACAGAAAACTGAAAGGATTAATGTTGCAATTATGGGGATGAAGCTAAAATGGCCAGTTTTCTAAGGTGCACAAGTAGAAGCAGAAGATTTGGTGACTTTTCATTTGGTACTTGATGATAAGGCAGATTCATTCCTATAATATTCTGACTAAATTTAGAAAGGAGATGCTTATAGGGCTATGTTTAATTTGAGATGAAGCAGGAGAAACTTCCTAATTCATATTGTCTTTGTAGGGGAAGAAACATGGGAAACTCCAAGATAAATTGAATTCAGATGTTAGTAAAAGCACACCAATGCCTTATGCACTTCAGAGCTCTTGCCCATGGCTTATCCTACTAAATAACAACCACTGAAAGACACAATTATAGAATCAATGATATGAGCAGATGAACACTGGCAACAAAATACTGTCTGTTGTCTTCTCATTTTTTGTTTTGCATGACTAATTAGAGGTACCTAGGGTGGGGGATTGCTTGTTAATATTTTGTTTTGAATACTCATTTGTAGGAGTAAGAATGAAATATATAATAGAAGCATAAGGTATTATTTATTCTATTCAAATCCTGTTATTCAAAATTTTATGTAAATTCATGGTTAAGCAGAAGAAAGTTTGGGCCATTTTAATCTATAGACAGCTATTTTCACTGAAACAACAAAACACATTATTGAATTTTCAATCATCTGTTCTGCAAATCTAAGAACCATTAATAAAGGGAAGTGAATATTCATAATAACAGGTGAACTTAATGTTGAAGCACAAAAATCCAGACATGCTGTGATTGCTCCTACGAAGAGGATATAGAAACACACGTTCTCGGTTCTCATTGCATAGCCACCCTGAAAGATATTTATTAATGTCCACATTTTTCATACCTTGATTCTGAAGGCCATAGGATTTTTATGAATTTTGGAAATACGTAGTATATAAGGGAAACAGCTTTATGTATTACAATTTAAAAGCTAAGCAGCTCATTTGTTAGCTCACAATGTAAATTTTTTTCCTATACTTTCTATGTCCCCAAATCATTCATATCTCCTTTCTCAAGCTTCTGAAATTAATAATGGGCAGCTATATCATAAAGTACAAAGAGTGTGAAGATAATGGTTCAGCAGCTGGGAGCTGCTCTTGTAGAGGACCATGGTTCAGTTTCCAGCTCCCACATGACTGCTTATAGAAGTCTGTAACTCCAGTTCTTGGAGATCTGGTACCCTCTTCTGTCATGCTCAAGCAATGCACAGATGTAGTCTATAAACACAGGCAAAACAATCACATGCATAAAATAAAAATAAATAAATCTACAAAAGAAAGTACAAGAAAATTTCTTACAGATACAAAACACTGAATGAAACTAGTTTTATTAAATTAATTACATGTATTTACCATTATATACATCATATATATATGATGTATATAATGTATGATATATTACATGTATATATATATATAATGTATATATATGATGTATGTATATATATGATGTATATAATGAGATATTTCTCATTTTATAGAACCATAGGGACAATTAACTATGTAGGTAAACACCAAGGACCATGTCAGAGTCTAACATTTTAAATGAAATATTGCTGAAGATATCTTCAGTTGTAACATACTAGATACTACCTGTTCTGTTAATCACTCATGTGTTTCCATTAAAACAATGACATGTCTTTTGACAATTCAGTTGTACTCAATATCATAATTGCTAGAGTGTATCGGTAATACATGACTTTAACACAAGAACATCTATCTTTTATTTATTAAATTTTTATTTATTTATAGTTTGGTTTTTCTAGACAAAGTTCTCTGTTGTAACTCTGGCTGTCCTGGAACTCACTCTGAAGACCAGGCTAGTCTCAAACTCACAAAGATCCACCTACCTCTGCCTCTTACATCCTGGAATTAAAGACTTGTGACACCATCGCCCAGCTAAGAACATCTATCTTTGTGTATACTTTTCCATTCTTATCATGTGATAAGATTACAGCAGGTGGGCACATAAAGGCAAACTCAGGGATGAATATCTGGACAATTTCTGATTATATAGCAGTCATACAAGTAGTTCAAAATATGATTTTGTTATTTATTAAAATTTATTATTTGTTATTTATTAAAATGTACATGGTGAAAACACCACCATGTACATTTTATAAATTGCTCATGAACTCTCATCAGTATATCTTTGGGATCCCAGAATTCCTAAGAACAGCATTCATTTGTACAAAGCAAGAATCTAGCTTTTTAATTAATAATATTCCTTTGAGAGAGAAAGGAGGGAGGACTGGGGAGGGTAAGGTCCCTTCAAGAATACGTAGTGATTTAGAAACATAATGGGATGACTACTTAGTATCAGAAAGACTAGCCCACTCATGTGTATATGTATCATGACATAGGAAGCAAATTAAAATGATCAAAAATAAAGCCACATACGAATATAAAGACCTAACTAAAAGAAACCATGAAAAACCTGGTGTCCCTCCTAGCAGAGCTTCACAGATGCATCTAACTCCCAGAAACAATACACTCATGGTCACTGATTCTTGCCAAATGTCATTATCCAGCACCCTCACTTACTGGAACATTGACAGTCACTATATTTAGGTCAGTCGTATGAGTGTGAATGACACATGTTTGATTATACACACACACACACTGTAGCACCTGCCCTGTTTCCCTCCTTCTGCCCCACTCCCCATCCCCAACTAAGCTAAAGCAGTCACTCTTGAATAAAACATAATTACAGTGATACTGTGTGTCTTAGTGCCTTGGGCATATGGAATCACTCTAATATCAAATATACTATTCTAGGGGCTGGAGGATGTCTTGTGGAACTACTGAACTACAGTCTTGAAGACAGGTCTTTTACTGGAATGAATGAGATTTGAATCACTCGGGCCTTTTGAGTTAACTCTTTTGTGAAGACATGCAATCATTTGATTAAATAATCTTTAGAAACAATTCTCACTATTTCTTGTTCATGCTTTAAAATTATACCTTTCAAATTATCCTGTGTAATGGACAGTTACTATAAGAGGGCTAATCTTGTGAATTACTCTGTTAGTACTGAGGTCGGGACCAACCGAAGTGGAAGTCAAATCAAACAGTTTAAATGTTATTTGTAACCCTTCTCATTTTAATATTACTTTCCTGACAAAATCTACTCCTTCCACAGCACTGGACGGTGTTTTGCTTTCCTCAAAGACTTTTGCATCTCAATGTGTTTTCTTCTCTTTCTGGAATGAGTTTGCCTTTCTTTCCTGCATCAGTTGAATGAGGCTCACTACTTAAAACTCAGATAAAGCGTCATTTTGTTGCAGTGGCTGCTAGTTATGATAAGTTTTCAGTATGATCCATGTTGATTAATGTTTTCTTTTAAATTTTTCACTGATTCACTTGAATGGCTTCGTGTAAAAATGTTAAATAAGTGAAGGAGTTTGTTAGCAATCATCAGACCAGTGTTGACAGAACCAGGACCAATTTCGAGTCAGCAATTCCAAAACACCCTAGCCAGGTAGCACATGAACATGCAAGGCCTTCAAAAATAAATTAAAGTTTATTATCACTATCATTAGCATATACATGTGGAACTGTTGAAGGAACAGAATATGAAGGAATGTAATTTTTCTTTAGGCTTAGTTTTCAATGATTAGGGAAAATCATTAACAGGACATGAATTTCATGGGAGACTTTAAACATACTGAGAAATAATTTGTATGTATGTATGTTTAATTAATCAATTATTAATAAAATACAAAGTCTGACAAATTCTAAACTTATTTTAATTTATTTAAATTCAAAATGTATAAAACATAACTTTTTAGAATATAATTTAATTGTGTTTGAGAATACAAACAAGCATAAATTAACATTTACTTAAGAAATTAGGTATAGTAGGCAAAGGACATCTGAATGTAAACTACTTACTATATCAAAACCATACTATAAAGATCAATTTTTCTTTGTAAAGAATGCCCGTTTCTAGAGAATAATAAAATTTAAATTGCTTGGCTTTAGCAATATTGAAATTTTCCTTTAAATATTTGACTTATAAGCCAGGTAGTTGGGGTGTATGCCTTGAATCCCCACACTCAGGAGACAGAGGCAGGCAGATCTCTTTGAGTTCAAGAGTGATCTACAGAGTGAGTTCCAGGACAGCAAGATGTCCAACAGAGAAACCCTGTCTTGAAAAAAACAAGAAATAAAATAAAATAAGTAAGTAAGTAAGTAAATAAATAAATAAATAAATATTTGACTTAATTATATGCACTTTTAATTATATAAATTGAATCAGTTAATTATTTACATCACTTTTATGTCCTAAATACATGAATACTATTTAGTATTTGTAATTCAGAAATTATCTAGCTTACTTTATGAATTATCTTATATAAGTAACACATTATCTTACTTTACTTGTGTTATTGGGTTTGGAATTAAAATTCATTTACAAAAGTAGTTATTTTATAAAAATCTTGAGAAGACCAAAAATAGTTTTTCAATGGAATGTGATGAGAAATCTGAAAGAACAGAAAATTTGCTGTATGGATTTCAACTTTAAATTGTTTTGTATGTAGAAAACTAAGAATCTCATTCTGTTTCAACTAGCATCAAGTAAAAAAACTGAATTCAGTGTAGATTTGCCATTAATGAATCCTTACCATATGAGAATTGAATAAAATTAAATCCTTGGACGTTATATGAGACTAGAAAATGACAGTGATAAACATGGAAGATTTTAAAAGTATGCTGTAAGTATATGACACTAATCATTAAGTAAAACTTTTTCAGTGATTTTTTTAAAGTTAATTTGTTGAGAATTTCATATAGTGTGTTCTGGAGTTATTTATACCCCTCCCCCAACTCCTCCTTCTCCTCCCCTTCTCCTCCTTCCCCTTTTTCTTCCCCCCATTTAGAGGAGTTTGTGTTGCTATGTTAGTATTGGAAGCAGGCCTTTTCCTTGTGCGCAGCCAGTCTACCAGAGGTCACATCGTTAAAGGAAGTTAGAATCGATATCAGGCTTTTCTTTAAATGCTCTTTAAACTATTGTGTTTAACTTTACAATATTTAAATATGTTATATTCTATTATTTCATAGATTGACACTATAAGACTTTTTATTCAAAAATGAAATATAATTGCTTGAAGCAGATAAATTTAAAGCCAAACTTCTAGGTAACTGCCTCCTTTTTTTTTTTTTAAGTTTAAGTAAGTTAAGTTTACTTTTGATCTATCCTGTGATCTGCTCTGATTATACTCTTGATAATCTGTTTCATCTTTTTAAAAATCATAAGCAAGAAACATATTAAGCTCATTTTTCTGAAATCTCTGCAAAAGCATTAATAGATTATCAAATGTAACACAGAACATGGTTAGAGTTAATAACTAATTCATTAATCAAAATAGTAAATTTACACACCTAACTACAATTCCAAAGCAAAACTTTCTAGTAGAACACAGTGCATTCAACAAACAAGACAACCTCCAATATAAAGAATAGTTTATGTCTAGAGTACCATACCTTAAAGATCTCCATTTATAAAGTTCTATCTATTATTATTTTTAAAAATACAAAAATATGTAAGTTATCATTGTACTATTGCAATCATATATTTTAACATCTCGTCTCTAAAACAATGAATACCACCAAATTATTACAGTTTAAACGTAGGTTAATCTTCTCTGTCTGCAATGGTAAGAACTTACCTTTCTTTTCTATATGCTCATGATTTTTTTTGAAAAGAGAAAGGACGAAAATAAAAGATGGCTGTGTGTGTAGCTTAGTTGGTAGAGTACTCGCCTAGCAGACACAGCCCTGTTTTACATCTCTAGGATGTCATGAGCCAGGCTTGGAGACATATCTGCAATCCCAGGCCTCAGGAGATGGAATCAAGAGTATCAAGGACTTTCAAATACTCAACATCACAGTTTAAGCCAAGGCTAGGCTATATAAGCACCTGTATTAAAAACCAGAAGAAAAGAAAATAAAGATAACACTATATGTGATAAATAAATTCAGCTATAATTTACAATGATTAAATTCTTTGAAAATAAGATATAAGCATGGATATTTCACTTCATGCTGATTGTCTTTAAAAATCAAAGTATGTTTGTACTGAGATAGAAACAGTGCTGGGTGATAGTGGTGCAGCCTTGAATCCCAGCACTTGTGAGGCAGAAATAGGAGGAGCTCTGTGAGTTCAAGTACAGCCTGGTCTTCAGAGTGAGTTCCAGGACACCCACAGTTACAACAGAGAAACCCTGTCTCTAGAAACTGAACAAAAAACAAAAGAAAAACAGAAAGAAAGAAAGAAAAATATTGCTCACCAACTCTTTTCTGCCTTACAATGGTAAGCACATTAACCTAAGTTTATTTAGAATAGATAATATAATTGACTTTGCATTGTTCTCAACAAAGCAAGACTTGGATTATTCCTTATAAAAGGATATTTAAAAATACTCCTACCTGCTCAACCCACAGACTATCTTTCTTGCAGGATACTGCTTTCTCCTCCTCAAGCAAAATTCAAGTAGAAAAAATAAGATTAAAGAATGTCTAAACTATGCCTGAAAAATAAGGACTAATTTTATCCAAATAAAATAAGAAAACAAGTATGAATAAGTATAAATACTTATTTAAAAGTTAATAACCTGCAAGTCATTGGATAAAATGATATTATAATGGATAGAAATATATTTAACCTTAGATATACATAATACTGTAAAAATGATTTAATTTCAAATATTCAAAATAAATATTGGACAAATGGATGATAGTTCAATCTGTTGATATACTTCAAAATAAGTAGTTTCTTTAAGCCAAGAAATAATTTGTGAAATAAGGCAAAGATAGACAGGTAATGTCTATAAGACCAGCCTAAATAGGACGTAGATTACAGTGTAAAAGCTCATAAAATAACTTGATAGGAGTTGACAGGAAACCATTAGATTGTTAAAAACAAAATAAAAAAATTAGAAAAGCAATTAATCAGAAAATTGTGTTTCATTTATAAAATGACAATTATATTCATCAACAATTTATTTTCTTAGTCAAAATTGTTATTATATGAATTAAAACAGATTAGAAATATAAAATATTTTAAGTATAAACAAAGTCTTTTATGCAACAATTTTTATCAGATTTTGTATTCTTACCTCCAATATACTTTAGATAATGCTTTGTGTTTCAAAGGCTCTAAAGATTTTTTTATGTATAAAAACAAGAAAGAAAAGGTCCAATTTTTAAAGCCAAACTTTGTGTTGTGTCTAGCTTACTTTCTTAAGCTCCCAGAAGAAAATAAGAGCAGTATGTCCACGTTTCTGTTCTGTCACTTTGGAAGTCAAAAATTCAATAGGCAGAATTAAATTGAAAAGCCATTCTAAGAAGTACTGGCGTGCTGAAATCACCCATTTCTGTGATTATGTTCTGACGAGCCTCCAAGTAAGAAATAAGTTTCTAATGATTTTGCAATTTTAGTACCTACAAATAGAAACTAAATGAACATGCCTCAAATGACGCCAAGAAGCCAGTTCAGTCTGATAATAAATATAACAAATGCTATATTTGCAATCTGTCCTCTCATCAATAAGAGTAGTCCAATTGAGCTTTTCTAACTCAAAAGTCTAAAAGCTGGAACATACACAGATGACATGATGCCGCCAGTGCAAGTCACATGCCTAGGCTTTGCTGTGTTTCCCAGTAGGATTTCTGTTGCACTAGTGAGCTTTACATTTAGACTTTTGTCCTATTCTCGAGATATATCATTGCTTATTTGTGAGTAATCCAAATTGAAAAAAACAGTCAGATCGACATTCTTCTGCCTAAATGTTTTGTATAAGATGTGTTCAGTCTGTGGTCACTTTTATAAACTAGAACCAAACTGTCCTAGACAATATATTCACTAATGGAATGTAGCAGTAAATTATAAAGAATATCATACAATGCTATGGCTATTTGAAATCGCAAAGTTAGATATGATATTTTTATTTTGTGACCTCTTCCTTAGTCTTCTAAATCTAATTCAATATCAATTAATCAATTAGCTTACATTTCTTAGCTTAGAATCTAACATGACCTTTTAAAGGAGACATATTTCAACCTGTCAATGTTATAATGATATACAGTCATTAAAGTTAACAAAGAGAATTGAGAAGGTAGTTGATGTCAGCAATAATTAAAATTGGCTTTGAAGCAAATGTAAATGACATAATCTGAGAGAAAAAAGAAAATGTAAAGATCTTAGAGGTGTTTTCTATTTTTGCATTAGCATGATGTATTTTCTAGAAAACAAGACTTATTTAATTGAAATGGTTTTACATACTAGGATTATAATTGTCTTAATTAGTTTGGACTGCTATAAGGAGGAAAGTGCTATTGACTAAATGATTTCCAAAACCAGAATTATATGATGTTTGGGAGGCTGTAAACCACATCAGGTGGCAACATGCTCGAGTTCTGGTGAGGTTCAGGCCTAAGGATGCTGATTGCTTGGTTAATCTTTTCACAGTAGAAAGAAGGTAAGAGAATGACAAGGTAAGAGACCAAAGAAGGAAAATGAATAACAATCCTACTTGTGAAGTTGCTGTACTCACATTTAATTAATTACTTAAAGTTCTACCTCCCAATACCACTGGAATTTGGAGCGTTCCAAGTTCAACATGTAAGATAGACACAGTGAGCCCATCGCACATATGCATCTATCTACAATACATACATGATATTAGCTTTAACATAATTCCACAGTTATTATCTAACATTTAAAAGGGCAACTGACTGATGATAAGCTTAGGAACGTCAATCAGGGTTCTCGATGATGAAAATTGGGGAACTCAAAGAGAAATGGGGAGAAATTAAACTATAAATGAACTAAAAATCTTGGCATTCAGAGAGGAAGTTTCTTCTTGGTTAGCTTTATAGATACCATAATGTTAAACATTGGTTCTCCTTCTATCGATGGATAAATGTATAAGTTTGATGTTTCCCAATGCATCTGTAATGCACATTCTCCAATTCACCTTGCATAATATGTTCAATGAATTCAACTGGAACATTCCATAGAAGAATCTGAGCAATCTCTCTCATTTCAGAAAGCAGAACAGTAGTCTCCCAAGTGTCAGTGAGAAATCTGTAATCGTTGATGATTGTCTTTGCTCTCTCACTCCAATGTCCAGCTAGTCTGTCATATTTTCATTCTGCTAAAAGAACACCTCAGGTTCCCACTTGTTTTCACGTGTACCACTATTGATACTGTCACTTGCATCTATGCTCTGGACTTACATCCCTCTTCTCAGGAAGCATTATTGTGTACTCAGAGTCAGAATGCTGTTTTATAGAAGAATCAAATCCCATAACATCTCTATTTCTGTAAATAAAAACAAACAAACAAACAAACAAACAAACAAACAAACAAACTTCCTACAGCATATTTGAGTGAAGAATAGGACCTAGAGGTTCAACAGAGAAGGAGCAAGGGAGGACTACTGGGAAGGTGAATATGATGAAAGTACACTGAATATATGACTGGAAATTCATTGAAACCTATTAGGTATACAATTAATAATGTATGCATTTAAAAAGATATTTACGAGCAATCTGCTAAAAACCTTGTTTGGCTTCAGCACAAAACATTGAATGTGGTTTTCAGTGTTTGATCTGACTCAGGACGTTGTTGGCTCTTGATGGAATGCTGTCTGATCTTGAGTCAGCTTGTACTTCTATCATCTCACTGTTACTCTGTAGTGTTTTTTTCATCTCTTCAAACTCTTTGATTTCAGGGTTTTCACTTTTGGTCTATCTGATCTTTCTTTCCTTCCTTCTTAATTTCTGGTTTCAATACTGGAAATCTATCATAAGTCTGGGTTTGAAATCTCTGTCAACATTCTCTATAATTCCCATATTATTTAGTTTTTACTTTGCCCAAAAGATGAATATCCCAATTTGATGAAAATCTATTGTACAAAATTTTCAGAGAACTTCCAGAAAGTTAGAAAATTATAATTGACTATACCAAATATTGGGAAGAAATACATTTATATTTTATTAATGAAATAATCCATAGCCTTAACCTTTATTTTGTAAGCAAGAGAAATTTAATCTCTGTCAATCCAAGATTACTTGGGGTCTACATAGACCTGGAATTTTGTATATTAAGAAAATATTTTTACTGATACTGAGCTTCTGCTGAGATGTCTTCATTACCCTTGTGTCAGTGATTCATGTTCCTTTTAGGTATCTATGGAATCTTTTACTTTTTCTTATTACTACGTCTTTGCATTTACCTCCTTATTACCCAATGACTCTGTCTCACTATGTACAGAGCAGCAGTTCTTCACACTGTCATTGCAGGTGCCATTCATTCCACACAACCTGTGGATGGGAACTGATCTCTAAATGTTCTTCTGGAAAGCATGACTCTGGTTGAAAGGTAAAATACAATTCAGGCCCAGCCTTAAGCATGCTGCCTCAAACTTTTCTGTGACTTCTTCCTTTAATTAAGAAATGGACTATGTTTTTAACTAGAAACTAAAGAAGCTTTGCTTTTATTCAGAAACTATTCCACATGCTTTGAGACATCACAACATGAGATTTATAAGTCAAGGAACTAAATCAGCAACAGGGACCTCTATTTTTAACTTCTCCAGAGGGAAAACATCACACTTTTCAAGTTTAACAGTGTCATATCACTGGAAATCCTTTGTAGTAATTGCCTCAAGGAGTGGATCGAACAGAGTTCTACTGAATTATATACTCAGATAGACAGAACTATAATTTTATAATTCTCTAACAAATCACAACCTATTTCAGTTTCTGGATTTTAAGTTATAGACAGCAAATGGCTAATGGGCAGGAATGAAAGGAAATGGTAAACAAAGAGGAAAAATAATGAATTAGTAAACACAAATTATTTCAATAAGAATAAGCACATAAACACAAGGAATAGTCACTATTTATTAAATACAGAAAAAAATCATTTCTCTAAAATGCTTTTTGTTCATTTGTTTTTTTGTTTGTTGTGGCAGGGATTTTCTGTTGTAATTCTGGCTGTCCTAGAACTCACTCTGCAATATCAGGCTATCCTCAAATTCACAGAGATCTTCCTGCCTCTGACTCCCTAGTGAGTGCTGGTGTGAGCTCCCACCAGCCTAAAATGTTTTTATTTAAGTAAGAAAATTCTACTTCTTTTCGTACTTTCCATCCTTCTACTACCAACTTTACTTTCATTATTGATTTTTCACTGGATATTTTGGACATTTTACTCAAATATCATAGATGTCCTAGATATGTACATTTACCATGTACTGTAATTTTCACATATTAATATGCCATGTTTCCTAAATAGCTTTTGTTTGGGTATGACTCAGAAATTTCCCCCCAGGCTAATGTGATTGAGCAGTTTGTCCCTAGTAGGCGATAGTTTTAGGGGAAGTGGTGGAAATTTGGTACTTAGAGTTTAGCTGGCAGGAATAGGTCCCTCAGTGCAGACCATGGAGTTTTTACCCATTTTTGACTCACTCTGTGCTTTCTGCCTCCTGACCCACTGACACAAATACAAATAGAATGTGCAGGGTCCTCAACACTAGGAAAGCAGCTGTTCCTGGCACCAGCATGCCATCCTTGCCATGAAAAATATCCTTCAGAAACTGAGACAAAAAGTATCTTCCTTTATAAGTCTTCTGCCAGTTATTTTCTTATAGCCATGGAGAAGTAACTAATACAGACTCTGTATTTGTTGGCATGTTTCTACCCTACCCTAGCACTTTGTGTTATATGGAAATTTAGTCCTTAATAAATATTAATTTAATTAATTTTTAATCATTTTTATTAATTTTATTTTAAAAATAAATTCTAAAAAAAAAGTCCAAACTTGCCTCAAATTCATAATCTTCTTGATTAGACTGACAAATGCTTTAAACACATATGTGATACCCCATAATTAGAGCTCTTTTTTATTCCATTTTAAGATAATATAAAATAAATCAATAGTTATCAGACAAAATCTACCTGATATTTTATTCTTCATTCTTAGACACACATTTCAGAGTCAGCTTGTGGCCAACTAAAGTAAAAGTTATATTTTTCAGTGTGTCTTACCAGTAAGATTATGTGACTCAGGTCAATGGTATGTGTGCCAAAGTTTCGTGAATGACTCCTGAAAACTGTTTTGTACTTAAAGTAGACATTGTATCTATTTTTATATTCATTCTTCTTATGGGTTTCAATGAAAATATGATAGACCACAAAGAGGTATTTTTCAAATACTAATGTAGATAAATATATCCATGTTCCTGATAGAGGATATCTCTATCAGGAAGAAACATATCCTTCTATTTTAAGTCAGGTTATTTAACACACTTATATCTGTAATTCATAGCCCCAACTAAATGTTAAACATTGAAATACATATTAAAGCAGTTTGTACTAATGAATTTCCTCTGCTTACTTTATGGTTTAAATGTATTCCTCAAGAATTCAGATACTTCAGGACTTGGTGGCACTAGTTTGTATCCTAATAATTGGGAGCCTTAGTAGGGGGATTGCTGCAAACTTTTGGCTAACTTTGTTACATAGTGATTAGCAGAGTAGCCAAGACTATCAAGAATGACTCTGTCTCAACAGAAAGAAAAGAACTAACAAGCAAACAACAAAAAACATCCAAAAACCCCAAAGCAAAAAACATCAGATGTTAAATTCCTGACCTCCAGTTCTTTATTTATATATTTTACTTATTTTATTTGTTTATTAGATTTGAGCATGTCCCTACTCCAACATTATGAGAGTCTGTGTAAAACAATAGAGATATAGCAGCAAACAACATGCTGTCAGGGAAAGCATCATATGAAAATTGGAGCTAAATTCCCATGGACTGTGGGTCCATCATAACCTTATAGAGCAGCCTGAGGCAGAATGTGTCCAGCTCACACTTTGATTTCAAATTTCCACCCTACAGGACTCTGACACAATGTGTTTCTATTATCCAATACTCCACATTGAGATGCTTTAGGACTGGAGGTCTAGAAAATCCATATATTCATTTGTTCTTTGGCTTGTAATTTAACATGAAAATGGGTTGTTACAGACTAAAAATAAAACCAATTGATTTCACCATTATTATGTAAATGTGGTAGAATAAAGTAGTGAACAATTACATTAAAATATATAAAGTGAAATTATTGTGCAGCTGTGGGTAAATTAAATTTATAATTGATATTTAATGCATCTCTTTAGCTATATCTTTGCTTAAGAAAAAAATACCTCTCAGTCTAAGTGTGATGTCTATTACAATGCCTGCATTCTTACACAAAATAATCTGGGAGATCGTTACATCTTAATGCAAAAGACATAAGGGAGTTTTGTTGTTAAATACTCTACCTGTAGAATAACGACATTACTGAAACAAGTTTTATTTGGACTTGGAGATGCTAGAACTCCATCTCAGGGAACTCATATGCCACATTCCAGTGAATACAATTTATCTTGTAAGAATCATATTGTCAGTAAAATGCAACACAGTCACCATGAGTTTTCAAAGGGTACCTACATAATACTTCTTTTTCTATTGGTCTAAAAGTTGAAACATTACTATAGCAGTGGGAGTTAACTGTGTTATAAAAATTCCAGTATTTAATCCTCCACAGAGCAGTTGTTCTTAAACTCCAAATGTAAATTTTAAATTACTCTAAAATTACTATGCTACCAAAAAAGATTTAGTTCCAAGCCAGGTGTCATCCAAGGTATGTTTAAATTCATTTTTCTGATTTTGTTATATATATTTTGCTGAATATATATTCAAATACATCTTTATTTTTATGCACAGAGAAAATCCAGTATGTTACTTTATAGTATATTCCAGAATGCATTTGCATTTCTTTCCATAGAGATAATTTATATTACACCTGACAAAACTTTTTTCTTGGCCTGTGCTTGAAGGCATAGCTGAACTTTGGTTTAAGGCAAACAAATATATTTATCATTTTTATGTCTTGCCTTATATCAATAAAACTTTTAGATTAAATTTATGTCATATGCATATGTGATCATAAAATATCACTTTAATTTAATTTCTATTAAATTATTCTTGAGAAAAATAATATTTGAATAAGATACTTAAGGTCATGAGCTTTATGAATCTCTAATACAATTAAGAAAGGGAGAGACTTCTTTTTACATTAATTGCAAGAAGGGAATATATAAGAGGGTTTGGTAGAATGGAAAGGAATGGGGACATGTAATTATAGTCTCAAAAATTAAAAAAAATAAGACTTCCCTTGATTTTTTTCCTTTTTGCTTCCAAAATTAGTTTACTCTGTTTGTCCTAACATAGTATCAAAAACTGAGCAGCCTTAAAAACAAAAATATAAGTTTTGCAGTTCTGTACATCTGAAATCAAATTGCAGTTCTGTTAAGTCTGATATCAAAATGTTAACATGGCCATGTTTCCCCTTAAAAGTGAGATTTGATCCAGATCTTTATACTGGTGTTTAACAATTCTTTATCTTTCATTCCTGCTCCCCTTTCATGCGCCTTGATGTCAATCCACACATTGTTTTTACGAAGACCCCAGCCATATTATGTGAGGTCCTACCTACTGTTCTCATTATATTAGATTATTCTGTAAAGATGACCTTTACAAGGAAATTCTCATTGCATGACAGTGGCTGCTAGCACTTCATAGGTTTTCCTTTAAGGGCATAATTGAAGCTTGTCTACTCCCTGGTTGCAGAGAAATAGTTAATCTTTTAATCTAGAAACATAGCTGCTCTGGGAAAGGATCTCTTTCAAGGCATATGTAATCCAACTGAAATGAAGCACATCCATTAAGTAACCCAACTAAGAAAGCAATGGTGGCACAAGTCTTTAATGCTGATTCTGGGGATGTGAAAGGAAGCAGTCAGTTAAGAAGTATGTCATTGTTCTCAGTTCAGGGTTCTCAGTTCAGGGTTCTCAGTTCAGAGTTCACAGTCCATTCCCAACTGAAAAGCAGTAGAGATTGAGGGAATGGAAGGAGATTGAGTCAAAGCATGCTAGTCAACTGGGAAGTGGAAAGTCAGATAAGACAGAGGCAGACTGAAGTACCTTTAATCCCAAGTCTGAGAATGAATCAGAGTGAGGTTTTGGCAGAAAAACATCTGAGATGAATAAGAGTGAAGAACAGGCAAAGTGATGAATCAGAGGAAGAGTAAGCAGAGTGAGTCAGAGTGAGGATATGCCCAACTCTCACAGTAAAAACAGACTTTCAGTTCAGAAAGGCAGGCAGTCAGTTAGAGAATCTGTCAGATAAGACATAGAGCAGCCAGAGCAAAAGAATCAGCTGTGATTAACAAGAAGCAAGAACCACTACGTTAAATATTTGTCTTACTGAGGAAATTGATACTGGATAGCTTGAGCCGAGAAATAAGCAGTGATTAAAAAGACACCAGCATCCTTCAGATGGAATATTCTGGGAAATGTTTCCTCAGAGTCAGTACACAGAAACTGTTCCAGAGGCAACCAAAGTTGTACTTCATGTTAGCAGCTGAACTTGATCGTCCAAGAGTTATTCAGGTAGTATGGGTTCTGAAGGTATGAAAGGGCCAATGAGACCAGCTGGATCTTGGCATTATGAGAGGCAAGGAGAGGTCTTTGGTGACAGTGTAGCTAGCCTCAGTAGCAACTGAAGGCCCAGGGTTGAAGGAGTCCTGCAAAGAAGTTGTTCCATCAAGAGAGCTTAGGTGAGACAATTGGTATAAGTGAAGCCCACCTGCAGCAGAAGACCCCAGAATTTTGGAGATTCCAGCACCATGGAATGACCACCAAGAAGAGCAGCAGCATTTGGAATGGAGCCAAGACAAGCTGTGTGTGTTGCAGAGGGCAAAGCTGGAGAAGTGACTGAGCCCCTTTGGAAAAGCACAGAAGATCATGAGTGAATCTCTAATAATTGGACATTGGGTTATTTACAGTTTGGGAGTTGATTTTTGCTTTGTTCTGGTTGGGATTATGCTCTGGTTCTTTTCTTTAGACATAAGAAATTATTTATTTTTTATTCGTCAAGAGCCCACAGTAGAGAAACTTTTCATTTAAAAAGACTTTGGACTATAAGAGAGCCAGGTTATTTTAAAGAATCTGAATTTTTAAATATTTGAATTTTTAAAGACTGTGGGACTTTTAAAATTTGGAAAGCTACTTTAGTAATGTTGATATTAATGTGTGATCTTGGGGAAGAAGAATAGATTGAACAGTGATGTGTTTGTGTGTCAAATTGAAAAGGGGCCAATTGTGCTAGCTAGTTTTATGTCAACTTGCCACAAGCTAGAGTTATATGAAAAGAGGAAACCTCAATTGAGAGAATGCTTCCTTAAGAGCCAGCAGTAAGTCATTTTCTTAATTAGCAATTGATAGAGGAGGGCCCAGCCAATTGTGTATGGTGCGAACCCTGGGATTTTTGTCCTGGGTTATGTAAGAATGTAGGCTGAGCAAGTCATGAGGTACAAGCCAGTAAACAGCACTCGTTCATGGCCTCTGCATCAGCTTCTTCCTTCGGGTTCCTTTTCCTGACTGAGTTTCTATTCTGACTTCCTTTGGTGATGAACTGTGACAGGGAATCATAAGCTGAATAAACCCTCTTCCCCCTCCCACCAATGTAAATGTGTGATGTAAGTAATATTATCATTATATCATTGTTATATTGCTTGGTACTAATGACAAGGTCATGAACAAAAACTCTCGGATCAAATGCTATGAAACATGTTTGGGCAAAATTAATTAATCAAGCAAGTCATTAAAACAAATAAAAAATAAAATTATGTTTTAAATAATTTTATTTAAAACTTTTATTTATTTGTTTGTATATACGAGTACACATGCATGTACCCATGGGTATAAATGTGTTCGCATATATATGGAACCTAGAAGGCAAACCTGGTTTAGTTTTTCAGAAACTAAAGGTACCTTATTTTGTCACAAAGTTTCTCAGTGACTGGAGCTGAACATCTAGGCTAGACTAGCTGGCCAGCAAGCACCAGGGATCTGACTGACTGTCTCACTCTTCCAATACTGTTATTGTAAGCTTACACTACTGCTCCTGACTTTTTGACATGGGTTCTTAGGATTCAACTCTAGTCCTATTTCTTGTAGGGTAAAAGCTACCAAGTGAGCTAACATCTAAGCTTAGTTTCAGTTATTTAAATATGAAAAGAACAAAACCCTTTTTTATGATAGCAGGAAGACAGAAATATTGATTACATAAGTATACATAAGAAAAGTAGATTCCAGAAAACTTAGGATTTTCTGATTAGTCTAAGGCTGTTTGGCAAGACTTCTCAGTAGTCCTTCATGAAAACACACATGGCATTGAAGCTTGCTGATGCATCATGTGTTGGGCAACAGATTTTGATATTCTAATAATCCTAGTCAGATTGATGTTATAAAAAATGTGTCAAAACTAATTTGAAACAAATTCTTAGTGAAAGATAATATAATATGATGTTTTTCCATAATTGTGCTGAAGTACTGAGTTGGAATGAAATACAGAGCAAAGTAAATCTATTAAAATCATACAACATAAATACTATACATTGGAAACAATACATTATTACTAATGTAGACACTACACTATCAACATCAGTCTGTTTACTTGATTGCTTACATGATAATTTTGGTATTATTGCAGGTTTTGTATTAATACAATAATTGAGTAGTTTTAGGCATCATAATAAGATGTCAAGTAAAGTTAGTAAAATACAGAAGCAAGCAATAAAATTCCAGGAAAGTTACAGGTCCCATGGAAATATAATTTAAAACAATGGGAAGGCCCATTTACTATTACAAAAATAATTTGACTTAAAGCACTTAAAGTACTTAAAGTACAGTTAGATAATTATATCTATAATTATAATTTTTGATATCATGAAAAAGAGCCCTCATTTCTTGAGCTGTAAATAGTTCTGCTGGTTAGCTTTTGGTAACTATTTGTTTTTCTTTAACAAGGAGAATATTACGTTCACAAATTGTAAGATTCTTCAAGCAACATGGATCTTAGAGGCAACCAGGTAGAAATGTACAGTGTCCTTGGTTGCTGTGATAAAATATTGTGGCAAAATAATTTAGAAAGAAAAACATTTATTTTGTCTTACAGTTTGAGGTTAGAGTCCATCATGCAGGGAAGTTAACAATGGCAGTATTTTATGATGCTAGTCATGTTGCATCCAAAATCAAGAAGATGAACTATATATACTTCCTTTGAGCTCAGTTTTTCCTTTTATATACTTTAAGATGCTAGTCCTGGGAATGGTGCCACCCACAGTAGGCATTTTCCCCATATCAATAATCAGGATAATTCCCCACATGCATGTCCAGGCCTTATCTCCCAGGTACTTCCAGATCTTTTCAAGTTACATACTGAGATTAACTTTTACACAAGATAATTGCAGTCATATCTCATTGAAGAATTCAACCAATTTCTGTATGAACTTTCAAAGGACCACAATATCTCCATTTCGTCTCATGTCTCTTGAGTGCTATAATCTTAAAGTTGACTTCATTTATTTCTCTTCTTGCTCTGCCTCCCTAGTTTCCTCATCACAGCAAAAAATGATGTAGATATTTTATAATCTCAAAAAGTATTTTCTTAAGTGTGGTTTTCCTCAGAGTTTACTTTCATTCATTACAAATTTTCTTGGCAAGTTCTACAACAGGCCCATCTCAGGTGCTCTCAATAGAATGAGACCTGACTCCATTTCTCTACTTACAAAACTCAGTGTGGATAACCAATCCATATGATATACTCTTCTCTGGGGAAGACTGTTTCTCCTCCTCTCAGAAGTCCCCAGTTGCCTGTAATTTTTTTCTCTCTAGAGTTTAGGCATCATAAGCTTGTTCTGAAAACATATACATACATATAACATAATACAAAATATACTGGTTATATTTATACCTTTAGGAAAATATACATACACAAACACACACACATAACAAAAATTAAAGAAAAAGAGGCTATAAATTTTAAATAAAGCAGTAAGGATGGGTACACAAAAAGGCTGGGAGAGGAAAGGAAATAAAAATGATGCAGTTATGTTATAACCTCAAAAAATATATTTTTTAAAAAGTGTGGTTTCTCAGACATTACTTCCATTCATTCCAAATCCACTTGGCCAATTCACAACAGGCTCATGGGACTCTTTCATTCTCAGGAAACTGCCTAAAGCATGACTACAAATTATACCCTTTGTTGAGGTTGAGAATGAAAATAAAATGTGCATTTTTAGTCTTTCCTCTAACCGAGAAGCAGCTTTGTCAAAATGCCATTGGTTAAAATGAATTACTGCAGAATATTGACTCAAGACACCAGAACATATTTCATTTTAAACCATAAACCAACTACATCCCAATACTAAGTGAGGTTCAGAGTGTGTCAGGCATGAATCAGATACAGTGACAGACAAGAATACCTGTCCTGTTGTGGCAGGCAGCCCTTGTGTTACTGCTTTCTTAAGTCCCAGGATTTGGCACATTTAAAAGAGAAGACAAAACAAAAATGTTTTATCTCCTTTGATATGGCAGAAAACACTTCTAAAATTACCCTCTATATCACTACAATGAAGAAAAGTCAGAATAATGCACTAACTCTTAGCTAAGTTTAGCATCCTGTAAAAGTACTGTGTTAATAACCATGCTGCTTTTGTACAAACAGAATCACTTGACCTCTTTCTTTCAGTTTTATAATTAACAAAGATAATGAATCAGGCAGAACTAATTTTAAATGGGAAAAATAATGATTAAAACCTACATTAATTTCACATACAACTTTTGATGTTGAAGATGCACTAATAATACTGCTGCCAATTAGGTTTTGCAAGAAAAGAAATATCAGCAGAAATAATATCACTTTCCAGATTGCAGAGAGTTCCAAATTTATCATCTTTATCTTTGTGCATTCATAAAATTCCACTCACATAGAACATTATTCCACAGGCAATTTTCTGTGTGAATCAGAGAGCTACAATAGTCTTGCTTATGTCTCTTCATCTTGATCATACTGGCTTCAAACAAGATGTAGCCCTAATAACCTTGTACTTCTGATGTTCCTGTTTTTTCTCCCAAGTTCTAGATGGACAGGTGTGTGTCAGCAGGCCTGGCTCCTGTTCTACTCACAACTGCATGTTGGGTGTACTGTAGGAAACATTTACAATGTCAGATTACGTGTACTTTTGCTTCCTGGTTGTAATTTGGAGACATACTATGCATAGAATTAAACCATGCAATTTTTCATTCAAATTAGGCACTTGATAAATGCACAATCCTACTGGCACACCATTATGTACTCTCAACACGCTTGGATAGATATTTTATAGGGCTCTATGAAACTTGGCTTCATTCTCTTTAGCTACCTTAATTTCAACTGTCTTGTTATATTTGTTGAGCATATATAAAAGTGCTAGCAATTGAGTCATATTGTTTCTAAGGTTTCAGCCTTGTCTTTTTACATACTTCATTTTTACTGCCTTTTATTATCAACAAACATCAAAATCTTTGAGCATGAAAAATCATGTCCTAGTTTAAATAGTGCTAGAATTTGCTATAATATATTTAATTATTTTAATAGATTTTTGTATACAATGAAGAATGTGTCTTCATTGAGCAATCTTGTCAGTCCTAGCTAGCCACCACACCTGATTATCAGTTTTATCACAAGGGCCTACATAGTAAGTAGAAGCACAGAACTGACTCCACCAAGTTGTCCTCTGATCATCAAACATATAATATGGCTCGTACACCTACCCAATAAGTTAATAAATAAATGTAAAAAGGTGCACTTCAGTTTATTTCTCTAGCTGGTTTTATAATATTGTGAGATTAAGTTTATTTTCAGATAGATATTTTTGTAAGTCTTAAGGTATTGATACATATCATTTCTTCTTGAAGAAATATCAAAGTATCTTTATTTCTTAATTATCTCATTAAATTAGCAAATATCACTGAGTTCCCTCCATATGATGGACCATTTGCTAAGAACATGCTGATACAAAAAGATCATTAATAGGGTGTTTTCCTAACAATCTATAAACTATGGATGCTACATATCCAAGGCAATAATCAAGTGAAAGCAAACTTTCAGTGCCTCAACTAAGTCAGATATAGGGAATTCTAATTAACATTTACAGTTACTTAGGTCTTTGGTCTCTATGATTCTGCCTCCAAGTCATCTTGTTCAGCCTGCTCTCCAACCTAGGTGTTGCATTGTATTTATACTAGCACAAGGTTTCTTTGTACAAATAAACCAAATGTTTCCTCTAGGTAGATCTCTCAGGACATCCAGTAATGTTGCCTAACCCTTTTAAAGTTTAGTTGTTCCCTTGAACAGTCAAGCACTGAGTGACGGGAGGTTGAGACTGATTATTTGGTGGATATCTTCATACCCTAGGAATTAGATGCTTGCTCTGTCTTATTTTGTTCCCCACTGTGGCATTCCATGTTGAGAAGTGGTGGGAAGGGAGGGAAGTTAATTAGCACAAGAGACTGGAGAATAGGTCACCTAAAGGGTACGTAAGCCAATTAATTGGAACTGTGAGAGCATTGTGTGTTCGAAGTTAGAACTATGCTGAAGCAGGCACAAAATAATAAGACGTAAAAATGATAAAATATAAAGAAGCAAGAAAGTCAGATGAAAGCAGAATTGGAAAGGGCAAGGCAGAAATGAAAGGCCAGTCCCCTGGGAGTAGATTATTTACAGAACTAGTAAAGAGTAAAGCAGAGTTAGCATAAGAAATGACTAGTAAAAATGTTGAGAAAGCTTCATTCTTCCCCAGTGACAAAGAAAAAAAAATAACAGTCAAGCTTGTTGCTTGGGAATAGAAAAGCTGTCACTAGTTCAAAAGCCCCTGACAAAATAGTCAGCATTCTTACAATACACTTCCAAGTACAAGTGGATTCTGTGCAATCAAACATTAATATTGTGCTTAACCTTTTACAATCTCAAATAATCACTTGTTAATATTCACAAACAATCCATGGGCCTTTAAATTAGTCCTTTTTACAAATGCAGTCAGTCTTGCAAATCAAGAAACCTACAGTTTCTTCATTGGTAGAGTTCTGCCCAGAAAGGAACCTTACTCCAAGGAGACAGAATCCAATGCCCTGCTCTCATTAGCACTGTTTGTAAGCTACTTTCCTAAGCACTAATTATAAGCACAAGAAGATGCTTTCTTTTTCCAGGCTGTTGTTGTCAGTGCTGATTTTTCTCTAGAGATGGGTTACTGATATATAATCCAGATGGCTTCAAACTTGCCATTCAGCTCAAAGGGTCCTTGCTTTTTGGTAATTGTTTTTGTGCTCTTTTGTTTTTCCTTCAGCCTATCAAGTGCTAGGATTACAGTCACATACATACTTACTTATCTGGATTCTGTTCTACTTTTATAAAAGTAATTTAAAATGTAAAATCCTATGATTTAACAAATCTAAGTACATTAAGTAGGAAGAAAAAAGGAAAATAATATCATTGTAGATATTGTTTTTTTCCAAAATTTATTGATTGTGTGTGTGTGTGTGTGTGTGTGTGTCTGTGTGTCTGTGTATGCTAGATGTATGTGTTGGTGCATGTGTGTGTACATGTTCCAGTATTCATTGATGTATGCAAGTGAGTGTATGTGTATGCCTCTGCATATGGAAGTCAGAGGCCAATGCTTTATTGTTATGGAAGTTTTATTTTTAGTTATATATAAAATAATTGTTTTGTGTACTGCTGAGTGAGGGGCTGTGTAGGTTTTGGCATTTTGAGTTGTCTGCAGGTGTTGGATTTATGTAGGGCATGTTTGATTGCTCATGATCTGCCCATGCTATCCATAGCATACATGAGGGGTTCTGTATCAATAAAAACACATTAGCTCAGATGCTTGGAGTTCCACACTTCAATATAGAGCTGGCCATGATGGTGGTTTCCTCTGTGGTGGTCTGGCAGGGATTCCACATATTAAAATTGCCACCCTGTCTTCTGTGGTGAGGTGCCACACTGCCTAACTACTACAATTGGCATACCAACATGCGGTACGACATCTTGCCAGCTACATCAAACACGGAGAAAAGGAAAAAAGAAAAACACCAGACCTCGCAGAGTCCATTTTGTTTTGTTTTGTTTAATTCTGTTTCATGTTCTGCAAACTTGTCCAGATACAGGTGAGGTGATTCAGTCATGACAAGACACATTTGCCATGGTGATGAAAACTCCACACCATGAGGGAACGCTTCCTGCAGACAAGGTGACCAATTGTTTTTCCTGAAAACTAGACTCTATCTTCAAATCTGGATAGTGTTTCCTCGGGGTCGGCACACAAAAACTGTCTTCCAGAACTAGCCTAGGTAGTATCTCACTCTGATAGCCGAATTTGGTAAGAGTCATCTAGCTGGTGCTGGTTTGAAGGCATGAAGGGATCATGGAGAACAACTAGGGCTTGGCACTGTGAGATCCAGGAGAGGCCATTGGTGAAGGTGCAGCCTTGGAGGTAGTTGAAGGTCCAGATGAAGGGTCATGCTGACGAGTTGAGACTTGGCACCATGAAGAAAGTCCAGGAGAGGCTTTGGTGAATGTGCAGCCTAGCCTCAGTGGCAGTTGAAGGCTGAGATTGAAGGGCTCATATAAGAAGTTGAGGCTTGGGACCACAAAGAGAGACCAAGAGGGATGATTAGTGAAAAGGAAGTCCAGTTATAGCAAAAGACCCCAGCATTCTGAAGATGCTAATACCATGATATGACCACCAAATGCAGCAGCAGTGGGGTGGATCCAGCTGGAGCCTGGAGGACAAACTTTGTGTGCTGCAGAGGACAGAGCCAGAGAAGTGACCCAAGCCCTTTGGACGAGCCTAGAAGATTGTGAGCGAATTCCAGATAATTGGACATTGATAATGTTTTTTTTTTTTTCTGTCTGAAGACATTGTGAACAGCTTGATAGATGTTTGGTTTCACTTGGTCCAGTGCATCACAGCATCCCTTGTGATTTTTCCTCTCATAAATAGTTCTGCTGTTGTAGTGTTAAATAGTGTTGTAGATTTAAATCATTTTTTTGATTTGTTCATATAGAAAAGGGGAATTGCTGTAGAAATTTATTTTTAGTTGTGTATAACATAATTGTATATGTACTATTGGGTGAGGGGCTGCGTAGGTCTTGGCATTTTGAGTTGTCTGCAGGTGTTGGATTTATGTAGGGGATGTTTGATTGCTCATGATCTGTCCATGCTATCAGTAGAAAACCTGGGGTGTTTTGTATCAGTTAAAAACACCTGAGCTCAGACGGTTGGTGTTTCACTGTCCATTATGGCATTTGCAATGATGGTGGTTCACTCTGCTGAGGTCTGGAAGGGTTTGCACTTATAAAAACTACCTCCTTGTCTTCTTTGGTAAGCCCATACAGAAGCATTCTACTATACTTTGTAACTTCATCAATTGCTCTCCACATAGTTTATCATTATTTCTATTATTATTATTATCATTTTATTATTGAGACAACATTTTACTGTTTAACTGGATGGTTATTACTCCAGGAGACCTTTTGTTAATGCCTACCAGTGCTGGTCCACCCCTGATGTTTAACATGGGTGTTAGGGATCAGAATCCAGGTCTTCAAGTTTGTATGACAATCATTTTATAGGCTGAGCCAGCTCCCCATGCCCATCTATGCAGATAAAAATCCTTGTTTATAATAAAATTAAATCATTTATAAGCTATAATAATGAAATACCACATACTTAATGTTTTCCCTAAGCAAACTGTGTTAACAAACACTGAAGTACAAGATACAGCTTCTACATCCGAATTGTTTATTATTGATTTAAGAAGTGATTTAACAAACAGTGGCAGCAAATAACTCCAGACAGGCAGCTTTTATACACTTTTGCAGCTTGCATATAATACCCTGTAAATTCAGAAGAAAAGGAGATCAATGGGAACTTTATTGATCAGAGGAAGTCAAGCAAAAACATTGAACTATGTTTAATTTGAGTAGGTGGCAGTGAGATAAATGAATTGAAAAGCTTATCATATTTTGTTCTGTAGCAGATGATAATTCTTCAAAATTAGGTGGGAGTTAACAATAAAAATTAAATATAAGGTATAAATATGGATTAAAATAATGGTTAGTCTGAACAGAGTGCCCCCACACACAAAGAGAGACTGAGACAGAAAAAAAGAGACAGAGAGGACACAAACAATTAATATGATAAAAAGAGGTTCTAAGAGAGATCAGGACTCAGGGTACCGGCACTATCACCGACCTCTTCCCAATTTCTCCATATGTAGTAGTCTACTCTTTCTATTTCTGTCATGCCCTTCTGCTCCCCATTGAGAATGAGTAAACAGTGAATGTTATCTCTCACAGAGAAAGCCTAAAACCCTCTGGCACTGCTCCACAAGCTGGTAGGTTGAGCTGTACACATGGAAAATAAATTATTTACTTATTCTTTTCTCTCATACAGCTTATACAATACATCCCAATCTCCATCTCCCCGCCATCTACCTCCACCTCCCCCAGATCTAACCCCATCACCACCCACAAACATCCCCCTTGCTTCTCCCCAGAAAACCCCTAGGGTTACAGTACAATCAGGATTCTTAAATGCTTTAGAAAATGTTATCCCTAGACCACCTCCTTTTGTGCTTTCTTTTCTGCTAAAAGAACCAATAGGGCTTTTTATTTCCCAACTGGGCTAGTTAGTTTCATGTGTCATCTGAGGAGCATTAGCTGGTGGTTTGCTGAGATCAGGCAGGCCCGTGCCTGTGTCTCTGTGGGATTGTCTTGATAGATGGTTGATGTCAGTGACACGGTCTCTGGCCAAGCAACCATGGTCTGCTTCCCTGGCATTTTGAGGACATAAGATCTCACAGCAGATACCCTGTTTCTCTGGCCCTTATAATCTGTCTGCCTCAGTATCTCTGAGCCCTAAGGGCAGGAGTTGTGTTGTAGATGCATCAGTTCTTTGCAGTTTGATTAGTTTTGGTTTTCTGTTATTTTCTCTATATGTTGCAAAGAGAAGTTTCCTTGTTGAGGGGTGATATCTATAGTTCTCTGTGCTCATAAGGCTAAATATTCTTAATGCAATTATTTTTTGAATTTCTTTTTTTATTAAATGTATTTATTTATTTACTGGAGAGGAATGTTCCTACATGAGTTTATGTGAACCACATGCCTATAGTTTCCTATAGTTTCCTGCAGCAACCAGAAGTAAGCATTGAGTCTCCTGATACTGGAGTTACAGGTAGTTATGAGCTGACTTCTCTTAGTCCTGAGAACTGAAACTAGGAACACCATTGCTTTATAGTTTGAAGTTAAATTTTAAATATGTTTTTCTCTTATCTGCATTATACAATAATAAGCTTCTAAGAGTCATAAAACCTAGGGGGACCTCCTTCAGTTCAGTGACATGCCCATTACTCCATTTGGCCACCTTCCAGTCCCTTTCTTTTCTTTCTGTGATTGTGTATCTTACAAAATAATTAGTTCCTCGAGGTAAATCCTCATCTACCTGTTTCTGGTAAATTCTTAGTATTTCCTTCTGACAAAAATCCCATTTTTCAATGATAAAGTCAATGTTGAGAATTTCTATGATGTTATTGCTACAGCCATGTTTTATTTTTGTAACCCAACAGTCTAAACTGTCACAGAAAGGTCTACACTTATATTAATCCATTTATTATTAGAAGCCGGTACTTCTGTTATGTTATCATAGTTAAATAAAACAAGTGTATTTTGCCTCTTAAGAAGTTGCATTTAATGTTTTGTAGTTACTTCTCTGGTAGATGTGGAGTCCTCTTTAACACTGGACTAAAAAATCATCTCTTAAGGGAGTCTTAGCTACCAACTTTTACTGGTTATGCTCTCATTTTACTCTAAGACTGATATACTCTTGCTCAAGTGTAAGAAGATCTCATTACTACACTGAAAATTCACTGACAGAAAAACTTGTCCTGATTGTTGTTGTTCCCAGTCTTCATTTATGTCCCTTATATGCCTTAGCTAATTTACCCCCACTCCTTCCAGATTCACCCCTACTTCTTGCTCCCAACTTTATGTTCTTTCTCCTCGACCCTCTGTCTTCTCTCTCCTCTGTCATTATCACCCATTAAGTCCAGTACTGCCCCTCAAATTCTCATAGGTGTGGGACAATCCACTACATAATGGTTGAATAAACAGGGGCCAAATCCATAAAAACAACTGACTCTTCCTCCAAATTTCTCAGTGATGGAGAACTAAGAGCCCCTCTCCTCTTCATGGTAGAATTTTGTTGGCCTTAATCTTACACAATCCATCACAGCTATTGTGATTTCATCAGTTCAGTGGTACAGTCATTTCCAGAAGACACTATATTACCCTAGTCTTTCCCCAACTTGTGCTTTTCACAGTCTTTCTACCTCATCTTCAGCAGTGATCCCTGACCCTTGTGGGAACTGAAGTTACAAATGGCCCATTCTACCTAGCATTCTTTATGCACCACATATATTTCACTCATCTTTTAATGGGTACTTAGAATTATTTTTTACAATTTTTGTCTATTATGCTACAAAGGATTAGACCAAAGATACAACTTTGAGTTAATTTTCATTTCAGGTATTCTTATTAGTTGGATGATAGATAATACGTTAGTTCTAGTTTCATGATTTTAAGACATCACCATGGTTTTTTTTTTTCAAAATGGGCAATTTAATGAATATCATTAAAATAATGTTCAATACTCAGCCTTATCTCTAAATATCTTTTGCCATTTTGCTAGTACACATTTTTAAATAGAGTGAGGTCTCAAAAGTTAGAAAGCTAGGAACTACACCAAGCTTTTCCTCAGAAATACACACACACACCACACACACACACACACACACACATACACACATATGTATACACACACACACACACACACACACACACACACACACTGTGGCATGTGCATGTATACTCACACAGATAAGCATACTCCATACACGCAATGATTAAGAATATTAAAAATCATTAATAGAAAATAAACTATATCATTAGTAAATGCAAAATAAAATGGAACATGGATAAAAGAGTGCCTACTGTGCATATACTGGTAGGTGTAATTTTCTAAAACACATATCTGTACGGTTAGTTTGAAAATTAGAATATGCAGTAAAATTACCATATGACATAAGAGTTAGTGATGTTGATACAGTGGAGATGTTGAGTACAAATGAAAGGCCACTGACAAACTGAATCACTAGAGCAGGAGCCTTTAATAGCTGACAATGGAAGTTTGTAGTTCTTTTGGTAAAGTTTTCAAATTTTACCTTCCAAGTTGCAATATTCTGGTAGTGTTGTTATATCTTGAATTGCATGTGACTTTCTTGTTGTGCAACAGAGGACATATGCAAAGAGAATAACATCCAGTGTTTTATTTTAAAGTCACTATTCTTCCTCTCAGTATCGATTATTCTGAAGCTCATACAAGGAAGATCTAGTATACTGAATACTCTTTAATCAGTCAAAAGTAAGAATGTGTCTGTTTTCCATGGGCAGCAGATTAGTATCTGCCATATATTACCGAGCATAAAGATTTGTTAATGAAAAATTCTTTAAAGGATAAAGTGTTGAGATTTTTAAAACATTAACTGGCCTAAATAAGTATCGCACAGTTGCTTGACATATTAACACACATTTCTGTTTGTTTTTGTCAATATAAAGCTTGTTAAGTATGTTATACGTTCCTGACCAATTTGTCCTTTGAAACTTAATCTCAGGGACAATATATTTTCCCACATTTGTTTTATTTCTATAGTGCAAGTAGTTATAGAACTATGCAGGCTTATACTAAAAGTAAACTCTAAAGCAAAAAACAATATCTATGAAGCAATAATGAATGGGAAGTAATTACCTTAGATACTTTAAAAATATCAATAATTATAACTAAGAGGAAGACTTGCTAGCTTAAGTCTTTTTAAAAAATTGGTTTAGCTAGATCTCCAATACAGCCACAACTTATCCATCTGCATCATAGTTCTTGCACTTAAGGCTCAGGGAACATTCACAGCATCACCAGGAGGCTGAAAGATTTAATACCTGGAACTACAGAATGTCAGTTATGGAACTGTCTTCTAGAAATGTCAGGGAACCAACACCCATGCATTCTCTATATCATGATCACCTAAACATGTCCTAAACAAAGATGATACCACTAAGCATGCTAAACAGAATAAGGAAATCTCACAGGTCCTTGGCCCTCAACAAAGAACTACAGGTGACCAAGGGATTCTGAAATCAGGAGAAATAGTCTTTGCTGAGGAAGACATCCTTAATTGGCTCTCCAATACCAAATGATCATCATAAATCATATATGACTGAGCAGGTTGTTTTTATTTGTTTAGGACACACACACACACACACACACACACACACTATACAACTGAGCAGGCCACTTTTATTTATATAGGAAACACACACAAATAATGAGAAGCCATGAATTTGAAACAAGATAGAGACAGAGCTACATGGGTGAAAATGGAGGGATTAAGGTAAAGGGCAAAATCTGTAATTAAATTTTAATTTAAATAAATGAAAAACAATTAAACATGAGTTCATCAGGTTAGGTAGATAGCTCACTTGGTAAAATGTTTACCTTGGATCACCAGAATCAATATTAGAAACTGTTAAGTATTGTAGCATATGTTACATTTTTAATGTTAGACAAGAAGCTCATTCAACTTGGTGAGTTTTAGGCCAGTGAGAGTGAGCCTGTCTCATAAAATCTCAATAAAATTATATAAACACCACTTGATCAATCCATTTAGTGTTAGTTGTATGTACATAATTCATGGCTTGCCAGATGGTAACTAATTAGGGCCCTTATCCTGGAGTTAACTCTTTCTTCTCCTCTCAGCAGGTCTTAGTTGCCTAGAGTATAGTCATTTATTTAGGGAGGGATCCCCATGAGATTTCTGCCTGCCATTGTTAACATATCTATTTGGGTTGGCAATGTTCAGGTCTTATATATGTAACCATAATACTGTGTATGTGAGTGTGTGTGTGTGTGTGTGTGTGTTTGTGTGTGTGTGTGTGTGTGTGTTTGTGTGTGTGTAGTTGCAAACACACACACACACACACACACACTTAACAATAACAATCAAAGAAAAGATCATGAATTTGAGAGGGAGACGGACACAGAGAAGATTGTAAGGAGGGAAGGAGGAAATGATGTAATTATATTTTAATTTTTAAAAATTGAAGGATAAAAGTAATATAAAAAGGTGGATTGATATAAAATGTGGATGGCCTTAGGGAGTGATATGTGGGATTGTCTTCTAGCCTACACACACACACACACACACACACACACACACACACACACACACAAACACACATCTGAGTTTCTCTAAGTTCCTCTGTATACTTGCATAAGACTCGTTTTCATAAAATAGTTATATCAGTTTTCATAACTCCTATCACTGCATGATCAAGTTCCAAGTGGACTTGGATCTTCCTTGAAGTTTTATCCATTATCTTTTAGCAAGTTCACACCATGCTGATTTCCTTTTTGAGTCTTTTTTTTTTTTTTTTTTTTTTGACGAATCAGAGAGAGCATGTGGATGGGAATTGGGAAAATGCAAGGGAGGTCCCATTCAAAATTAAAAGCAATGGAGTAAAAATCAGATTAATGCAGTGTCTTACTTTAAAGGAGAAATGTGGATTCCAGACACCCACACAAACACAAACAAACACCAACACAAAAACAAACAAATAGTATTCTTAAATACTGACTGGATACCTACTCAAAAGGTGTACATGTGTCTAAAATAACCATGAATTTCCATTTGTTCTTTTTGCCAAGATTCTATTTGAGTCACTGTATGACAGTGCTCTATTCTTTAGACCAAACAAGTCAGTGATGTTATGCAATCCTTTGACAAAATGAATTAATATTTTGAAATTAAAATGCAGATTTTCCTTCCTGAGCCATTCTTTAATGACACTTTTTCCATGTGTTTTCTTTTCAAAACAATGATACCAATTCCGAATTAAGCAGCTGTTAAACTTTAGAAGCTATTCAGAACCTACTCAAGTAGAAAGCATCAAAGGAGACATCATGAGAAACATTTTGATTATAATTCACATAATGGAGGTGTCTATTTCAAAGGTGTGAAAGGAATGATAATGTCTCCATGCAGACAAATAATTTGTGGTCAGAAAAATATTTTAAACCATCCAGTTCATTTAAAAATATAGATACCTTTCTTGATACATAATTTGTAGGTTCCCAGTCTCTTATTGACCTTGTCAAAGAGTAAACACATTTCCTTATTTGTATCTTTGTCATTATTTTTCAAGCAATCACATATTTATGATACCTATACAAATTCAAAGAAGTACTGAAAAAATCACAAGTTCTTAACTTTCATGGAAAGAATGGCATATATCAAATTAATTGAGACAGAGTCTATGAGAAAATTGCCCACTGAAAGAAATCTAATTTGGGAAAGATGAGATTATAGCAGTACTGTCTATAAGCCTACCATCCTAAAAAACTGATTTATTCTGATACAACCTCCCATAATGATTTAGGTGTAGCTGCCACTGTTTTCAGATATCCATAGTGATGAAAATAAAGGGAGTCAGAATAAGGAAAAGGATAACAAAACTGCCTCTAGCATGGTGGCAGTATTGGCATATTAACGAGGCAGAGGAAATTCACCCTAGCTTTTCCAGCAATGATTTTGAATAAGTCGTCATCATGAAAGTTTGTAGCACAGCATGTGCAGTGAGCAGGTGTGATGTGGACGTCAAGTCATTTTCTGCTCCTCACATACGGTATGTTTTGCAAACATTTTACTACACTTGGCAAAGTCCAAGAATAAATGTACTAAGTGCCTTCCAATATTTTGACAGCTAGCATATAGTACCCAACTGTTAATACCAGTGGGTCCTAGAAAAAAAGTGAACCATTTAAAATTAATTTTAAAAGGGATGTATGATAATTTTCATTAGAGTTATGAAAGCATAAAAGTGCTCTGAAAGAAAGGTTGAAGGCTCTGTGCTCCTGGTCTTCTTGATTGCCAATTCCATGTCTTTATGTTGACATGATCAGCATTAATGTCCTTGGTATCAATTTCCAACCTGATTTTTACTATTGTTTTGTTTCTGTTTTCTTTTGTTTTTGTTTTCGTCTTACTATCTCCATTGCAGAGATTTTGTCACAATAAGTTAAATATAGGACAAAATACAAGTAATGTCAAAATTAAGAGAAAGGTGGATATTTAAGATCATAAGTAATTTCATTCACGACTATAATAATACTATTGAATTTTATCATTAATAAAATTAAATAAGTGTGTTTTGGTATTAGCCCTACTCCTTCCTATTGTGTTAATACTGTTTCTAAATGTGAACACTTATTCTTTATTACAGTAAATTTCATACTTTATTTCTATCCCTCTAAGTCTCTCTCAATAGCTGTTCCTATTTCTGAAGCCTCTTCCCCTCCTAAGTCTTTTCATTCTTGCTTATAAATGTTATAACAAAATGATTCACTGATTTAGAGCAACCCACTTGTACCACTAGTCGAATTGTTAATTTTGGTCAAATATTTGGAAGTCTCTCACCTATTTATGCTTCCAACTTTGCTGTGAAACCATTGAAGTGTCATATCCTCCAAATGCCCATCAAAATCTAGCAACCAATGCAGCCAACTAGAAACGCATATCTACAGTCATCAAAGTGGAAACTTCAGGGCTTTCAGGGCTAGAGGAACTGGTGCTCTTGGCGTTTAGGGATACAGTCTCACTGCTAAGTTTAAGATGTGCTTATTTTTCAATTGTGTATGTGTGTGTGTGTGTATGTGTGTGTGTGTGTGTGTGTGTGTGTGTGTTTACACATGAATACAGGTGTCATTGGAGTCCCAGTAGGTCATCCATGATATGGTCTATGATGTGAACAAATTTTGTACTAGAATCTGAAGTCAGGGCCTCTGGAAGAGCAGCAAATGATCTTAACTGCTGAGCCATCTGCCCCTCAGCCATGTTTGATTCTCACTCAGGCTTGAAGAATGTTGAGGAAAGGAAGTACTGATTCCTCTGGGTTTTACATTTTGCAAGTGGTTCTCTTGATTTTTGCATACATGTCTTAGGGAACAAATCAAAGGGAAGAAGGAAGTTTATAAGAACCATTGTGTATTGATCTTAGTTGAAAAGTTTGATTGACTTATGGCATTTCATAGAGAGACAAAATTCAAGTCTTCAATCACAAACTCGGAGAAACACTGGGACATTTTTGTTCACTCTTCATTGAGTAAAAGTTGAACTTAATTAATCAGTACTTAAGAGAATTTTCTTAAGAATACTCCAGTTAGAAATCCAGATTAAAATTGCCAGCAATTATACAGAATATCACAGTTATACAAGAACATCCAATGCAACATTTTAGACATCTTGAAATAATTAATTTCAAAAAAAGTGTAATTTTATGAAGTATTCAATATTTTGAATTTCCTAAATCTGGCTACCTTGTTTTCTGTGGGAGGATCTCTCAAATGTGGCGAAAAAAGAAAGGTGAGGCAAGGCTACACAGGTACTAATTATGATACCTTAACATAGTACCTTCAAATGACCCTACACAACACTTTTGTATGACAAATTTTCTTTACTGAAAATGTAAAGGTTAACGTTAAAACAGAAAGAAAAAGAAAAGTAAACATCCCTTGTATAAGCGCATAAAAATTTTTCTATAAGATGCTGCAGAGATGGCTTAGCAGTTAAGAGCACTCACTGGCTTACCTTCCACAGGATTTGGGTTCAGTTTCTAGCACTGATATAATGACTGACAAATACCTGTAACTCCAGCTTCAGGGATTTCAATGCCCTCTATTGGACTTCATGGCAGTGCACACATAAAATTAAACACTTTTTCATAAAAGAATATGGCTCAAGATAAAGTACTTTTATATCATTATCCCACAGATTCTTAGAACTGTATGCCAGAAAATAGAGGGCTTGGAACAAATAAATGATATCAGGAGTGGTAATGAGATATTTTCTTCTAGTCAAAATACTTAAGTGATAATACCTATACCATACAGAATTTGTTGACTGCATATAATGTGTTTAGTTGCCTATATGACATTGTTCTTAAATGTTGAGACTTATTTCTACAAGAGTGAAAATTTGAGTTATGGAAGCCTGTCATATTAGGTTAACACAAATATATGTGTGGATAGTCTGAAGTATCTGTGGCACATACATATCATCTGACCACTATAACAAGTGTGATGTTTGGCAATGAGTCACATACTCAGAGGCTATACCCTTCATGATAAATCAGTCCTGATCATGATATTTTAACATGTCATATGTGAAGATACCTAAATAGACTTCAGATGGTTCTCAAAGTAAATTTGTGAAAATTTTGACACAACTGATTTTTATAACTTAAAGTACATCTAGTTAACAAAGGTAGGTAATTTGCTGGGAGCAGCACAGAGGAACAGCAGCTAACACTCTTATACTTTTTCTGTCTCATCTTCCTGAAAGTTCCCTGAGTTCTAAGGGAAGGGATTAAATGGAGACATTCCATTTAGGGCTGAGTTTCTGAGGTCTCTCATTCTCAGCTTAAATTCTGACTGTGGATCACTATAGTTTTTCCCAGCTTCTGCAGGAGGAAGATTCTTGACTCATAGCTAAACAAGGCTATGAATATTGCTGAATATCATTAGGAGTCTTCTATCACTACATTTCTTTAGACCAGTATTATTAGGTTTCTCCCCAAGTCCCTGGAATATCTAGTCTCTGGTTATTGATCACCGAAGCAGTGTCAGGTGTGAGTTTCATCTCCTGGAGTGGAGATGAAGTCAAATCAGATTTTGGTTGGTTACTACCAGAAAATTTGTGCCACCATTGCTCTAGCATATCTTGAAGGCAGTATACCATAGTAGATAAAGGTTTGGTGTTTGGTTTGATACTTACATTTCTCTTTTGAGAAAATGCACAGTATCTTCTTGTCCCAAAGACACTGGAACATAGGTGTGAAGGCTGTATGTAGGCATCAACTTGACATCTTCATTTTAATGAATTATGTAGATGTGGTATTCAGCAATGATGTCTTTTTGTCAGTTTGTAGAGAGCAACTTATAATATTTTCAACAGCCTGGGATTTTAGGGACTTTTTTTAGCCAACAACTTGATTTAGATGTAACATAGTCCTGTTACTAGAAGATTAATTTGATGACAAGAAATGTCCAGTCAGGACTCTCACTCTCCCATTATTTTGCAATTTTATTTAGAGTGCTTTCATCTATGTATATATTTTAAGAAGTTTCTACTGTATTAGGTTTCCATGCTACTCATCTAGTGCCCCTTAATTTTAGCTGTGTCTCCCTGTATTCTTTCCCAGAACTTTTTCTCCCCTCTCCCATCCCCTTCCTAATTGATCTTCCCATTCCTACCCCCATCTATCCATAATTATCTTCTAGTTCTCTTTCCTAATAAGCTCTGTCTATTCCATCTGGTCCCTCAGTTTATACCTACCCTCGGTGATTTTATGGATCATAGCTTGGCTATCACTGGACTTCACAGCTAATATCCACAAATAGGCAATTACACACCATAGTTGTCTTTCTGAGTCTGGGATACCTCATTTAAGATGATTTTTCATAGATCTATTTATTTGCCTGAAAATTTCATGATGTTAGTATTTTTTAATGGCTGAGCAACAATCCATTGTGTAAATGTACCATGTTTTCTTTATCCATTCTTCTGTTGAGGGACAACTAGATTGTTTATAATTGTTGGCTATTATGAATAGAGTGGCAATAAATGTGGTTGAGCAAGCAACTCTGTGGTAGGATGAATAATCCTTTGGGTATTTGCCCAGGAATGGTATAGCTGAATCTTGAGGTTAATTAATTCCCATCTTTGCGAGGAACAACAACACTGATAGTGACTGTATGATTTTGCACTCCCGAAAGCAATGTATGACTGCTCTTCTCATTCCATATCCCCATAAAGCTCATCCTAAATGTTAAAATCTATTCTATGAAGGTGGTTGCTAATCCCCCTTAAGGGAAAGGTTCTACAGCCCATAGGATCTGCGGAAGATCATTAAGACCTCTAAGAACTAAGGATGGCAAGCATTTATGCTGCTTTTGAAATTTGTGCATGTGTGTAGAAGTGAGGATTTTCAGCAGAGGAGTTTTATACTCATGTGTATTTTAATGTGCTGGCTTTTATGAGGCAAAAAACTGTCCCATTAGAGCCTTGAAACAATTATTTAAGATGGATGTTTCTTTATATTAGAGAAAAAAAAGCACCTTACCCACAGTGTCAATGAAACCTAGTTTCCAATATGTACTACCCTTTCCAGTAATGTATGTAATAGTACCAATGGGATGTCTTCATATCTAAGAATATACCTTATATTTCCCCAAACTGGCTACTAAACTAAGGTAATGTTAATTTTTATTTTATATGGCAGAAAACTCACAATATCATTGCTACCATTTAGAGTTGATAATAATGAATATTATACTATAATTTACTGACCACGTTAGAGCTTGTTATGGTCTCCCTAATTAAAGCTCGGTGACTTTAAAGTGAGAAAGTGCTAAAGTTGGAAATTTTGAAAACCCATTAATTTGAAATAGCTGTGGAGAAAAATCACTGCCCCTCCCAAGTCCATGTACACTGTGACAATGAAAAGCACTGCCAAGATTTCAGAGCTCATTTATGGCCAACAGAAATCTCAGGTCATCTTTTCAGGGTCACAGTTCTGTGTTTCATGTTCCCAAAATACTCTAACATCTTTCTTTCTCTGCTCCCCTCCCCTTTTTCTCTATACCCAGTTTTGGGTTGAAACTAAAGCGGAACACATCATCATCATTATCTCTGCCTAAATTGCTATTTAAGACATCTGAAATATACTCTTGCCTCATGTCGATGATGCTTGCTATTCCCCCTTGGGTGAAATAATCTGATGTAGTATTAAGACTGTCACTAAGAATTGTTCATGTATAATTTATACTCACAATTAAAAAGCATTTTTAACCAAGTGTCACAACACAGTGACAACTAAATTAGACTGTGATTTACATTACCATGTGCTGCCACTTGATTTAGTGTCACTCGAGAGAAATTGATAAACAGCCCATGTAGAGCAAGATGGAGATCTTCATTAAGAAAGTATTCATTCCCAGGTGTGAGTGAGGTGAAAGATGGCTGGATCCTGTCATTTCCAATATGATTAGTAACTAATTTTTGTAATTTATATATCCATGGCAGAAAAACTTTTCTAATAATTACCCAGAACTACTCAAGAAGGGCTAAGAAAGTAGTACACACTTACTTATTCTGTACTTTAAATTCAATGAAGGGACCAACTATATAGATTTGATGGATTTATCTACATTCATAAAAGTTAGAGTTTGAAGATGGACAGACATTCTACTACTGAGCTATATTTGAAACCCACTAGTATAGGTTTTATATCAGTTTGAGTATCAAAACTCTTTCACACATATGTATGTAAGTGGCTGACAGCAGTGTCAACACATTGAGTAATGTGGTTTTTTTTCTATTTTTCTTGGTTTTTTTTTTTTTTTTTTTTTGCAAAAACTTAATGTCTGTATAAGGAAGGCATGCTACTGAAATAAATTTTTATTTTTGAAGTAAAGCAGTTCAAAATTAATAAATAAAATCTTGTGTTGCTAAATTGTGATGCTGTTAACAAAGGAATACATATAATGATAGTTAAAAGATTATATAACAGAGTTGAAGAGGTCTTTATGGCTGCTGCTGCTGCCCTGTAGCCATACTTGTATCATGGTACGTTATACTCTTCATGTCCTTGATCATGATCGTGTATACAAATTTCCTGTCCTGTCAGTCATATAAAAATTACAGTACACACAATTGCATGTGGCACAAAGTACTTGCTAGTAACCAACTATCTTACTAGTTTATATAGTTTCTATATTAAGCTTTAAGTCATTACTTTAGAGTATTTATGAATGCACAGTGTTGAATAGACAGGACCTCCATGTCCTATTCTTACTTTGCTTGTTTCTTCCTTTGTTTCTTCTTGTACTGTTTGTTTACTTGAGACAAGGCCTTGCTATGATGACCAGGCTGACCTTATACAGTCCTCATACTTCATTATCCCAAGTTCTTTAGATGACAGGTGTTAACTATCACACCTGGCTGTTGCATCTGTCCCTTGTAACATGCCCTCTTCTCCACTTGACTTAATTTCACATCGTTTTGTTCACCATAGCCCATGAACTAATGTTAAGCCTGTATAGACAGTGCTTACTACCTCCCATTTTGCACATGTCTGTCCTGGCCTTCAAAATTGCTTGTCATTCATACCCTGATTCCATCAGAGCCTCTTCCAGATATGCCATCTTTACAGCTTTTTGTCTAATGTTTCTTTGAAATTAAGAAGAGAATTTGATTAAAATATCACAATATTTTTGTCAACAGACTATTTCAAGATGAGTTACAGAAGATGTCACATTATTTTTACTTTATTTTTTATGTTATTTTTACATTATTTTGGCATCCTTTTCTATACATTGGCAAGGAAAAAATTACCTAGCACACAACTGAAGGATTAAATAAAACAAAACTATATGGATACCTTTACAATGAAAGGTGAGGCCTATGTTAAAAGAATAGATTTACACATTTAATAAACTCATTTTTGATTCACACTAGTTAATTTTTTCCATTTTCATAACCTATTTTTTCATATGCAGACTGGACATAACAGAGTAGGTGTTGCTTTTTAAAATTTTTTTTCTGCTAAGGTTGATATTTCATTAGAGTAGGTTTAAATTCTACCTGTTCAGAGTTTAAGCTTCTTGATTTATTTAAAAATAGAGTCTTTTGAAGAAAAATTTACCATGGATAGTGTATAAAATGGCTTCAGATTGGCTATTTCACACCAACTCAGCTTATTATTGGTCTTGCTGGTGCCTTTGCATGCCCTTCCCTGGCCTTGAAGGTTGCCCTTATCTTACACTGGTCAAATCCTGCTGTCCACAGGAATCCTTTCCTCACTGAGCTCAAACTCACCATTATAGTTGCTAGCACTGCTGTCACCTGAGGTACCATGGCTGCTGTGATAAAAGGGGAAACTGTACTCACTAAGCAAAGATGTATCAAATGCCGTGGTAAAATCCTCCTAAGATCTATGTTGGGAGTGACACGAGAGGCCTGAGTCTAGTTTGAGGGAGCTCTTTCCATTCTAAGACTGAAATGTGCTTCTCCTTGAATCTCATACCTCCTTTTATAGAATCCCTTAAAGTTAACATACATACTCCAAGGAACCGGCCTGTGACTTTTCTTCTGATTATTACTGGGGTAAGCAGGTATAGCATTTCTTATCTTCTATGTCATATTTTTTATTCTGTCCTTTCTACCTTAGCTATGTTTAGATATACAAACGTCATCATTATATTTAACTGCATTAGTCACTTTTATGGCACATCCTAGGGGTGTATATCGATACGATCCAGAGAATAGTGGGTTGTAGATCAAGGCAGGGTATGTACCACAAAGTATTATGTAAATACACTCTGAAAAAGTCCAGAGCAAAATCATTACCTGATATTCATTTTTTTTTTTTTTGCCAGAAAGGCTTCCCACTGTTAATTGTGTACACAGAGGCCAGAAAAGGATGCTCCTTGTTTTGTTCTCTATCACTCCCCCTGCTTCCTTTTCTTGAGACAAGAAATGTCAATTTTCCACAAAATCATATTGTAATTGTTTCAAAACATTTGAAGAATGTGTGGATTTCTGAATGACTGAATATTGGAAAGTAAGTTTTTCATAAATATTTGTAATTTATCAAAACTATAATTTCCATTGGTAAAAATCTCATAAATTAGGGGCTGTGAATAGGTCTTTTGCTGCACAAATATGAGCACTTAAGTTCAAATTCCCAGTATCCATATACGAAGATCAATGTGGCTATGAGTGTACATGTAATCCTAACAATGCTGAGAAAGATACAAATATTTCATTGTGTCCCAAGGTCTGTTACCATGTATCTATGGAACATTCACAAAAAATGTTATTTTTTACAACATAGCATCACTAATATAATTTTTTTAGAGTGTATTTCATTTTCTGTGTGGTTTCTTCAATGACTTTCCCATCATCTCTGATGATAAGAGTTCTTCTGCTGTAACTCTCCTCTGTCATGTTTTTCCTTATGATAACTCAATGCCAAGTGGGTACTTGCTCTAGGGTAGTATCTACATCCTGAGTGGTTGCTCAGAGCAGGCAGTGATACCACTACTGCAAAGAACACAGCTGAGAAATGCCAATCAAGTCATTTTTTCTCATTCTCCTATTTTTCTCTTCCTCAAGTGTTCAGAAAAGTTATTCCTTGAGAAAAGAAGTAGGCAAGAAGCCCCCACCTGACCACATGCACCCTCCTTTATTCTCCTGTCAGCTGAAATGAGAGGAGAGGCTGTCTAAATTAGAATTTGTTTCACAATTCTAAACTGAGATGAAAAGCATTTAGAACTTATGAACTCCATATAGATATCACTGGAGACTGGTGCTAATTAGTAGAATGGAGAGCTGTGAATATAAGCATGAAGTTATGCTTAGAAGGAAAAGTACTTTCTCAGATATAAAGATTATACACTTCAAACCAGCTAAGAACATTTTTAGAGGAATAACTATACTTATAAATAAACTAACAAAATTAAAACATGTTTATAAGCTCATAATTATACGACTTTAAGATTTTAATTTTGTAGGATATTTATAATGATAAGTTGGAACATGACATGTTCAAATTTATTTAATATGTAAGATAGGATAAAAGTCAATGGACAAAATTCCATAGTTGAACAGAATGTGCAACTCAAGTGGAGTTGGGCATAGGTAGACGTTAATTAAAGAAATAGGACAGATGAGTTACATGAGGTAGAAAAATACAGAGAATAATAAAGTACCAAGAATGTCATTTCTTGTTTATTTAGAAAGTAAACAATAAGAGATGGAAAAATATACTTTTTGAATTAGTGAATGGTAGAAAATATTTGAAATTTACTTGTCCAGATAGAAGAGGGGGAGGAGGGATTGCAGAGACCAGAGGTGTCAAGGACACCAGGAGAACAAGCCACAAAGTGTCAAATGACTTTCACACTTAGGGGCTCACAAAAACTAAAGGGGAAGACATAGAACCTGCAGTGTCCCCTAAATATATCTTATGGTTGTCTAGATAGGTATTCGTGCAAAACTCCTAAAGCTGGAGTGGAGATTCTCTAACCCTTTTACCTTGCCTTGGGACCCTTTTTCTCTTGCTGGGTTGCCTAGCCCACCCTTGATGTAGAGACTAGTGTTCATCCTTTTACCATCTTACTATGCCATATCCTGTTTGAAAGGTAACCCTGGGAGGACTGTTCATTTCTAGGAAGAAACAGGGATAGGGGGTGGGTTGTGGGTGGAGACTGGGGTAGATTTGAGGGAAATGGGAGATGGGGGAAACTGGGACAAGGGGGAGGGGGATTGGAATGTATTATATGAGCTGTATGAGAGAAGAAATAAAAAAAATATAAAAAGAAATTTGGTTGTATATAACATTAAGTCAGCATGAGTGATAAATGCTAGATTTCATCACCTTCGTGAATGGAATGCTTACTTGAATAAGACTAGAATTATCACTGATTGTTTGATAATGGGTGAGTACATGATTTAACTCCACCTAGGAGGTTACTATGAAACCAAGAAGAATAAAAAAGGGAAGTTTTGCCTGGGAGCAATGGTGTGTAGAAAGAAACAAATGAAAGAGACATTCTGACATGTTCTAATAGATCAAAAGCTAAGAATCCATTGAGGGGAAAAGAGGTAGGAAGACTGGACATTGAAAAAGGCTGTGTTTTGTTGGCATGGCACAGACTTCCTGTGTAGCACCGAGTCTATTATCCTTATTACTATCCCAGCAGCAGCGCATATGTAAATGGTTATCAAGGTTCATCTAAATGTGGAAATTCATCACTGATTGGGTGGTTTTAGAACACAAAATAGAAAACATAATTATCATTCATAAATGGGGGAGTTTTGCCACAGTTGTTGTAATGACTTATCATTGAGGAGGATGTAATTATTATTTCTGTCATGGATTATGTGTTTACCAGAATTTGAAGGAGATGATACTAAGAAAAGTGAATTCTATTATGTCAGTCAAATTAAAATCAATAAAGCTGTTGATAGACTCAGAAGTGAAGGGGGACTTAAGTAAGAATAAATTGGAATCCAGTTTGTAACCGAAAAGGAAATAGTTAAAAGCTTAATGATATATGTATACATACATATCAAAAATAAGGAAAATATTGGAATAGGAGTCCAGAATTATTATAAATCTAAGAGGCTGTCAAGGGGTAGAAATCATATATTGAAGCATCTCTGTCTGGGCATAGACTAACAAATATCAGAAAATCATCACTAAGTTATTATGATAAAATATTCCACATTTGATTCCAGCTTTCACCTTAAAATGAAACTTGTGAATGATCATTTTACTTTTATTGTCATCACCTCATCTGATGGCAAGTATAAATATGATTTTTTTGTATGCTCAGTGTTTAAATATTATGTTACACTGTACTTGGCACAGCAGGAAAAATGTGATGTAACTGAAAGCAGAAGAAAAAAATCCCTGAGAAGAGAGATTATCTGTATGAGCTTATGAGTGTTTGGCTCCATGATTTATATTAGAAATGTGGGGCTATAAAAGGTAGGGAAGCTATCAATTACAAATGAATCACTTGCCAGAATCTAAGGATCTATGTAATTATAGTTTATAATTATAATATATATATATATATATATATATATATATATATATATATATAATTTTCCTACTTGTTAGAAAGTTTAATGAGTGATTATATCCATATTTTTATATATACCACTGGTAGGTACATAGTAAAATAATAGCCAGAGTTTCAAAAGCAGACTATGACTGCTTTGCCATTTTGAGTATGATTTATAGGATATAGACAATGGCAGGGCTGTGATTTTGTCTCAGTAGGTGGAATGTGTTCTTGGTATTTATGAAGCCTTGAGTTTAGGCCCCAGAATATGGTAGTTGTGCTGTAAACTGAGTACTAGGACAATTAAAGATAGGAAAATCAAAACTTAGCGGTTAACTTGTGCTATATAGAAAGCTCAGTAAGTCCCAGACCATCATGGACAGCAAGAATTCCTGCCTCTGAAAAAAATAAATAAACAAATAACACACACATACTTACATAAATATATGTGTGTATAGGTATATATATATATGTGTGTGTGTGTGTGTGTGTGTGTGTGTGTATGCATATGCACATATATATACATATATACATATTTACACATATATCATTTCATATATATATATATATATATATATATGTATATACAGTGATGAACATTTGAAATATAAATATATGAATGACTCTTCTAGAAACAGTTTTTCCCTAGGAGTCTTGTCCAATGCTCTTCCACAAAAATCACTTATATTGTGATCTATTTTTTTTTTCTGCCTTTTGGTTTAGCTTTTCTCTCTACTTTTATTTTGTTACAATACAATAGGCTAAATTCTGCTCACTTTAGATCAATTTAAATAAAAATGTGTGTTGATGTTTTTCTCCACAAACAGTATGTCATATGGCATATGAAGACAAAATAGAATGAAGACAAATTAAGTGAAAGAAAATAAACTATACTGATAGATTATTAAATAAACATACAAACAAACAAAAACACGGTTGTTGCATTTTTTGAACTCATGAACTCAATACAGCTGGTTAAAATTACAGAAGACCGCCTTGAAATCAAGCTAATACAATTCTAACATTCTGGTGAGGGATTCACAAGGCCCTGCCTCTTATGGGGCAGCAATTGACAGTTGATGGCTGCTTGGGGTGAAAGTTTGTGACCACTGATATACTGCCTATGCTCTAGTGGTTGAATACACAAACCAGGTTCATGTAGGCAGCACTAAATGGACAAAGTGGAATGTTTAAAAAAAAGAATATATATACATAAATAGATACATATATTTATATATAAATACACACACATATACTATATAAATATATATTTCAAAGGATAAAATATCTTAAAAGACAGAAAAAAATCATAGTTTACATATAATATTCATAAAATACATCTTTACTCTTTTAATACAAATTGTGGGTCATAAAATTGGGATTTTTAAACTGCTTGATAATGTTATTTTTGAAATCATCAAAGTACTCTGTAAATGATCACATAGACACTAGTAGCTCTGAGAATCTTGCAAAATAAACTGTTAACAGATCAAGTTATAAAGTATCTACATTATTATACACACACATATACACTCACACATAAATGCATGCAATATAGCTAATGCAAAGGATGTGAAAAGATGTCTATGTAAATCCTAATTATCTCAATCCATTCACCTTTTCTTTATTTTTAACCAATTAGGATGGATCTTGTCAACACTGAGGAAAAAAGGAAAAAATATATATATATATATATAAAACAAGCTAAATTTTTCATTGATTTCCTAATGGCGTGTAATCATTATAAAGAAACAATTTATAATATAATCATGTTTTATTGGAAAAATCACTTATTCTAAATTAATAGGATGATATCTAATATTAATATTTATGTACCACCCTATTTTTCTTAATTCAGAGTATCCAGCAATTTTTGTTTCAGTTCTATAAGAAATTTCAGTCATTCAAAACTTTCTCTTAGTCATTCTTTGAGTTTTTGTTCAGTGATGGTCCTTCACATTAAGTGCAGTATAGTTCAGCAATACTCAAGTGAAGTTAAAATTTAAGAGTCCCTAATATCTGTGTTTCAGGTTTTCTACTATTTAGTGAGCAGTGGCACTCAACAACAGTGTACAAATACCAAGCAGAAGTAAAGAACATTTTAAGGAGACTTAAGCATTATAGTTGTTCTATAAATATGAGAACCGTGAGTAAAATATTTGTTGAGAAAGCAAGTAAGTTGGGTGCAAGGATCCACAAATGTGCTGATTCAGCATAGCTACTGCTTTGATATTTGATTTGTCATAGGAAAGAAGAAAAGCCATGAGGCATTTAAAGCATACATCCTGTTGTCAAGATCAGCAACATCTGTATATATGCCATTTTAATCTACAGTGTTTTCATAATAGAAAAATAAATATACAAACCTAATTGGTCAACCTTAAACACATGTTTACATTAGCAGCACTAAGTTGAATCAGCAGGATGTATTTATATATGTGTGTGTGTGTGTGTGTGTGTGTGTGTGTATGTATGTGTGTGTTTATACAGCTTTAATAATTAAAGAAGCAGAGGTCATAATGTTGAGGATGAGTGGGAGTGCTGGAGAGGAGACAGAGTCAGGAGAGAATAAGGTGGAAATGATGTAAGTGCAGGACACATATATGAAATCCACAAAAGATAATAATGAAGTTAAAATGATATTTGAATCATTTTAATTTGGATAATTTAATTGGTTCATAAAACATCTTTAATTAGGGCATAAAAATATACAACAAAGATATTTTACTTTTGATATATTTTACTGGTAAGTATAAAAAATAAATAAACCCGTTTAATTATATTTAGGCTATTAGTCACCTAAAAGTAGGTTATTGAGAATCTGTTTGTTGGTAGTATTAATTTTTCCTTGAATCCTTCTGCATAATTTTTAAAGACATTGGTATTACATTTACAATGTCTTTTTCACGGAGCCATGATATACTGAGCTTACCACATGGCATTTATTGTTAAAAAATTCACATTAAGACATTAAAGATAATATTGAATCTTTTTTTCTCCTAAAATAGTAAAATAGATACTTTATATATACATATTAAAACACTACAAATGCCACTTTTGTTTAGATAATACATGGATTGTTATTTTTTTTCAACATAATGCTTTTGTTAGTTTCTTGAGAGTTTAATACAATGTAACTCAATCACATGGACTTTCATTCTTCCCTGGTCCACCTTACCACTCCTGTGCTCTCAAAAATAAAACAAACAAACCAACAAAGAAATCAAGTAGAGTCTGTTATATGGAAGCATGAGTTACAGGCATCACCATGTTTTTTTGAGGGAGCTGATCATGGACATTTACTTGGATTTTATTAGTCTGACAATGTTCAAACTGTTGGGCTCCACTTCCCTAATACACAGGTACCCAAACATAGAACAGGCACAGGTATATGCAGTGACCAGGACATCCAGCAGTTACATGCCTGTGTGACAGCCAAGGTGCCTGTGCTATGCCCAGGTGCCTGGGGGTAGCCAAGTACCTAAAGGTTGTTAAATTTTTGTTAGAGTAACAGTGAGACTAGAGGCATTTCTTTTAATCTTAATGGTATTAAAATCATCTCTACAGTAATACAAGCAGACTTTGTTTTCATTTGTATGCATGTCTTACAACTTACTTTTGTTAGAACAAGTCCATTCTTTGTCACAAAGTAGGTTTTAGATGTTGTTGGAAAATTAGCAACATTTCCTTGGATGGAATTGAACTCAGATGCATCAAGAAGCAAGAGAAAATTGTCACTAATCAGAAGTCTGGACACTTACTTATGCCCTTAAAGGAAATCTGATTCTGTACTGACAGCACAGAGAGCAGAGTAGCCTTGCATGTGTGCATTGTAATATCTTTGTTGTTCTTGTTTAATTTTGAGATAGTAATTTAGTTATATTTTTTTCCATTTCCTCCAAACTCTATGCTTTACCTTTCCCTCTCTGCTCTAAATTCATAGCTTCATTTGTCACCCATTGCGATTGTATGAATATATGTATTTGTTTATACATATATATCCCAGAATATAACCACTTAAATCCATATAATGTTACTTGTGTACATGTTTTTGAGGCTGATAATTTGGCACTGGACAACCAAGTGGTATGCCCTTCCCTGAGGAGGGCACCTCTCCCAGACCCAGCTTTACCCAGTTGCCTTTAGTTCTTTGTGTAAGGTTGAAGTTTCATAGGCCTTCCCAGTCTAGTTTTGCATGCTTGTTGGTATCCTCCTTGATCAGCTAATGTTTGGGCAGTGCTTGATTTTATTGCATAATAAGTAAAGAAATATGGAATAGAAACACTGTGTCAATCCTATTACCATCCACAGTTATATTTTTCATGTCTTAGAAATACATTTGGACACTCAAAACTACTTAAATAATAGCAAAAGTCACACGATATGTTTTCAATTCTAGTAAGGAATTTTCTTGTGTTCAGAGCAAGCCATTTGTACAGCAAGAGTCAGTGTTTTTTAGAAATTGAAACAAAGGCTAAAATCTATTTCAGAGTAAGGAGGATAGGGAAGTTAAACTACACCCAAAGTGGAAAATGGGTATGGCTCTCCATATGCATGCAGTGTCTGCTATGACCAAAACAGGGTATCTGAAGAGACACTAAGGGCTGATGGAATTCAATATTTCCAGCTTATGAGTGTCATATATTTAAATGCTGCATATGATGTTTGAAAATGTAAAGATTCAATACAGCAAACAGCCAATCAGATGACAGTCCTCTTCATCAGCTGTTTTTTTTTTTTTTTTTTCTATATGAGGAATTGTGTCACTGGATAGATGATACAGCTTTCCCCCCTTTTCAACAATAGTCCTAAACTGAAATCATTTTTAAAAGGGCATATCAATTAAAGATCTTGGAGCAATTAAAGTAGCTTGAGACTTCATTCTGCTTTATTTTTGTCATATTTTATAAAGTATTTGATGAATATAGAATGGTAAGTGTACAATAAGAAAGACCAATCTACAAATAAATAAAAATAAAAATTAAGAGAAACAAAAGAGCAGTAAAGTCATCAACCATCACCTGTGAGAGACTGTGAAGGTACCATACACACTGACAAAAATGCATAGAGATGAGCATCTTTACCACCACTAGTTAGGACTGATTTTTACATAAGAAAACTCCCTTGAGTTTTCCTGCCAATTCTATGAGAAATATCTGTCTTAGGGGTGAAAACAGAGCTAGATCTGCCAATTGAATGGAACAACCAATACCAAATAACCAGTAACTGTATGAAATCAGAAAACTTTATTATATTTGCATAGTAAAGCTTAAGAGAATATAACTGATTTGGATATGAAGGGTTTATCCCCTGCTGGTAGATCTAGTTTGGGGAGGTTACGGGACTTGGTTATTGATATGGGCTATTGATGAGTGTAGGCTGGATCTACTTAAATCTGTTTACTCCTTCCTAAAACAGATGCAAGTGAGGGACTTGGCCATACGTTCCCATAATTAAAGACTAAGTCACTGTAATTTGCCTTCCTTACTATTTTAGACTGAAACTACATGACAAAGCATACCTTGTCCTTCTTAAAGGTGTTTCTGTCAGATGATTTTGTCAGTGGTGAGAAACGTAAATGGGATCTCCATATCACAGAGCTCCTCCTCCAGAGCTTAGGGTGCCCTACAGAAAATGAGTCAGAACAAATTTTAGAGTCAGAGAATGTACGACAAGAAAACATGGCTCCCTAAATCAACAGGATCAGTGTACATATGGAATCAGAAACAGACTAAGGCAGCATGCACAGCCAGTTGCTACATCAGTCTGCACCAGATGGAGTCCTAGAGATGAAAGATGTGGACACATGTCTCAGTTCCTAACTGAGAAGCCGTCTCCAATCGACTACCACTCGCGAATGAAAATTTAGTTTTCACCAAGACAGTCTTACTGTGAAAACAAATTACATTTAAGGGTAGGCTGCATATCCAACAGTAGATGATCAACAGAAATTGAACTCAAGAACATCTATGGAGGTTCCTTGATAATGTTGTGTTGGGGTTCCTTCCTTCCTTCCTTCCTTCCTTCCTTCCTTCCTTCCTTCCTTCCTTCCTTCCTTCCTTCCTTCCTTCCTTCCTTCCCCCTCCCTCCCTCCCTTCCCCCTCAATATCCCTCTCTCTCTCTCTCTCTCTCTCTCTCTCTCTCTCTCTCTCTCTCTCTTACTTTTCTTTTTTGTATCCTCATTTTCTAATTGGTCTGTATAAACAAAAGGATCCATGTATGCACTACTGTGAGTGCTTGATCCCCTTGGATACTCCTCATCTATTTCCTCATTGGTGTGATTGGTCTCTACAGAGGGTTAGAACTAGATACAGAGGTACTCCTACCATATCTGAATACATGATGCTGAACATGATAAAAATATGATTTATTTTCAACAGAGTATTTGCAATTTTTTTATATTCATCTCAATTTTTAAATAAGCAGGTTGATGAAAACAGGTGCATTTAACCAATATTCAAAGATATCAACAGCTCGCTCCATAGACATTATTATAATACATCACTTTCTTGTATGCATTATTTATTACTTTTTAACATGTGTAACAATAATTTGTTAAAGAGAGTAAAGAGTTTCCAAGACAAAAGGATGTTTAAATATTACAGTAACATCTTGTTCTAATTTAGTGTATGAAGAAATATTTTTCTTACAAACTCTTGCATAAGTTTTAGAATTATTCTATAACATATACTATTGAAGATGGATACCACAAACATCAGGTTCTGCTAGTATTCAAAATAATTCCAGTCCTGGGATTTCACACAAATTTTATTTCTATAAATTCTTTTATCTTGTATTCAGATTAATAAAAAATGCAATATGGGAACAAAAAGCAAAGGAAATTAATAACCCTCAAGTAGAAAATTGTTATATAAAAATAAATATATGACGCAAATTAACATAAGATGGGTATTAAGATTTTTTAAATTCACATATTGCATTCACTTGTTTTAACGAAGTCTTACTACTGATTATATAATTTATATAGAGATTATAATTACCTTGGAAAACTGATCAGGATATATATTGAAATAAAGCAAGGAATTATCTGTGTTTGTATTTCTCTTATATGAACTCTGCTATATTTTCACTTGTAATTACAATATTTCTCATGATCAGGTAAAGAGGCATCCATCATTTCATTTTGGAAATGCTACTTGTCCAGAGAGTAACTTCAAAGCCTGATACATTCTTTCATCTAAACTGTTGGAAATGTACCAGAATCAATCATTCTCCTTGGATGATGAAAGCATCAAGAAGACAGGTGCTCTAACACATAAGTTTGATTTGTACTCTGGCTTTTATCTTATTAAATCTCTTCTATGTTTTGCACTACTGACTCCTTCAATATTTTACACACAGAACTTAAGCCTCAAGTCAAACTTTTCAATAAGTGAATCTCTTTATCCTTCTCCATATGTATTTTAAGGGCACTTTTTATTTTTAAACTTTTTATTCGAATCTTACTGTAGTGGTAAACTGATTTTTGTTTTTCATCCACACATAGTGAATTATGTGTTCTAGATGTACTATTCTCTTTTTCTCATCAGTCATCTCCTTTCTTTGATATAAAGAATATTTTGAAATAGATCCACAGGCTCCCAGATGTTCCTCCACTCTCTGAGTCTTTTCAGAATCTCTAAAAATAAGCCAAAACAAACAACACAATAATAAAACAAAACAAACATATATCTAAGGCTCACGTGAAGAAAAACACCTTTTTATTATCTTTCCAGCAGGAGTTTGGAGGTGTTAGGAGCTGACCTGATGTAGTAAAGGCTTCCTAAGGATGAGACGCAAAAGTGAGTGAATGCTCATATGAAAACCCATTAATTGAGTTCTAGATCTACCTAAGGCTCAAGATTGAGGAGCATATTCTACCACTAACCAATTCCAATTGCTAGTATTTTATCAACCTGTTCCTTTAAAAATATTCTTATTAATTCATTGAGAATTTCATACATGCATATAATGTATATTTTATAATTTCATAACATCATGCAATGCATTTTGATCATATTCATACCCTACTCTTCTTCAGATTCACCTCATCTCTCTCCCAAAGAATTGTACTTTCTTCTTCTACTTTTCTTGTCTTTTTCAATTATTTATTTTATATTTCGATATTATACAGTAATTACCTCAATTCCCTCTATTCTTTTCTCCCTCCTGACATTCTCATATTATTCCTGGGGCCTAGGGGTTCCCCATCCTTTAGTTATTGCCAGATTCACAGAAGCAAGCATGTTTTTCCTTCTGTGGAGCAGTCCTCGAATCCTATTATACCCCAGTGCCCAAACTCCCTGATCCAGGTCCTGTGTCCTCACCCCTCCCAACTTCATGCTTTTGTTGCTGTTTTCTGTTTTGTTATATATCCAAAATAATAAACTAGAAAATAAGATTTGTTACTAAAAAAATGATTGTATTTCACCTTTGGAGATTCAGTGTGTATAAAGTTTGGCTAGTAAAAAGTTAAGTTGTGTATCAATAATTGTGCTTGTAAGAAAAATCATATATATAGACTACTTACTTTTGATCCTTTCCATATAATTACTTTTCAACCTCAATATTAGCTATTTGTAAATTTCTTAATCCAGAATAAGCTTCTAAATTATGTTCTCTTATCACTCCAGAAAAGTTAGAAATCATCAGCCTAAATTAACTTCCTCTAACACATAGATGCTGTTGTATTGAGAACTGATCAAATATAATTCAGTTCATTGAATTCTACTTATAAAGCTTTGGTATCTGTTTTTCATTTGTCACTTATGTTTATTAACTGTCTCTCTTATTTTCCTTACTATTCAATTTATACTTCTTTATAAATGCTGAATGTTTAGACAAATATTTAAGCTTGTGTCATATTTAAGAAGATAAATATTAGATAAAAATAAAATCATATTACATATTTTATTGTTTATATTATCCAGCCAAACTATTACATTTATTAACTTCAAAACGTTTAACTGCTCACTTGTTAAGATGACAATAGATCTCTAAAGGTATTTTATAGATCTTTTTATACTTAATAGAGCAAAAACATAAAGAAAACATACAAATATAAACTACATAAAATATATCTATATATCTATATATATATATATATACTATATATGACAAGAAAGGAGGTAAACACATATTTAGCACAGCAAATATGAATAAATAGATATGATGAAACATGAAATTGGAATTGTGTTGTGAAAGCAGTGCTTACACTATTTCCTTTCCTGAGCTGCTGCTTAGAATGAGGTTATCCTTATGGCTCTGAGGAATGTGCAATGCCACCATGTCAGCAAAATGTTCTTATTACAATGCTGCTGTCTATGAGATAAGGCTACATTTCAGGGACCAGCACTGGCCACAGAGTGGTCTCTTCTGAATTTAGGTTTGTTTGAAATGCTAACTGGAGGTCATAACTTGAACACTGACAACCCTTTCACTTTTTGCCACCAGCATAGTAGTAGGTCTTCTACTGCTCACCTAAAATCACTCTCAGTTTTGCTTCTCGGTGAAGTTTTAAAAATAACGGTAGTGCAAGATTTAGCATATTCAAGTGTATTTTAAGGAAGTTTTAATTTTCTTTTCCAATTTCACAGAAATATATGACTCTAAACGTAATGTGGAAGTAGAAGTAGAAGGTAAGTTTATAAAACGTGCTGTTCATTAGAAATCAATGCATCAAAGTACTGGGTTTCAACAGATATTAATTATTCAATATTTTGATGTCGGAATTAATTGTATGTATTTAAAATGTAGAAGTGTAGAGATGAGACAAAAAAATATACACTTGTCTTCAGTAATAAAGAAGAAGTCCATTGGACTATCTTCATAGGTGTATATAGTTTGTCAGATGGCAGTGAATTCAATAAATAAATATAAAATTTCCAGAGTCATAGAATTGTGACTACAAAGAGAACTAAAGTTTAATTAACTGGTGAAATGTATATCCAGTGTGCTAGTTTCCTTTTAGATACAAAATCTCACAGGTGGGCTATCGCCTGGGTCATTGGAGAATGAACAAAGAGATACCAGAGGAAGGACTGAGAATGTAGAGAGTTTAGATAAAATAAGCCAGTCATTTACAACTTTACAGAAAGTATGTAATGTTGTTGATGGAGTTGTTTAGATATTTGCCACCCCAATATTTAAATATTGAGTCTGAGTTCCAAAGAAGCATAATTGGGCATGGCTCATCTTAGTAAGAACAAAGTACAGTGTAACATGTATTTCATGGAAAATATCCAGTTGGTCCAGCTTCTGGGTTAGATCTAGAACTATCTAGACTTCAATGTTCAATGAAGCAATGTATGTCGACTACTAAGGACTCTGTATTGTTGATAGAAACATTGTGTTAAACACTTGAGACTTAACTGAGCAAGCTGATGCATATCTTTAATCCTTGCACTCAGGAAGCAGAGGCAAACAGATCTCTGTGAATTAGAGCCTCCCTTGTCCACATAGTGAGTTACAGGACAACAAGAGCAACATAAGGAGACCCTGTTTCAAAAAACAAAACAAACATTAATTAGTTAATTAATTCAACCATTGAGGCTAGTAACTGTTACCATAAAAATAGGACTGAAAATGTCAGCATGGCTGCCCTTTCCCTCAAAATTCTAGGATTAAAAGCATTCCCTGTGTCTCTGGGAATTTTTGCGTGTGACTTTTTCTCTACCTTTGCCCTACTGACTCTTTCCTTTGTGCTTTGTCATATTGACTCCCTTTCTTTGTATCTTATCTTTATCCAATGTGGCTATTTCCTCAAGTTCTCTGTCTCTTTGGTTTTCTTTTAGTTTTACATATTTATGTTAATATACTTTAATTCAAATATAATTCCATTACTTACTCCTCTACTTCCATCCAACTTCACCCATGTCTCCTCCCTCCTAACTCTCTTAGGGTCTCTCCTCTGTCCCACTCAAATTGATGGCTTATTTTTCTCTTATTAATACTGTTACATACACTTATATAAACACACACATATTTAGAGAGAGAGAGAGATGCACAAATTTGAAGGGACACTAGGGTCAAATTTTCTTTTAAGATATATGATTTCAGTGATGTCCACTTTATATTGGATAACAATAATTGGGAGGTTCATTCCTGGAAAGATTAATCTACCTTTACTGTAGTCATTAGTTGTCAAGTAGTTTGTTTCTTTTTGTTTAGGAGTAGGACCCTGTGTGATATTCTCCCTTCTGTGTTAGTATGACTACTGATTTTCTCATTGTGGAGAACATATTCATCCAGCCATTTCTAGGATACAAGGTCTCACAGCTAACTTTTTAGACCAACAATTGACAAGTAGGACTTCATAAAAATTAAAAAAGCTTCTGTGTAGCTGAAGAAACCATCAACTGAGTGAGGAAGAAACCCAGTGAGTGAAAGAGGTTTTTCCATCTGTACATCTGACAGAGGATTGACAACCAGAGTGTACAAAGAAATCAAGTAACAAAGAGTCAAGAAAACAAATGACTAAATAAAAAAAAAGAGCTATGGGTTGAAACAAAGAGTTCTTAATAGAAGAAATAAAAATGGCTAAGAAATATGTCAAAAAGTGTTCATCATCTTTAGCAACTAAGGAAATGTAAATTAAAACAACTTTGAGATTTCATCTCACTCCAGTCAGAATAACTAAGGGAAACGGAACAGCTGACAACACAAGCTGGCAAGGATATGTGAAAGGAGAACCCTCATTCACTCGTGGAAGAAATGCAATGTAATCACTCTGATGTAATCACTCTGAAATCAGTATGGAGAATCCACAAAAAGCTAAATCAAGATGTAGTATACCACCCACTGATACCACTCCTTATCATATGCCCATCAGAAGTGACATCCTGCTCTATAGGTACTTGGCCAGGAAATGGAAACAACCTAAATCTCCTTCAATAAATGAATGAACAATTTTTTAAAATGTGCTACATATACACAATGGAATAGTTTTTAGTTGCAAGAAAAGTGAAATCATGAAATTTGCAGGTAAAACATGTAGGACCCATATAAATACATCAGAATATCTACTTCTTCCTCTGAAGATATTGAACATATTTACAGTAAAGTAATATTTGCAGTAATATTCTAGGGGTTGAGACAGGATCTTAGTTCTGGTATGGATTTTTTTCCAACAATATCTCTAAAAACAGTATCCTCTTTGTAATATTTCTATATTAAAGTGGATTTCAACTTGGAAACTTGGAAGAGTAACCCCCTGTCGAGTAGTATTAGTAAACAACATATGTGAGATGAGAGGACTTATTTGAGGTAGAAAAGGATTTGATTTTCAGATGAACAATTATATATGCTCAGAAACTTAAAGGAGATGTTCTGTCACACAGGCTGTGAAAATTGAACTGTGCAAACAGCACAAGCCAGTAGAGGTGCATACATTGTGCTCATTGTCAAACAAGCTTCCTCTACTACTGAGCATCCTCTCCACATGGAAATTATTTAATTTCTTAGGGAGATGCTCCACCAACTTTAAGCATGATGCCCAATAACACTGTTACTTTTAAAATCTATCCTTCAAATAAAAATCAAGGAGAATGGAGGCTTTCTCAGGGATTTGAAGCACAACACTTAGGAGTAGTGTTTGAACCCTTTGATTCATTGTCTTGTCCAGAATTCAGTCCTGTAGTTTTGGAGATAAACTAATAAATGTAGTTCTCAATGTTCCAGAGAGGATAACTATGTTCTTTGAGAAAAGCCCAATATAGTCATTGTCATTTAGAAATAACACAAGCTGATTTTAAGCAGCTACTCTAACATTGATTTTTTTCTAATTGAAATTGATATTATTGAGAGTGATGGCTAAAAACAAAAAAAACAATGATAGGTGGACAATATAGGAACATAGAGAAGAGTGTTATCAGCTACATACAAGAGTGTACATCACCAGGATGCTGTACACTCGGAATGATCACACTGGATAAAGAAACACTTCTGTATCCATATTAGTTCAAAATGTCCAGTTACTTCCAATCATCAGCACTGATAAAATGCTTACTCAAAGCACTTAACTGTCCTGATGATCTTCCTATGATTAACGTTTAACGAAATATTCAGTGACTATTTATGATAACACTGTAATATAACCATTAGTGATATAGTTATTTTCTCATAAATGATAAAGATAGTGAAGTCAAAGTGCTTTAAGGTAATATTTAACATTTAATGACAGAATACCCAAGCTAAGAAGAATCACTGGCTTAAGTGCAGGACTGAAGGTCACAACATGGAAGGTGGACCTTAAACATGATTACGGGGATTCAACATGAGAAATTAAATTAGGAAACAGCTTGAAAATGCTAAAAACACACTGCAGTGCTTGTGTCAACTTCCTATTTTACTTTAAATGTCTAAAAGAGGGATACTATGTCAAATGCACTGTTAAAATATGTCATAATTGAACTTTAAAATAATAATAATTTCTCATTTTATTTTTTATTGAAAATGTATGATACAATTTAATCATTGGTATGCATTCTCTTTGATATCTAATAGCTCTCATAATCTTTCTACTTACTAGAGTTATCTTTACTAGAATTTGCTCATATTTGTATACCTATGTAACACCTTTAGACTGCCCTTGCAGATTTTTATAGCTCTCTCTCACAGGAGACTGGCATCCATTGTTCTCATTTATTCTCCAATCATCCTCATACTCATTTTTTCTCTCAACATTTCTTTGTCCAGTCTACTTACTTGTCCAGAAACATGTCTGTCATAATCTACCCTTGTTTACTGAGATCCTTTATTTCACTGGGATGGTATTTCACAATCTTTATACCATGTAGTCTTTCAAATGTCATCAACTTAAAAAAAAAATCTAACTCAGGCTTAGAGCATAGCTCAAGTTAAGAATGTTCGCTTCATATCCATAGAGGTGTCTGCATTTAGTCTTTCTTTATAATAAGAAGGTGAAGCTGTGATCTATTGATGAGAAAGAGCAAGGATAGACGTGAAGTTTAAGAAAATGCTAGCAGTATAGTAATGGCACTAGATTCATTCTCTTGGCTACAGGTTACTGACATTAACAACTAGTTTTGTAAGCAATGGGATCTCTGTTTCTTTAAACCACTCAGATGGTGGATTGAGTAACAATATCACACTAGAAGTGTGCCTATAATAAAAGTTCATTATAACAGAAATATTGGGTAGATTAGTACTATTTTTCAATAAATAATCTGTGATTTTGTTCACTGTAGTTTTAAAATCAATTTATCAACAATGTTGACTAATTTAAATTGAATACACTCTATCAGCTTCCGTGGGGGAAAATACATAGCTGGTTTATTTGAATCTTTGAGCAACACCCCTCATGCCCAGAAGAGATATGTATTTGTCCCCACACACATAGGTTTGAGATTTCTAAATCCAGCCTATGATTTAGGTACTATTTCTCTTGCAAGAAATATGTATTATTTTAGTGTTTGTTCTTTCCATTTCTACTTGTCTTAAATTTCTGGGAGACCTCTTTCCTCTCACATCATCACATTCAGAGGTAGTCTAATAAAACAGAAGCACATAAGAAGCAGTGAAATTGTGACCTATTTTGTACCAAACTTTACTCATCCATAAATTACACACCCTATGTGCATTGATTAATGTAGACATTCAATGAAATAAATACATGAAATCTGTTTATGGAAATGAGAAGTTGAAAAATTAAGCAATGCTATATTGTAATGATGTGAAACCAGTCTTCCTTTTCAATTAGTGTGCAGCACACATTTCTCTGGTTTTGTTTATATTAATATATAAACAGTTTTATGTATATATCTACAGATACCATATACGATTTCAACTATGTTCATACCCATCAGAAAGACATACAATGAAAATATGATTAGGTGCAAGGCTTTACTTCATGTGTGCCTTAGAGTTGGTGAAGGCATATTTTGTTTTGTTTGTTTCTTTGTTCTGTACATTGTCTAATATATATATATATATATATATATATATATATGTGTGTGTGTGTGTGTGTGTGTGTGTGTGTGTGTGTGTGTGTATTTACATTTTTATATATAATATATATGTGATGTGCATGTATAGAATATATTAATAGTACAAACAGTGACTTTTCTTATCACACTTTCATGTACCCATGTATTGGAGTGTATTTGCAGTGGTGGATTCTTTGGGAAGAACACTCCAGGCAAGTATACAACTTGTATTCTTCCCACAATGCAATGCCATTTGTTTGGAATTCCAGTTCACAAAGAATTTCCTCAGCTCTGCCTGCAGGTGGTTGTTTAACTGTACCTTACCACTTAACAGTGAATGGGCATCCTACTGGCTTCCATCCTTTATATAGCTCTACTCTGGCAGGGCTTTATTGAGCATCCTTCATTGGACATAGGTAAGCAGGTTATTTCAGGATAGTCTTGTTGACTGTTCTACTTTAGATTTACTTACAATTCATATTTATATATAAAAATGATCACTTGAACATTGTAATCATTTCCTAGTTTATTAGATTTTTATGATTCAAAATCAAGTATGAATTTCCAGCATATAATGACTCAAATTTCAGCAGAATAAATTAAAATAGTTTCAGATGAGACTATTCACTATTACTTTATTTGAAAAGTTTGTCAGAGCTGTTCTGACACCTATTTTGATATTTTCTAAATTTGAATCTCAATTAGGAATTATGAAATGCCAGGGAGACAGCGATGAAAAGAATCTTGCTTTACCCATTCTGACTTTACTTACTGTGTACGACAGATTGCAGCTTCCATCTTTTAAATGTAGCAAAGTATTCGAAGTAATATGTCTTAAGTGAATGAAATAAAAACTAATGCATCTATTAGTATCAAATTTTCGATTGAAATCTTTATACCATTAGCTAGTTAATTTGATTCCCAAAAGATGGTTTTAGAAAAACTTGTATTGCTCATTATAAAACACCAGTTTTGTATTAAAAGGAATAACTGATACACAGCCTCTTCATTATAATGAATTTGTTACACTATAAGTTAATATATACAGTAAAAATATTTTATAAATCATTAACTCAGAAGATTTTTATTTGTTTACTTAATAAGCTTCGTTCAATATAACATATCATACAAACTGATTATGATGGATTCATCCATTGAGGCAAATGTGTCTTTGCATGAGTTACTGAATAATACTCCAGAAAATATAACTGTTTGTATGAAACTATTCTAGTTTGCGTATAATATAAATTGTTTAAATAAGTTGATGAATGACTTCATATTATTTGGTTTTTCTTTGAAGTTACTACTGATTTTGAAAGTCGTTAAAGTTATTTTGAAGTTTCAAAAGTGAGGTTTCAAAATATAACACAGTGGATAGCTTTGTCTCTATTGTCCACAGGAAATGTCAGTTTTGCTAAGTAGAAACCAGAGGAAATGTGAAAAATCAAAAGAAAAAGAGTGATTGTCCCTGGTCACTCTCAAACAATGATATAGCTGCACAGGGAATAGCTGAGTCAGTGGCTCCAGAGAGCACTTCTTTGAGACTAAAGCCATCTGAAATCACATTGAGTTATCTGGTGGCTGAAGTGTGTCTACAAAAGAGAGGTCTGTGTATGCATCATTCTTTAAAGAATGGGCCAAAGACTCTAGAGACTTTATAGAGAATGTCCTTCCAGGGTTCTTAGCATAATTTAATAGTCATGTTTCCTTGGAAAACATTACTTTCAAATGAATGAACAGTAATAATAGGATGCTTAGACTATGGAATCAGGTGACATACATAGCTTAGAACTGTAATAAACTTTTCCTGATATGTTACAATCCACTCCATTATACCTAAGAACAAATATATACAGTGAAAGAGAAGAAAATACTTCTGATAATGACATTTGGACTTTGCATATATGTTAGAGTACTCAATAAATTATATGGAGTTATTAAATTATTGCTATCTGAAATGAGATCTGTAAATGAGTATCAATATCTCTTATTAGTTAGCAAGAAAACATGGATTCTTGGGCTCTTTTAGAGACCTGTAAATCATCCTTTATTTTAGCACAGTTTCCCATATGCTGTGTGTTGTACAGAATCATTAATGAGCATGTTTATGAGTAATAAATATGCTTATGAAGCAGTAAGATGCAAAGCTACAGGATATGAACAGAAGGAAAACTATCCTTAGATCATTCAATCAGTTTAACTTTATCTAATTATAATGTGAAAGCTGGCAATCTGATTTTAAAAGATTATCCCTCTGCATATAATGTAAATTTTGCAAATATAGGGAGATTTCTGATTTTTAGTAAATATAAATGTATGTTTCTAGAAAAACATTGGCTTTGAGAAAAATTATAATTTGGATCCTGAAATAAACATTTAAAATGCTGATTATTAACTTTATAAAGCAAATACAGATAGCAAAGTTGCTATTTATTCATTTTTGTGGCACTAGGGATTGAACCTATGGCCTGACACATACAAGAATTCTACCACTAAATTATATCTCAATTCATTGTCCCTTGCTCATGATTTGTTTGTTTGTTTTTGTTTTTATATTTTTTAGAAAGGATCTTACTAAGTTACTTAGCCAAGCTTTGAGTGGGAATTGACTTGCTTTATCTTCACTCATAGATTCCTTGTTATGAAGTCCAATTTATTTGTGTGTGTGTGTGTGTGTGCATGCGCACGCGTGCTTGCAAATGCATGTGCTCATGCTTATATGTTTTTGTGCTATTTTCTCTGTAATGCATTAATAAGCAAAGACCAAAATGTATAGTCTCTATAATCAGAATACACTATTAATAAATTCATTGCTATTAACTAATTCAAAAAATATCAATAAAATTTACATGACAAATTGAGTACTCTATTAGATGTTTAATTTTGGTTAGTTAAGATTATTTTATTTTGTACAAAATTCTAAGTACTATTAAAATTTCTTAATATATCACCTGACTCAATGGTGGTAGTCAACAAATAATTATAGATGAAGATTAAATTGCTAGCATAACCTGAAGGTCAGCCAGAAATAATTCCTTAAATGCTAAACTTTGGAATTATTGTATCAAACTGAGTCAGTCCTCACTACAGAGCAGGTCTTAACTTGGGTCACAGGAACCTGCTCTTTAAATGTCTTTCAGCTCCTTTGTGTTGACTCATGTCTGGAATCATTTGGGAATAAACAGGTGATTAGGTCTCATATCAAGAGGAACGATGACTCAAATGTCTCAATAATCTACTGGGGAGATGAGATAGATGAAAAATTTATAGCACTAGTTTGATCTGTGATTTATCATTAAAATGCAAAACAAGTGAATGGGAATTAAAGGGTATTTATTTATACAGCAGCCTACAACAATATAGGACAGCAATGCAAGTCAACAGACAACTGTGACCAATGATGCCTAATCATTTTGGTAAAACTAGAAGAACTATACATAAAGAATACTCAGTTTAGTTTTTCATTAATCATTCCCTTGGGCACCCTGGGAGAGAGAAGGTTAGAATTCCATAGTTTGATATTTCTTCTTTTCACAAGTCATGGTAACCAATTACTCCTTAAGTTTGTTCTGTGGATTTTTGTGAAACTGTGTCTTTGAAGTTTGTTTTGCTCTTTCTGTGTTTTCTCTACTTAGCATTTCTTTTCTGAGAACTCTGAGTCTTATTGGACTCTTCAAAACTACACAGCAATATCTAATCTTCTAAGACTTAAGAAAATATGCTTCTTTTTTTCTCTCCTGCACTAAGTATAGAAAGTTAGAATAGAATAATGTAAACAAAAGAATTGTCTAGGCACTGAGTATCTCTTTACATCAGGTTGTAATATCAACATGTAAATGTAGAAAGTTGTTTCAACAGTGTTGTACAGAGTGATAGGGAATAAATATCAGTCAGAATTGTGACTTAGAGTTTTAAAGTAAAAATTGTAGACAGGACAAGCAAAGGAGGGGTTTACATCTTGGTAAATAGAGATGAGGATTTTATTTTATTTTATATATTTTCTTACTTAAGTGTAAATATTGGCATCACTTAAGCCAAAAGTCTAAATTAAAGAAATAATATAATAATAATAGTATAAAGCAGAACTTCTTGTGACTAATCCACAGAAATTATTCTGACTGTAAGTAATCTAGGATTATTATATAGAAAATAAGTATAATAGAAGATTAGCGATATCTAGGTTCAGCTATCAATTCCCCCAATTAGTGAGAACTTTGCTTTTTGATGTGCAAAGAAGTGTACATACTAGTGTATCCTGTGGAGTTGGCATACACAAATGCCCCTTTTCATTCAAAAACTGTCATTTAATAGAAGTTTGAAGAGAAGCCAAGGACAATATAATCACACCAAGTGGATAAAAACCTGCTCATTATTTGGAAAATGTGTGAAACATCTGTTCAAAATAGGAAGCATTGGTTCTCTGACTTTGCTACAAGTGTCACAGAAGCTCAATATTAGGAGGGCTTGCTTCTGTGCCTGGTCTACCTTTCCTCTCAAGTCATTGTTAGTAAAATAATTCAAACACTCAAATGAACACAACTTTTGTAAGGATTGGAAGGTTTTTGTAAGGTAGAGATTATTTCCTCTTATGCCTCAAGAAAGAATTAGTGTTTGTAGTACAATCAATTAGTCTTAAGAAAAAATTTTTCTTGTGTATAATAATAAATCACTGTGAAAAACACTTATGTCTATGGATGAACAATATTGGCATAAAAAGGTGGTTACAACTTGAATTTATTGGAAATCAAGGTCAATAATACAAAGAAAATAAATATTTAAAAACCTAATCTAGCGATGAAAATGAAATACAGCAAAATGATATGGATTTAATACAGACATCTGAAGACTCAGCCCTCAGTGACCTTGTGAGTAAACATTGAGGACACTGCTTCTGACCTTCTAGCATCACTGAGGAAAATATCAGAAGTCGCTATGGTTATTTCACAGTAGATGTTAGCTCATGGCTAACATCGTCATATCTTTAAGTCAAATCTCCAGCATTGCCTGATAAAGACTTCAAGCTGAACCTATAATACCATATTTCACAACATAAATTCTTACTATGAATCTCAAAATCAAATGCCATTTCTCAATTCATGTTCTTAACTGTAGAAGGGAAAATTTTATTGCCATTACTCCTAGTGGACTAATTGTCACTTCAGAGTCACACAACAAAGGACATTTAGGAAGTTTCAAGAATATATTCCAAATTTAAAATTAATGTAATTCTCCAGTAAGAATTTGTCTTTAGGATAAAAAATGATGAATTTTTCAAAAGATTAATATTGCTATATTAATATTTTAAAGTTAAATCTCAGAAGTTTTTCACTTACCTGTTATTGCTATTTATTGAATACACATATAACCTTGAATTCATTTGAAAAAGTTTTAAGGATTTCTTAGGATAATACAAATATTGATTTCTGAAAAATTATAATTGTTAATTTTATTATAACATGAATTATATGAGATTGGGTAATATTTATCTGCATAATCAAATTTTTCCTCCAGATATTTATTGCAAAAATTGGGGAGATCTGAAAAAAGTATATTAGATTTTTGCTAGTTTCTTCCATTATTTTAATTATCTCTCTACATAGAGATGGATTAAAGTTAGAGGAAGTTCCCAGAAAAAAACAATGTCATAGTTTTTTAATAAAAAGTTTTCCAATAAAAAATAATGCATTTAAACAGAAATTAAAACAGAAATGTGAATGGATTTCTATTCACTCTGTCCCATGATTAGTAGAAAGGACTATGATTTTTCTGTCTTCTTTTAGTTATTTTCTGACATCTAAACATTGAGAATATTAGATGTAATAGAGGTAATAAAAATCCTAGTAATTATTAAACAGCCGCATAGCTGTGAATATGTGAAATAGATACACTTGTGGTTGACAGATTTTCTTTCAGATACTTCTCACTGTCTTGCCACATGGCATGTAACTGTAAACCTAGTTATTATTTTAGAACAAAGGCCAATTTTACATCTAAAATCCCAAATGCATCAAAAACACTAAATAAAAGTTAATTTATTTTTTTAATTATGCAAAACTGTAAAACTTAAGCCTGCCTATTCCTTTGCAGAGTATCCTGAATGTCCAAGTGTTAGAACTTTACAGATATTGCCAGTCTTTTACCAGAATTGCTTAACTATTCCTAGGTCTCAGCCCAGAGTAAAACTGAGCTTAAGATGCCAGCACCTTCCCTCTCTTCATAGCTCTGCAACAGTTGGTGAATACTGAGTTTCTTTGCTGCTTGCTTTTAGTTAAGAATTCTGACCTCTGATCCAATGTTTCTATCACACTTCAGTGCCACCTGTCACACTCACCTGGCATTTCCTTGCAAAATATTACAATGCAGTGTTTGACCATCCATGAAATTGTGTTACAAGGTTGCTTGCACTAGAATTCTGGGAAGTATTGGTTTTATCCAGCATGATATCATAAGGAGATTGCCTTGGAATTCACAGAACAACCCAACTGAGCAGGCTGATTTTAAAGGAAAAAAAGGAACACCTGCATTTTATATTATAATTTAATTTCAGAAGTGAGAAGTTATAGAGGAATAAATAAACCTGTGTGAAAGCCGGGGTCTACCTTCTGGGGCTACATTCAGAGTCCTGTGTGGTCTGGATGGAATGAAAACAAACCTTTAACCCACTATTCAGAAAGCAGTGGTAGCAAAAATCTTTAATCCCAGTATTCAGAAGGCAGTGCTGGTCCATGCCTTTAATCTCTAAGAAAAGCATAATGTAGTAGCAGACACAGGAAGCAGAGCACAGGAGTCAGTTTTACACAGGAAATGGTGTCTGAGATTAGTCAGAGTGAATGGCAGACAACGTGACTAATCAGAGAAAGAATAAAGGACACACCAAACTCTCATGTGGGCTCTCAATTCAGTTAAGGAGAGTTACATAGGAGTTAAAGTCAGTCAAAAAGTCAATGGAAGCAGTCAGTAAGAGAAGTCAGTTGAAAAGCAGGATAAAGAGTCAGTAAGGAGAGTGGAGAGTCATTTGAAGAACATTTAATGGAGTACGTTGAAGAGTCCATTAGTTACAGAGAAGTTACAGAAGCTGAGGCTGGAGTAAGTTATAGAGCAGTCAGTTGAAGCAGTCAGTTACAGAGGCAGAACAGAGCAATAAGATTTCAGGGAAAGATAAAGAGACACAGCAGAGCTTGGCAGAAGAAGCCCAAAATAGAGAGTGAGTTAAATCAGAATAATAAGAGTTCAGAAGGAGTTAGTCAGAGTGCTGAGTCAGGACTAGGTCTCAGCAGGCTGATGCTGAAGCCTTCTAGGACCAGCCTTGCAGGTTAAATGTTCTAGATTGTTTGAAGGCTGAAGTCTTCCAGTCTAAGGATAAAGACTAGATTGTAAAGAGGACTAAACACTCTAAGGCTCCAGGGCTCCAGGCTAGACCCAATGATTTAATTAGACAAAAGAATAACCTGTCCTTTGCCCTGAATCAAAGTCTAAACTGAAGATAAAGCTAACTCTTTCTCTTTTTTTTGTTTGTTTCTTTCTTTGTTTTATTCACATCTTTTATTTATTTATTTATTCATATATTATTTATTTTTCTTCTCTTGTATAATAAAACTCAATACCCCTTGTCCCATCCCTCCACCCCTCCCAGCTCCCTCAATCTCCTATCTCCTCCTAATCTACCCTTTCGACCCTACTTCTCACAAGAAAACACAGCCATTCTCCAAGGGTTACTGCTCAAACAGGTCACAACAAGATGGAATAAGGCCAGACACTAATCCCCATATCAAGGAATCTGCCCTTCCATTGTCCCAGTGGTTTCTGTAGGGAGGACAGATTATAGGTTGAAGATTTTGTGGCTGAGGTGGTGTCCTCATTACTGGAAGTCTTGCCCAGTTACAGGAGATGGCCTCTTCAGGCTCCCCATTCCCCATGCTAGAGGTCCTTGCTAGGGCTTCCACTGCAGACTCCAGTGGGTTTTCACTGCCCTAGGTCTTCAGAACTGCCACCGATATCCTACAATTCTGATTGTCTCTCCATATATTCCATTCCTCCATTTCTCTACCAGACCCTGGTCTCTTCTCTTCCCATTTTTATTCTCTCCCCCCTCATATACACCATCTGTTCTATTTCCCCTTTACCAGGAAGACCCTGTGACCTGTCTTGAATCTAATTCTTCTCTTGTTGTGCTCTTAGTCAAAATTTCACTTTTTAAGTGATTGTACATCTTTTATAATATAACAATGCTTTTTTTGCCTTATATGTTTCTTTAATAAAATTCTGAAAACCCCATTAGAAACACATTGCTATTCCAATGTACTGCATTTAAAAACATGTCTCATTAAAGTCTTCAATGAAATATTAAATTCTATACTCAGGAAATGAAAAAGTAGGGAGGTCTTTCTTACTATGTTTTGGTTGAAATAGAATTATATCACTTTCCCTCCTTCATTTCACCTCCCAACACTGCTCAGCTACCCTCCCAAAACCCTCCCCTCACCTCCCACTCTGAAGTTAACAGCTTCTTTCTTTTTGATTATTATTGTCACATGCAAACACACACACACATTTGTGTTTATGCACAAATGCCTTCTGCACTCATTTTGTCGTTTGCTGTAGTTGGTTTCAGGAATGACTACACTGCACTGGACTAAGAAATTTCATCCCTGGGAGAAATTGTCTTTCTCCCAGCAATCATTAGTCGCTTATAGTTCTTTGTCTAAGGGTGAGACTCCATAAAATTCCCCCAATCTATTTGAACACGTCCATTGATGTTGCCACTGTTGCAGTCTACTTTATGCTGTCAATTCTAGGAAAGGCTGCTTCGTAGCAGACTTTCTGGTATTCTGGCTGTTGCGATTTTTCTGCCTCCTCTTCTTTGATATTCCCAAAACTATAGACACCAGAGCTATGATATACATGTTTCATTTGAGGCTTGGCTCTCCAGATCTTTTAAGTTTTGTACTGTGCCCAGTTGCGGCTTTCAGCAACGGTCTCCTATGTGGTAAAGAAAGGTTTCTCTGATGAAGAATCATAGCTACATTTCTCTGCGGGTACAAAGATAAGATTTAGAATGCTGTAAGAATTATGCTGGTCCAGCAATGTGGCAGTCATAGAACTGTTTCTAAGATCCATGAGCTTGCTAACCCTAGACACACAATTTTCCTCCTGTCAAGTGGGAACTCTTGAAATAATTAAACGTCAAGGGTGAAAATCAGAATTTTGGATTAGGAGCTGTATCTGTGTCTGACTCACTTTTAAAACATTTATTTAGTTTCAGTCTTTGTGTGTACGTAAACATTGTTTGCCAGGCATTAAAAGATTGCTGCACATGTGAAGACTCATGGATGCCCAGTACTATATGAATATTTATTCACAATTGATGGATGCAGGGGGAGGGACATTTAGGTTTTGTCAGGGATTCAGCCCTTCAGAAGTTACCTATGTTTCAATGGGTTGTCCTACACCTTTGATCACAATGGCAGCACTAAGTGGACCCAGAGAGCTTTATAAAAGGGCACACAAAACTAGGGGTAAAAATAAGAGGAGACGGAGGACATTAGAAGATAGGGAATGGGATGTGGATTTGATTTTGATCCAAACACTTTATATGCTTATAAGAAATTTTAAACAATAAAATATTATGATACAAAGAATAATGACTCTCAATATGTAAGTTATTATTTTAATAAACTAAGACTGCAAATATTAGTTGGAGAAATGGAGAAAAAATTAGAAATACAAAATCTATAAATATCTGGATTTTGTGATAGTCATATGTAGTTGTCTCAGGAGATATCCCATATTTAACTAATTACATTAATACAGTTTACCTGAAGATACGTTAGCATCAAACTCAATCATTATAGGGAGAGACATAAAGTTTGGGTTTTTTGTTTATAAACCTGGAGTTTCAGTTAGCTTTCATTTAATAGCTGCATGATCGATTTACATAGAAATGAATTAATTTTGGAGGTTTCAGTCATCGCTTACCATTGTCATTTTGGCCAAAGTAGTGCATATTGGTGGGAACACATCATAGAGAAAACCTGCTCAACTCATGGTCAAGAAGCAAGAGAGAGGAAGATTCTTGGGCGATATCCTACAATCATCTACAGATCTTCCACTAAGACCACTTTCCCAACCTCCCTCCTACTCTCTGCCTTCCTCCCATTAATGCCCACTTCCACCAGGTCTCCGCTGTTCTCTTCTAAGGACTAAGCTTGAAACACACAGACCATTGTGATATTTTATGTTTGGTTTTATTGTTGTTATTTTCTCTGTCTGTCATGTGATATGTGCTTGTGTTTGTGCATGTCCACACACACATGCATTTTGGTAGACAGGTTTGCCAGAGGACGACTCTTATTTCCGGGGGCTAACCAGTCAAGCTACCGGAAAACCGGTGAGAACCAGGAATACACCTGCATTCACTTTCCCAGTGGCCAAGATTACAGCTGTATGCTAAAATGACTGGCAATCTTATGTGTTCTATGGATGCAACCAGGCCTCTTATGATGCAAAGCAAGTACTTTAGAAACTGAAGAATTTTCCTGACTACTTGGTTGGACTTTTATGATCCACAATATATCACAGAGTAAATCTTTATAAAGAGCAATTATTAATCATTAATTGGAACTGGTATGCTTAGCAATCTACTTGCATTGTAAGAGAAGCTTGATTCCTTGTTGCATGGAATCACAGTAGAATGCTTAGCCTTATAGATGTTAACATCTTGTTAACCCACAAGTACTTTCTGACCTTCATCCTTTCTTTCATATATAATACCAGAGGCAATTAAGTTTAAAATAAAGTCAGTATCCTCCCCAAGCATTTTTCACAAAAAATACGATCTTTTCTCTCTTATGCACAGGGAGTTTCAATTTTCTATAAGATGACGGGTATATAGGGGGGGAAATCCTTTTATGGTTTTGACAGTAGGCAATACTTTAAAGCCACATTTCTTTTATATTTTGGTTTTTGAGTAAATGCCAACTGTATCTGCAGCACAGTTTGCCTTTCCATAGCTACTTTGAGGAAGTTCTTTATTTCACTGTTACTTCAGAAAGCCAGGGTACTTCAGCTGTAGGTTTTTCTACCTTTGAGAAAAGATTCTGATTCAACAGCCTCCCTACCTACTTTTATGGATCTTCAGTGTATAAAGAATTCATTGACATTCTTGCTTCAAGCTGGCAGAACTTTTTCACTGGAGATCATTATCAGCAAAAATTCACAGGGATGGGTATGGTGCCATTGTGACTTCCTAAGAATGCTGTGTGGAAAATCTGTCACTTTTACATAGGCAGTATTCAGCAAGCCTTTATCTAAAAGGAAACTGGTAAACAGAGAGTGAGGATGGGAAAGATAAGAGAGGTGTCTATTAAGTTTAACAAAGTAGAATGTATGAGTTTTAAGCATATATAACCAATATCTTATGCTCTGGGACATTCAGGAAGTATTTCTATAGTGGGATAATTTTATTTACTGGGAATATGATAAAGTATTGATATAATAATTTTATCATCTATAAGAATATAGCCCTCAAGCATTTTGATGTATTTTTGCAATTTCTTAACTTGAGAGGCAAAGGCAGAAAAGTGACCACAAGTTCAAATCTAGCCTAAGCTACAGAAATAGGCTAAATTAAATAGGTGTGATAAAAAGCTTTTTGGAAGAAATGAATAATAAACTACCTGTCACGTAATAACATTATTTGTATTTCTCCAGTTTTGTTGTTGGGGCTGATAGTCCTTATTCAAGTTTTTGGAGCAAATAAAAACTATTCATGATAAGCTTCCAATTACTGTTCAGACAATATGCTCACTGGCCTTGTATTTTAGGCAAAATGTGGTTGTCTCTGAGGTAGTGGTCTCCTAGGTGCTTTCATTAGGAATCCACCAAATATCCGGAAATTAAAGAAATTAAGGTTTGTTTTTAACTCAAAGACTATTTTCAAGAGTGGAAAACTGTGTTGGAGGCTATGTGGATGTTATTGGGTCAGTGAGAAGTCGTCATCATGAAACCATTACAGGATTTCTCTCTCCTACAGGCTGCATAATCATATAAATCCATCAGTGGTCCCAAGTGTTTACTGTGGCAGATAACTGGAAAAACAGTTCTCACATTTGGCCTTGGCTTACTTCAGAATTCTATAACAAAGTCACCCATAAGTCTAAAACTCAATTCTTTTCATATTCAACATCTAGACCAATACACAAGGTAGACTGGTGAAGAATTGCATGTTTAGTGAATGCAAACATCTTATTTACTGAATTTACTGATAAGTTGTATACAAAATTCTTTGAAAGGTACATTGTTCACAGGATTATCTTTTCTGCACTTGCTTTCATTAGTTAAGAAAATTGTATTCTCAAATGACCTACTTCAGATACATTTGGGATAAAAATATGAAAATTCACTGATCAGTTGTCTGGTTTCTACAATACTCCAATTATAGATTCTTATGTTAGGGAGGAAAGGTAATCGAGTTGTTTCCCAGCACAGTGATAATTCGGATCACATACTACCCTTCTCTGAAGTAACAAATCTTGTCTTTGAGCACAGTTCAGTTCTTGACAGACAACTCATCCCTAGCAGGTGAGGTTGAAATACCTTCTCATTAGTACCTATCACATTAGAACACAATTCCACAAATTAAATATGACTCTCCATAAATTCATTTCATGGAATATTTCTATATTAGGAAGAGTATTTTCTTTGATATCAGTTACACTTATTTTGCTGTGACTAAATGAACAACTTAAGGGTTGTGATATTTATTATAGCTCATGGTTCAAAACATATAGTATGTCATCAAGGGAAACACATGAGAGCTGAATTTCAGACTGGTACCAGAAGTAGATTGAACCTTTGTTAGCAGTAATTGTCCTCTTAACAGAATGTAAAATGAGCTGAGATATTGGCCTCTGTGCATGACTGTGGGTCGTGTGATTACATCAATTGATGTGGGAAGGTAGTCCACTGTGCTTAGCATCATTACGTAACTATGGTCGTGGGTTGAAATAAATCTAAGGCATGGGACTGAGAAGTAGCAGGCATTCATCTTTCTCCATATTCCGATTATGGATATGATACGACCAGCTGCTTTAAGAGCCTGTTGCCTTGATAATCATTCCATGATAACTCTCTGTGATTTGTCAGCTAAAATAAACATTTTCTGTTAGGACACAGGAGAAGGAAAAAAAAATACTAAGTAAACCTTCGTGACTTGCTCATACTTCTGCTACCTAGGCTGTATGCTCTAAAGGTTCACAATGCCTCCAAACACCACCACAAAGTAAGGATTAAGAATTAAGACACATTGGGGCAGTTCAGATACAAACATCAACACTATTGTTGTCTGAAATTCTCCTATATGGAGACAGAACCAAGTTCACAATCGTAGCTCATTAATATATTCTTCTTACCCTAAACATTGGGTGATTAAGCTACCATCATCTGTCTCTTATATATATATACTTAGGGCTGTGCTGCAAAAGTAGACATATTACGTAAAATAACTCCCAGTTTCTGTTCCCAAAGGAAATGCCATTCTATAAAGACTTGAGAAATTTCTGAGATGGATCTAACTTGATTTCATCTTTAAGTACTTGTCTTCTTGACCCCAATCTTTTATGTTCTTTATACTCTCTCAGAAGAAAGAATCTGGAAGTAAAAGAAGCAGAAGAAAGCCACATCTGAGTCAATGTTTTAATTGAAGTATAAATCCATGGACAAAAGTTTTTGTTTCCTTAACATTTCTATAGAAATAGCTTTGCCAAAGACAGACTTTTGTGTTTAGTATAAGTTATACCACTTTTGAGCTCTTCAAGAGAATACGATTCTGTTTATACATTGCTATTGCTTTTATGATGATTAAAGTATAAATGTCACACAAATGTATCTTCTTTATATAGACCTGTTCAATGAATTTGACTACTCTAATTCATATTCTAAGATAATCTTATCAATTCTGCATAATCATATGGTATAACCTAAGCTAAATTTAACAGAATTTGCTATGGCAAAGGAGAAAGAATTTTTGTAGCCCTTCTGTAAATTATAAGCAATGACATTTACATTCTAACAAGAAATTGACTTAATGAAAAAGTCTTATATCTGACAACAAACAAATATATATATATATATATATATATATATATATATATATATATATGTTTAATTAAGTGTATATACAAGTTGACGTGCACATATAAGTACAGGAGCCTGTGGACACCAAGAGATAGTGTTTGATGCCTATGGTCTTGGGTTTCAGGCTGTTATGATGCAAACATTGTGAGTTCTATGAACTGAGCCTGATCCTCTAGAAGAACAAGTGGTATGTATTTCTGGACTACCTCTACAGCCATTCAAATAAATGATCTTTTAAGAAATATATAACATTGATATCTATATCTATATATCTCTCTCTATATATCTCTCTCTATATATGTGTGTGTGTGTGTGTGTGTGTATATATATATATATATACATATATATATATATATATATATATATATATATGTATATGTAGTGTATCAGCACTCATTAGTTGTTGTTGCCATGCCTGGTAGAAACTTTTGCTCAGCAATATTGTTCAGCAATATTTTAGGGAAAATATTCAAATGAAACTTTGGTAATTAGAATCTTATTCAACACAAATATTAATTATCTAAGGACACCTTATTAATGAGATATACATTAGGCCTCAAAATTTAAGTCTTGATTGAGGTTGGTCATAGGGTTTCTAAGTGACATTCAGGTAAATTTTTTGTGTGAATCTTTCTCCAGGGGATGAGTGTTGGTAAAGGTAATTTTAAAGAACAATCTCAGAGAAAAATAAATTTCTCTCTAACTCTTTGATTCAATCAAAGGCTGTGACCTTGAATATCTTTAAATATATTTATTGATTTAATATAAATCAGATACTGTAGACATTTATTCTGGGCAGAGGCTTTTTATTCTTTGCCTAATTAAATCACCTTTTCTTAGCCTGGAGCTCTTGAGCATTTCTGCCTCCATGCAGTCTAATCTTAAGCCTAGAACTGGAAGGCTTCAGCTTCTGTGCAATTTAAAACATTTAACCCTCCACTGCTGATGGAGCCACCCTGACTAGCTCCTTTTGAACTCTGACTCTTCTGGCTCAATAGACTTGCTATTCTGGCTCAAACTCTTCTCCAAGCTGCCTGATTCAAACTGACCTTCTTAGCCTGCTTACTGTTTCTGACCAAACTCTTCTGATTTTGGCAGATTTTGACTAACTCTCTGACCGCCTCAAACTGAACTGCTCTGCTTGTCTTCAAACTGATTCACACTTCCTGTTTGATATTGACTTCTTCTGCAGAGCTCCCTCTCATTCCTCCACATGGACTCTGTCAGCCTTCCTGTTCTTCAATCAGAATGCTTCATTGTCTCTGTGTCTTCTCCTGTTTGTCCACTTGCTTAAGACTGCTCACCTCATATTGTCTGCTCTGGACTCTGCTATAACTAACTCTTCTGTAACTGTTTCTGCTCTGAGCTGTGAGAGTTGGAGATATCCTCATTCTGACTCCTTTTGCTAATTCTTCCACTGAATAGTCACTTTGCCTGCAATTCACTCAGTTGTCAATTCCAATTTGATACTTGCTTCTGAGCTCTGCTTCCTATCTGCTTCCACACTCTATTTCTGTCTTATGGATTAAAGGCATATGCTACCACTGTCTTTTGAATACTGGGATTAAAAGTGGGTGCCAATATTTGAAACATTCTACATTCCATCTGGACCACAAAGGCCTCTACATATCATCCTTTAATATAGACCTCTGGAATAGAGACCATTCCTAGCTTTCATGCAGGTCTATTACTCTGGAAGATACTACATTTCTAACCTTTCTTGGTAACATAGCAGGCTTGTACTTATGCTCCCTTTTGAATGTGAAAAAGAACATAAAAAATACAGACTTTTGAGTATTCTTAACTCATCTGACCACTAAGAACTCAAGAATTATCACTTTTAAGAGTTCAGAAGAATTGAAAAATTTTGTCTTGTGTTATGTAATACCATTCTGAATATTACAATGTTCAGAGGTTAATTTGCCATGATTAAAAAAAAAGATATTAATTAAGCTTTCTATTGTGATATTTTGAGTTTTTTCCCCAAAAAGATTTATGGAAAGTCTCTTTCAAGAACTCCTTGTATGAGGATATTCTATAAAATCTTAGGAGCAAGATTGTTTGCAAAAGTTATTTGCAAAGATCTATTGAGAAGATGACTTAAAGGAACATTCTTACTCAGATTGTTAAATATTTTATGTTGTTTAACTCCTGTTTATTTGAACAGAATGCTCAAAGAACTTAACATTCCTTCCTTACGACAAACTCTTTATGCACTTGGTGTGTTAATATCTAGATCCTAAAATGTATATCAAAACATCATTGAAACAGATATTGGTAATATAATTGGTTAGTAGTTGGAATGAGTGGTGATTACTGGATATGTGCACTAAAGTATTTGACTGTCCAATAAGAAATACTTGTGGAGCTATTTTGACATCTTTAGAATTCTTTTTCTTTTTTCTCTCCAAGGTTTTAAGATACAAGAAAGGATTGGTAGCTTCCAGTTGAAATAGCAACACCTGAAGATAGTTATAAAATATTGAAATCTTTAAGGACCTCCCAAGTTACAAATAAAACCAAAGCTGTAAATCAATGTGCATTGATCCATTTATTCATTTCCATGAAGGTTCTATAAAGTGGATCTCCACTTTATAGATATGTTGGTGCTTAATTGGTTTATAAAACCTACATAAACTTTTCCTTGAAGACTTTTTTTTTCTTAACATAAAATTGTAACATGACACACACAAATGATAACAGTTCTTAGATTTTAGGGCAGAAAACATTTTTTTAAAGAATAAAACACAATGAAAAAAATGAGTAACTCACATTATATTTTTTCTGATTCTCCTCTTTAATTTCTAGTTCCAATTTGGCTTTGTGACTTATGGCTGTTATTTTAATTTTGGAAATAAATATTTATAAAACATTATTCTTTTCCAGGTCAAAGTCTATAAAAATTAAGGCTTTTAGACATAAACCCCAAGACTACAATAGGATATTATGTTCACAATGAACTCATGTTACTAAAAGTCTTGTACTTATCTTTCTTGAAGAAAAAAATAAGAGAATTTACAGGGACATTTGTTATGTTAACCATTGGTGAAATGATATTATGATTTCTGAAGTGCTTGAAATAGAATTAGACAGCTGGGTGATGCTATAACAAAAGGGGTACAAATACTACATTTTGGGAATGTTTTCAAACAGCTTTAATACCCATTCTATACTTCAATTACTACAAATCAGAATCTTTTCATACACAAATAATGTGTATGAAAACAAAATATAAGAGTCACAGATATTTTGGTCATTTTCTTATTAAGCAAAAATTTGAAAATTAATCAATAGACAAATAACTAGGGCAATTGAAAGAGGGAAAAGGTACAAAGAAACTAGCAGGACTGGGAAGTAATGTGAGCATACTGAAGAGGCAAAGGTGATATTCTTAGAGACTCAGCATGCTTTTCCTTCTTAAGCACTTGTAGATGGTGTTAATCAAGTAAGTCTCTCTCTCTCTCTCTCTCTCTCTCTCTCTGGGGCTGTATTTCTAGCTCTAAAAATTATGTGTTATAGTGTTATATGGTAGGCATCAGTAAACAAAGGAGATTCATATCTTCATTGGAGAAATAGAATATGAAAATTAGAAAAAAGTAACATTGCAGGTGATGATTATTTATAATTAACATGATAAATTAGATAAAGAAATAATCTATTATGGAATGCATGGCCAAAGATCATATCCCCATAGGAAGAATGTTACAAGGCCACCAAGAAGCATCAGGGGAAAGCATTAGTGTTAAGTGGAGGGAAAGAGTGAAGCAGAGATGGTCAGAATTGACAGCCTTTGTGGGATGGGGTGGAAATGGGCAAGGAAAACTGGCTGGAATATATGAAAGTAATCCTAATGTGGTCTTCTAGTAAAGAGGTACACAGAGTCTCAGCTGGCCATCTCCTGTTGCAAGGTTAAGTTTCCACTGGAAGGAATAGGTGACATTCAAGTGAGTTTTTGGCAAAGGAGGTCCAATGAATATTCCCTATACGAACATGCTGCTGCCAAAACAATGGGTTACTCTCTGTATATTGACTGTGAGTGGGGTGGGACTGGAGCATTGTCAAGGATAACAACCAGACAACTCACTGAACATGGAAATGGTAAGCTTGTACCTACATGGAACTTTTAATTCTAATTTCTAGGGTCTTTGGTGTGGGAAAGTGTACTTCAGGTTACCAAAAATGAAATGTAAGTGCCAACCCATCCTCATAGCCTTTGCCCTACAATCTGTCCTACCTGCAAAATATGCTAGGGCAATGGTGGCACAGAATTTGTCAGAGCAGCCAACCAATATCTGATTTTCCTTAAGGCTCATTCCACGAGAGAAAACCTATCCCCACACTGCTTGGGTGACAAAGAAACAGATTAGATAGCCCAGAGATCTAGAGCATATATGGGTCTACCCCAATTCCTCTACCTACGTATTATAGCAGTTACCTCACTATTTTTATGGGATTCCCGACTGTGAGAACAAGTGGATCTCTGACTCATGTGCCTATGCGTGGGACTCTTTTCATCCTATTGGGTGACTGTGTCCAAATTCGACATGATAGTTTTGTTTCATCTTATTATATCTTATGTTGTCATGTTTGGTTGTTATCTCTTAGAAGCCTGTCTTGTGTTTTGTTTTTTTGTTTTTTTTTGTTTTTTTTTCTAATAAGAGACATAAAGTAAGTGGATCCGGAGAGGTGGAGGGATACTGAGGAAGAATTGGGTGGGGTGGGGTACAGGGGCAGGAAACTATAATCAGAATATATTGTGTGAGAAAAGAATCTATTTTCAATAAAAGGAAAAAGAAACTCATTCTATTTTTTAGGTCAGAAGAAAGGCCAGGAAGGATTATGTTAGATGACCCTCGGGTTTAGGATAAGAACTAACTACCACTATAAGGACTCAGAATGTTTTACTAACTACATAAAGATCTAATGGAAGCTCCTATGTACATAGAAAGCACTGTTCTGCTCAAAGGCTCCTCTAGCTATAGCTGTAGTGTGTAGCTGTACACTATAGAGTGTAGTCCATTAGATGATGAAAGCTGGAAAATTTGGAAACTTGAAGGCTGTGTAGCTATTCGCTCCCTTTTGACCTTCAAACTTATTCTTGTTACAGACACTTTGCAATGCAGGATGCCTTCCCTCCCCTTTCCCCTTTACATTCTTATCTTTCTGTCAATAAAAACTGATCTGTCTTTAGCTTTCTTGTGTCATTCACTGTGTTTTCTGACACCTGTACTTATCTTCGTGTTTTGCACACATACGTGCATTATATGTATATCTGTGTCCGTGCTTGTTCAAAGGCCAGAGTTTGGTGTATGATGTCTTCCTTATTATTTTCTCACTGAACCTAGAGCACAACATCTGATAAAACTGGCTAAGTAGTGGCGCCTAGGGACTCTGCTGTCTCCACCTTGTGGGAGTTAATGATTCTTGCCACTGAGTAGCTGAGTATAAGATGCAGGGCCTCATGCTTACATGCCAAGTGTTCTATCCACTGAGCCATCTTCTCAGCCCCCTTCCTTTACACTTCAGTTTTAACTTGGTGGTAAAAATACTCTTTTTGAAGGAAAATGGTATAACTCCAAATATTACCTGCTTGTACCCGGCAAGTTTAAGAATCTTGTTTTGGAACAAGTGACATAGATTGTAGTCTGAAGGGGAAAAATATACACTGGGCATATGACGGGTTAGCTTGTCCTGCTTTCTTCAATGAGATACACATGTAAGAACAGAGGCAAGAATTTTCCCACATTAGATGTCTGTCTTTTTTAACACACATCAAGTAAAGGGCTTATGTTTTCAATATCTCTATTCATACCATATTGATATGAGATATAAATGATCAAAACAACAGCCCAGAAAGTGAAGGGAATGCACTGCTAAATAGCTTCTTAATTTTCTGTTTCATTCCCCAGTCCTGTCTCCAAAGACTCAGAGCTGACATGACAAGGAATATTAATAGAAAATTCACTCTGAACAGCCTCTCTTCCACAGGACCCACGTTCAGTTCAATTACAATCCAGGGATGCAATAAACAGATGTCAACCCGCTCATCTTTTAAGTATTGTCACATGATCTGGGGTCTGTATTATATCTCAGATCCTTTCTGCCTCTAGCTGCTCTAACAAGAAAACATGAAGAGGGAGAAAGCTCTACATTTGTCATAATTAAAACCCTTAATTAAATGATCCTATTCATTAAACCTAAGTTATGGACTCCTTTGATCAAATCAAATAACTGTCATGGGAAATTTTTTTTATATAATGTTATATATGTTTATACAGCAAGTTCCTCAGCCCATTTACTTATGCTCCGAGTTTCATTTATATTCTCACAAGTCAAAAGAGGGAGTAGATTATCACCTTGTATTTGTTATTACAACAGATATACAGCATTTTAGTTCCTTGTTTCATATGTGAAGGATCTAAAAATAAAATCATCTTTAAAAGAAAATTCAATTTCTGGAAACAAATGGCACTGAGTGACACAAAGTCTCCTTATTTCCCTTAAAGTTGTCAAAACCAGGGAAGAAAACTGCTTTGGGGCAAGAGCCTGTGTTACTCATCATAGAAATGAAAGGACTTGATATTGAGGTTTATTTTATGAGCTCTGACAATATGGGAAATTTCAATTCTAAACTGTAATAAGTAGTATATGAAGTAATTTAAATATGCTTGTGGCAATGGCCCTAGGCATATATTTTATACTGTGTGAGTAAACAGAGCCAGGGTATAAATTTCTAACGGGGAGAGATTCATATCATCATAGCATTTTGTGAAATTATTTGAGGTTTTAGAATATATGCTATATGTGAATGTGTATATGTACACTTTAATACTCCGCAAATGTATTATTATGTCTGTGATAAGGAACATTCAAAATACAGCCATGAACATATATCTTCATATACAAATTCTAAAATATGAAACAATTAAAAAGTACACAGGTCACCTTCCCAGATTTATTTTAAGTACTATTATGATATTGAACTAGCAATATTTTTCCTTGTTGAAATTTCTAAGAGTAATTTCTTTCTTTCAGTCATTTTTGAGACAATGTCATAAAATGTCACCACATATTCAATATCTCCATTTTTGCTGGAATAGCAAACTAGCCAACAATTTATTTTTAAATAAATGGAGATACATATGTATCAATCCATACTTATATGAGAAGTCAATCAAAAATATTTTTAAAGTTCACCCAGAAGTGAAAGGAGAATAAGAATGAGAACAATCCAGGCATCCCAGAGTCTGCTGTGACCCTGTGCAAATCAGAAGGGGGTCTACAGACAACTTGCTCCTGTGAGACAGAAGGAGGGCACTGCCTCCAATGCTATGCTTCTCTGTTGTACCTTCTAAAACATATGATGCAGACACAGTGGGGTGCAGACAAGCACAAGTGTGTCTGGTTTTAATTTGGATCTTGATTGAACTTTCTCAAGCGCCTCACTTTGTCAACCTCTGTTCAAGTTTTCTGTATTTGAAGGTTAAGACTGTGGCAGGAAAATAAACGGAACTCCTTCTGAGGCAAGAGGACACCAGGTTAGACCACAAACGTTAGACCTTCTGATGAATTCTGATTGTAATCAGTAATGAGGAAAAGACCAACAAAACCACAACAAAATTCAAGAAATTATATATAATTTCGGGGTTTTCTAGTTAATTTTAATGTATTTTATCATATATTATATATTATATATATAATATATATATATCAATAAATAGAAAAACAGTAACTAATGAAACACAAAAAAAATTTAACAAAATCCTTCCTATTTGAACTAAAGCAGATAATTTCTTTAAAAAATTAACTCTTAAGGGAAGTTGGATTGGAATTCTTTTTTTTTTTTTTTTTTTGTTGGGTCTTTATGTGGTTTGGGTATCAGGGAGACCGTGGACCCATAAAATGAATTGGACAATGTTCCGTCTGCTTCTATTTTGTTGAAAATTGCTTTTAACTATTCCTTGAAAGTCTCATGGAATTCTGTGCTAAAACTGGTCCTGGCCTTTTGATTGGTAGACTTTTAATGTCTGCTTCTATTTCACTAGGGTTCTGTTTAAATTGATTATCTGATCTTGATTTAATTTAATAAGTGGGACCTATAGAGATAATTACCCTTTTCTTTTAGATTTTCCAATTGGATTGAGTACAGGTTTTTTTTTGTCTCTTAATTTTTTTCATAATTATTGTTTTCTTCTCTCATAAAATACCTCCAGATCCCCATCCTCCTCTCCCTTCACTCTTTCCAGCTCTCCAGCCTCTCCTCTCCTCATCCACCCACCACCCCCTGCTTCTCTTCAGAAAAGAGCAGGCCTCCCAGGGTTACTACTGCAACAGGGTATAAACAATATGGAACAAGGTCAGGCATGATCTCCTACATCAAGGCTGAACAAGGCAACCCAGCAGGAATAAAAGGTTCCCAAGGGCATGTAAAGGTGTCAGAGACAAGACCCCCTCAATTCAAATTTCAGAAGTTCTACAAGAACACCAAGCCAGACAACCAAGACAACCATAAGTAAGATATTTTCAGGGGACTATGCAGGCTCTATGTCTGCTGCTTCAGTCTCTGTGAGCCCTTAAGAGTGCTGATCAGTTGATTCTTTGGGGCTTGTTCTCCTGGTATTTTTGACACCACTGGTCTCCACAATCCTTCATTCCATTTTTCTGTGGGATTCTCACCCAGTGTTTGGCCATGGACTGACCACGAAAGCCTCTCTGATGGATCTATGATCTATGGGCATAGCAGAATATCATTAAGAATGATTTCCAGGCTTTCCAGCATGTTTCCTGGCCAGCTTTGTGTTATCAAGCATGGGCTTCTTCCCTTGGCAAGGGGTTCTGCTCTTCTTTTGCCCCAGCAGATCCTGCTGACCAGATATATGGGTTGAAGATTTTGGTGTCCCTGTGCCACCACTGGAAGCCTTGCCTGGTTACAGAAGATGGCCCATTCAGGCTCCCTCTCCCTCATTACTAGGTGTCCTTGCTAGGGTCACCCTCATAGTTTTCCAAGGAGTTTCCACTGCACCAGGACATTTAGGGGGTAATCTGGAGTACAGGTTTTTAAAGTATGTCCTTATAATTCTCTGGATTTCCTAGGTGCCAGTTGTTACATGTCCAGTTTTAGTCCTTATTTTGTTAATTTGAATATCCTGTGTTTGAATATCTGTCTTTTAGTTAATTTAGATAAGGGTTTGTCTTTCCAATTGATTCTCACAAAGAACCAACTCTTTGTTTCATTGCTTATTTGTGCTGTTTTCATTTTCTCTATTTTATTCATTTAAGCCCTGAGTTTGGTTATTTCTTGATGTTTACTTCTCCTACGTGTGATTCCTTCTGTTTTCTAAAGCTTTCAGGTGCACTCTTAAGTTGCTAATAAATGATATCTCCATTTTTTTTTAAATGTAGGCACTTAATGCTATGAACTTGCTTCTTAGCATTTTTTAGTTCAATAAATTAGGAATTCTGTGTAGGAAAATTTATTGAATTCTAGGAAGTCTTTCTATCTTTATTTCTGCCTTGATCCAGTTTTTTGTTCAGTAGAATGTTGTTCACTTTACATGAGTTTGTAAGCTTTCTGTTGTTTTGGTTGTTGTTGATACCTAGCTTTAATCCATGGTGGTCTGACAGGACTAAGGGAGTTATTTCAATTTTCTTGTATCTGTTAGGGCTTGCTTTGTGGCCAACTATGTTGTCAGTTTTGGAAAAGGTTTCAGGAGACGCAGGAAAGAAGATATATTTTTTTGAGTTTTGGTGAGACGTTCTGTAAATATGTGTTAGGTCCATTTGATTTATAATGCTTGTTAGCTCTAATATTTCTCTGTTTAGATTTTGACTACATGATCTATCAGTTGGTTGTACTGGGGCACATACATGTGTGCAAATGTAACCAAAACAGTCTTTAAATACAAGTGCATGCCTAACACATTATTCAAATTAATGGCTCCATCCAGTAGACTCAAAGGGATGGAAATAGGAGGGTTAAGGGGAAAATAGGGCTTTTCCAAGGAAGAGCACTTATTCTTTAAGATTAGTAAGGGTATAATATTGAATTTTACCATCACCATGACTAAATAACTGAATGAAAACATAAGAGAGGAAATATACACTTTGATAATAGTATTACAGACTTCATTCCAGTGTTTGGGGTTCATTCTGATTGACTTAACTTTCCTTTTCATTACTAATATCTTAGTAAAATACTTTCTTCATTTGTAAATATTTGCTAACAATAATCACCTTCTGTATTGCTAAGTTAAATTTTTCAGAAATTAAAAAAAAAACTACCAAGAATTTGTAAAAGTATATAGCAATGCTAAGCTTTCTCCAGGCCCTCTGTGTCTTCCATCCCTTTGTGTGGAATGCATTTAACTCAAACTTTGGTCCTTTCTCAGTTTACTATGGAAAATCGCCCTTGTGTCAACATTCATCTCTAATCTTTTACTGTAATTTATTTCAAAACTTTTAGAAATTGATCACTTGCAGTATATATTTGTTATCTTTTTCCTTCCCTCTTGAAAATCAACTTTGCATGCACTCGGCTGTTTGCATAGGTTCTACAGTGGTTATTTAAATACAATAGTTAAAGAACACATGCATTTGTTCTTATTATAATAAATTTTCCTTTCCATTTCACTATTTATCCTTGTATGTGTGTGTATTAGTGTACGTGTGCTTACATGTTTGTAGATATACATATGTGTGTGGGTATACCTGAATGTGTTCATATGAATACTTGAAGTTAATGTCAGATATCATTTTAATAATTTTATACTTCATTAATTCAGAGTCTGCTTCTGAAATCACAGTTTTCCAATTCAACTAGTCTTGCTAAGTAGCTTGCCCTAAGGATTCCTTGCTTTTGCCTGCCAAATGATGAGATTGCTGATAGCCACAATGTATTCTATGTTTTAAAGTGGGTCTGGGGATCTGAACCACAGTCCAATCCTTAGGCTTTCATGGTAAGCCTCTGTCTACTGAGCCATCTCCCCATCTCACACAATAAATTTTTAAGAAGGAAGTAAAAATAAAGAAAAAACAGCAGAAACCTACCTGATCTCAGATAGGTACCATAGACAAAACAAGTTCCCTATAATGCAAAACAAGATAAAAAGAAAAGAAAAAGTATGGCTGTTCCTGTCCAAAGCCCAAGTCTGATGTGAGTCCAGGAAACAGCCCTGATTCAGGACTCCATTTCTATGTAAGGTACTGTCTGAATTATGCTTCTAATGTATTACACTAAGTTGGTTACTTTCTCATTAGAATTTATGTTTCATTTCTGCATGAATCAGTTAGATTAAATTTCTTCTGTTTACAGATAAAAACTGTCTTATACATCACTTTGATATCATCATTAACACCTATATTCCAACAATCATCAAATCCTATCTCACAACTTTTATGAAAGATTTGAATTTTTTGCCCTTATCTTTACAGAGATGGGACTTTGACATTGACTTTTGGCATTGCCTATTCATCATCCAATTTAATAGTACTTAAATTTAAACTCAGAGATTTGTGTATACTAGGGAGCAGTCTACAACTGAATTACATATGGCAACCATTCTTATATAGCCCCCAATCAAGTCTTACATAGTAGCACTGTGATTTCTATGTACCTTTCACACTTAAAATTTTTTAATAAGTTTATTTTCTCATTAGAATATATTCCCAAACCATTGTAGTGACCAGCACTCTCATGTTGTTCACTGTTGCTACTTTGTCACTTCTGTCCTGACTCATCTTTAACCACTTCTGGATTTTCTGATGTCTCTGAGTATAGTGAGCATCTTCTTATTGCAGATATCAAGCTTTCTTCAGGTGATGGACACCTGCAAAATGTGTTCTGCCAATTACTTTGTCATTTATCTTACTCCTGCTCATTCTACAGGTGTCTGTAAGAATCAGTCAATCAAACAAGCAGGTATTTAAAGAAAGTTTTCTTTGAATTATGCAAAAATTATGCCCTTTAATCTCTTTTCCTTCAGATCTTAATGTAATGATAAACCTGTAAGAACTTAATGAACACTTGGTAAGACAATAAATGAATAGACAGCAAAATGTTTCTATTATTTCTACTTTTACTATAAGGGTATATTGTGTGAAAAGTTTTCCTCAAAATCATTGCAGTAAAAGTCTGTATGCATAACTTAAGTCTATACTTCAGTTTTAGAAGCTTTGAAACCTAAGGAAACACCTCAGTCCCTGTCATAGACTGTTCTGTGTTAGCAAGTAAAATTTATTGACAGCGAACATTACTAGTGACAACTATGAAAAAAGCAGCAGCTGAAGTAGGAGGAGAGAATGCCATCCTGATGGAATACATGGAAGGACAAGTGTTTACTTTCTACTTTCCACAACATTAGCTGGAAAACTATAGACTGGCTATCAAGAATGTTCTTTGTTTCTTTTAAAATTAGTTAGGAAGGCTAATGCTTTAAATTTCTGTTTGCATTAGTCTTAGGTTTCATTAGCCATGGCTGAAAGAACCTCCCTGTGTTGTAGGAAAACTACAGATGAATATCAAGTATGTCATTCTGTCCTTTTGTTAGTAGGAAATGACTGATGGAAGAGTGTAAACTGACTGACCTGTTCAGACGTCCTTGTCAGCACGCACACATAATTGGGCAAATTAATGGTGTTTTCTAGTGGAAATCTTTGCCTTTAGAATAGCTTCACATGTATTAAACTGAGTATAATGCTACCATGTATTATGAGTAAAAGCCCACTCCCCCAATATAAGTAGCATATTCTCATACATCTCTTAGGTACCATAAATGTTAATCCAAGCCACAGCACTTTCAAATGCTATATGCATGAAACTGTACATATTTGTTGGTGATACAGAACTTCTACATCAGCTGGCATGTGTGAGGGCTGATATCCTTAAAACTAATAGAAAATTTATCCTGGTAAAGATCTCCAATTCATCCAAGACTCATTTGAAGATGTTTTTGTAGGATCTACAAAAACAGGAATCAGTGATTGGGGAAAGGAAGGGCAATATTGAAAAATCACGGATACCTATAAAATCTGTGAAATGTATATGGCATCTTCATTTTCATAAAAGCTATGGGAAATGTTAACCAAAATCTAAACCAATGTATTCAAGGTGAAGAGTAAATGTGTTTAAATACATTTTGTATACATTTCTTGCCTCAATCTAATGTCCATACTGTTTTCAATTATAGAAAAATTCATGAAACAAATATGGATGAAAAGAAACAGGTTTATTCAAACCCAATTCTGAAGAAGGCAGGAGAAACTCTCTCTCATTCCGATCACAATCTCAGGGAGGATTTCTTTAGCTGTGGGGGCAATAAACCTTCATCAGAAATATAAAGCGTAATACCAGTTGGCAAGATCTATGACTTACATAGGGATTCCATCATCCCAAATTGTGTCTTTTCTCCAGTTCAGTATGTGATTTCCACAATGACCTAGAATTATCTGTACATGGTTTAATAGATCAAGAAGACTTCTAAACAAAGAGAATGATGAGGAAATGCAAGGAGAAGGAAGCAGGGCATTTTTTTTTTTTAATGAATTATAACTACCTTCTTGATTTATCCATTCCTCAGTCTCAAAGATTTGGCATGTTGTGCCATGTGGATTATGGGTCATCTATGGCTGTATTGCAGATTCAGTCTAAGTAACTTCAAACATATAAGCAAAGTAAGGAGTTACATGCCTATAATTAAAAGAAAAATAATCATCAGAATACAAGTAGGAGCCAAGACTAAAAGCTATCTACTAGTTTGCTTAGCAGGATGGATAATACGCATATAAATCTGCAGAGGGTCTCTTTGTCTCTAGCTTATTTTTTTCAGATTTAACGAGAGTTAAAATATAATACATTTGTAAACATCAAGTTTACTATGAGTCTGCAGTCTTTTATGCATATTTCCTTTTTCTCATATGACTGCATGGTATATACTCTTTAGTGAATAGATACACTACATATAGGATCTTAGAACAATGGCTCTATTATTTGTCTCAGATATGTAGTAGGCTTACCATGTAGGCTGGTGTACATACTCTCTGCAATATTTGTGAAGAATAAAATTACCTAATCAAGCATTTTTAAGGTTTCATAATAAATGATACATGGTTGTCTATATTATTGTTTTATATTTGACTTTTAAAGAAAATCACATTCAACATTTTACTAAGAAAACATTTATTAAGGGAAATACCAAATATATTTTATATGGAAATATATATTTTGTTCTTTTTAAGTAAATTTAAAACCTGTAACCTTGACCTAGGGTTGTGGTAAATAAATTCTGAGAATGAATATCACAATATATGCCTTTGTCCAGGGAATATACATAACTAGGCTGATTATAAAGTCCTAGGTTAACTCAATACATAGCAGAAATTATATTTCAAGTAAGGACATACATTTGTAATTGATATTATATTAGGTACAACTGATTTTAAAGAGCCTCACCACAAAACATATCTTTGAAGATGTAATGCAAGAACTTTTTTGGAGATAATTGTAATGCTCATCCATTTTATGGGTAAATTTATCATTAGATAATTAGAATTGCACCCACTTTGGTGAACATACTTTCCCTAATATTGAATAATTTACATGTGCTATGTGAAATTTTTAACTATTTTTCTTTCAATATCTGCTTATAAGAATGAATAGATCACATACAGCAATTGGCTCTATTAATTAAGAGTATTTGCCTTAAGAGACAGCTATTATACATGATGAAAAAAGTGATTGTGTGCATGACTTCATAAGAAAAAGCAACTATCCTGGTGAAGAGACCAATAACCCAAAGATAAAATTAGTAACATAAAGAAACAAATACGATTTTAAGAAGAGTTTAAAACTGATCATTTCCTTACTTGAAACACAACAACAACAAAGAAAACCTTATTTCCCTTCCAAAGGTGATTTTCCAAATAACTTGGTTATTATTTATCCTATCTTCTTACCTAATCTCCTTATTATAGATTCAACTAGGAGTTTGGGGAGTTTATTACTGTATATATAAAGATGGTCTGCAGTACCATATTTTATGTAGGTGCATTTCTTTAGCTGTCTAAACCATCTAGTCTGCACCCTCTATTTTTAAATATTGTTATTCTGCCCACAGCATCAAAGAAACAAAATTAGAATTACATTTTTAAAAATGTTACTGCAGAATATGGTTTGGCAAAACAGAATTGTTGCACTGAGTGATTTGTAAGTCAACTGTCTCTGTTTGAAAACAAATAAAATTTATGAACTCAAAATTGAAAACTCTGAGAAATGTGTATTTTTGTGTTCTCAAATGGAAGAAGTCAATGTTGTATGCCAGCAGGATTTTTAGAATCTCACTGAGAAAGTAAATAACAGATCATCTGTGAAAAATGGGACATATGGTGTTGAAGTATTGCAAGTAATGAGCACCTAAGGTCTAGATACATTAAATTGACATTTATAATTGAGTGGCTTTTGGGTCTTACATTGTCAGTAAAGAAACAATATAATCTAAGATAAGCAACATGTTCATTGCTGTGCCCTATTTCATAAAACCATCTAAGTTACATTTGCAAAAGATGCTAAGCAATTAAAGAGAGCAAGACTGCCATTTTATTCATGTTATAAAAGTTCAATATGTGCAACAACATCAAAAAAGATTCAGCCTGGAGTAGATTCAGGCCAAAGGCTTCTGGTGTATTTTTTTTCCAATAGAATTTCACCCTACATAGTCATATATTTGTTCTGAAATTATAGGATCCGAAAGTTTCTAATTTATAATTCTAGAAAAAGGAAAGCTTATATGGTGATATAAATAGATGCAGTCTGTTTAATCCCAAAGAAACATAGGTTAGTGACAAAGTGTGTGAAGAGAGTAAATGTGCATTTGTGTCTGTGTTTACCTGTTGTATAACTTTGCGTTCATGTGAGTGTTTTACATATGTTAACTTTGTAGTTCAGTTTTTAAACTACTTATTGACTTATACACTTAAAGCATAATGTCAAAGACATAATTTCATTAACTTTAGGGTGTAATGACTACCTAACTTTAAGTATATCTTTCCTAATGTGGACCAAGTTTGCTTCTATCTCACTAAGTCAACTGTATCACCAATGTTCCTCAAACTCCACACTGACATAACACATAAAAAGTCTCAAGTAAAGTCTGGTTATTTAGTCTGTAACAGAAAAGTGGAAGAGGAGATAGAAATAGATTGGTCTTTTGTGATGTAATTTTCCCCACATTTTGAAATATTTCTGTATATCTTGAAAACAGATGTACTGAATACTTTTTCTAGTATGTCTCTTCAAAAAGTTGAATAACAAATAACATTGGAATTTATGAATAGAATTTTGCACCAGTATGGTAGTAACCTTTTGGTAAGTCAGTGACAAGCTAATGCCTATTAATATATCATAAAATAGTTGTTTTCCCTGAGTGAGGGTCTTCTTTCTTGTATTTCATTGGAGTTTCTAGTGTTACCTTGTTCTACACCTAACATCCAGTGGGAAGTTTAATCACTGGTTACTGCAACATAATTTCTAATCCCACATTCCTGACCCCCAGTTGAAAGTCTCACATCATTTGCCAGTTCTTTTCAATATTAACAGGCTTAGTTTAGTCTACAGGTAAGTTTAGAACCACAGAGTTGGATGGCTAGTATTTTTTAAATAAACATTTTAATACTCTGAAGTTTACTCTATATTATTTGGTAAGATTCACATTTATTAACCTAATTAACATAATGTAAACTATTATATCAGATATATCTAGGAATCTTTAGTCTGGACAGATGGCTCTGGGAATAAAGGGCTTGCTGCAGAAGGGTAAGGCCTTGAAATTTGATTCCCAGAACTCACGTAAATTCAGATGTAGTGTTGTCCTTCAACAATTCCTGCTGGGAGGTGGAAACAAAAGACTCCCTGGAAGGTCTCAGGCCAGCTAACTTATTTACACATCATAGAAAGAAAGAGCTTACTTCCAAAAGAAAAACGAAAAAGAATAAGAAAAGCTGTAAAAAGTGATGATATATACCTTTGGTTTTCTTCTGTCTCTTAAATGTACACCCTAGCATGCACATGAACAAGCACACATACAATACACAACCACAAACATTTCACACACACACACACACACACACACACACACACACATTACACAACCACAAACATTCCAGAGAGAGAGAGATGCAATGTCTTCCAGTCAGGATAAATTTATATCAAGAAATCAGAAGTTCTGATTGCATGATTTCAGCATCCATTTTAAACATCTAATTAAGACTAGACTCTTACTAAGATAGTAGAGATATCTAGTATGTGACTCCAGCTTGGTTTTACCAATTTCACTTCTTATCCCAGGAATATACTTTATTTTCTCATTTCTATGATCTATTACCTGATATTTTTTTCAATTTTATAGCCTATTGAATTTTGTCTTACTTTGGTTTTCCTTTAAGAACACCCTAACACAACACGCACCACTGTTCTATAGGTGACTGTCAGGCAGAGCGCTCATATGCCTCCAGGAATGAACAACATATTTTCAGCACCATTAGAAGTGTTGTCAACAGAGATCTCCCACATTCTTAATCCCTCCTAGAGTTTTCTTTGGATCTTCATCAGGAAGACAGCTGCCCTGTATTTTCTGTGTAGCTTTACTAGTTTCATTAGAAATAATCACCAATTACTATGTGTTGAACAATAATACTCTATGTAGTAGAGAAGCAAAATTAGCATTTGCATAATCATCACATTGTACTTGACAGCATCCTTGAACTCAGTAGCAAATTTGGAATAATAAGTATGTCTAGGAATCTGTAGTTCAGAAAGATTGTCTGCTGTTGTATTATGTGGACGCCCGCCTCGCCTGCAAGGAAGACACCGCACACAGGATTCTTCTGGTTTATGCTTTATTGAGGACAGCCGTTCAGTTAAGTGTTGAGAGCGAAGACCCTGATTGCAAAAAGTACCCTGCTTATATAGAGCATAGGGCTACGTGACCGTCAATGATTGGATATTCGTCCAGACCCTCATTAGCATGGAGGGAGGCGGCAAGGACTGCTCTCCTGCGCCTGCGCTGTAACTTGTTTACTCCAAATGCAAGCAATTACTCCAAATGCAAGCAATTACTCTAAATGCGAGCAAGAAGAACCTGGAAGCAGGAAACCGGCGCCATCTTGTAATGGCGTTTCAACTCGGCTCCCAACAGTATTAATATATGAATTACCTTTAGATAATTAAAAAATCACTTTTTTATCTAAAAGTAAATATTTAGCAATGTGTTTAAATTAATTAGAGGAAGGTGTTCCATAGACATATTCACAGAGTAAGCAACAGTTTTCAGTCCACCATTGAAACTGCTTTATTGACTATATTAACGGTACAGACAACAAATATTGTGTGTATAAAAGTCAAATACCAATGATCTTAGTTTTTATTCTGTATCATTGTTTAGGGATATTATCAGCTTCTTTTCAAAAAGCATACTAATACTACCAATACTACCAAACAGCACAAGCAATATATATAGCAATAATTTGTCAGGTTTTTTTTTGAGTCAGGTAAGCGTTTAGTTAAAAGCTAAGAATATGAAAAACAACCCCACATTATCAAAAATTCTATGGATATTTCAACAACAGCCTTCACCTACTCACAGACTTTCCTATTATCTTTTCAAGCACCAGGATGCTTTTCAAGCACCTTCCCATAACTGATGCCATTTGTGAAATGTGTTTCCAGTTTGAGAAAAGTGTTCCCAGATTATAAACAAATGTTTGCTCTTGGGCATATCAAATGCAGTGTGGAATCCAAGCAGGTGTACTTTGTTATTGTTTGCCTTTGAAATGAAAACACTAGATCATGGACCTCCATTAACATAAAATCCATAATCTTACAGCTTATATTTCATCTATTTTTCCACATGAATCTTTAAGTCCCTGGCTTTTAACAACCAAAATAACAGTTTTGTGATTCAGCTTGTCATTTTTCCCTGAGTATATATTTTTTTCCAGAAATAGTTCTACTTGAAATGTCATCCCTAGAGAAAATGTGTTGAACTAAAAAATCAAAAATCAAAAAAGAATAGTTTATGATGTGGTTATTATTTATTATTCTGAATAGTTTATGTCTAATTTATAGTTTGTCAGCACACATTTATTATTTGGCAGTACCTATAAATCTGTATCATATTTTAATTATGATTATTTTATCTACAGAAAAGAATAAATGCTAATAAGGAAAAATTTTACTCTCCTTTCAATACTGTTTTTATTTTTATTTTTTTACCTATTTGGAATTTTTTTTTCTGTTAAAAGTAGCAAAAGTGGTATCTGGCTGGACAGACTGATTAGTGAGGGAAAATGTTCCCTGCATTTTCAGATCAGAGTTGGGTTCCCTGAACCCATGCCAGTAGCTCAAAAACACTGGCCAGCTTTAGCTCTAGGAAATCTAATATTCTCTTCTGGATTTTGAAAGCAACTCTACACACATGTATACTCACATTAATAAATATGTAATAAGCGTTTTTAAGTAGGGAATATGTTATGTAAAGTCATGATGACAAGACTCACTAGGAGTCGTTAGAAGACCTACAAATATAAAACACATGGTCCTCTGCCTTACTTTTTCACTGTGTATGACTTTAAGTGGAACAAGTCTTCGTTGGTGGAAGTACCTACTGTGTTGTAGGATGTTAACATCCTGAAGCAGAGGCACAAGCCTAAACTGTATTCCTGCATCATTATGAACATCCAAATATCTTTTATCTCCTGTGGGAATGGCACTGTATCATTTTCTTCCCTGGATTTTTATTTCATTTTTTGTCCTTGCTATATCAAGGATAAGCACAGCCATCTCCTGTCACTAGCTTCTCTACTTTCTCATCATTTGATCTGATCATTTTGTGTCAGATTTTCCAATCCAAAGACTTTCAAAAGTATCTCTAATATTTTCTTACATTCAGCCAAAAAAAGTCAGGGCTTCAAACAACAAACATGTCTATTTTCTTTTTTAAAAAATGTCTTTATTCTTTGTTTTAGAGACACAGAGTCCATAAATATTTATTTTAGCAAGTTTATATTCTGAGGAAGAAACACCTCCATGCATTTATCGTGGCTTCTAGAAATTGCCAGCAACACTTGGCATTAGTATCTTCACTGTTCTTATCTCTATCTGCATTTATATCACAAATTCTCTGAACTGTGTCATTTGAAAGGACCGTAGGTCATTTGATTAAACGTCCACTATAATACAGCATGATCTCTTCTATTTTTAAACCTGTACTATATCTGCAAAGAAGTGTTAGGAAGTTCTAGGAAGACATCAGTTTTGGAGATGGAGAGTTCCTTTTAAACCTATGACAGTAGCCATAGATTTTAGATTGATTTGCACAGGTGCACAGTTGTCATGAGGTCTACCTTTGATCTGCAATGGCTTTCTTTACCCATCCTCTTGTCTTATTTCTGTGGTCAGTGAACTCTGGACTCTATTTTGACTTCTTTCACTTATGATGCTTCACCTTCAAAGGTGTTAATTCATCTCTTCTAGCACTATAGTATTTAACATAATATCTCAATCATTCTCACTCTCAATTTTGTAGAAACTTTCTGATCTCAGAGGGAAAATCTGAGGCTTTCTACTGGATCATGATTAGAAAAAATGTCTCTCTACATAATTCTATAGTCAGTAGCCCATAAACCATTAGTCTCAGCATTCTGCTGAAATGTGGGGTATTTCTACAGCACTCATGGCAAATATTGTATCTCTGGGCATCTAGAGATATTTGATTATGTTTCATATACAGGTTTGATTAGTTAATTAAATGATGGCATTGCATTTTAGTTAACTTTTATTAGTATAAATTTTTTCTTAACTCTGTACATGCTTTGGTAAAATTTGATGCTTTAATAGTTCCTACTTTGAGATATTAATATTTGCTTCATCTTTATTCTTGATTAAGTGTGCTTTCCAGAAAACTTCTCTATGAAGATATTACCATAGTTGAAAGGAATACATTTAAATTCTACCCTAAAGTAACCAATCATAGACAAGTTTATCATTGCCTTACAGTATTAATATTTATTAGCATGGATTCAAATGTATTAAAAATGAATTGGAGGTAAACATGGGTTGCATGTGATCCTAATCTCAAACTACCTATGAAATATGAGTCAAAATTGTGGATTAAACTTGAATCAGCATATAAATTGAAGAAAAGTAATTTGTTTAATGCAAAATATTTAATATTCCTGTAGAAAAGTAATTTGTTTAATGCAAAATATTTAATATTCCTGTAGAATGAACTCAAATCAAAAAGTCAACTTTAGATTGGTGGCATATCTTACGAACTAGAGAGAAAGCCCAAACATCACCACTTCCCATTATAAAGGGTTGGTAGGTTTATCATTGAGCACTCATTATAGACATTTCACCCTAGCTAGAAGTCAGAGAGATAGCTCTGCAATAAACTGGTGACAACATGCAGATTGTGAGAACTACTTTCATTAATTCTATGGGCAGTTAAATGTTCAGTAAAGAAGCATAGAAGTATGAATATTATTTAGAAATAATTTATTACTTTCCATATATATTTGATTAATTAAATTACAATATTCAATATAAAATGTTTTTTCAAATTTTACAATTAAAACAGTAAAAATGTGTGATTTCAGTTTTGATTTTTGAGAATGCACTCAACTGTCATTTTCTATGTTTTCAATGAACTAATCAAGCATTTGCAGTTTTCAGATTTGCTTATTATATAAATAAAGATATTAAAAAGCTCTAGGATATTTTGATTATTCTAGTTTCAATTAGATTTTTAAAATGAGCATAGTTCTACAAAAAGATTTTAATTGCTAAGATACAACCCTTGACTTTTGGAAAATAAATGAGATTTAATAGACAGAAAAAATTTACTAAATTACTTTTATATTTACAATTTTGTCAAGCAGTGAACAAGAGATTGATTACTTTCTAAAGCCAATATGTTTGGTTGGAATTTTCTAGTCATTTCAGGTGTTAGAGAAGGATGATAAAACCTATTTTGAATCTCTACTCCACAATTATTAGAGAAGTCAGAATAACTGTAGTGAGGACTAATGATTGGCATAAATTTGGGCTTTTCATGGGACAGGTTTTGAGGTTATTTAACCTGTTTGGGAAAAATAGGATTGTCATACTTAGTAAGATGTAGTCTTCTAAGTTCTAAGACTCTTTCTTTCTAGTGGATCATGTCTGAAGAGAGACCTAGAAGTGCTGTTTTCCTGTTTAGACTTCATATTCTGCTATGAGGTTCTACAGAAGGTAGCTTCACAGAAGGTAGCTCACTAACACAGGGAATTTTATTTTCGGTGTGACACAGGAATATTAAGTATACCTTAAACTTATAAATAAGTCAATTAGGGCAAGAACATTATTGTTTGTGTATTTTCAAATAATGAATATATGAGTTATTCTATTTAGCTTGTTCCAACTAATACTTTCTTACTAATTAGTAGAGTCCTTGAGCATGTTTTTGTGAACTATATCATTTAATATGGAGTCCTTCCATAATAGGATTTCCCAAATAAAGCACAGCTTAAGAGAGTTTTTGTAAATCAGTCCCAAGAAATACAATAAATATGAACTTTTCTGAAAATTCTACATTAGTATGTTATAAAAATAAGAAATTTAATCTATAACAGAATGTTTTTTATAAGGTAACAGATTGTCAAACTGTCTTAAGCATCAGTTGTATTATTTTGCAGTTATGTTTTTTGGTTTTTCCTTGTTGCTTTTTTTTGTGGTCTGGGAGGGGTCAGCCAGGTTGCCAAAGGTCCCCTCTGTCACATATCTGTGAACATCAGCGTTTCATCATGTTCCCTTCTACTTCAGAAGGGTGGAGGTTAAGGTACTGCTGAAGGGACTCTCAGAAGAAGGAGAAATTATGTGACATTTTCAAAACTTCTTCTTGTGCTGTGTTTAAAGTTCATCTGTTCAGATATTCACAGATCCAAGTTCAAGGGAACATTTTGTTTCACTGTTTAAAGCTATTCACATGAGAATTATGAATAAATTCTCTCTGTACCACATGGGGATTCTGTGACAAATATACTATACATACATATATATATATATATATATATATATATATATATATATATATTACACATAATGTAAATAGTCCCAAATATGATTATCTTTATGTTAGGTTATACTGTATTTTATATTATTTCATAAAATTTAGTATATGACAGTTATATGATCAAAATTCATTATAAAATCATTCCCTAACTAGTTAGGTTTGTTAATCACTTTGATTTTAATAAGTTTCTTAGTTTTCAAAATTTGTTGTCCAAACAGATTTTTCATATTGAGTCATCATTTAGAAATTTTTAAACTATACATTTAGAGCCTTTTACTTCTTCATATTTGTTTTTATTAACCTCTGTACTCTATAACATTTTCTTGTCTTTAAAGTTTTAACTTGTAATCCATGCCGGTAAGTTAGATCAATTTCTCTGCAAGTTTATTCAAACATTTTTGTCTCTTCATTATGAAGGATTGAACTGGTTCCAGACACCATTACCAGTGAAACCGGGCTCACCATTGCAGCTGAAGGCAGCCATTTATTACACGCACTTCATTTGAATCTCGTATTAATGCTGACATCTGTTTAGGCTTTAATTAGCACATTACGACTACTGGTCCCTTGACACATTCCTCCGCATCCACTGTAGCATGAACACAAAGAGGAGAAAATTCATCCTTAGGTAATGATGAATTTCTTCAGAAAAGATGGCATTTAGAAATGGTTTTCTACATGTGACAAAAATAAATAAATAAAGCAAAGTATTTAAAAGTACTTTTATTTCTACCCACAAAAGTAAAATTATGTCAGTATTCAATCTTACATGCCAATAATTGAAAAAAAATTGCATTTAAGTAGTATGCCACATCAAATATTTTCTTCATTAAATTTGTTTCAAATTCATGATAATTTTTCTCTTTATTTTATTAATTTATATTTCTTTTTGAAGCAGGATTTCCCTATGTAGCAGAGGCTAGCATAAAAATTTTTAGACATTCATACTCTTTAGAATTTTGTAATATATTAAATGAAAATGAAAAGTTAGATAACGTTTGTAACAATAGTTCGTGCATCATTTTTACTAGCAACAAAATTCTCTCATATATTAAAGTTGTAATAATGATGCTTTGTTTTGATTCTTAAAATATACTTATCTCTTCTTGCAAGGTTAAATCTATTTACTTTCCTTTAAGCTTTAGAATATTATGTGAGTCTACCACCAACACAGATCTTACCTTAATGACAGATAAGCCTGTTTATATTGAGACATAATAGTATATGGGAAGAATCTCCAGAACTCAAAGACTCTACTTGTAACAAGTACTGATCACAACTGTGTGTAGAAAGGGCTCACAGAGTATAGTGTTTTAAACATGTTGTTCATTCTCCTCAATAAACCTATATTGTCAGAATTATCTTCCTAGTTAACAACTTTTCAGTAGATTGTGGTGAATGGCATTTGCTTCTAGTGACTTGTACCCTAGACATGTTCTTAAAATATAGGACTTTGCATACCATGTGTTTTTACCCTGACATAATCGCTGCAGGGCATTGTGATACTGACAAAAAAAAAGAAGAAGCAAAAGCTGCTGCCCTTTATTTTATGTGAAATGAAAGGAGGCGAAACAAATACTAATAATAAGAAGCATATGTATATCAGGCTATCCAGTCATATTGAGACTGTGTTTTAAAAATAAATAAATAGATAGATAGATAGACTTGAAATAAATGAAATGCAGTAAAAATTGAAAAGTCATACTAAGAAAATAAAAAAAAAAAGGATTTTAGTAGATGAAAGGGCAACGCAGACTTAAGGAGTACTTGGAAGAAAAATAAAACCAATGATATTCTAATTACATGGACTTCCTGTATTTATACTTGAATGTATAAACTTGCAGCATGGAGAGTCCAGTAGCAGAAAACTGTTGTTCATTACTTTAGTATACTGTCTTCCTCTTACTATAACAATGCCTTAATCAATAAGATTGTGAAAGGTAAAGCTATTTCTTGACTTGTGACTTCAGAGGTTCAGACTGATGATTCACTAGGCCTGTCAGAGGGAGTACTCTGAAGCAGAGCAAAGCTGATAATCTCATAGCTAGAATATGAAACACAGCTGCCAACTAAGGCTTTGGACATGCAGAGAACTAGTTCAAGTCTTAGCTTTAGAAAACAGTTGAAGCATATTGATTAATATTTTCAATGTATTATTTAGCCTAGCCAGACTTTGTCTTGTGACAATTGTTCAGCTATATACTTCAAAAAATGTTAATGAATATTTTTAACTCTGAGTGAAATTAGTACCCTGAGTGTCTATCAAAGAAGAAATGAATTTAAACTGTAAAGACATTGATAAGAAAGGACAAATTCATCATGGTTTGAAGAACACAGATTTATCTTCTCAGGTCTGTAGGATAAAATCTAAGATCAAGCTAGCTTGGTTTCTCTGAGCTCTTAGCCTTTTTTCTGTGGCTGAACTTTCCTATGTCTTCCCAGGTCTTGCATTTTATGCTTATCTGTTCTACTTCACTCTTTGAATAAGGAAGTGCATGGATTAAAATTTACTAATGGAAATCAATTTGATTGCCTCTTAACTGTTCCTACAATGTAGTCACATTCTGAGTGAAGACTTGAACTTCCACATGTGAACTGGATACAACTGTCTCCAATGACTGGTAGAAGTTTTACTTCAGTAGTGAGAAATAATCATGCAACTGCTTTGGGGATATCTATATATTTCTAATATTATTTGAGTCATAAAATAAACCAAACTTGACTACTGAGTAATAATAGTTCATATGGCATGTTTCTAGATTCTAATAGAATTTTTAAAATCTATACTCATATAAGACAAATTGCTCTGTTGTTTTCTATTTTGAATATGTTTATTGGGCTTTGTGATCCATATAGTATTGTCATGGTTTTCACAAGAAAATAGAAAATCTATTTGTAGTATAACATTTTCAGAGCAAACTATGAATCTAAAATTATCCCTAGTAGAAACTGATAACTTAAGTATTGTAATAAAGCATTGAAAATTAATGAAATGTTCATCATTTTAAATGACTCTAGAAGCGTGGTTAATGGTATACAGCTGTTCCTCCAAACCTATGTGTTCTTTAGAAGTAAATTCAACTAACCATGGGTAGAAAATATTCTGAAATATATCATATGTACTGGACATATAAAAACATTTCCTCACTTTCAATACAGTATAACAACTTTTTTACATATAATTTATATCATGCTAATCATTGTAAGTAGCGCTTATATGACTTAAAGACGGTGAGAAAGTACACACATTCAAATGCAGCACTAGAACTGTGCATCCTCAGAGTATGGCCTATAAAGGAAGTCCTTGTACCCAGTATACCTCCAGATACTGGGAAAGGGGGGTATGATAATTTCAAATTCTCTATCCTAGCATCCTTAAAATTTCAGCAGTTAGAAAGTTCACTTATGGTCTTAGCAGACTCAGTCAATGTTCTGGCTGCTTGAGCTTCTTTGAGGTTTTCTTCCAAGAACTGGCTCCAAGATCCACATTCTGTTCAACCCTGAGACCCTATAATCATCAAGGATTCAGAAAACAAGAAAGAGGAATTTGGTAAAAGTACAACTTCCCTAAACTGCTCCTCTGGTGACTCATCTGCTCAGTACATATCCCAACTACAGGGCAGTTAACATGAAAGACTGTTTACAGTGGCTCTGCTATACACCCAAGAGAAAGAACAAGTTTCATGAACAGTTACTCTCAGACACAGATGGTCCACACTTGAATTTTAGCCAAAATCTAAAATATCTCTATTACAAATTTTCTAAATTATTCCAGGCTAACTGGGAAAAATGGGATGACATCCATAGAGTCAACCCTACAATGGAAAACTATTTTAATTGAGTTTATTTTCATAATAATGAATGTTGCTAGATATATAGACACAAATAAAAAGCCCTGAAATAGAAAACATTCCCCAGTTAAAACAGACAACAATGTCATAGGAATTTTTTACTTTAAAAAAACGAAACAAAACAACAATAAAAATTCTCTGTTGAAACCAAGTTTATTTAATGAAAAGAGAGGCCATGAATTAGAAAGAAAATAAGAAAGGGTACAAGGGAGAACTTAGAGGGATGAAGGAAAGGGAAACAAGGAAAGATACAATTACATAATAATATCAAGTAAATAAAAGTGATACAATTTTTCATCAAGAAAGCAAAATGTATATTTTTAAATGTTTACATAAGAGAAAAATGTATCACTTTTAATGTGAAATAAAATTCTAATTTTCTGCTCTGTCACTTCCTGGAAGCTTGATAATCACACAGATCATTTAAGCTTATTTTGTTTAGATTTTCTCAAGTATAAAATGGAAATAATCATATGAATATCATAAACCTCATTTGTGCTTTAAGTGACAAGATATACAAGTCAGTCCTAAAGAAACTAGTTCTGAGATACCATCTCCATATACAACATTCTGTTTAGTTCTGGTTTTTTATTTGTTTTGTTATGTTGTGAAAGATTTATTTATTTTTATCTCATAGATATGAGTGTTTTACCTGCTTGTGTGCATGTACAACACATGTGCATCTGGTACCTTCTGATGTCAGAATAGGTCCTTAAATCTCCCTGGAACTGGAGTTACAGACAATTGTGAGACACTATATGGGTTCTATGAACTAAACCTGGGGCCTCTGCAAGAGCAACGGTCTTAGCTACTTAGCCATCTCTCTAGTTCCATTGTGTTGTTTTTATACATTATTATAATTATTATTATTATCCTTATTACTATGATTATTATTATGTTTTCACTATTATTATTATCCTCTTCAACATTAGATAGAATAAATTTACTGTATCTAGAGAGACAGCTCTGTAGCTATAAGCACTGCCTGCTTTACCAGGGTTCTCAGGTTCCATTCCCAGCACACATATGGCAGCTCACAACCATTTGTAACTCCAATCCAGAGCACCCAATATCCTCCTTTCTGGCTTCCACAGGCACCAGGTAAATACACATATACAGCAAAATACCCCATGCAATCAAAAAAATAATGATCATTTTTTAAGGAATAATCTGCTACCAAAATTTCTGTAATCTTTAAATCTTGTTCTGTTTAGGAAATATTATAAGGGATTGGAAAATGGTTCATCAACAAATTGTTTGTCATGCAAACATGAATACATGGGTTCAATCCCCATGTAAAGAAGCATGGTGTGGCATCTTGCATATGTCAGCTCCTTCCTGGGGAGGGTGACACAAGTGGCTCCTTGATGTCTTTTATTGAGCCAGTCTATTAAGTATGCCTGTCTTAAACAAGTGGAAAAAAAAACCTTCATCCGAAAGAATGACACTGCAGATTTCTGACTTTTACATGTATGCACACACACATGTGCACCTGTACATGAACTAACATACCTGTACAAACACTTAAAATTATGGACAAAATGCAAAACCAAATGTCACATAGAATTTCTCAACCAGGAATAAAGTTGCCATGACAAGACCATGTCCAGTTAATGCTACGGTGTGTCTCAACAGATTCAGTCCGAACAAGGAGCCAAATTCTTGGCCAAATTCTCTGGCCAGTGGCATTCTTACTTATAATTTTAAAGTTCTCAGTGTATTGAATCCTCAAATCTGCTAGCATCAGCACAATCTGCTTTGGAAGAAAAATAGGAGTTTCAGGAAACTAGAGAAAGTAGATAAAGGTCATGTGCTGTGAAAGTTTATTTTTAATTATGTACAAAATAATTGTTTTGTGCACTGTTGGAAAAAGGGCTGCCTACGCCTTGGCGTTTTGTATTGTCTGCAGGTGTTGGATTTATGTGGGAGATGTTTGATTGCTCATGATCTGCAGGTGTTCTCAGTAGACAACTGAGGAGTTCTGTATCAATGAAAACACCTGAGCTCAGACTCTCAGCGTTCCACCGTCCAATATGGCACCTGCCATGTTGGTAGTTCCCTCCGCTGAGGTCCAGAAGGGTTTTCACTTATGAATCTGCCTCCATGACATCCTTGGTGAGCCACCACAGCAGCGTACTGCTACAGATATGAGGCTAAAAGAGACACCTTCTTAACAAGCCTTCAAGATAAAATACCAAATCTCAAGAGGCTAGGATGTGTCAATTGTGCTATTCATTGTCAATCAGGTTAATCATAATAATGAATATCAAAAGAAACAAATTAGTTTTTAGTACTTTTAAATATATAAAACAGTAAGAATGCTGTAAAAAAAGAAAGAGACACATTGAAATGGGAGCACTTTCAGGAAAATAAGCTAACAATTGGAAGTTTGTTGTTTGTTTCTAAGTAACAATTAATGTCAGTTAGAGCTTTTATTGTTGTGCTAAAACACTGACCAAAAGTGAACTGGGGAGGAAAGGGTTTATTTAAGTTCATATTTCTACATTTCGGTTATCATCAAAGGAAGTCAAACAGGAATATGGAGGCAGTGTAGAGGAATATTTAATCTTTGAATCCTACAATATTGGCTGCTCTGGGAAAGGATCACATTGAAAAGCCTGTGAGATAGTAAGAAAGGATCAAATCCAAGGCCTGTATGAAGGGATCAGATTCAGAGGCCTTTGTGATCTTAATAGATCACAAAGATGCAGAAAGAATGCTAGTCAGACTAATCCTATCCTCTGTGCTAATGCCCTAGGTGGAAAGGATTTCTGTGTTTAAGGCAATGTAGCACACACCTTTAATGCCAACACTAGGATTATAAAAAGAAGCAATCAGTTCAGAGGTAGATCACAGCTCCTCAGTTCATGATTACAAAAGGAGCACACGAGTTTAATCCCAACTCTGAAATTGAATCCGAGTGGACAGCCAGCTGAGTGAAGTCTGAGACTGAATCATAGTGAAGACACATCAACTTTCAGGATATAAAAGGAGACACTCAGTTTACAGGCATAGAGTTCAGAATGACATAGAGTTCAGGAGAAGACAGAAGTTCAGTTCAGGCAGGCCATCTGAGGCTGAGACATAGAGTTCTGCAAACGGAGTCAGTATCAAACAGAAAGAGTGAGTTTGAGAGAATCAGTTTGAAGCAAAGCATAGCAATTCAATGAGAGCAGTTGCAGAAGTCAGCCAGAGTCAGCAGAATCAGAAGAGTTCAGTCAGAAACAATCAGCCTGCTCAGTTCAGTTTGATCCAGTCAGCTTGGAAAAGAGTTTAGCCAGAAGAGCAAGTGAGTTGAATAAGCCAACCAAAAGAGTCATTTGACTTCAGTATAACTCTGAGTTCAGAAGAAGCCAGTCAGAGTGAGTTCAGTCAGCAGTAAGGTTCTGAGGTTAAAACATTCTAGATTTAGGCTTGAATTAGATTGCATGGATGCTGAAGTCTTCCAGTTCTAGGTTTAAGATTAGATAGTATGGAAGCTGAAACTCTCTAAGGACCAGGGATTCAATTAACCAGGAATTAATTACTGTCTGCTCCGAATCTATACCTACAAGGATGCAACTAATACAGAGGCCATCGGGGAGCAATGATTAGTGGCTTGCTCCTCCAGGATTGTTCAGCCTGCCTTCGTATACAAACAGTACCACCATCCGATGGATAGCACTGCCTACAAAAGCTGACCCTCTCATATCAATCAGCAAACAAATATATACACCAGAGACTTTCCCATTGGCCAATCTAGTGCAGTATTTCCTCACATGACTCTAGTTTGTGTCAAGTTGACATAAAACAAGCCAGTAAGTAGGAAAATTTTAACTGATAGAATAAATACTCAAGAAAGGTGAGCTTAATGACACCTATGGTTGACATAACTCTGATAGATTTGATCAATGTCTGAATATAGAGCTAGAAAAGCAAAGAAGTGGTAGAAGTCAATCAAAAAGTGAGACATTTTAATGCTTAAAATTATGCCATGAATAAATTCACAGGATCACAGGAGAGGATGAAGTAATCCAAACTTGATATGCATTTGAATTTTTTAATTGAAGAAACTGAAGTTCAGGTTGAAGAATGAAAATTGAGATAAATGAAAAACAAAAGCATTAATTACTTTGATTGCTATGAAATTGCAGTGTACATGTATATGTGGGCATGTGTAAAACCTGAGGCAAAAGAGATTTATTAGTTGCAGAATAACAATAAAAAAACTGACACCAAACAGCTTACTGACAGCGATACAGGTAAGTGCTGCTCTAATTTATTCAAAGTGCCAAGAGAAGTTTATTTCCAGCCTCCTGGTGTACATACTATGAAGCAAGTATGGAAGGGCAAAACAGCCCCGATTTCCCAATTTGGCACATACAAGGGTTTTATAATTACTCTGAAGCAGCTAAATATTTTAATTAAATTGGGACTCTGTCTAAAAAAAAATAAGATGGAAAAACTCCAGGAGAATAATAGTGAATGTTGCCCTCTGGCTTCTACACATAGGAACACATACATACACACACACACACACACACACACACACACACACACACACACGTAAATTAATTAAATAAGATGTTTATAACTGACAGTATTTCAGAGAAATGAAATAATAATAAATAATTTTTATTATTTCTGTAAAATATGTAGCATGGCCACCTATTTATATATATGGACTGAATTCCTAAATTAACAATTGCATTATGTAATTCCTGAGTGAGGTGACTTTATGGAATTTGAGAGTCTCTTGGGTAGAATTCAGTATTATTTCCCCTTGCTTTTCTCTTTTAGGTTAAAATTTCATATTGATTTAAGATATATATTTGTATAAAACTTTCAATTCTTAAAGTATTTTTATTAATTCTAGAAAAATTATTTTTAATTAAAAAATGTACTTTATTTTGTACTGCAGATATGTTCCTGTTAACTGTTCTGCAAAAGTCTAATTTAGCTTTAAATATACTGAAACAGATGCTAATTTTATGCAATATGATAGGCAGACTTTTGAGAAATAAAATCTATCTTTTTTTGATTTATGTTATTTTGGCTTTCCTTATGTAAATATATGTGTTCTCATTTTTCACAAGTAATTATCTGATAATGACAATGTTCAGTCTGATTTGATGATTTCTGATCTTAAGCATAAGGTACTACTTACATTCTACCAACTTAATTCTTAAGTAAAATTTGACTTCAGAACATGAACAAAAATGACCAATATTCATCAAATAAATGAAAGATCTTTATGAGGTGCTTTGCCTCATCAGAATGATCTCATTTTAGATACTCCACCCACTGTCCCTGTATAACTTCTGTAAATCAAAGATAACTGAGATAAATGTCAAATTTCACCTTCCAGAGTTTTGAGTAAGACCTACAATTAATTAACATAAATCTGCCTTCTTAACTGATACACACAATTTGAAATATAATGAATATTTGGTCTTTGAGTTTAGCATACAATGTTCTTATTTTATGAAGGGTGAATTCTTGACAATAGTTTTCATTTCTCATTTCTAATGAATACAGATTCACACACAGATTTCAGAGGTAGTGTGTTCTCCTCTATAACAGATGCTGTCATATCATTTTTTTCTACTCATAAGTCTAGTTTCTCCATATCAAGCTATAGCTTTCCCAGGGTATGCTAAAATGCTCTGTAGTCAGGGTCAGCATCATAGGCTGGTCCAGGTCCATGTGGACAGAGCATACTCTATACATCTATACTCAGAATGTTAAAAATTGAATGCTCCCTTGTAACAGTATTTTTGTTCTTGGGGCTTCAAGGAAGAATGAGATACAATCTTCACAATGCAGGTCTGGACCTAAAGGGCTTCAGCCTCTGAGACTGCACTAAACTTAACTAACTCTGAACTGAACTCTAACTAGCTGCCTTCTCAATTGTCTCTTCTCCACAGGCATGCTTCTTCAATCTCCTGCTTCTGATTCTCTTGCTTCTCACTCTGAACTCTACTTTTCTCTCTGTTTACTCTCTGTTGCAAGTCTCTGCCTCTCCTCTCTGTTTCTTGTCTCCTTCCACTCCTGCTTCTTCTTTGCTCCCTTCTGCTTCCTCTCTCAGCTCCTACCTTCTTCTGACTGCTTCTTTTTATATCCTGAGAGTTGGGATTAAATGTGGATGCCACCCTTCCTTCTGAGTTGGGCTTAAAGGCATGTGCTATTACTGCTTTCTGGGTTTGGTTTAAGAACACGTGTTACCACTGACTTCTTAGTTGACTTACAGGCCTGTACTAAGTTGCCTTCAGATACAAAGTATTATTTTGTGTTAATGAAGAAAATCCTATAATTCATTTCCCAAATGCCAGGCCAGTCAAACTTGTATGAGTAGGCAAAAGTCAGACTGAGAGACATGAGGTATTTCTCATATCTCCATGTTAGTCATTAGAGAGGAAAAGCAGAATTCCCTTTCATTTATCTTTAGCACGAACAGAGGACAAGATTAGTCTGACTGACATTCTTTCTACCCCAGAGCAACCATGCTGCTGGACCAGAAATCAAATGTCTATCACACAGGCCCTTAAATGTGATCCTTTCCCACAGCAGTCATGCTGCCAGATCAAGGATCAAGTGTTCTAATACACTCCCCAACATCTACCTAATATGACTGACTGTCTTTGAATTTATGTTCTGTGAGTGAAGTCATCATGATTATGCAGCAACTTTGAGGGGCACTTAGAGTGTCAGTGTACTTAAGAACTATCTCAGGACACCCTCATCTGCACTTAACAGCTTCTTCACTGCCTTTCCTTCATTCCTATCCAGCATTAGAAGCTGCCTTCTTCTGGTACTGTAATAAGAAGTGAAAGCAAAAGTAAAACAAACAGGGGGTGTAATAAGAAGGATACAATACGTGTATTTCATTTCTTTCCTCTGGGGATGTGTGATGAGAAGCTTCTGGAGATGAAGTGACACAATACAGCTTAGACTGTCAAACTATTGACTCCAGGATGCATTCATTCCCCTACCTATTCAGCTGCAAAGTACATCCACAGAAAGGTTATAGTTCCATATCTCTGGATACTCCTCATGGATAAAGGCAACAGGCTTCTGGGAAATATAGACTACCTCCTTTGCCCCTGGTCATTATGATCTGAGTCTCACTTTACAGCTAACAATTCAAGTATGTGAATGAAGAAATCTTTTTTAAAACCCCATCTACTTATCTCTTAAGTGGTATATATTTGAGATGTGTGTTTACACTCTTTCCAGAGCTTTTTCCACAATTAAGCCTAACATAGTAACTGGGTTAGTAAGACACCTTCTACTTGGCTTAAAGTTTCTATTATATTTATATCTCATAGTTACCTTATGTAATGTCTCACCGTGTGTATCTCACTATCACACTTCTGAGGGGTGTTACCATCACACAGTGTTTATAAGGTGTTTTCTTGACAAGAAGCAACACATTTTTCTTTTCCAGGACATTTTAATGTCTTCATGAGGGATATGAAGAAACTATTAAAAACTGGTTGTCACTGAGATTCTGAGAAATCTGCAAATATACAACAATATATATTTTTTTCCAGGGGAGTTGTAAACAACAAATATTTTCAGCAAGAAAGGCGAATTAGTGTCTTTGCTGCTTATGCATATAGTAGATTCAGTCTGAATATATAAATCATGAAATATTGAATATAATATAGAAATATTAAATTTAACATAGATACATATCAAATAATTATTTTTTCATCTAGCCAGTGTCTATTTTATAATAAGTACTGGATTATTTATATTTATAAGACTACTGGTTATACTGAAACTTTACTTATATATTAATTTTCTAATTTATCACATAACATTTAATAATCGCTTATGCACTTTTGGATAAAGTATCAACAAAGATGAGTTTAGAGCTATGAAAGTGTGTTAAATCTTGTTCAGTTTTTTTTTATCTTAAATATTTTACCTTTGCTAGAAGCAAATAGATGAGATAGGAAAGAAATTAAAAGTGTTTTAAAATATTTATCTCCAATAATAAAAATATTATAACAAACACAACAACAATAATTATTTAGTGACAGTAGTAATAAAAACACACCTTTACAATTTTTTTACAATGAAGTAGATATAATTGTGTGATTCAAACAGGCTCATTCATCATGGATTAATCGGTCTTTAGAAAATTTTTCATCAGAAAGATTAATTTTCTAAACTGAAAATGTGCAAGTGATGAAGTACTCAGAAATTGTTTATTCAAGATACCCAAAAAATTTTAATATCATGGGCAATTTAGAGAAAATATTGTAGGGCAAATGGAGTATACCAAAATTTTCAAATTCTATGTGGCTTTATAACTATCTATTATTAAACATTGAAATAGATGAAGCATATCCATATTTAATTATTTAATTAATATACTTTTAATTAATATATAATTAATATACATAATTAATTAATCTACTATTTTCAAAACATTTACTGATCAGTAATGGGAGCTCTAAGCTTCCACTGAGACCATGGATAGTTTGATGACTTTTTACAAAAAAATCAATAATAAATTAACTCCCCCCTCAAAGATGTTTATTTCAAGTATCTTATTGATCACTTTGACAAATGATTTTATTTCATGATTGTTTAATAAAAAGGCCATCCATAGGATCTAAGTAAAATGACAGCTTTCTCTAAATCTTCCTTACTTATAAGTTTGTTTATATATATATATATATATATATATATATATATATATATATAATATAAAGTATACATAATATATCATGTATATATATATATATTTATATATATGTATGTGTGTGTTATTTTTATGATGTATTTTATATATATAATTTTTTATATTTTGTAGGAGTCAACGTACGCACTGATTTTTTAATTATTGTCATAGGCTAATGGCAGAGGAGAGTTTATTTCTTGGTAATTCCATCCCAGTCATAGAGGGTTTCAGCCTCCATAAAATCGAATCTTAAACCTAGGCTTCAGGCTCCATACCATATAATCGTGAACTGAACCTAGAACATTTCACCCTCCAAGATTTACTGCTGAATGAGCTCTCTCTGACTAGCTCCTTCTGAAGTCAAATCTGTATTGAACTCAGCTGACTCTTCTGGTTGGCTGATTCAGCTCACTCACTGTTCTGGCTCAATTCTACTCCAAGCTGACTGGTTCAAACTGACCTTCTGAGGTGGTCAATATTTTCGAATGAATTCTTCTGATTCCGGCTGTATCTGACTGACACCTACAACTTCTTTGACTGAACTGCTCTGTTTGGCTTCAAACAGATTCTTGATGTTAGTTGTTTATTTCTCCAAAATTCACTTTTCCTGTGTTACACTGACTCCTTCTGCTGAACTGCCTCTGTGTTTTATCTGACTCTTTAACTAATTCCCTTGACTCTTTGAGCTGAGAGCCTACTTTTATTTGGTAAGAGTTGGGCATGTCCTCACTCTGACTCACTCTGTTAACTCTTCCTCTAATTTGTCACTTTGCCTGTTTTTTACTCTGATTCATCTTAGAAGACACTCTTCCAAATCCTCACTCTGATTCACTCTCAGACTTGGGATTGAAGGTGTTTTACTCACTCTACTTCACTCTGCCTCTGACTTTCCATTTCTTAGTTGACTAGCATGTTCTGACTCAATCTCCTTCCATTCTTTCAATCTCTGCTGCTTCTCTCTTAACTATGAACTGACTGTAAACTCTGAACTGTGAACCATGAACTGAGAGCTGTGAACTCAGAACTATGACCTACTTCTGAACTGACTTCTCCCTTTTACATCCAGACAGCTGGGATTAAAGATGAATGTCACTACGGGCTTTGTAAATTGGGTTACTTCAAAGCATGTGCTGCTTTCTAGCCAGATCATACAGGCCTTGAATGTAGTCGTCTCCCAGAGCAGCCATGTTCCTGGATTAAAAGATAAATTTTCCACACTAATGGATCTGGTGATTAAAAGACATGACCTTTAAATGAAGCTTTAATGTGTTGGGTACAGGAAGATTATGAGATCATGAGTTTGAAGCTAGCCAGAGCTACATAAAATAAATAAATAAACATCATTATCAGCTAGTAAAAAGCTGGCTGTGAAGTCATAGAGCAAATACGACTCATCAACACTCATGAGAAACTATTTCTCTCCTGTAGGGTAGAATTATATGTCTTTTGCATTACAGCTATTTAGATCAGATATTACTGGGTCTGAAAGAAAATTTCATGCTCATTGCAATTCATGACTTGAATATCTGATGGAAATCAGTTAACTAGCTGCCAATTAAATTGGCTCTATTTCAGTCTGTCTGCGTGTTCCTGAAATAAACCTTTTAAAGCTTCAATTCAACATGCTGAGTAAAAAATCTACTCTACAATGTCAGCTTTTTCTCTTTTTTATTCTTAATTTCTTTTTTTTCCCTTTTTATCCATCCTACACTTTGTTCCAAATCTTTTAAAAATATCTTATTGGATTTATTCATTTTATTTTATGTGTGAACGTTTTGCCTATATGTATGTATGTGCACCACATGCCTGCTTGGTGCCTCCAAATGTCTGAAGAAAGTATCAGATCTCCTAAAAGCGAAATTTTGATGGTTTCCAACCTTCATATGGGTGCTGAGAATCAAATCTTGGTTCTCTACAAGAGTAACAAGTGCTCTTAATAGATTAACATTTTAATATGTTAAACATGGATTATTCCCTTTTCTTCAGAAGATACTCTGATTCTATGATGGGGTGACATATTTGACAGTTACTTAGAGGAAAATGAGAATTCTTATTTAGTTTACAATGTGAGTTTTTATGTCATCAAAAACATGAATAAGGTCTCCAAATACAATTAAATTTCTCATATAAATTTACTCCTCACGTAGCATACATCTCACTTTGCTTCCCGATATTTTTTTGACATTTAGTTATTTACTTTTTTGTGTGTTTGTGTGTATGATGTGGGTACACATGAGCCACAGCCTGTCTGGAGGTCAGAGAACAATGTGCAGTAGTTCTCGCTTCTTACCATATGGGTCTTAGTCATTGAACTCAGGCAATCATGTTTGGCGGCAGCTTCTATTAATTATTGAATAACATCATTATAGCCCTAAATGTGACTTTCAAAAAATATTGATCATTTTATAAAATTATATCATATCAGACCTTAATATTTTTTGGGGTATGGCCTGAAATTAATTCATGAAAATATAAATAAGCTTTCTAACACTATACATACATACATGCACACACATATATGTATACATATTCATAATACTTACATAATATATACATACATGTAATAAATAAATCATATATATAATTTATTTATATATTTGTATTATATATACATATATATATATATTTCACATATTCATTATTGACTCATAAATGTGTGTTTGCTCCTGTGTGTCCTCAGCAATGTGATAAGAAAATAAGTGACTTGTCTTATATCACACCTTCAGACAATCACTATCTTTAATTTTCATCAACATTGTTTTGGTGTGGTTGGTATTATATGTTTGGATTATAAAATAATTTTTTCAAGTATAAAAATATTGTATTAGCTATTAATCTGCTATGTTATTAATTAGTGCTCTTTTGAGAAGAAAATTAAAAGTTTATATTCTCTTTATTCTTCTCAATCGATTTTTATGAAAGTATGATGATGGGAACTACCTATGTCAATCAAGTTAGGTTAGGATATCAGATGGTAACATGCACTATACTGTATCAGAACTTCAACCACATTGCAGGGGCAAAGTGACCACTTAGACACTGCTCAGTAATGGAGAGTGTTTGTGGCTCCCAGTGGTCTTTATTGGCAGTGAAATGAACCAGCCTGGAATTGGCATAAATCAAATCATTTCAAATTTTATTGGCCAAATAGAGATTTAAAAGGCTGTTTATCCTTAAGTCGTAAGGATGTCTCATTCCTTTACTGCCTGCGTTGCAGCTGAATCTTCATAAGCACGCATATTCCATGAGCATTAAAAACTACTTATTGTGACCCAAGGACTCATTGAATAGAAGGAAAAGCCAATAAATAGGTGGAAGCCAAGAGTGTAGAACTAAAGTGGAGAGAATTCGAATTCAGAAGATAAGAGCAGAAATGCAACTGAAAATTTACTTGGAAAACATTTCCAAAATACCAATATGGATGTTGTGACAGAGAGCTGAGCAATAAAACAATACAAAGTGACACTCTTGAGAATTGCAGAGATTAAAAAAACTTAAAACTAAGAAATTACTTTGATCAAATTATCCATTTCAAAAAATAATTGTTTTCTCAAAAAAAAAAAAAAAGGCAGAACGTTCATTCTACCATGCTGAAAGGTTTGTAATGGGAAACATTTTCTACAAAAGCACTTTGTTTACAAGGATGTATCATGAAAAGTAGTCTAACAGAATACCAAGTACATGGAAACATTTGATTGTCTCATTTGATTGGAAGGTAGCATCTATTACTTCTGGATGGAAATTGGCACTTTTTAAGTTTATTAATCTATTTTTGTACAGCATTTTCACTCATGGGAAATAAAATACCTACCAGTGACCTAAGCTGATGTTCAAACAGGTTAAATGAAGCATTCCCTATATTACTAAACCTAAAGACAATCTAAAATAGTATTTTCTGTAGAGCAGTACCTCATAAACTATAAACATATCTATAAAATATGCTGTTGTGTAATATTTTTTAGTGTATCGATGTGGAAAAAAATAACGTCCAATATAACACATTGTATAAAGGAATATCTTAGAAATGTACAAATGATACATGAATAATTCTGTCACTCAAAGCAGTCTTTGGGCAGTCTTTGCCCTTTCAAAGTATTTTATATTTATTTTATATGTCTTAATATTGAATATTTCATCAACAGGTAAAATATGTTCAAAAATAGATGGTGATGCATTCATTTGAAATTTAAAAATTTTAAATTTAAAAATTAACTTAGTAATAAGATAGCAGTCTAGGGAGTTCAAATATTATGAACATGTTGCATTGCTTTTCAAATAATATCAGTAATAGCTGTGTTTAATACAATATTTAAGATTGTTGCACAGAATGGAAAGTTAGTAGTACTTTAAAAATCTTATCTGCAACTGGGACATGTTTTAAGTTTTTATTGATTCACTTTATATAGGTCCTTTAAATAGCCTCTTACAAGCTCATTCCTCTTGTCACTTTGCCCAGCTTGCTTACAAAAACACAAAATTAACAGTCCATATCCTTGAATCAGTACTTTTCGTATTAAGTAGGTGTTGCTCTGAAATAGTGATATGCAACTTTATTTAGAAGTATGATGGTATTTATTATTTAATGTCATACTCCATTTGGCATATAGAAAGTTCTATAAAATGTTAGCAAGTAACAAATATATAAATTATTAAATAATGTGCATTTCAGAATGAATAGACACAGTTTTGCAGACATAAACATGAGTAAGAACATTTTGTTTGCCCTTGATGAACATTATTTTATAAACTAATATAACTAGGACTTAATCAATTACTTCTATGGTTTATTTTCCTAATATTTGAAATTGTTATCTCTTGCTAGACAAAAAGATGAAGATATATAACATTTGGTGCATATAAGTACTTTCACTTCTGGTTATTCAAAGAATGGAGGTGGTAGAATGAAAATTAAATTTGCCTAAATACTACACAGATTATTTCAGTAATTCAAGAGAATTTGAGTGCATTTCCCATTATTTACACACACCTATCAGAAGACATATTTGCAAGTAACTCCCAAAGAATTTGCAACTATATGAGGTGAAATATATTTTGCTAATGTGGGTCAAGAAGTCCTGAGATGGAAGGAGCAATTTCAGTCTACATTCTAAAATAATACTCTAGGTCATTGACCTTAAGCCTGGTACTCAGTGATTCCAGCAAATTTCTCCTGCTATGCCCATTCTCTGTGTTTGTACTGGCTTCTAGGATACTTTAGCTATAGTCTCATACCTTCCCAAAATACTTGGCAGAAAAAAAAAAACTAAATTGTATTCTTGAGGTTAAACTATAAGCACGAGGAAATTTAATGTTAAGCCTTTAGAATGTGTCTCTTGATTTTGTCTAAATTAATCCCATTCCTGAACACCCTCATGATTGGTAATATTTTTAAACAAATTTGAATGTGATATAATACAAAAATAAATGAATTTTTGGTATTAATGCTAAAATGCGATTTCTGATAATCATACAAAATTTCAAAATCCAGTAGTGAAGAGGAAGCAAATATTTTCACACATAACACCATACAAACTCTATCATTGCCAGTGAAAGAGAAATGTTATTTCCATTTAAAAACCTGATCATAAGCATAAATATTGAAATAAAACCATATTTCACAGGAAAAGCAGCAAAGTTTCTAGCAAATGTGTGCTATTTCTGGAGACTGAGGAGATAAGCATGGAAAGGCTAATATTTGTTTTACTTTCCTTATTAGATTATCGTCCAGTGACTACAATTCCTTAAGCCATACAAAAATAAGTGGGTTGGATATTGGCTCCCTGGACACACATTGTTTGTTTACTAGATATAGTGTTGCATTTAACTGAGAGCAGTGGTTACTTAATTTCATTTTCTGTTTTTTGTAAATAGCTGGAACACTCATCTTCCTGCCACAACAATAAATCATGAAGCCTTGATTCCCATTTCTGACAACATTTTTATTAACTTTGTTTTCCATTTACAGGTTCATACACATCTGATAACACATGTCAGTTTTTGAGAACACTGAAAATTGTTTAGGAATTGAGTTTAGGTCTTTTTTTTTTACTGTGCTGAATGATTTTGTAGTTTGAAGAAGAAGTAGGGGTCTTAGTTTTATATATATATATACTCAAATAATACATTCCCATTCATAATGAATAGAAAAATTGATAGTATTAATCTGTAGAAGATTATATTTTCAAACAATATAAATGTTTATAGAGCAGGTTAATTAAGAAAACATATTCTTCTAGAAACTTCTTTGAGTTACAGTGATCTTGTACCTATGGTAGCTCTAATATGTAGAGGAATATTTACTCTTTTAAACCAGCAACATGGCTGTTCTAGGGCAGAAAGAATGTTACTACACACCTGTAATCTCAGTATTTAGAAGATAGTGGTAATACACACCTTTAATCCCCAAGAGAGAAGCAAATAGTAGCAGAGGAGAAAGCAGAGACAGGAAGCAGAGCTGAGAAGTCAGTGTCACTCAGGAAGTGATGTCTGAGATGAATCAGAGTGAAGAGCAGGAAAAGTGAAAAATCAGAGGAAGAGTTAGAAGAGTGAGTTAGAGTGAGGATATGGCCAACAGTGATTGCATTTAATCAGCTAGCCAGAAGATTCAGCTGATTTCAGTATACCTTTGAGTTCAGAAGAAGTTAGTCATGAGGGTATTCTGTTAGCACTATGCTACAAAGACTGAAGCCTTCCAGTTCTGGATGATGCAGATGTTGAAACCCATTAACGACTGAGGACTGAATTAAACCAACAATAAACTGTCTCTTACCCTGAATCTAGATCTATATTAATGTATACAGAAGATGAATGGGTATGGCCTCAAAAAGGTACTATGAAAGGTACTCAGTCTCCTGGCTTTGTAGTTCATTTGTTAGACTACTTAATTAGCATGCATGAAATCTTGAGTTCAATCACTATCATGAAAAACTTAGATGCCACAAATATATGATACCAGCATTCAGAATGTAAAGGCAAAAGATTAAGAAATTTAAAGTCATCCTTTGTTATCTAGCAAGGCTCACTGTAGCATGGGATACATGGGATACAAGAGAAACTATTTAAAAAAGAAAAAAAAAAGCAGTTACTAACACAGATGCTTGGAGTTGCCAATATATCACGCAGACATCCATAGATCAAAAATGTTACTGATTTCTTAATCAATGTATAAATAGTGGAGATCTAATTTTAACATTATGACTAATTATAAAATGTTCATGACTAATTATGAAGTCGAATAGCATGAAAAATTATCTATCTTTAGTTAAAATCTCCTTGTTCTCATATATATCAAATTTACCAAAATACATAGTTGCAAAATCTGAGGAAGCTGGCATTGTAGGAAAGTTGAGCTTCTCAGAAAGTGAGATCCTCTGAGATAATTCCAACAGAGTGAGAATACTGGAATATATCCATGAATGTCCATTCACTGTGAATTATCTGTGATGCATCAAATGTTCTTATCTATGTGATGGTGATCACCAAATCTTCATGAGTTACTGAAGCAAAGGGAAATAGGAAGCTGCACGCAAAATCCACAGTAACATCAAAGAGTATGCTTACAATGATGTAGCTTATATTTTTTCATCATTACATGATCTTCTGTAACTAGGTTATCTGCAGCATCATTTAGCACTCTTCTGTCTTCACCAAGCAGTATTTTCCAGATCTCATGATACGATGAAAGTTTCATACCATGCTGATTTCATTTGTTCACTGTGTTACAGAAAGGAATAAATAAGAAGTTGAAGGCAGAAAACCAATTTTCCCTTATGGCAAAGGCTGTCTTGTTGCTTATTCCATACCTCTTCTCTTCTTGCAACTTTGGATAAAATCTGTGCAACTTCAGCTGAGGAGCTGGTCCAGTCAATGAAGTACTTGCCCCAAAGTCATGAGTCCTAGAATTTAAATTCCCAGTGGTATCCATTACCTAAGCAGGAAGATTTTCACATGTAACCCTCGTACTGGCAGGAGTTAATAGATTGGGCAGAGACAATAGGATTTATGGAGCATCCTAGCCAGCTAGTCTAGTCAACTGACAAACTCCCTGTTCAATGAAAACCATGTTTCAAAAAGTTAGCTACTTAACATCAACCTCTGGTCTCTATATACATGCCCACTAGAACATACATTCACAGGCATGAACCCGTATATATTGACATTACAAATATGTGCACACAAACCTTCCCCCAAAATAACCATGCAAATTAGAGCCTTTCCATATTTTCTTTAAAAACCTCTTGATTGATAATGATAATAGAAGTCACTTGTGGATTGAACCATTGCACATGTCTACTAAGATTTGCTTTCTTTGGGACATTTTCTTGCACTCTAAGACTTTTCAAGAGAAAAGGAGCATCATTATTTATTTGAAATATACTTATAATACAGTTGTAAGTATGATAATTTGATTGTTCCATTTTGTAAACACTTTGAAACATGTAAAGTATAAAGTGTCATTCTAAGTCATGATGGCATGCTTCATATCTTTCTCATTTATATTTTCTAACAGAAACAATTATACATTTTTTAATATTCTTCAGGCTTTAGTCCAGGGAACTTTTCTTTCTTAATCCTTCATACACTCAAAAGCTATCAGTGTCTCTGAAATAATATTCAATCTTCAATCCATTTTTCTATGTCAGATAATTGTTTAAGATTTTTACAGTTGAGTTCTTTCATTCCTTTACTTTTTGAATGATAGATTTAGTTATAACAAGTCATATGTGTCTTTAGTTAATGTCCTCCAGTACAGTGTCTGAAGCAATCTCTTCAGTTTTCAATACAGGTGGCATATGCCATTTCCATGATATTGAGGTGTTTATAAATGCTAATCAGGAAAGTTAACAGTGCCTTCATTCAGATTGCCATAAAAATCTTCACACACACAAACTCACACAGAAATCTAAACAGCATAGTATGACTAGTCAATTTGGGGCACTTGATTGAATCAATTGAAGCAATTATTTCTTTTGGAGCTTCTAACAGATTTGATGAGACAAAAATAGGAATCTGCCAAACTGCAAGTCACAATAATAAGTGACCTCTGAGTTCTAATTTTAGGTGTTAGTACCATCATATTCAAAATGTTTTATCATCTGGTATCAAGATAAACACTTGTTCCTAATTGCAGACAACTATTAAAGATGATAATTTGTCTTCACAGATAATTTTAGGTAAACTTACCATTTTATCATTCCTTTTTAAAATTAGAACCAGGAAATCTATTTAGAGAGAACTTTTCAGAAAAAGAAAAAAAAATGAATCAGCTGCAGATGACTTCAACAACTGCACTTATGATATGCTTGTAGTAAATGGCATGAAAATGAGCCAACTTGAAACCCCCATCAATCTATTAGTCAATGGTATTGTTCATACTTGGGGATCTGAAACTGCTTGTTCTACTCTCACTCTCATTGATGTAACAAAAGCCCTGACAGAAAACATCTTAGGAAGGAAAAAGTTGATTTCACCTTCTGAGTATAGGTCACAGTCCTTTGAGCAAAGTCAAGGTAGGAACTCAAGCATGGACTTGAAGACAACAGACCCGATTGTTATTCCACACATTTCCTATGACCAGGAAACTTCAGGCATAGCCCCAAACAGCAGAAACCATGAATACATTGCATACTAGCTGGCTTTCAGGCCAGCTGACACTCAGATGCCTACATGGGATGAGATGTCCTCTGCCAATTAACAAACAGGACATTCCTCCATAGATATGCTCAGAGGCCAATAGGGTCTAGAAATACTTTCAATGTGACTGTTTCCTCAGATGACTTCTAAATTGACTCATTCACTGTTAATGCCAAGCAGGGCCCTGCTCTGTTATGATATGTTACGGCCAGATTATTCCACTAATAACAAAATGCTTCCAATTTAATATGACATACCATTTTATATTATTATAAAAAAGGTTGGAAATGTTTTATGGAAGTTTATCATATGTGGGATTATAAGTGGGCAGGTAGGAGTAATAACAGATTTCCATAGCTTTGGTTAAAAATACGCTCTGATTTCATTTCCTAAGAGAAAAACAAACTAGTTAAAACTTCAGGCTACTCAAATGCTCAATCATTTGTGGAGATATGTAAAAATCAAATTTCCAATGAAAGCATCCTTACAGCAAGCTTTTTCTCTTTTGAGACTAACTCCTTCCCTCACATATTTTTTTTAGTTTAATTTCATATCTCCTTAGAAGAAAAAGAAAAAAAAAACTTTATGTCTGAGTTTTAATCACTCCTAGTTAGCTAATTATATTTGGGGTCAGATATATTTTTTATCTTTTATTCATGGCTGTGTTAGGGGCAGACAGAAGGAGACCCCCAAGAAACCACCAAGACTTGAGATCGATGCAAAAGCAGGAGGTTTATTTCCAACGTGTTGGAGTCTGCTCCCACAGATTCCTCAAGCGAGGCAGGTGGGAGTGACAATTTAGCACATTCTGAGTATGATTTATATATGTTTTTCAAAGACAGAGCATAGCAACAGATTATCAGGCATGAGTCTATAGTGATGTGAGTATTAACCTTTAAACTGATTGGTGCTGGCATATAGCAAGGTCGCAGGCACTAGAAAATGTAAACGTTAGGGTCTTAGTCAATGTGAGTGGGGGGACATCCTTAGCCCAAGGCCGTTAGTCAGAGGTCTATATCTTGCTTGCCTTAGAAATTGTTTTTCTTACAGAAATTGTTTCTCTTACTTCAGTTTTGGGTACTGTTCTGAGTCACATTGCCCCTGACTTGGGCCTACATAATTTTGGTGTTCTTAGAAGACTGACTAAAGTTTGGCTGCTTTGGTCTTGTCCTTTCAGCTGTTTCTCCCCAGAACCTTGAGCTTAGTTACGTTGAGTACTTACTTCAGATAGAGATTTCTGGAAGAACAATTTTTCAAAGTTGAAATCAATCACATCAGCTATATAGCCATGAGTGTATTTAGAAGAAATAGGAATGCAGATCACAAGGATGATGTGAAATGTTCTCCCTGTAATCAGATCTGGTAAGAAAATGCAGTTTGGTGAAGCAGAGAGATGCTGAATGCTGCAGATGGTCACTTCAGAGAAACTCATTTAATAGTATATGGTTAGAAAGATTAGAAGAGCCAAAGGAGCAGACCCTGCTCAAAAAAATAATCAATATGTCTCAGAATAAAAATACCAACTACAAATGGTGCTTTTCTATTTAGTATTAATATTTAAATTGAACTTCTCTTTTTAACAAATGCTTCAAGAAATTGCTTCCTGAAAATGCTTCTGAGGGAGATCTCTTGCCAGTGCTATTAAAAGGTAAATAAAAAATTAAATAAAATATTTATTGCAATACAAAATGAACTCATGTAATTAATAAAATGATGACACATACACAACCTCTCAATACACCCTTTGATTATGTATTCCATGATACATATGACTAACGCACACATGCACATACATGTAGTAGTAGTTTTAAAATCCTACAACTGTGAACATTATGTAAGTTAGAGCTTAGTAGTCAGTAAAAGTCAATAAAAACTAAACTCTAGTAATCACAATATGTATGCTTACTTCATGTGATTAATGTAGAGATGGTAAGGGAATGTGTTAATTATAAGTCAAGTATTTTATTTGAATTCTTCACAAAAGAATGAGTGGATGCTTCAATTCAATTGACCATTACAATTGCAACAATGCTAATGCTATAACTTTCATTCTTGTGGCTCTTTCTGAAATAAGTGGGTTTATTTCCATAAATTCTATAAGTTGTCTGGTATCAGCATTCATTTTTATTTGCAGAGAGAATTCTGTTTTTACAGTTCCAATTTCTTAAGACACAGAAGCTCTTTCTGTAACAGCATAAATACAACGATATATCTATTGGGTGTGTTCTTTCTCTGCTTATAACATTAATCCATGTAAATGTGAGAAATCCCATCAAAAACATTCTAAAGGAGTGTAGACCTACTCAGAGTGCTTCTGACTAATGTTTCTGTAGTTTGGACATAGTGAGCCATCTATGCTTTAGGGAAAATATGTAATAATTTCTTAATAGCCATTCCTTTAAGGTACTAGACATTTAGTGATGTCCACAGCCATCACTTGTGGTGATAATTGGATAAAACTGAGGCCTTTGAGGAAATACTGTGTCTCACTAATTTTAACTATTGTGTAACCATTCTTCATCATTTTCAAACAAAATCAAGCATAATCAAGTTCTTCACAGTACAGGCAATTCTAGACTTCCTAGCATCAGGAGTATTTTAACTATAGTAGGTTAAAATAATTTGTACTCATTTTTGACCTATAAGAATACTGAATCATATTCAGTATTCCCTGGTTGAAAAAGCAAGAAAATGAATGAAAAATATTATTTAAATATTCATTTAAAGTTATAAGCTTTAATGTTATTATTTAAAGTCCTAACATTCAGCTTTTGAGAAAACCCATCTATGTGCAAAATTTTTTATAAAGGAAAATCTTTCATTCCCCAATGAGGGAGATTAAGAAGTGGCCAGTGTGGCTATTTCCACTTCCTTAAATATAGTCACATTTTGTGTCTGTTAGTCTGAAGATAAGAACATCCACAGAGAGAGTCTGGGGACATATAATTAACTCATTGATATCAACTATTATAATTTGCATTAAACTATTTTCATAATCTATATGAGGATTACAGTTTTATTACTAACAAGAATAACAAAAAGTATTTTATATTTTTCTTGGATTTGTTAAATTAAAAGCTCTATGGGGGGTACAAGAAAATGATAATGTATAACTGACATATGGAATCATATATTGGGTTTGAATGTCCAGCAGTTAATCAGGAACAAGAGAACTGAGTCTTACATATATAAACTTTCACTGAAGATGACAATAAAGATGGATATATATATATATATATACATATATATATATATATATATATATAACATAAGTTTTAAGGCATGGTATCTAGTATCAATCACAATGAACACATTCTAGTTGAATATATTATAATCTATCATTTAAAATTACAATGAAAATTAATCAACAACCTAATTAAAAATCATGGAATTCCCCTCAGTAATTCTGTTTTAAAAGATCATCATTTTGGATCCCACTTTAGAATTTAGACTAATTATTCAATTAAAATTTCAGTGAAACATTGACCTTATAAAACCTCCATTCCAGGCATTTACATGTAGTCTATTAAATATTCTTAATGAACACATGATCTATCTAGTGTGCTTTTGATCATTTTAAGATATCTTTCCTTCTCTATTCTGAAATTAAATTATACCCTCTTGCACAGGTAGATCACAGAGAGTGTCTTTTTAATAAAATAAGGTCAAGTTGTAACTCTGATCTTTTTATTAGATTCCTTTCAAATCCTGGAGCTTTGGACTCTTGCCAAAGTTCCTTACACAGAACTAAAGATTTTTCCACCGTTTTCTTTGCTCAGCTATGTCTAGACATTTCTTAATTGTTCTTGTCTGTGTGTTCATAAAATCAGACTTTATAGTGTAGAATAATTCCATCTTATGATGAATTATCATCTACTTATGTGGAAAAAAAGTATGCTTTATTTTCATTGGCTAATTAGATGCACACACAAAGGCATACACATACACAAACATGCACATACACTACAAGGGATGGTTTAAATTTTCTAATGGATTCAAAGTTGTAAATTTCAACAAATTCAACTTGTTGAAAACAGTTAAACTGATACAATTTCAAACTATCTGTGTGTCTTTGCAAATGAACACGCCATGACAGTTGGTAGCTAACTTATGATGTAGTGCAAGCAAACATTTCTAAACTATGGAGTGTGATTTAGGTAGCAAACACTTTTAAATCTTTTCCCCTCTATTCTTGACCACAGTAATTATTATTTTTTGGCTTTTTGTTGTATACCATCACTTGCTTTATTTCTGTTAAAGAAGTCAAGCTCTTTGTTTGTTCTTTTTATTTAATAATTTAAAATTTTTAAATTTAAAAATTAACAATTTTTAAATAATGAAATTTTATAAAACAGTATTTATTTAGCAAACCCCTTTCTCAAAGAGAATAAAATAAACATTTCTTTAATCTCTACATACATTATTATAAATTCCAAAGTGATAATAAATGAATACATGTGATTTGTGGTATATTTGTTTATTTCCTGATTTACTTGTTTGTTTTACTAAGATTTCTTTTTTAAAAACCTTTGCAAATGATAGTTTATCAGCCAAATTGGTGAGTTTTATTTTTGACCTACGGGTCAAATAGAAAGGTAAATAATCATTTCAAGGTCTTTGGTATATCATAATTAGGGACCCTCTTTAGCCTGTGAAATTCCACAAAACAGTGGCGATATAACTCTACTATATAGCAAAAGAAATACACATGTGTGGCAGTGTTAAAGGCTAGAAATATGGATGAATTACTTTTTTCATTCAGGAAGCTAAATAAACTAATCAAGCAATTAAGGAGAAGTACTTTTTTTTCTTTTTTAGGGGGCCCTGTAGACCAGATCAACTCCAGTTCTCTTATTTCCTACATAGTGTGTTTTATTAACTGGAAAGTATAGAGTTTACTGAACGGAACTTTTATTGTTCCCTTTTCCTAGGAGGAGAGCAGTGGGATCTTTAGCTTCTTTATTACAAAAACAGTCAAATATTTTACACAGTAATAAAACCAACAGCTGCCATTTGAGACAGCTAAAGGTAAATGATGAATACTGTCAGCACAAGGTTCATATATTTTTAACAAGGGTGTTCATTAAAATGTAAAGCTCTTCCTTTCCCCCCAATACTGCAGATACTATGAATAGCTACTAACAAGCTACTTTAACATAATTAGAGAAAAGTAGTTTGTCTCATACTTTTGAACACTTTCCCTCACATTTCATACATTAGAGGAAGGTAGAATAGAGGCAAACTACAAGGAAACTGCTTTTATTAAATGGTGCATCCTTATTTCCCAGATCTAAATAATGTTACAATTCAAATATACATTTTTATTGTACTAACACATATATAGCATTGTATATACAGAGAGAGAAAGAAAGAGAGAGAGAGAGAGAGAGAGAGAGAGAGAAGGCTAGAAAAATATACTTGGTATTAGTCATTATTTGTTGTCTGTGAAAATATTCTACCTTGTAATACAACTTCTAAATTAAAATAGAGACATTGAATCTTTCAGAATATCTGAACAACCACTGAACTGTTTTGATTATAAATAAACTATAAATAAAAACCATACAAAGCATGACACTTTGAGGAAAAGGAGACACCATCAAATTCTTACATTATTCAATATTATAGTTTAAAAGATGTGATTTGTCTTCATGAAATGATTTTTTAGAAATGTCTACTAGTAGCTACTGAAGCAGGTAATACATATTCTGGGAATTTAGCATCAACTTGATAAGAGCATTAGGGGAATCATTTTTCAAATGGGAAATAAGGTTTCAGATGGTCCTTACAAGAGAGGAACTATAATTTCCAATACATTATGGAAACATTAATTAATATCAGTATTAAAACATTGTTAAGAATTTAAATGTCTACTGAATAAATAACAAGAATGGAAATTTTATTCCATATAATAAATACATGAGGTAATTAGTAGTATTGCTAATGAAGGAATTGGAGTTTCCTCTTAGCACTTTTCTTGATAATTAAAGATGTTAAGAACAAACTCACACAGAAGTTTGAGGACAAGAGTAATTGTTAGGTTGCTGTCTGTGTCATTCACCAAGGATGACAAGGAGGCATTTTTCATAGATGCAAACTCTGCCAGACCTCAGGAGAGGGAACCATTGTCATGGCCAGTGACATACTGCACAGTGGAACCCAAGGATCTGAGTTCAGGTGTTTTTATTCATTCAGAACTCCTCAGGTGCAGATAATAAGCCATCAAACATCTCCACAGAAATCCAACACCAGCAGATGATACAAAATGCCAAGACCTAGGCAGACCCTTATCCAACAGTACACAAAACAGTATTTTAAAACAACTAAAAATAAACTTCTACAACATTTCCCCTTTTCTGTACAAGACAAAAAAACTTGCTTTATCTCTACAACACACAATTTAACACTACACCAGCAAAACCATTTACAAGAGGAAAAGCCATGAGGGTTGCTAATGCATAGGACCAAATGAAACCAAGCATCTATCAAGCTTTTCACAACATCTTTGGACAACAGGAAAACATTATCAATGTCCAACTATCTGGAATTGATTCATTATCTTCTGCGCTCCTCCAAAGGGCTTTGTTCACTTCTCTGCCTCTGCCTCTACAGCACACAGTTTGTCCACCAGGGTCTGATTGGCTCAGACCACTACTGTTGCTGTTCTTCGAGGTCTTCCCATGGTATTGAAATCTTCAGAACACTGGGATCCCTTGCTGAAACCAGGCTGCACTTTTACCAATAGCATCTCGTGGGCTCTCTTTATGGTACCAAGCCTAACTTCTTTACATGACCCCTTCATCTGGGCATTCAATTACTACCCAGGCTGTACCTTCACCAATGGTCTCTCCTGACCTCTCATACTGCCTTGCCTCAGTTGTTCTCCATGACCCCTTCATGCCTTCAAAACCAGTACCATCTGGATCACTCTTACAGTACCAAGTTTGGCTACCAACAACAGATACAACCTCAGCCAGTTCTGAAAGAAAGCTTCTATATGCTGACCCTGAGGAAACACTTCCAAGATTTTAAGATAGAGTCTAATTTGCAGGAAAAACAATTTGTCAGTTCAATGGAGTCTTTTTGTCTCTAGCACCCAGAGGGTGCTGGGCCAGTGGGAAGAATTGCTGGTTAAGTCATTCTGGTGGTTTGGTGCTCTTTTGCACCACCACTAAGGGGAAACATACAACCCATTCCATAGATCTCAAACACAGCATCTTGAACTCCACACACATACAATGCAGATATCAGAAAATTCAGTTTGTGAAACAGTATGCTACCATAAGCATACCATAAGAAGCAGCTCCCTCATCAGGAAAAGAAGTTAGAACCTTGCTTTTCTTGCTCCCAGCTGAATCTTTATCTCTAAGAGCCTCCATTCTGTGGCTCTCAGCTCAGAGCTTTTTTCCTCATTTATTAATTCTTTTCCTCATTTATTTATTAATTCCACAGCCTTTTCTCTTCATAGAGGCGTATTTCCCTTTATCTCCCCTTCCTTCAGGAGCTTTCAAATTAATACATTAAGCTCTATCCTCTGGTAGCTTCCCTGAGTGTACTTTACAGGACTGTGAGGTCTGAAATTTCTTTTTCTTCTCCCTTGTCTCCATTTGTGATGCAGCTGGCATGATGTCAGTGCCCCACATTTATATGCCATTTGTGGGAGTTAGGCTGCTGTATTGCTCACTAAAGAAGATGAAGAGGCATTTTAGAGGTGTAAATTCTTCTAGACCTCAACAGAGGGAACCAGTGTTATGGCTAGCGTGCCTTACTGGACAGTGGAACCCCAAGTGTCTCAGCTCAGGTGTTTTTATTGAATCAGAATTCCTCAGGTGCAGATAATAAGCAATCAAACATCCCCCACAGAAATCCAACACCACCAGAAGATAAAAAATGCCAGGACCTAGGCTGACCTTTACCCAACAGTGCTCAAAACAATATTTTAAACACAACTGAAAATAAACTTCTACATTGGACAAATTTATAAGAGTTTGAAATAAAATCCTAGGGCAAGCAAACTAAATTTTGGCAGTTTCTTGAGGAAGAGAATGGAGAAGAGATGTAAAAAAGTCATGCCACTGAGGCAAATCAGCATGGAGATTAGCCATGTGACCAAGAAGCAGCATCAAGACAAAGATGCTGGGCCTCAATGGGCCTCACATGCTATTGTAACATTGATATCACCAGCCTACTGATAAATATTAGGAAGTAAGAAAGGTAAGCAATTTAGGAAAGGAGGTCAATTTTCTCTTAAATTCTATTTGAAAAAAAACAAAACAAAACAAATGAACACAAACAAACCCTCCACTGCATAGATTTCTCAGGAGTCCACCCCCTTCTGTGCACAATCAAGGCTCCTGGGACCTGGCAGGCTTTTCATTATTATTTGGTTTAGATTTTCTTTAATTTGTATTACAATATCTGGCATTTTTGTGTTATCTTACAAGATCTTACTATTTTTTTTTCCCTGAAGCTCCATTTGGGAAAAACAAAAACAAAAACAAAAAACAAAAACAAAACTCCATTGCTTAGAGTACTCAGGAGTCCAAGCCCTCTTATGTCTAGTCAAGGCTTCCTTCTGAGTGTTCCTTGGAAAATCAAACAATATTACATAGCTATATGGTGATAACTAAAAGTAGTAAGTGCATTAGTTAACTTGGGTTAGAGTGACAAAAGTACTGCCATAAATGACCTAAACAAAGACTCTCTTAATTCACTTCATAGTCTGTGAGGTTTCTATCCATGGTTGGCTAATTCAATTGTTTACAGCAGGGGGCAGGAAGGAATAATGGTGGTCAATTTACAGTTTGACCAGGAAGTAGAGAAAGAAAATGTCAGACTAATTGGCTAAATGAAAGATAGAATTTTCTTGTTTTTCCCTTTTAATTGCATATGTGCATGGCCTGTGTGCATGTATATGCAAGTAAGCCAGAGGTTGACTCAAATGTTCTTCATTTTATTCGCATATATAGGATCTTTCACTTCAACCCAAAAAGCACTGATTCAGCTAATCTAGATGGTAAGTTTGCACTAGGATCCCCCACCTCTGCCTCTAAAGCATTGAAATTACAGATCTGCTGTCACACCCCAATAAGCAGTATGTGAATTCTATCTTTATGTTTTTGTAACAAGAGATTTACCCACTAAGCCAGATCCACAGGCTAATATTTAATCTTCAAAGTCACACCTCAGAAACTTATATACTCCAACCAAGACCCACCTTTTAGAGTTCCACCTGTCTAAAAATCTATTCAAATTTTAAATCCATCAAAGGACTGATCTGCAGATGAAAGCAAAGCCTTATGATCCAAGCTCTTCCTCTAAGCAGTATTGTATCACGGACTAGTCAAGACCAAGCTTCCAATAGCGGAGCTTTGTGACAGGAAATTCATGTCCAAACCAGAATAACAATTCAGTTTGATTAGCAAAAGTCATTCATCCTGACCCCCATTTTCTATAATTCTATGTGAAGGTCATCTAAACATTTGAAATCAATGAATCTTTTATGTTGCACTCACTGACTTTGGATATCTTTAGATAGCAAGAAATCATCATTTTATGTAAAGTCAATCAACTTTCTGCTACCTGATTCAAAGACCTTACATTGCTTTCTCCCTTTCTATCTCTCCTTTCTTTCCTGGAATAACTGGAATATGACAGCTTTATTTCTTCAAGGATATCATCTCACTAACTACTAGATTACTTGCAATACTCTTAAGATGAGCACAATTGTATCTCTTTTTATGAACCAGACAAATATCTAACTAACTCATGGGTAAAAACAGGAAGACAAGAGCATCCACAATAATAATAAGGAAGCCATCATTTACAGAAGTGATAAATCTCTCTTTCTTTACCTTTGACATTCACTGGTTCTTAAAACAGCTTTAATATTTTTTCTCTTTTCAAAGTTCCATGGAAAATGTCATTTGCCTGCTTATTATATTATTTTTTATTATTTTGTTTCTTTGAGACTGGTATCTATGTGGTCCTTGCTGTCCTGGAACTCACTATGTAAAACAGAGTAGAGTGGCTTTGAATTCACGGAAATGCCTTTGTTTCCCAAGTGCTGCAATTAAAATATGACATTATTCATATTTTAATAAATTATGGATCTATACCATATCTCTTTTATAAAAGAATAAAAGTATGCTAAATTTCTTTATTACAATATATTGCATACAGTTTTCTGTGCTTCAATTTCGTACTGCTTTCTAGTTATTAAAGGAAAAATGATATTCTGGAATTCTAGAAAAATTTTCAAAGAATTTGTTTTCACATTGCTTGCTGATATCCATTACTATACATACATCAATGAATATATACAAGTCATAATAGGTATATTTATCTATACCTATAGGTATATTTAAAAATATCCTATTTCATTCTGCATAGGTGTGTTACTATAGTATGCAATCACATTGCAGGATATCTTTTTCCAATAGACAAATAAATTTGCTTTCTTCTTCCTCTGTGCTTCCATTTGAACTTCATGTTGGTTTACTGTAGCACTGAAGATGAATTTTTCATTGAGAACATTCTTTATAGTTGCTCCTACTTACAATACATATGTAAACATTTTTATTTTTTCTTTGTTTTTTGAGACAGGGTTTCTCTGTGTAGCCCTGCCCGTCCTGGAACTCACTCTGTAGACAGGGTGGCCTCGAACTCACAGAGATCTGCCTGCCCCTGTTCCTGAATGCTGGGATTAAAGACTTACATTGCTACCACCTGATCTTTTTTTCTTTGTTTATTTATTTATTTATTTATTGATTGATTTATTGATTTATTTATTTATTTATTTATTTTGGCTAAACCTCATGTTGGTTTATTGTAGCACTAAAGATGAATTTTACTTTAAAATATTATTTATAATTGCTACATTTATAATACATATGTAAACATTTTTCTTAAAACATTTTTCCTAATGACAAGAACTCTGCTTTCTTTATCTATTTGTGTTTAAATATTTCATATACATGCTTAATATATTTTTGTTGTGTTGAAGTTATTATTTAGGAAACCGTTTTACTGCAAACATTGTATAATGTTCTGTCCTTGTTTAAAATGCCTTAATTACTTAAAAGACTTTTGTCATTAGATTTAATTTAACTAACAAATCTTTCTATGAAGCTTAAGTAACTCCATTTAGAATATTAATAGCTCAATAGAAAGAGATTATGAATGACTGACAAGATTTTCTTTTTAAATCTGATATCAATTAAACAAGAACTAGAAACATATAAACAATCTTTCTAATTTTAGTATAAGACAAAAGAGAAATATCTGGATTGTATATTCAGAAAAATTTAATTTAATAAGTCTATTTTAAGAAACTATTAGTTAAGGTTCTCTAAAGTAACAAAACTTATAGAGAGAATATACGTTTCAAAGGCATTTTATTACAGTGACTTTGGGTATATGGTCTAGCTTGTCCAACAATGGCTTTCTCACACTAGAAATGTGGAGAACTTAGTACTTGCTCACTTCCTGAGGCTGGATGTCTTATCAGGTCCAATTTTTCCCTCAGTCCTGGAGGATTCGTGTAAGCTGCTGGTCATGTAGGGCTTGGATGAAGTTGATTATAACATCCATGAAAGAATATGTCAATAACAGGATAGATTGGCCTTACCAGCAAGAATGAGAGCAAGCAGGCAAAAAATAAAATTTCCCTCATCCATGGCCTTTTACCTGGGCTGACATTATTGCCCTATTAAGACCTATTTAAAGTAGGTCTTTTGTTCCAAATAATATAATCAAGAAAATACTTCATAGGAATACCCAGCAACATGTTTATAATCGATTCTAGATGCAGTCAAGAAAACAACCAAGATTGTCAGGGTAAAAGACATTTTAATTCTTTGCCTGATTGAATCACAGTCTTCAGTGCTGGAGCCCTGGAGCATTACTATTTCCATTCAATTTAGTCTTCAGCTGAGAACTAGAAGGCTTCAGTCTCCATACAATCTAGAACATTTAAGCTACTAGCCTGGACCTAGAAGGGCTTCAGGCTGAGTCTCTGAGACCTACTGCTGACTGAGCCACTCTTGACTAGCTCCTTCTGAACTCTGATTTTTCTGGATCAACTCATGTTGTTCTGGCTGAAACTCTTCTCCCAGCTGCTGGTTCAAACTGACTTTGTGAGCCAGCTGAGTATTTCTGACAAAACACTTTTGACTCTGGCTTATTCTCTGACTGCTTCAAACTGAACTGCTCTGCACAGCTTCAAACTGACTCACTCCCCCTGTTAATACTGACTTCTGCTCAACTGCCTGTGTATCTCTGCCTCAGACTCCTCAGACTGTTCAGACTCCCCAATCAGACCACCTGCTATATACTCTCTGACTCTCCAAGCTTAGGGCCTTTTCATTCTGACAGTTGGGCATTTCCTCACTCTGACTAACTCTGCTAACTCTTCCTCTGATTCATCACTTTGCCTGCCTTCCACTTTGACTCACCTCAGTTGTCACTTCTTGTCTGACACTGACTCCTTTTGAGCTCAGCTTCCTGTCTCCCAAGTGCTGGGATTAAAGGTGTGTACTACCACTGCCTTCTTAATTCTGGGATAAAAGGTGTGTGCTACCACTGCTTTCTGAGTACTGGTATTAAAGGTGTGAACCAACATTATTTCTGATCTAGAGCAAACATGCTGACAGATTTAAACATTAAATATTCCTCTACAAAGATTAGCCACCATATAGACCTCTGAATAATTAGTATCAATTCTTTTCCCACATAGAGAATAAATTTTGCAATAGGAATACCTCATAAACTGTGATAATTTGAATAAATTTTAAAATATTCAGATATGCAAAAATGTAGACATTAGTATAAACCAAAGAAAGTTCAAACAATATAGTGTCTTCATGATGAAGGGCACATGCACAATGTTGTCTTCCATCCTTTCTCTCCTTCATTTCTTTTTTCCTTCAATCCCTCTCTCTATCTTTCCTTCTTTCCCTGCTTTTCTTCCTTTCTGACTTGGTTAAAAAGTTTTAGCTTGGGTGGGATTGTGTGTTTCTTAGTATTCATAAACTTTCTCTTTATAAAGATCAACCAGAAAAAATTCCAACCCTTTGTCTAGGGGTGGGGCCCAGTGAAGTTTCCCTGTAACACTTTAGCATGTCTACTAGCATTGTCATTGTCTAGGTCTTATTTAGGCAGCCATTTTGTTCAAGTATTAAGGATGTAGCTTCACTTCAATTCCAAGAACACAATCTCACAATAGACTTCCTGTTCCTCTGGCTCTTACTATCTTTCTGCCTCTTCTGTACTAAAGTTCCATGAAATTTAGGTACAGGATTTTTATTGAAAATGTATCCAGTGGGGCTTATAAAATGAGTATTTCTCAAGAATGAGTCCCTTAATTGGATATCCAGTATAGAAGTCCTCACTCCTGAGACTGTATACACACTACCAACACTAAACCAATCCAGCAGGTTGTTATTTATATAATTATGCGTCCTGTGGATACATGTATGAAACAATGATAATCAAAAAGGAGTCACTATGTGAGCGACTGTGAGGCAGATATGGGAAGGATAGGAAGAAGGAGACATGGAAGAGATTAGAGGGGGTATAGGGGAAGAAGGACATGATTTAATTATATTTTAATTAAAATACAACCTTTTTAAAAAAGAAAGTGAACTGTGCAAGCCTTGAGGAGCAGGCCAGTAAGCAATGTTTGTCCCTCCATACTCTGCTCCAGTTCCTGACACCAGGTTTCTACCTCGAATTTCTACCTTGACTTCCCTCAGTGATGGGTTACAAACTGTAAGGTGAAATAAAGCCTTTTCTTCTCACCCAAAAAGTATCCCCAGCCCAATACACTTTTCTCTGATAAATTTGATTCAGAAACCTGGATGGAAGAAGACATTCTGAAGGGTGATCCTCCATGCTCAGCAGCTTGGTTTTGATTAGTGTGTCTCAGACTGAGAGATTTAATTAGGTCAAGAGACTTCTGACTTGTATAGATATCAAAACTAAGAGGGATCTAAACAACATTGGCTTATTTCCCTCAGTTATTAAGACATTCTATTATCATCTGCAGTGGAATCAAACATCAAATATAGTGAACATTTCTTTGTATTTCTTTTCATTAAAATGTGCTGTCATAAAACCAAATATGGCCACTATTATAAAAACTAGGTCATGTTTTTTGAATATTTAACTTCCTTTGAACTTTTTATAAGGAAATAATGACCTTGAAAACTCCTGGTCGCAATACAGCATTGTAACACCAAGGCCACTGCCTCTGTCGTTTATCATGCCAGGTGACGGCCTGGAGCTACTGTTGACTTTTCAGAAAGAAAAGTAAGAGATAGTGAAATGTGAAAATATTCCTAACAGGCTACTCTGTCATAAAAAAGAATGGGAATATGGGAATGATGGAAGCCCATCCAGCATACAAAATTAATTTAAACTTATTTTCAATGTGCATATTTGACAGGGTTTTCTTTTGAGCCTCATTCAGATTGAAATCAATATACTAAGTCTGGCAATAAGAATTTAATAACCCAACTGCTAAATATGGCTTCAGTGCTTTACCTTTTTATTGGGAGTAGAGGATATAATTTATGCAGAATCCCAGCAGAACTATTCTAAGAAAAAGTGAGCATGCTCCCCTGTGTTTTACGTTCATAAAACTATTTTTTTAAAGTTGCAAGAAGGTATTCAAATCCTTAGCAAAGTCATTAAATTAAACAAAAAACATTGAGACACTTGTTAAATCATTTCTTTCTAGAGCAGAATAAGAACTAGGATTGGTCACACAATCAAAACTGTTTGGAATCAAATGAAATGAAGGAGTTCCATATTAGCTTTAATTTTAAATCACATTAAAATACAGTACAGAGATTCTAACTCCTCACCTTTCCTTAAACATGTATATTCAAAATTTAAAATTCAATGGGACTTTTTCAATTCTATTTTTTAAAATGTTATCAATCAAGTTATTTGGTTACTCTCAATATCACTTCCAAATTGTTATGGTGTAGGGATGGGAGGGGAGCAGAAGTAAGTATGGAATGTCTTCCTCGATATGTCTCTGCTTCATTTTTGACACAGGACCTTGAGCACATTGATTGACAAAAGTAGATAGGCAATGATGCTCAGTGATTTTCCAGTCTCCACTTTGCCAGCTCTGGAATTACACGTGCTTACCATTCAGATGTCTGTTATTACCAAATGTGTCACAGCAGAAGTTTATAAACTGTGTGGTTTGAAACATGTAGGTTCCACTGATCTACATCGTCCCATTCATAGAAATGAGTCACACACAACTAGTTGAATAGCTGAAATGTGTTTAGGTGAATTGAGGGCATGAAACTTTATCATAAAACAAAACTTTAAAAAATTAATAATTCTTATTTTATGAATTTGCTTAACAAAGCAAACATGGGAGGATTTGTTTATAGCACAGCGGTTTAGTGTTCACTGACATCTCTGATGTCAACATACTGACTATATTTGAATACTGTTTTATACACCAGAATAGCAGTGAAGTATGACAGGAAGTATTGTAACTGTGAGAATGCAGGCCTTTCCTTAATACTCTACCTATCTTGCCATTTCTGTCATTTAATCAGCAGCCACATTCTCTGGCACCTAATCTTTTGCCTCTGTGTGAAGATGAAACTCATTTCTTTGAAATTTCATTCCTGCTTTATTTCAAGAAAATTATACTCTGTTATAGCAAGTAGAAATCTTGTTTTATTATTTTTAAGATGCTTTAAAAATTACATCATTTTAGCTCTCCTCTTTCTCCCTCCAACATCTGCATAAGTCCTCCTTGCTCTCTCATAAATTCATGGTCCTTTTAACTTTAATTGTTACACACACACGCAAACACACACACATACAAGAATATATATGAATGTATATATGTATATGTATATGTGTACCAACATGCATACATACACACATTTCTAAATATATACCGGCTCAATCCTTAGTGATTGACTACTTGGGAATAGTTTCTTTAATTCATATGTGTGTGTGTATGCGTGTGTGTCTGTGTGTGTGTGTGTGTGTGTGTGTAGAAATAATGACATACACATTACAAATAGATGATTTTTTGGATGTAATTTCTTCAAGTCTTAAACACTTATTTTGTCTTAAAATGGAAATAGAATTTCTTAATGCCAGCAAATGGAGCTAAATAACTAAACAATTTTGGGATTAACTGACATCTTTTTGGTCTGTACATCATTTACCCATTGAGCATCTAAGACAGCATTAGTTCTTACTCAAATACAGTCACGTGCAAATGGACAGCAATGCAGTAACACATCTGACATAGACCTCTGTCCTCTATACAAATGTTCATCTTCACAAATGTATGTATATCCAGGCACACACACACACACACACACACACACACACACACACACACAAACACACACATAGATGCCATTGAGCATCATGGTCTAGATATATATGCTATATTTGCTTAAATAGAAACAACTTAGAAAAAAGCCACTTGGTTCAACAAAACATCTAACTTAAAAACTTCTCATTCATAAAGAGACAGCTAGGTGCCATAATTGTCAATATATGAATAGACTATGATAATTTAAGTACTGTTCACAATAAATTAAGAACAAGTACAGTTGTGTCATAGTCCTTATTGGAACCAAAATAAAGATAAGAAAACAGCTGGAATTTGTTAAATAATGATAAAAAATCTGTATGGAAAATAATAGCCCCCACTCATGAGAATACTGCCATTTTTAAGGGGTGAGGACTAAGTGGACATTTAATTCTTATCAATTATATGAAATACAAAATTGTCCTCACACTCACATGAAAAAAAAATGTCCTGAACATATTTATATTGTTAGTCTTCTCCAGGTGCTGTTTGATAATACGCAAGAGGCTGACTTAACTCACATTACATTATGGTGTTTAGACAAACACACCTGCTTCCTTCTCTAGTGTAACTTTCAGAAATGTCATGTTCAAATTTTTCAGCAATCAGAATAATTTAAATATTGATTCACATGGTACCAATTGCATACACAGGAAATAGAGTCTGCTTCAAGCAGAATAGAAACAGGGCTTTATACCTTAATCACTGTCATTTTTTCCAGACATTAGGCTATTGTCAATTTTATTTTTAAAGGATGATTGAGGTTATCAATACTTAGAAATATAATATACTACTACACTGAGCTAAGCAAACACCTTTTATTTACTTGTACAAGAGTAGACCTGACAATTCTATTAAAAAGGAAATAAAACTAAATTGATTGATTGAAAATGTTCAAACTGTTTTGTCTGCATAACCTAATATTGTTGCTAAAATTGGGTTCATGTGATTTCTGAGAACTTAATCAGGATATAATACCATATCGGTTCTCCTTAAAAGAACCTTTGTGCTCAAGTGTCTATATTTCTTTGTATATGTATTGAAGACAGATGAAACTATATAAGGTCACATCCTTGAATTTCTCTGTGCCAAGAACTGATATAGCTCTCAAAGTGCTTTCCAACAACTTGAATACTGGACCTCATATTTGATTTCCTACATGTTACACGATTTATTACTAACTCAGAACTTCTTGCAATGTATCTTGATAATATTCACCCCCACTCTTTCCCACAACTCCTCCCTACACTCTCCCCAATTTTGTCCACTCTTTTTAGAAGAGACAACTGAGCAGTAGATGCCCTGATCTTCTAGCTCTTGCAGTCTTTAAACCTCCTCTTCCATGAAGCTTCCTGAAGCTTAAGTGTCTGGCTACAGATGCATAAACTGGGCTCAGGCACACCACAGTCTGTCAAACTCAGTATTTTGTCCAGTTCTGGCTTACTGTGAGATCTCTGTCTGTTGCAAAAAAAAGCTTCTTTCATCATAGTGAGGACTCTGATCCATTTATTTATGGATGTAAGGATAAGTATTTAGAATGCAGTGGTGAGTTGTACTTTTTGTTTTAATATGAGAGCAAATCAACTATAATTTGGTGAAAATATTATATAAAGGAAACTCTGTGTGTGTGTGTGTGTGTGTGTGTGTGTGTGTGTGTGTGTGTGTGTGCAGTATGTTAGAGAGGAGACAGAGAGGGAGAAGAAAAGAGAGCCTGAGAGAGAGACACAGACAGAGTGAGTTTTTGTCTCTGTGTATGCTTTGAGTAGAAACATGCAAATTGAACACATATGACAATATCATTCAACGCACAGTCTCCTCTTCCCTGTCTTCCTCCCAAATTCATGACCTCTTCTTCTTTTTCTTTAGTTATTATATCATTATAAAACCTGTGGAATCTTTTTAGAAAGAAATGTATGTTCTTGTATTAATCTGATTCCTTCATTTATGCAAGAAAAGGTGGCCATATTACATAACACGACAGAAAGGTGACTGAAGTGTGTAGTTCTGAGGCACTCCATGACTTCTGTATCTCCTGGTATAACAGTGGGTAAGTTTTTCTCTGAATTAAAAGAAAAATAATTTTGTTTCACATCATATAATTTAAAATTTTGCATAATAAGTTGGAACAGAAATGCTAATGTAAAATGGTTTCTGGTTTTTGTAATAAATACATGTACATATGTGTGATTTAACTATTAATATTCAGTATACTTTTCCACATTTCCAAAACATTAAGATTTTAAATGTGAAATTCTTTTATTTATCTTTTAGAATAAGAACTCTGTATTTGATATTCAAAAATAGCATAACCGAAAGAGAAGAGAAATAACTGCTTTGCTCCAAGTGATTTAGATGTAAGATTTTGTATGTCAAGTGAAAGCTTCAGCTTTCAAGCATAATCAACAAGTGCATAATATCCCTAAGCTGAACAAAAAGTTTCCTGACAGTAGAATATAAAATCACATGAATAAATTTGGACTTCTCAAGCCATCAGTTCAATAAAAACTTTCAATATATGATGTGTCTAGGAGAATACCTGGCCCATTACTGGGAACTGAGATAGAAGAAATTTATAATCTATTAATGGCTACAATTGCAGTAAAAGTATGGTACTGTGTTTAAAACATAAACATGAAAATAGCATAAGTCTTTCATATAAGCTTAACTTTGGGACCTCCTAAATCTAGGAGAAAAGAAGGGTATAAACCAATGGCAACACCATCAAAGCAAGTAATACAGCTGATTGAAAATGCAGTTGAGTACTCCCAGCAGGTGAAGGTGTGAATTTCTCCATACATCATCTTAATGGCAATATTTTCTAGAAATCGACATGGTACACTCCTTTCATATTTCATGAGTTCTATTTGCCTGACTTCAAAATGCCAAATGTGCTAGTGAACAGTGCCTTAATATTCATAGGATTTTCATATGGCTTTGACAGTTGTCAACTAGAGAAATGGCTTCATCAGTGAGGAATCTGACTTATGATTTCTGGCACACATAAAATCATGTAGTCATTCACATAAGCATTCTCTCTGAAAGGTATTCTTTGCATAGTTATCATTTATGAAAATTGTATAGCAATAAAGTTCCTCATGCAACAGAAGGACATGTCAAATACTACTTGGATATACACTTAATTCCAGGAAATTTTGTTAGCTCCAGACATTTAAATGTTGGACTAGTTTTACAATTGCAATTTGAAAGACACTGTCCAGTAAGTATACTGAAACATATCAAGAATGTACACCATCCCAGCAAAAGTCACACATACATGGAGACAATTTATGTCTTTTACTCTTATATAATTCAAACGCATAATTAGTTTAAGACAAAGGATTAGAGCAGCTCTCTTCATCAGAAAAGGTTAACCTCTTTCTTAGGCATCTTTGAAACATTTTGTTCATGGAGCTAGGTGTAAATCGAACTGAAATTTCCTCATCCATGCATTGTTATCTGTCTTAACAGTTTTATAATTTTTTTCACACAGTGGCATGCAATGGGATATTTCAATTAGATTTTATAGTTATATACTTTGCCTTTATGGAATGATGCTCCTGTAAATGTACATTCTGTGCTGTATGGGAGAAGGGAGCTTTGCATGCTTCACAGCCGATTCACACCTCTGTGTTAGAAACAATAGAGATAGCCTCCCAAGATCACCATATAAACAGGCTATTTGTTTATGTTCATGCAGATGAAGGATCTTTACAGCCTTTACAGTTCATGCAGCTGGAGAACCAGAGAAAAGTGGTTTTCTTGGTTTGGACACCAGCCAGGATAGGCACTATGTCCCCTGGCAGAACCTGAGGAGTGTTAGGTTCTCTTCTTTGTGCAAATAAGGCCTTTGGAGGCTGAGAAGGAGGAAGTTTTGAATGAATGAAGGACCTAAAAGCAGAAGCAGAGAAAACCCATGTGAGGTGAGATCTTCGCCTAAGCCGCACAACTCAGAGAGTTGTCCTTGCTCTTTATTGAAACCATCACAGATACTAATGTTTCCTTTACAGTGGCAGTTATTGATTATATAGTGAATGTATTTTGTACAAATGCATATGTTTCATGATACTTTCGTATAGGTACTAGTTCATTATATTAACCTGAAATCAATCTCATGAGGTGGGAGATTTAGTGCTCTAAGTATCATGGGGTTAACTATACTAATCAGTTTTGGCTCTTTACCAAACTCATCACGTTTTTAAGCACTTTATGAATATTATCTCAATTAATTAGGTACTGTAATCAACTCACTCCATATAAAAAGTAAATTAAATAGTACACTCTAGTTTCAACACCAGCACATGATTGAAACCTAGTGACCATTCCTCAAGTGATCCCTAGGCCATCTCAACCCACAGCCTCAGTGCCAACAGCACCCCGAACTCTCAGAATGTAAACCTCACTGAGCACCTGAGTAACAATCCCACCCCAGTGCTGTTTTCACACTTTGCCACACACAAGTTATATATATGACACAATAAATTGTGCCCAGAAATATTTTGGGGGGATTTTATTTTTTCTTATACTGAAAGCTAATGTGGAGAAGATATAGATTATTTTTGAAGTTCTGCATCTAAAAAAATTCCCTTGAGTTTTAAGCAGCAGAGACTCAGTAGCATCACAGGAAGTGCTGAGGGGAGTTCCAATAATGATTTCAACGAACTGAACATTCGGGAATTTCACTATTGGATTTGCATTCATAAGTATACAAAATCCTAATGAGTACACATAGCACATGGTAATACTTTAGCACTGCAGAGGCGGGAGGTATCTTTATGAATTCCTGGTCAGCATGGCCAACCTAGTGAATTTCAGCTTGTCTAATGACATACAGAAAGGCCTGCCTTAAAAACAAACAGACACAAACACAATTACACAGGTTGCTAATTTTTAGGCTTCCCTGAGAAAGTGGCTACAGAGGACTGTGTTTTCCACTAAGTGTCTGTGCTTTGATTTAAGCATGGCCTGGTTTATCTTTTCTGTATTTGTAGGTGGTTGTTAAAAAATAGCAATAACTCAAATTCTGAGACTGGAGTCAACAACAATCATAGTTGACCCTTCCTCCAGTTCCATATCCCATCTATTTAGACATTCTTTTAAAAGAACATTTAATCTCTCTCATCTGTAGGGATGTCTCTGCATGCGCCCATCCTACTAACACATAGGAAGTATATCGTGAGACTGCAGTTCCTCACCGGGAAACAAACATCTTCCCAGGCCTCTTTCTCTCACTTCTACTATTATTCTGACAAGTGTCACAAGGCACAACTGTCACACCTCAGCTCCTAAAAATCCTAGGTCTCCTTTCTATTTTCAAACCTTCTCTCCTTTCATACTTTCTAGCCATTTAGAATGGGCATTATGCTGAGACATTGGACATACCATAGCTCACCCTGAAATCCTGCGCTACATACAGAGTCTTGCTTCCCACTCAGCTACCAAACTCAATTTCATTTTCTGAGAGGAATGAATCATCAAGGACCTGATGAGTTTCTGTTTCAGCCAATTCATCAATCACTCCTCAGCCCACCTCTAATTTTTATTTTCAAACTTATTTACCAGTTCTGACTGTAAGTGCTCTTTTTTTCTCTTTTTGAAAAAATTCTCACACACTCATATTCCTGGCATTTTATTTCCAGTGCTCTTTGAGCTTTTTATAGTCATTAATTGATATCTTTCATGTTTACATTTTATACACATTTTTCTTGTCTTGTCAGTTCTGAGTACTATACAAAGTAAAACAGAGCTGCAAACTGTTCAGCCAATGACTCACTAATGAACATTTGAATATTCTTTCTAGAAACATCAGATCTTCTCTCTCATCTCCATGCTATTGTGGACTCCATGAATGAAAATTCCTGATAAATAACTGGGTCTGGAAGAGATAGTGATTAAAACAGCTGTAAGCAAGAGGTTAGAATGTTGCAAGTCTATGGGCCCAGTTACCTCTTCTCAGCCTAGCTTTGGTGCCCTGCTTTGCTATTCTTTGAATGTCTCTGTTGAAACTAACTTTGGGAATCTATTAGCTTAGTAAAACACCAGCTTCCTCCAACCCAAAGGCTAACAGTGCTATCAGAGGGCATCTGAGGCCTGCGGAAAGGCTCCCCCCATTTTGTTGCTACCAACTCTCTGATATACCCATTAATGTATCTTAAACTTGCCTGGATTTATGTCTTTCTCTGTAAAATTATGAACCATTTTCCATTTTGAAACAAAGAATTTGGGATAACCTAATTCTGGGTCTCCCGGCCATGCTCACTCAGAATGTCTCCAGAATAAACTATGTATTATTTTCTTTACAGTGAGAGCCGAGTTTTTAAAATTCTCCCTCTCTTTCTCTCTCTGTCTCTCTGTGTGTGTGTACAACTTCTCTTTCATTGATCAGCTATGTGACCTGTTATGAAATAACAGCAAGTAGGATGTTTGAAGGAGAGTTTTTTTTTTTTTTTTTTTTTACTATTATGAAGGAAACGAATAGCTCACGCTGATAATACTCTAGAAGTCAAGTGAAACATAGACTGGGACTAGAGAAGTAGCTGATGGGGGTGTTTTAAAGCTCCCACCATCTAAGAGAATCAGAAATTTCTCACCAGAAGGTAAAATATTGCCCTAAAGGCCCTTGACATTGTGACAACTGCTCTATGTTCTTGTTTATATTAACATCAAGGTCATCTGTATTCAGATGTGATTGACATTTCTACTGATGAGGGCTCATATTTTTCTTCTTCAAATGGATTAATTATGCCTTCTTTCTTGACTTATTGCTGATGTTATTCTATACATTCTACTATTTTCCCCCGAAAAATGTTCTTTGTTTTACTGGTAACTGAAGGCACTTAAACATGCTTAGTGTTCCTTCCCTATAGGTTAATCAGAGCAGCTCTTCTCTAGTTTTCCTCTAGCTCTGGCCATCAGTTCCCAGGGACTGTGATTGATTGGAGAGGTTCTTATGGATGTGGTGACTATAGTTTTCACTGCAATTTGCAGCAACCTGCCTGATGTAAACACGACACATCCTTTAGAAACTCTTCAGTGACAAAGAGGTTTCTTAAAACCTTATTATTTTTGTTTTGTTTGTGCATTAATAATTTATTTTTGAAATTTTTGATTAAAATAGAAGTACTTACCCTTTTTCCTCCCTCCAGTCTCTCTTCCAGATCCCTCTACTTACACCCATAATTGCTTTTTATTTTGGTTTTGTTTCTGTTTGTTTTTTGTTTGTTTTTTTCTTTATGATAGGTTTGCTCAAAAAGAATTCACCCAAGAAAGAAAAATTTAACTCTTAAGAAACTTCCTTATTGAAGAACAGGGCTATAAAACTGTGTTGAGCGCATTGAAAAACTGGTAGTCCCAACACTCGGAGGTTTAAACAGGGGAATTAAGAGTTTAAGGACAGCCTTAACTACATACTAAGTTCCAGGCTAGCCTGGGCTATCTCGAAAAACCATTAGAATAATAATAAGCCTACTTAGTCACTTTCTTTTATAACTAGGAAAAATAAGTAAAATTTTTAAAGTTTGAGAATGCCTTTTACCTTTAAAAGGTTAAAAATGCCTTTTTAACATTGAGACAAGAAATAGCTAAGGAACAGCTGAGTTGTCTTCAAGACCATGTGGGACTTTTCCCCAACTTTCTTGTGGGTATTGTTTTGATTCATTGTTGTCGTTATCCTCATTTGATACACAGAAACTAGTAGGTAGAAAAGTCATACTTCATTTCCTGCTACATTTACGATAGACCTTAGGTAGTGGGTTTTCCTGACGAAAATTCTTCAGTCATTTGACTGCATGGCAGGAGTCTAGCAACTCGAAGTCTGTGCTTAAGGCCTCAACAATGCTGGGAATTATTGACTGCCAAAGTCTGGGGATTTTTTTTTAACCTAAAGGGGAAGTATTCTACATACTTCCTATTTCCACCCCCAACCGCCTTTAACACATATGTAACTGCCTAAGACACAGATAGGAAGAATAGGTGTGCTTTGGCGCCGAAGCTCCTTGAGAGGCCAACGGCGTGAGGAGCTTCCGGAATTCTCACCAGGGTCTGTAACTTTATCCATCAACGGTCCTTGCCTTAGATGGATGGCAAGCCAGTAACGGTAACCCGTACGACAGTCACGACCTCAGTATTCCCAGGCCTGGAGTCATCAACTATCGTGGGGTCCCCTCGGGCCCTGCTGCGGCCCCTGGGCATTCTTCGTCTGCTGCAGGTGTTATCCACTTGTGTGACTTTCTCAATGGTGGCCCATGTGGGTGCCTGGGGGGGTTCCATGGGCACTTGGTGCATGTTCTCCTGGTGCTTCAGCTTTGTCACGACCTTCCTGATCCTGTTCGTGGAGTTGTGTGGATTGCAGATCAAATTCTCCCTGTCTTGGATGGATTGCCCCATCACCTGTGCCTGCTATTCGGCACTCTTCTGCCTGACATCTTCCATCATCTACCCTACCACCTATGTGCGGTTTCTGAATGATGGATCTGTGAGAAACCATGCTATCAGCGCCACAGTCTTCTCCTGCGTCGCCTGTGCGGTTTATGCCCTAGAAGTAACTCAGACTCGGAAAAGGCCTGGTGTAATCTCTGGCTACATGGCCACTAAGTCGGGGATGATCAAAGTTTTTGAGTCCTTTGTAGCTTGCCTCATCTTTCTCTTCATCAGCACCCCATATCTGTACAAGCATGAACCTGCCCTGGAGTGGTGCGTGGTCGTGTATTGTGTCTGCTTCATCCTAACCACGATGGCCATCCTGATGAAACTTGGGAATTTCACCAACATCCTGCCCATGCCCTACTCCACCTTCCTAACACGCATTGCTTTCCTCTCTGCCCTCTTGTATACCACCAACATTATCCTCTGGCCCCTCTACCAGTTCAACAAGGGGTTTCATGGCCAGCCCAAGCGATCAGAGGATTCAAGCTGCAATTACAATGGTCCCCATTCAGTGTGTGGCTGGGACCGCCGACTGGCTGTGACGATCTTGACCGGCATCAACCTGTTGGCATATTTGTATGACTATATGTACTCTGGCTAGTTGGTGTTTGCCAATGTATAAAATTCACGAGGGCATCCCTTGGCTTGTCCCTCCTGCAATGTGCTTGTTCTTACCTGTTTTCTCCTGGTCTCTTTCCTTTGTGCCTGTTTCCTGATTCACTGTTCTCTTTCCGGTTTATTTCCCTTCCCTTTCCATTTTCTCTTTGCTTTCTTTTTCACATGCTGTTTTGTTTTTGAGCTGTATTTCCACAGCCCTCAGCTTTAACACTTATGTTTGTTCAAGCTATGATTTTCTTTTATTTCCGCTCAGAACTTTTGTTTTCCTGGGGGAGACCTCAGACTTCTTTTTGTATCTACCCACGACTCCCACCTCTAAGGGAGTTGGCTACACACATCCCAAGCTCATTTGCTGCTCTTTGTTTTGTGCCATGGGCCTTAGAAGGGACATCTTGCCAAAGTATGGGAATTTGTTGTTTCAAATTTTAGTTTCTTTAGTTTCTTCAAAAAAAGATTGGTTTTACCTTATATGTGTCATGTTCCCTCAGTTACTCCTTTACTAAATTTTTATTTCGAACACAAAACATCACATGTCAGTCTATGTCTGGAATTTCTCTTTGATTGATTAGTTATTACCATATGGATTTAATCTCAAGATTTAATATCCCTGGTCCTATTGATCCTATGCTTGAAATGCCAAAGCAGATTTAATTTCATATGCTCAACTGGACACCATTATCTACCACGCAGAAAATTCTTAATAAATATATATCAAATTAGTTATTTTAAAAATGCAACATATATTGTCCATATAATTTGTGTAAACACAAAACTGATAAGAGTTTCAAATAAAAGCCTACATTATTTTAACTTAATTAAGGTAAGAAAATCAATGTTTTATTAAGTTTCCAAATACATAGTTTGCTATGTTTACGCAAAGCACATCCATATATATGGCATTATTGTAGTGGGTATTTCATTGCATCATTTCTACCTATAAATATTTCTCCTTATTACTGTGCTTTATTTTGTATAACTAAGGAAACCACAATTATATTATTTCCTTCTAATACATACACAATATATGCACTATATATTATATATATATTATATATAGTGTATATACGTATATACACAATGCATACACAGCATTTTTTTAACATCTAATCTTTTCTCATTTAGATAACAAAATGGTAAAGAGATTTTCATACCGTATTTTGCAACAATAGTCTATTAGCAATCACAAAAAAGACATTTTCTTAACTGTAGGAAGAGTTTTTTTTTTCATAATTTTCACATAAAAATCATCAATATTGATTTTAACTACTAATTGATGCTATTTTCCCAAAGATAGCATTTAATCCAATTTATCACAGAGTTAATTATGTTTTCTCAACTTTCAAGATGGGAATAAAAATACATAGCATTTAATTATCGATTAATCTTAATTAAGTAGAGCAAATGAAACTCTAATCTGGGTATATCATGAAAAATTTAAAGCAACTCCAGAGATTTAAAAATACCTAGGCACAACTGTGAACTATTTGGCCAGGTCACCACAGATCTGTCTCCAAAAGAAGTAGAGACAAATTCATGGATAATTCAAAAATATTTTAAAGGACAGAATATTATATAATTTCCATCTTGAGACTGCTTGGCCTCAGTTTTGTGTCCAAGGAAGGAAAAGAAAATTACTGAGTACGTCTTGAGGGATGGTTACAAATACAGGGACAGAAATTATATTTATTGATGCTTAGGAGACAAATAGTGTATAAAACTAGGTTGCATATTTGTGTATTTTTCTAGAAGCATTGGGGACATAACAGCTGTCATAGAAGGATAACTAACACCTATCACCAAGAAGTTTCTACATCAGGGTCACTCAGGAGGGGGCTGTGGGGGAAATGGGAGCACTGCCAAGGGCAGTACAGCTGAGAAAATACTGCAGGAGAAAAAATACGTGATATGGGAAAGGGTAACAGTTGCTGGACACTCACAGAAAAAAAATAGAGAAGACAAAACACTAATCTCTCAGTTGTTAGCAATTTCAACGTGTTTTATCCCAAACCCATCTCACTGAGACATTAATTTATGTGAATATTGTTGCTGTGAGAAAGTCACCACCCTCTCTACAAAATAAATCTCACTTTGGATTTTAAATGGTAAAAGTGCATTTGATTCATAGCACATGCATTTGATTAAATGAGTCAACAAAGAATCAGGCTTAGGTAAGCTTTGTTTATGAAATAGTAATTTTGTCAATCACAATGAGCAACATTCTGTTGAAGAGAAACACAGACATACCCTTATGATTGCAGGGATTTTTGTATTTTTTAGAATAGTGAACAATGATATTGGGGATTAAGTGAAGGCAGGTAATTGGGTATCCAGTAAGATGTCATTCATTGAGTCCTGCCTAGGAAAGACACATATTTTATCATAATGTCTATATTGAATGTTTTAAGAAGAAAACACCTTGAAAACTTATTTCAAAGTCATTTCCTGGAAAGATTTACTCAAATATTCTCACCTACTTATACTGACGCTCCAACATTACAACAGTACTTTCATTTTACATTTGGGTGAACTGAGGCAGAGAGACTGGGCGGTTTGCTAATGTTAAGGTTCTGATAAAAGTTTAGAAGTACCTGGTTTGCAATGATGTTATCATGATCTGCTCACATCCAGTACTCTCTCCCTCCAATGATAATCATTTGGTGCTACTTTAGAATAAGCAAATATCAATGATTTTATTAAATTGATGCACAAGTGTCATTATTCTGTAAGAACTGGTTTTAATATAACCATCATTTGTCTTGATAGTCTGGGTAGTATTACACATATTCTCTACTTCAATTCCTCATATTCTTTATAAAATAATTTATAAGAAAAATAATTATAAAAAAGAAAAATAAATAATATAATACTTTAAAAAATTCTTAGGAAGTCTATGAAAATTGCAGTCAAATTTGTTATTTTTATTGTTATTCAGCTAAATTCCATTTTAAAGAATATTGATTATTAGATTATAAGGAATCTTTATTTTTTGTTTATTGTTATGAATCAGACCATTGTCAACTATAAAAATAGGAATTGGATTGAAATGGTGTTAGTTTCTTTACAGGGGGATTTATTCTGCCCAAGGCAACATTTAACATTTACTTGGAAGTCTGCTTGCTATTCAGATTCTTCAGATTCAATTTGAGGGAAGCTATCAATTAGATTTTTTTAAAGTATTCAGACTATTCTAAGAAAAATGAATCAATGAGATTATTTTCAAGAAAGAATGTAAAAAATTGAAATCTTTGAGCATGATCTAAAAGATCTTTTGTTGTAAATGTGATTTTGGATAATTCACACATAGTTCCAAGTCACTACACGAGAAATATGCTAGAAATATCCCAAATTCCATAGTCTCTAGGCAAATTGATAGGTCATCTAAGATGATTTAAAGGGATTTTAAAAGTTTTATTTTTATTTTATATATATATATATGAGAATTTGCCCACAATTATATATATGCATTACATGTATAATTGATGCCCATGGAACCCAGAAGAGAGCATCGGCTTTCCTGGAACTTATTCTTTTGATGGGACTTAAACATTCATGATTTTTGCACAGTGGATAAACTTATATGTGTGTGAAGAAAAGAAGAAAGCTCTTGGTAATGTCTCAAAAGAGAAATAGTAGCAGGAACAATGGTAATAACAGTTGTTAGAAGATGAAGTGGGAACTTCTACTCAGCTGCTAGGAACCCTGGGAACTTAAGAAGAAAATGTTTCAACCAATTATGAAATATCAGTACTTAAATTTCACAAAACATTTTCCCCAATAATATACAATAATACTATAAAAGGAAAACTTATGTAGAATACTAATATTGCTAATTTGAATTCTGAAATCTTTTTTGGTCTAAATATACTTTTAAACTTGATTCAGAATCCTGTTTTACACAGATACTTGTATGGCCTTCAAAATGTGTTACATGGCTGCTCATATAGCTAGAAGAAACAGTAATTGTCAAGTCTGTGTAAAACCCTGTGTTCAATTCCTGAAAAATACTAAAGAAAAAGCTTCATATAAAGAAAGAGAATCTGAGTTAGAAATATTCTCCCAGCCTGGTTAGTCTTTAGCCAGAACAATATAAGAAACCAGAGTTCAAACTGCTGGCTGACTCTGTGACTCTACATTCACAGAGATCTGTACATGGACTTCGTTTTCACAATTATCTACATTGTTGCTGTGGAAAGCTCATTTTTTAAGGCATGCTTATAGGGCTGTGTTGATGGTACATTAGTGAAGGGTAACTATTGCTCCTTCTCAGTAGACTGGAATTACAGCTCCCACTAGGGTGATTCAACTGCCTGTTGAATCCTGTATGCCTGTAACTCCAGCCCTAGGGAATCTGACTTCCTCTTTTGGTCTCCTGGGACACTGCAATCAAATGCATAGTGCCAACCACTGAATATATATAATTAACTAGAATTGTAAGTAAAATCATCTTTCCAGGTAGCTTACATATTAACAATGTTTAAAAGAGGAAGACTTTAAAGAACACAGGATAAGGTAAGAAAACAATCCCCTACAAGGATTGAAGAACATGAATTAGGTAAAATTTTCCTGAAATTATGAGAATGGAACATTTCTGCACGGATTCAAAGACTTAGGAGTTTTTGTATTTTAAAGTCTTAATGAAAGCTCATGTTTATTGCTTGGCTGAATCCTCTCTTTTATGTTATATATCTACTTTACCAAATATGATTATGGTTAATATTGCCACTATTCACCTAGATCATGAGTCCAAAGATTCTAAGACACTTTTGAAGAAACCTTTTATTTAATTTTCCCTAAATAAAGACAGACACTTTTGACTACAGAAGCAATGACCCAAATCACTGCAAACAAAAGCCTAGCCTCTCTTCAATCCTTCTACTCACTTCCCTTTCTTTAATTGACCAAGCAGCTGTCATTCTTGCTGCAACACGCTCCCTATAGCTCAGTATTGATTCCCGGAAAAAGCTGCATTGAGGTAGCTGCTCTTGAATCTAATTTTTCCATCAGCTTTACTTTGTATTAGTTTGAACAGACAACACCATCTCTTTCTCACTAAAGATGTATGCCATAGAAATACAAAAAGAAATCTTGGAGCCTTGAGCATTCATTAAGGCAGAAATACAGTAAACATTTATTATATCAGAAATTGCAGACTGCACACCACTGACCAAACAACAGAGGTGTCAAAATGATGCATTACCTGAATTTTACCTCACTTTCCTCTCCCTTTTCTACCTGCAAACAAACATTGGCGTGATTTTACAAAGTAAAGTAAAACTGGAGAAGCAGTTTCAAAATAGACTATATGATAGCAGAACTCTCTGAAGACATAATAAAAGTAAAATAGTAGAGATCATTAAGTTTCAAGTTTATTGATTTTAGTAGTCAATATCATTAGCAGCTAATAGAAAAACAAATTCATTGTGAAAAATCCAGGTACAGTGTTAAAGGGAGGACAAAATGAATGTAGGTCACTATTTGAAGAAACAACACATCAATGAATATCTAGGAAAAAATAATCATTATTAAAAGGATTTCCTACAGATATTAAAAGATTTAGAATGTACAGACCAGAGTGAAAAGTGATGTTTATTGAGATTATATGTACTATAAATATTTGAAGGAGGCAATAAGGACAAAAATGTTTTCCACATGAGTACGCAGTCATATTTTCTGTTATTAATTCTCTGGTCTCTGGCATTCCCTCACAACATAGAAGCAGTGTTATTTGTAAAACTGGAAACTCCTATAACATTCACAAACGTCAAGTATCATTCTATCACAAACAATGATGGTACAATGCAAAAATCAAAACAAAACTAATCCTCCAACCTCTATGAGCTTTTTCCAGGAATAATATATTTTGTCAAGGAACATGTATATGCATACATACACACATACACACACACACACACATACACACACACACACATACATATGCGGGGGGAGAAGTACATCAACAAGAAAATATTCTACTGGTTGCTATGTCTACAGTCTTTTATGTCAAATTATGTTTCTATTTCTTCAGCTCTTCAGCAATATTTGTAAACACAGCTTACTGACTGAAATATTTGCTAATCTAAGTCCTTATCACTCAGTAGCCACAAAAGGCTATAATCATAGGGGCTGTCATGAATAAGTGATTCCTTCAAGTGCTGTAGATACAAACTTACTGTCAAGAGCACATTCCCTACATGCTTTGACTAAATACATTGTATAGACTATAGTATAGAACATGAAATGAATTTTTTTTCACAAACGAAAACCTAACTTAAATACTTAAAATTTGTTCATTTTTAGGATGATAAACTATCCAAATAAAATTTCTCCTTTAAATTTATTTGTTTTTTGTCACAATAGCAGAAGGTATTCATACGGGACTATGCCAAACACTCTCTGCATGCAGAGCAGAATGCTCCAATTTACATTCTTCGAAAAAAGACAGCTCAAACAAATTTAATGCATTTTGGCTGACAATTTGTATGCCTAGTCTCTGCCCAACATACTTTACTCTGAAAGAGCCAGGCTATAAAGCCTAGAATTATAGTTTATAATAGGAAGCTTGATAGAGCTGTTTGCACTGATATTGCACATGCTGTAGCAGGAGCGTAATTTGTATTTTAAAGAGGTGGGAGTGTTCCTTGTGGCCAAAAAAAGAAAAGTAGACTTCACAATGATCCTTTCTGAGAACTCATCTTGTCTACCTCTCAGCAGATGCTAGAGTAATTTTTAGGCTATTTCATCACTTATATATAATCATAAATTATATATTTCTTTGTGGACCTAAGTTAATTTTTAAAGTACTGAGGCTTTATAACGCAAGCCCTTTAAATAAAAGTAAAGTATTCACAAGAAGATTATTTAAGTTAGCTTGATTCTCTTTCCTTCATACATTTGACTACAATGAAAAGTTCAGTGAGGAAAGAATTGAGAAATTGAGATAGAGTAGGCTTTGACCAATTTCTTACCTTTGGCAAATACTGTTCTCATGGAGACACTTTATTTTTTACTTTTTACATTTATTTTTTTACTTATGTTACTTTCTTAACATTTCATTTCCTTCTCATTAAAGTGATTTAAAATAAAGTATACTTGACCTGCAACAAGCCATCTGACCATAACATGATACACGAGAATGTATAGTAGTTATAATATCATGGTATGAAAAATTCAATTATATTTTCTTTGTTTTCTAGTCTGAATTTCCTCTCAAAGTGAGATCTAATTATGTCCAACCAAGGAATCATTAAGTATTTCCAATTAAAAGCATACCATCTGTTGGGTAAAGGTTTGTTGTTCTCCTCATCCATATTTTTAGATGACTGGCTGGTCTCTAGCATTGGCTATCGCTCTCTTAGTTTCTGCTTCTTGAACAGTCCATAAGATGATGATGGAAATGGGCATAATACGGAGAAATACCAGGATAGCAATGCAGGAAGGAAGTAAGAAGGAAAAGATAGACAATAAATTATGGCTACCATTCAGACCACTACTACTACTATGAGCAGCAGATTTATTTTTACATGGGAAATCTGAAAGATTTGCAGCAATACACCACAGATATTTTCTCCTAACATGTATAGGTTAATGTGATTCATGTTGCACTAATCATTCAATCCTTATTCATCTTTGGTCGTGGCTGCAAGACAAAGGAGCAACTTAAGATCTAGGTCCTTCTTGAACAAAAGGTACACCGAGAAGTCAAGCCTAGGCATTAGTCAACCCCCAGTTCCTACAGGCACTACCCACCAGCATTCCCTCCCAGTGCGGTAAGTCTGATTAGTCTTCTAGTGCTGGCTCCTTTATAGGAATCTATGATGCAAAATGCCTTTTAGAATTGTATTTTATGAGTAATTCACTTTTATTTTACTAATGTTTTCATCCAAGCCTGATTGAACATTGACCAACAGAAAACTAAGAAGGAAATCCTCACACACATTTTGAGAAGTCCCCTAAAAGCACTTCCAGCCCTGGTCTACACTCTCAATCAAGTAAACAGACCATTCAAAGTGTACTTTTAAGAGAGCCCCAAAAGAAATAAAATGCTAAGCATGTATACCATCTTTGTATGGAAGAATCCAAGGTCATATAAGCTACTTTAGTTATGAAGTTGGGTATATTATTGAAGAGGAAGGACATATTTTGGGAGCACTTTCCTTAGAGAGATATGAATGAATGTCTACACTCTTCTTCTAAGAGACCAGTGACAAACTGAAGTACATAGGTGCACAGACAGAGTGTGCCTTCACTTTACCTCCCAGAGTCTACATACTCTACCACCTTCAGAAACAACCAGGCTATGTGAAATTAGAACAGAATAAAGACCATTTTTTGGAGGTCTAACAGGGAACAGCCACAATGTCAGGTGAGGTTGTAATGATTTTCTCCATCCCCACTTTCTGTAAGACAATGTCATAGACCCAGTATCAGGGGTTTCTTACAAGCAATCATACCTGCTCTGATTAAAATGAGGGATGATACTCTCAGAGGAAAGTGCTCTATTATAGTATAATATAGTCAAAAGGCTCCAGATAATGTGTTCACACCAGTCCACACAGCATTAGTACTGACCAATAGAATAGTAAAAGAAAAACAAAAAAAGAAAAGAAAAATCAATGCTGGAGAACACAGAACTATGGATGGTTTACCAAGAGCATCTGTAAGAAATGCATAGCATCAGCAATGCTGAGGAGATTGCAGTCTGGTATGTCTTAGGGACACTTGCTGATGAGGCACATCTGCAGGGCCCCAGACATCCTTTCCAGCATTGTCGCAGATCATTTCCACCCAGGATGCATAAATCTAACTTCACTATCACTGCTCTTAAGGATTTATGCAAGGCTTTAAACTCTTGGTATTCACAGACAAATTTTCAGTACTTAGGAAATAATTTGTTTTTCTCACATTTTCCCACATAACACAGCTTGTAAAGCTATGTACATACACACTCATACCTCATAATAATGATCTTGTCTACATTTGCATGAAGCTAATATAACTGTGTGAATGTTAGGGAAAGGAGAATGTGGATCAGGGAGGAGTCCCCAAATTGGTTATTTAGTATCAACTGATAGGTCCTGAAACAATATACATATAAATAACATTATATGGACTGAACAGATTATAATATTTATAATCTAGTGACTATATATTAAATATATATATATATATATATCTCACAACGTTAAAAGAAATAGAGACCATAAATTTAAGAGAGAGAAAAGGGGTATATGGGAAGAATTGAGAGAAGATATGTAAGGAAGATAATGATGTAGTTATATTTTAATTTCAAAAATAAAAATACATTTTTAAAGAAAGCACAAAGTGAAATTTCACAATATAAATCAAATTTAAAGACTCATAGTTACCTAGAGAGTAACATACTGATTGGTCAGGCAAAGAGAAAACTAAATAAAAATAAAGACTAATTTTTAGGATGAATTGTATCGTCTAAGTGACATTTCATAAATATAACCAAATAAATTTATAACAGAATGATAGTCTTAATGTCAAATTTTAATGGTTTTAGTTTGGATATTTGTTGACTCTAATTTATATTAAAAGCTATCTCAGAATCTTTGTGAAGGCGATATATTGTAAAATTTTCAGGTGATGTTCAGATCAAGATCTTGTCATTACAGTCTTCACATAGATCTCCAAAACCTATGAACATTGATTAGAAAGAAAATCGATTAAGATGAGAGAGAGGCACCATTCTCTGAAAAGTGGCTTCTTTTTTGCCTGTGGTACTGGCATGAATAGCTCAGTATGGCCTGGAACTAATTCTTTTCTAAAGGGGATACTGCAAAAGACAGGAACACATGTTCTTGGCAGAAAAACAAAAGGCTTTATAGTAACTCAGCATTTATCCCACAGCTAGCCAACTTAGTGAGTTACATTAATACCAAAATAGTCCCTTGAGATTTAGAGGAGAAGACCATCGCTACTGACAAAACGTTTCATATATATCAATTGAAGTGTACTAGTGAGTTTCTCTGTGTATATATTGTGTGTGTGTGTGTGCATGCGTGTGTGTCTGTGTGTGTGTATGTATGTATGTATGTGTGTGTATGTGTATCTGATCCATGTAATCACATTTATATGTTCATAAAGTCAAGAATGTACAAGGTAAGATTTTTACCTGGGGAAAAGGTACTCCAATAAACAGAGGAAAGATCTTTTTAAATTTTATCTTTTGAAATTTTTTATACCTTTATAAACAATTAATACAAAGTATCAAAATAAAACCTAAAATAATTACAAATTGACTTTTTAAAATAAAGCATGCATATGCATAAAATAATGAGCTAAGTTAAGAAGTATTTTAAGTATATTATAAAATGCATGTGGTCAAAATATCAAAATATTTGCTCTTGTTGAGAAATAAAGACAAGCTTCTAGAATATGGAAATCTTGCTAATTTTAGCATTTATCAAACTGGGATGTGTGATGTAGTCAGAGTTTCTTCAAGAGAAATCTAACATCTTATTTGTAACAAGTACATAGCAATAGTTATATATTATAAGACTATTCCCATCACGTACATGCTCCTAAAAGTGTTTTGAATCAAGAAGCTGTGCATTTCATCTCGAAGAGAATTATTTTAAGAGGAACATTTTATATTTTTCCTGATTGAACTAAACATCATAAACTGAGTGGCATTATGAACAGGAGAAAGTTTTCAAAATTCTAGAAGCTGAGAAGTCTAATTGAAAAGTCATTATCAAGTTCAGTCTTTGGTAAGGACACATTTTTTAGTTCATTGATGGGAGATTTCTGTTTATCTTTGCAAAGTAGCAAGACAACATATTGTCTTCACTAGACTTTAATCTTCAATATTAAATCACCTTCTAAAGATTTCAGCTCTAAAAATAATCATTGTTGGAGAGCAAGTTTCAACACATAATGGGGGTATTAATATTTAGTCTATAACATAAAAACTCAGATAAAATGAAACAAATACACTAAATTATTATTCTGGATTTGCACATATTGATCAACCTATGAAATTTCAAACTAATAAGTAGGACTCTTAAATAAGTAAAACAGAGTACTTATTACCTGAGCACTTGTAGAAATATAAATCACATGTCCAAGTAGTAAAGTGAAATATAACCAACTTTTCCATCAGGTTGGCATTAAAATGAGGACTAAGATACACCCAAATTTTACAGTTAATCTTCTTATAGGCCCAAAATATTAGTACTCTCTACATTGATACATATCCAAATGGAAAGTGTTAGAATATCATTCTATTGTTGGCTACACAAGTGGTTGTTTTTGTAGCGCTGTCTAAAACAGATTAAACAGTCAAAACAACTAGATAGAAAAAGAAATCATCCTTGCTATCATCCATACTGAAAGCTCAAACCTCAATGCAGTTGTAGCTCTCTTGTAGATATAGACAAGAAACGCAGGGTGAGGAAGAAGTCAGATTAAACCTTCTCTAAAAATAAGGTGGATACTGTGGATGGACTAATGAATACCTCCAGCAGGCACATGTTATGTAGGTTCAGTTATTTTAAAGTCAGAGGAGGATTAGAATATGCAGTCTCATCAACAGAAGCAAGAAATAAGGGGTGGATCCTTATTGGTTCTACCTGCTCTTTTTGGCCAGCTTTCTCTGCTTCCACTTTGTGACTATGCAAGCTAGCCATTGCCTCCTTGCATCGCAGTCCAGAGCCATTCCCCAACACCTTCCTTGCTGTAATAGATTGAGATCCATAGAAACCAGAGGCCAAAATAAATCTTTCCCTAAAATTTCATTTGCCAGCCATCTGTTCTGATGCTTTAATGCTCCACTTGTTGCACTCCCATCTTTCCAACAGTTTTTATTAGAGTAAAGGAAGCTTCTTTCCAAACAATTATAGGACATTAAGATATTATGGGGAGGTGGGAAATTTCAATGAATTTCAATGTACTTGACACATACCAAAAGAAAAAAAAAATTCAGAATAGGATTCTTTCATTAAAATGAGCCCAGAGAATGTGGTTTCAGTCTATAAATCAAATTATTTCACTGTTTTGTCCCTTATCTTACTCCTAATTATAAGATAGAGAAGTCTGCTGAGCAAATCTGTAGTTGACTTCGTCAACTGGACAATAAAAATAAAGAAGTCTGTGCACCCCTGCCCATTGCTTAGTGTAAGCCATTGCTCTGAGCAGCAGGGGCAGACAGAGTGTGTCCTCTAAGTAATCTCACTAACAGGGCTTTGGCTTTGGCACACTGAGTGAGTTTAGGACTGCTGTCAGACATGCCCTTCCCAGATTGCTCTTTGGTTTTAGATTTTTTTCATGTGCAAATATCAAATTGAATTCTAGCCCACCCAGATTTCATTAAGCTTGGAGGAAATGGGCACAATGAAATTGAATTCATCAATGTCAGCACACATGCAAAAAGAAGATGTCAATTTATTATAATGAAATAGCAACTAAGCAAGTTCAGTACTGTTCTCTGAATAAACCATTTGCTCCCTACAACAGTATTTAGGAAACCAAGCAGTGCATCTAGTGGAGACATTGCTTAGTGATGATAGTACTGAACCAAGTGATTTCTAAAGATTTTTAATAATAAGATTTAACTGAACAGTTTGCTCTTAAAACGAAGGAACTAAAAGTCATTTTTCACATAATGTTTTTCTCTGTAAATCATTTACATACTTAGCTTATATTTTATGCACCATATTGGCTTATGTTTTTTATAATGCTATCATATAACAAAGTAAATTTCATGGAAAACCTTGGAGGCAATATTTGATAATTCTCTAGTAAATTTGATATATGCCAGCCTCATGATAATATTTAGCATTAGGTTTTTGGATTAATAATCTTTTTACTAATATAAAACTGTCTTTGTCATTTTTTATTTCAGTTATTTCTGAGGACCTCTATAAGAATTTGCAATTACTTCCAATACAATGGATGAGCATTTTGATGATTAACTGTGCATGATACAAACTTGTTTCCAGAAAGATTGCATCAATATTTATGCATTGTTTTATTTTATTTTTTGTGAACTTCATACATGAGCACTGCATCTACATCATTCCCTCATTCTTATTCCAACCCCTCCCGTGTGCCCCCCAAACTTCCCTTTAAATGTATGGTCACATTGTCTTTAAGTATTATAGCTCTCTCTCTCTCTCTCTCTCTCTCTCACACACACACACACACACACACACACACACACACACACACATACATGGATAAATATATAAATACAACCTTGCGTTCATAGTAATGCTTTTATGACTGGCTACCTGGAATGGATAGCCAATTAGGAATCATCCCTGGGGAGGACTAACTCATGTCTCAGCAGTTGTTCATTTCCTGTAGCTCTTCAACTAGCAGTGGCATCCAGTGATATTTCCCCTCTTCAAGTTAGGCTATCATCTGGTGTTGGCATTGCTAAGGTTTGCTTAGGCCATCTTGTTGCTGAGATTTCATGTGGACAGTTTCTCTGTCATCTATAAAAATAAACTTGTCTTCTGGCTCTTAGGATCTTTCGACCATTCTTCTCCAGTATTCCCTGAGCTTTAGAGTAGCAGTTATGGTGTGAATCTATCAAATGGCCCTGGGAATTTTATGACCAGTTTGTCTTTCTTTAATGATTTTGTCTGCTGCAAAAAGAATCCTCTTTGAGGAAAGGTAGGAACTACATTTCTCCCTGGACATAAAAACGCAATTCACAGTGCATTTGAAAATTATACTGGTTTAAGAAAGTGTAAGTCATCATTTCTCCTCCAAGATCTGCAACTTCATTAACCATATAGTTATCTGTTTTTTTGTTTTGTTTTTTTTTACTGTTTTCAATCATGATTTCCCTCCTGTTGAGCAGGCTGATTTCCAATTAGACAGCTGTTGGTTATTTCTAAGATGTAAGTGTCATTTTTCTACCATTGGAGATATTTTGCCATGTTGGTCATATATGATTTATTTAAATACTGTGCATGCACACACATGCATAAAAGCATAGATAGACAAATAGATAGACAGACACTGTGTTGAATTTTCTATATTCTAAGTAGCATTTTGTAGTTTTCTCCCTCCATGTTTTTCCATATAGTTTCTTAGCAACCATCACTTTATTTACTTCACAGTTGCTACTGCCTTTATTTCAGGTAACAGTTTTTCTTTGATCAAACAGTTATTTTGTTTTATAAGAAATGACAAGCATATATAGCACCTTCCTCTTAAGCTTCCCGAGACTGTTTTTTCCTCTCATGCATGCTTCTACATCTTAAAGGGATTTTTTTAGATGATGCATAGCATTTGTTTCTCTTCCTTTCTCCCTTCTAAGTAGCTATTTGTATGTTCTATTCACCAGAGTAACTAACATCTTCTACTGTAATATATATAATATGCAACTTATTATATAGAGAGGAAGAGAGAGAGCATGAACTACTTTTGCAGGTTAATTTTTTTGCAAAGTAGCTGCCCCTCTAGACAATCTTCTACATCTAAGCCATTTCAAACCTCCCTGGGGAAAAAAAAGCAAATGAATAGCTTGGATAAGGAGTCCTTTGAGGGAAAAATAGAGTTCCTCCTCACCACTTGCTCCTGTATAGAAGAAGGTTTCTCCCTTTTATTTGGGTTAACCAAGATGTAGTCCAGTTTGAATAACACCTCCTCTTTCTTGCTTCTTGGAATAGAGGGATTATAGGGGACATCCTTCAATAAGAGGTCTTGAGTTTTCATCAACAAAGGAAAAACAATTGTCCATCCACCAAACAGTGGTCCTCTAATGCACTGTTCTAGTCTTAAAAAGTACACTGAGGGGTGAGCCACCGCAATGGGTGAAACAGAAAAAGCAAATAGTCCTTTCAAGGAGCATGCAGACTGGAAGACTACAATACAAAAGATCTTGAACTATTATTGTAAACAACAGTTGTTGACTCTTCTACAGAAAAGTGGCATAAAAGACAGTGGAAAATATTTATAGGATTAAGTAAGAATATTAAGGTGGTCTAAAACTAGGCAAGAATATATTCTGAAACTGATTTTTTTAAAAGAAAATGATGTCTAAATTATAAAAGCAATTCAGTCTAAACTGGCTAAAATAAACATGAGTTAGCATATATTTAGGTTAGATACAACTGTGGTTTAACTGACTGTGTGATGCTCATTTCAAATTGTAGTCAAAAGTCAACCCACTGTTAGGAGATAGACATGACTAAATACATGTCTGTTAATGTTCCAACCTTTGCTATTATCTGTTACATTACCTCTCTAGGACACAAAGTACAGTAAGAATAGTCCCTGAAGTTTAGAAGAAGGAAAATATGAAAAGGGGGCTCAGTAATCCCAAAGGAAGGAAAATGTTTCACAGAAGACTATTTGTACAGAACTTTAATTCTGTTAATGCTATTGGGTCAAGCTCAGAATGTGGTGCTTTTCTTAAATTTGGAAAAGTTCAGTTTTCTGCCAAGTTTATCTACGTAATTCCCCAGAAGAGGAAAAATGTGTTGCTTTATCCTAAGTACATTTGGTACTATCTCTAAAATCAAGTCACTAAGCTAGGACTAACTCAAAGAAATTATTAAAAATGTTATGCAGAAAAAAGTAAGTAAACCACATCTAAATATTCCAATGAATGTGCATATATACTATAAATATATGCTTGTATGTATTGGAAATGCATATTCATGAGTAAACATTTAAATATATAGGTTTTAATTTGCCTAAATGTTTTCCTACTCAGTGATTCCATATATTTTCTGAAGCATCATGAGTAGGTAAAAGTCACATTCTTTTAGGAAGAAACCTTTTTATTAGAAATTAATAAAATATCTATTTCAATCAAAGTGCTTGTACCTTATTTCACCTTATTTTAGGCAAATATATGTGACAGATTGAAGAGTTAAGGAGTACGGAGCATTCTCTACTGTTTGATTTTGTAAAGACTTATTATTTGTACTAGTCTGATGTCTCATGAATATGGACAGAGCAGTTAATTTATTTTGAAAATTTTCTCAGCCCCTTTCAGTTGACTGAACACAAATTTGCTCCTTTATGTAAATAAAAACTAATATTGCATCACACAGGCTCTAAGGCAAAAGACAAATGGCAATCACTGTGTATCCTATATTAGGATTATTTTGGGGATACATGTGAAAATTAATGTTCCTAGCCAGTTTGAAAGGAAATGTACATGTGTGCATGGAGATAATGAATCCCTGAAACCAAGAATTCAGTTATTTCACAAACCTTAATGAAATATTTATTTCTATTTCAAATATGATTATTTATTCATTTATATGTTTATTTGGTGTGTGTATGTGCACATATGTGTGTGCATACTTATACATATGTGTGTATGTGTGTGTTCCTGTGAATTGTATGCATATGTATATGTATATGTGCTAGTGTGGGGCTAGCCTGAGCTAAGAGGGGATTTAATAATGCTCTGAACCCCTGAATTCTCACCCTGTAAGCGGTAGGAGTTTGGCCACTCTTCCTTCTTGCTCTGGTGCTAACAAGACCCCAACTAGCATTAACATCCAGCAAAACTCCTCCAAGTCCTGCCATGTATAACATGCAGCACTGATAAGATCCTGCCTCTCCAAGATATGTGGCCTGGTTTCTTCTAGTCTGACCACTATGGATTGAGCACCTTGGACTGGAGTTTTCCCTATATGACTTTATAAGGTCTCTCTTCCTCTGGTCCCTGTGAGACCTCTGCCTATGCAAAAGAGGCTTCCTCAGGACTTTGTTCCAGGCCAATGACTTGCAACCACCCTTATCTGATTGCATGCCTCCACATGGAGCTAAACAGTATCACTGCTTTAGGCAATTACCACATAAGGCATCACTCCTTTCTCTCTACCCTATAAATGTCACTTCCCTTGCTTCAGCAAACTGAGCTGCTCAATGAAACAGCCTTCCCAGAAGTCTGTTTCCTGCTGACTCTCAGCTACATCCAAGACCTTCTGCACCTGGACAGTTCCTGACTACACCTCTCCTTCCCCAAAGCTGAGCCTTCTGTGCACAAGGCTTGACTGCCCCTGGGAGGGAACAGAAAGCATGGACCCACATGCTCGCATGTGTGTAGTACTCATGACACCTGCAAGTGTGAATGTCAGCAGACAACTTCTTGTTAAATTTGGCTCATTCTTTCCACTATGTGGTTTCAGGGATTTAAATTCTGGTCATTAGGCTTGACAGCAAGTACACTTACCTTCTGAGCCATCTCATGGGCCCTTTCTTACACAAACACACACACACACACACACTCACTTACACACTCACGAACATACGATACTCCAATATATCAGAAGTATATGGACATGACTCTACTGTTTATTTAATTTTTAATTAAGTTATGATTAATTTTCCTCACACTCTTTGTACCTTTTGTCCTTTAACTCTGTTACTTATGAACTGAATATGAAGTTCATCTCATTAATGAGCCTAGTCTATGTTTTTAAAGTTAGTTTTACAGTTTTATTTCTTTTCTATTTAGTAAGTTTTCCTTGTAGTTTGTGAAATTATAATTATGTTATCTTCCCCTTTCTTTTCCTCTTTCCAACTCCTCCCATTTAGCCCTCCTTGTGCTCTTACAAATTCATGGTCTTTTCCACCAATAAATGTTGTTATATTTATTTATATATATACATATATTGTAAAATGCATAAGTTCAACCTACTCAGTCTGTAAAATTCTATTTGCATGCATGTTTTCAGAACTGACCATTTATTATTAGAAACCAACTTGTGTGCTCTATTCTAAGGAAGAATAATTCTCTAGATAACACCATAATTTATTTCATACCACCAAACACAAGAATTTACAAACTGTCTGCTTCTGAAAGCATTGACCCTGACACCTTTTGTTGCTCACATTAACAGTAATAAAAGGGTAAGGACAGGTTGATCAACAGTTACTACTTTACAGTTAGAAATGAGCAAAAAATTCCTGTGTGCTATTGTACTGTAGAGGGACAATGAATAACAAGGAAGTGATGCACATTTCGGAATGGGTTGTGAATGTTTTTAACACATGATGAATGAGGAAAGGCTCTATTGAACTTGATGTAAAGATCACCGAATGCATATATGGGCTGAAACATCACAGGGTACTGAATATGCCTATTATTTATTTTAAGTAATAAAGAGGAACTTTGCAGTACTTTGTAGCCTCCCTGCTTGTCACTTGTTCTCAATCTGAGAGACTGATACCTCTGTACCCTTTCATACAGGTTAGAACATTGATAGAGCATTTTAACAATTTGCTCAATGTCACAGGACCAGCCAGGAAGCCCAGAAATGAATCAACATCATCTCATCGTGTCTCTAGCTCCTCTAAGTGTTAAATGTTATTGACTTACCAAACAGGTTTCTTTTACCATGAAATAGATTAAATTCTGTTTATATTTATATTTTATAAAACACTGAGGTTTTCTTTTGACTCATCTCCAACACTGTGTCCTCAAACATACATGATTATTTTCTCATTGGTTAAAAAGTCTCATTAGAAAAAAAAAAGAAAAACTAAAGAAATAACATGAGAGAAGGATGGCTATGAATTAAAGAGTAGGAATAAATTGCACTACCAATAAATATCTTATTGTGGCTATATTCAGCCAGCAATCCAAAAATATGTTTCAACGAAGAATGTTACACACATTTTTAAGCATGGAATTCTAGGAGATAGCCACATTTTTTTTTTCATTTGAGTAAAATCAGTTGGCCTTTTGCCCTGCTCTGCATGACACAGTGAAAATGTATATGGAGAGTTGAAAATACAAGCTGGTCTGGGCTTTTGAGTCCCCTGCCAAGTCCCAATATCAGAGAGAGTGTGAATAACCCCTCCCTGCCAGGGCTCATAATTCATCACTCCATCTCCTTTCAGCTTCCATTGCTGCCAGGGAGAAGCCATGTGAAGTTTAATAAGTTGAATAAAAGTTATTTTCCCTGTCTGTATGGATTTTGGCAAAGTGCCTCACTAAGAGCTTTCTAATCCTGGGAGCCTGGGAATATCAAAAGCCTGGCTACCAGTTGTTGGCCCCAGAATAAACTGCCAAGGTTCTTCAACTGCCAGGACTTCATCTTGTCCTCATTGATGTGAATTCTTTTTATCATCTTAGCACCTTCAGCCCCAGGGACCTCTCCAGTGGGATAATAATATAGCTGAGTAGTTGTGAGCCATAGGACAAACATAAGTACTTTTTTAAAATTCACTTTCTTCAGTGAGTTTTCTGAAATTCAGAGGAAAAGCTGATTTCCTCAAGCCATTGTTTACATTGCTTCCATATGGCTTGATTCATTGCCCTCAAGTAATTAAGGAGAACCACAACCCCCTCAATTAGGATACGAAGAATTTGTTTCTTATTTGAACATTTTTATTTTATTTTGCTCCTTTATTAATTCTTTATTTGTGATGCTAAGGATTGAACTTGGGAATTTACAGGAGCTTATACAGGCACCCCATCTCTAAGCTTCATTCCCATGATGATATTTAAGCTGATATGTGTAAGCACATAAAAACACACCCTCTTCTGGTAGAATAATACAAAATTATTTTCCTCCAAACTGACTTACAGATTATATTGTTCGTCTGATAACAAATACTTTTGTTTTGACTTCTAAATGTATCTGTTTCTGAAGGAGGTAATTTGAAAACCCCTCTGCTCCAATTAAATAAGACAAGCTTCTTATTTTGTCATTAGAAAGAATTGTTTATGACCCAAAATGGCTACTCAAAGCACTTCCCTTGTCCCAATTTATTCTGTGCTTTTGAAAGCTACAGGCAGTACATGAATCCCTCCTGTGTCTCTCCAGGGAGGTCCAGGAGGCAAGGCTATAGTCCTGTGAGCTTTACTTGTGAGCTAAAAATCTAAGCTGTGTAGCATTTTTATTATCTTAATATTGACTCTCTCTAGTTTAACAAAAAGTATTTTGAAATATGTGGCTGAAAATAGCACATATTAGAGCTCTTCTGAAAAAATAATGGCCATATTAAATTCCGTAATAGGTTGACTAAGATCTTTCTATGAGTGCTACATTTATAATAACTGATTAAGTTACAATGATACAGCGTTGTCTCCAAAGTTCATAGACCTCAAGACAGTAAACTCTTAGTACTGATTGTTCCATGACTCAGACAACTGTACCATGCCACACATTCACCTTTATGCTATTGTACATAATGCTTTTCACTACAATAGTGATTTCCAGTGTTCTGAGTATTCACAGATACCCAATTCCTGCCTATTGTAGTTTCCTTCCTGTTGCGGTGATAAAATGTCCTACCAAAAAGCAAACTAGAACGCAAAAGGTTTATTTGAGCTCACAGTTCCAGGTTACAGTTATTATTGCACAACTCAAAGCAGTGAGAGCTTGAAGCAACTGGTTGCATCATGTGCACAGTCAGGAGCAGAGAGGGATACATGCATTCAAGCTTGATTTTTCTATTCATGCGTTCAGGACCCTTGGCAAAAAGAATGGTGCTGAGAAGTGGACTGGGCCTTCTCACATCCATTAATGTATTCAAGATAATCTCCATAGACAGGACCGCAGACTACCCCAAATGTAGACATTCCCTCTCTGAGACTCACTTCCAAAGTGATTGTAGCTTGTGTAAAGTTGACAAATAAAACCATCAATTGTACTGCTCACTACTAATATTTTACACTCTGTAATATCGCATTTTCCAGAATGTTGTATCATTGAATCAATACAATGTGTAGAGATTTCAGACAGGCTTTTGGTTTTTATGACTTCATAGCTTTCTTATATTCATCCACAGTCTGCATATACAATAGGGTACTTACCATTTCATTAACTGGAAAGAATATCAGTTGCTTCTAAGGCCCAACATTTATGAGTGGAGGTGCTATGAATGTGTAGGTGTGGGTCTTGCTGACAACATCAGTTCTCAAGGCCTTTTGTAAATTTGAAGAAAGATGATACATGGAACTTGTGACAAGAAACCAACCTACTCCACAGAGTGAGTGTCCTGGAGCCCCGCCAGTGGTAACTGGGCCTTTGCTGCTCTTCTCTCTTAGATCATAGGTTATGTTCTGTGTGTTGAACTTTATCAATTGTAATAAGCATTTACTGGGACTTCATGAGAATAAACTTCATCTAAAACCTAGTATTTAACACAGCTTCAGGATTTACTTTAGACAGAATTAGTTTTCCACAAATTCTAATGGCATATTCTGCCAAGGTTACAGTTAATAAGAATGGAAAATATAGCACTTGCCCTTTTTCTAACAGAATATGTTGCTCTCTTGATCATTTCTGTTCTTTTTTTTTAATTCACTCCTTAAAACAATATGTCAATTTTCTTACTCAAGGTTTTCCTTTTAATTATGACATCAAACCATATTGAAATAAACATGAACAGAAAGTCTGTCTCTGTGTTTGCCTGTGTGTCTGTGTGTGTGTGTGTCTGTGTGTGTGTGCATGTGTGTGTGTGCATGTGTGTGTCTGTATGTGTGTGTTGTCCCCCCACATATACAAAGAGAGAGTTGTATAATACTGTCATACACTAGTCACCAAAATCTCTGTCTGCTTGCTTTTTAAGGTCATGTACTCACTCAGCAGAGTAACCTGAATAATGGTAACTACTGAAGATAGTGATGATACTAATTTACTGTGGAGTGCTTTCACTAAGTCTGATAACACACAGATTTTTCAAATACATTTTCTCATTTAGCACTACCTTGTACATATTACTGCTACTCCACTGTCTATAAGAAACTAGAAAACTGTGCATTGCTAATCAAGAAGAAACATCGTATTAATTGATGTAATTTTACAATTGCTTAAAGCCAGGATCTCCTTGGAATCAATATCTATCCATTTCCACTACATTATTAATGATGGTACAGGGCAATTAGAAAACTGTTTGGACAATCTGGACCTGAGAAGAGGCAGTTTATGACTTAAAATGTCATCACTTTAAAGCATCTTTATTTAGGAAATAATAATAGAATGGATGTTTTTGACAGATTCCAATCTTCTCTAATCTTCCCTTGCTGTTATCAAAATCAAGAGAAGTTCTTTTGTTTTATCATTTTTTAGATTAAAGGTTTATTTAATATCATTACTACATTTGTCCTAAATATCTTTGCCTATGTTTGTCTTTTTTTTTTTTGAGACAGGGTTTCTCTGTTGTAACTCAGGCTGTCCTGGAACTCACTCTGTAGACCAGGTTGGCCTTTAAATCACAAAGATCTACCTGTCTCTCACTCCCAAGTGCTGGGATTCAAGGGGTGCACCACCACCACCTGGCATGGCTATGTTTGCCTTGAATACTTGCTATGAGGTGAAAGAGCTGCTATTTGGTACCAGAACCTGTATGCAGAAGCTCTGAATTTGGTCAGTAAGTGAGCTTACCCTTTAAGGTTTCTCTGTTGAATGGTATGGCTTCAGCTCTCTGGAGTTGTCTGTAGCAAGAATCACCTTGTTTCACCTGAAGTCTGTGCTTAGGAGTTGGGATGATCTTGACCTTGGGCCGTTACCATCTGTGATCTGGCTCCATAAGTCTAGTGCTTTTCCAAACTTGAACAATGAAACTTTTGCTTCATTGCATCATATACTCACTTGGACTCCTCTGCAAATGAAAGGCTCCCATTCCTAACTTTATTGCATTTTGGCTATTGCCTTGAATCAGAAAGAAAAGAGAAATGGGATTAAAATTCCTTTGTCTTCTGACTATCATATCTATCCACACAAGATGTGTATGTACTTATATCTTGCCTTTCTGATTCCACTGCAAAGGATATTATTGTCAAATTTGATCATTGGCTCATCCCTCTGTTGTTACCATTATTTTTCCTATGACTGCCTTTAAGGATTTGCTCTTGCAATCACTGTATTTATTCCCATATTTCATTTATCTCTTACCCAAATGACTTTAAGCCTCATCATTATCTCTGACGCATTTTCTAAAACTGTGACCATTTTTCCTAACATTATCATCAGAGTTCAACTTGATCATATCTAAAAGGCTGTTAACACATTGTCTCAGTATACCTGTTTCACATATTCCATACACATTTTCTTAGTCTCAAAATCAAATCTACCGCCTCTTACTTTGCTATATGATCTGTCCCCTATAGACTGTCCAATGTTATTTCACATTATCTCAAATTTTATCTACCTTGTGGTCACTATTTTTAGGACACATGAAACCAATACTGCATTTGGGGCTCAGAATTACTATTCTCATCTCTCCAGATTAGAAACTTCTTTTGTGTCCTTCAATTAGCAGGAGAAGACCATCTCCTCTCATGGAAGAGCTTTCCCCACTCTAATTCTCAAGAGATTTTCTTTCTGCATTCATTTTTAAATCCCATAATTCCATTTAATTGTGCTTTAAGTTATTAGAAACTGTACATTTAGTTAAGACATTGGCCCTCCCTTTTATCATACAAATTCCATTGTAGCAGTAGCTTTGATTATCTTTGTTTACTGCTGCAGGTGCAGTAGTTAGTCCAGGTCCTTTTGTAAAATAATGGATGGAATTGCTTTTCCCTGAACACAAAGACCTTGAAAAAGATTTCTAACTTTACTTTCTCCTCTGCATTTTATAAAAAGGCATCTTCTAGCAGTCCATGTAAGCAGTTGGCAGAAGCATCTTATTCTAACTTTGTTCATTCATCCCTACTGGCAGCACAAGCCAGGGACAAGGGCTCCCTAGTCTCCTCCTGCACAAATGTCAGGTTTGGTTTGATTGCCATCCACTCATTCCTATTTATGCCAGCACACACAGATGGGCTAATGGGCTTCCTAAAGAGACTCAGCAGGAATTTCCCTTTCCAGCTGGAGACTGAAGAATGCTGGCTTAAATATGAGAAGAAACCCACCACAATATAATTATTACATAGTTGGACTTATATGCTGAATATGCCAAAGGTTTTTTTTTCCCTATGCAATTTTTTATCTAGGTCAGGAAGATGATTAATGTCAGTCTTATCCCATCAATATTCCAAAATAAATTTCATAATTTCTATTGTGATACTTGAGTTTATTTGCCCCCTGGTCAATACGGAACAGAGTCTTTAAAATTAACAAGCTAATTTGTGTAATGCAATACATACATTTATTGCTTAGAATTTTCTCCATGTCTGCCAACAAGTGTCTATCTGCTGCAGGAACAGGTTCTCCATAAGTATGCTTTTCTGGGACAACTCATCTACAAAATCTCATGGCAGGGAATTTGATATTTGCCTTGACTAATTTAATCATTCCATGAATATTACTTGAAAATCTACTCAGAGCCAGGCATGCATGTCAGATATGATTCTTCCTGCTATAATGTAGCATGAGCAAAACAGAAAATGTACTTGCTTTCCAGAGCATGATCTAGTGTGTAAGGTAAAAGATAGCACAGAAATAAGCAGAATTATTTCATGTTGTGATGGTATACTTACAAAAAAATTAGTTCATAAGGAGCTAATAGAAAAAAAAAAACTAATGGAGATTATTTTCTCAATGGTTGCCTCACTGAATTTTCCAATAGGGTGATGTTGAAACAGACTTGAAGATGTGGAATGTGGAGCCATCTAGTGAAATATGTTCTTGGCAGGGGAAGAGAAATGTCATGATCTCAGTATTCTAAAGGTGGATTGCTCAAAACAAACAAACAAACAAAAATGCAGAAAAGATGACAATGTGACTGGGCAACAGGAGGAGATATCATTATGTTTTCAGATCATATTATGATTCACAATTGCTTGATGGCACATTACATTGGACATAGTGAAGCAGTTTGCTTATAAAGAAATGGGAAATCAAGGAGGAAGGATTAAATGAATAAAACCAAATATTTGATAGTATGTTATTTGTTAATTCACAAATCCTACAGAATTCAACATTATCTTATTTTGTTAGAAGTGCTTATCCTGTGATGATGCTGTTGCCAAATTATTTGATGATATATCACTTGGAGGCTGCACACTCATATTAATTTATATACTATGAATATTTATATACTATTTGCAGGACAACCTGGGCACTCTATTACTTGTTATGATCTCAGAATCTCACAACCATTCATAGAGGAATCTAAAATATTGAGGTAAAAAGTATAGCGAAGGTTAGGATTATACTGTAGTTTTAAAACCATTTCTTAGTGTAGTGCTTCTGCTTATTCCACAGTATGCAGTTCCAATGTACAGAGGCCAACTTGAAGGGGTGGAGATGTGTGTTGAAGGAGGCAGGGGCAAGGTGAATATTGGTCACATGTTCCTTAATTACTTGTATCTGGGAACCATTGGCTTTAGAGGTAGGAAGTTTGATTTGTGGTGGTCTGGAAGATGACTTTAATCATACTTAATTTCTGCACTAATAAAGAAATTATGCCATCTTTATTAAACTGTGATTGTCTTATAATTTCTTTCCAAATGAACTTATTGGTCTCTTGCTCCTTCTAAAATACAATGCCACAAGAAATAAAGCTCATGTTGAAGGTGATGATTTTTCTCTAGGTGGAAGGACTATTTGTTGTTCCACTTATCTCACTATATTCCATGACTTAGTATAATGTCATTTGTTTTTCCTCACCTTCTGACAGCCCAGGAATACATTTAGTACAGTGCTTGATATATGGAAATGAATCCAATGAATGCCAAGATAGCTATTTACTGAGAGATTACAAAGACAGGGAAGTCAGCAGCCATCACTTTGTGTTTTGTCAGAGATAGAAAGTCAGGAGGATAAATAGGGAAGCATTTTAGTGGGAAAATTGGGAGTCTTCATGAATGTCCTGATTGACTTGCCAAAGCTGTAGGTGACTAATGAGAAATAGAACATTCCATCATTGGCTTTTTTGTGATTGGCCTGAAGTTGAAAGCCAACTTAAAAACCAGGAAAACCTTCACCTATTGATCATATCTTGGTGATTTGGGGACATGTGCTGCAGAAGTTATTATTTGGCTACCTAGAGGGTTACTAGAGATAGCAGTTTGGCTTCAAGTGAGTATGATTTATAGCAATCTGCCTTCCTGGTCTGCTTATTATAGGCAGGGTTTTTCTAGAGAGAACTCTTAAGGTCATAACTCATCTGCTTCCCTATTACATATTGTGAAATACAGCCTTTCAAAATTCTATCGGGTCCTACATGGTTTTATTTTCGTCAAATGTTATTAGGTATTATATGTTCAGTTAAACTTTGTTCAATTTAGTAATTCACTCATTCTTTTATTCTTTTATGGCATAAGGGACAATCTTTCCCTAGCCTTCAGTGATATCATATCCCATCCAGTTGGGTACTTTTTCTTAGTTTTTAGTTTTGTTTCTGATCATTGATCCACCTTCTTCTGCAACTCTAAATATTCAGACTTGAGGAGTTGTAGTCTTGAGGTCCTTCTTTCTCTTCCAATTAGTTCTGCCAAGTTATGTTCTTTGGGATTTAATTTATTTTCACAACTTCACACATGTCCTATAAAGCAGTAACTTTTAAAGTTGTCTTAAGTGCCTCCTTAACTTACTAGTATTTAAAATAACAGAGTTACTTGACATCTCCTTTTGATTATCTAGAAACCATCTCAAACTTCCAGAATACCATACAACTTGCAAATCTATCTGATAATGTACCGCCTACCCTCAAACCTTCCACATCCGCCCACAATGAGACATCTGTTCATGTAGATGCTCAGACCAGCCCTCAGGTTACTCAGTTTACTTTTTGATCCCCTATCCAGTGCCTCACTGAGTCCTGCCAGATGCATTCCAAAACACATTTGATACCAAAGTTCATCTTAACTTTTCTACAACTAAAATTTCTGCCCATAGTAACATAATTTCTTGATTACAAATATCCTGTTAGCTAACTTTATTTCTCCATTGTTGGAGAAGCTTATTTTCAGTTGTGTTTAAAATAATTGTTTTTGTGCACTGTTGGAAAAGAGGATGCATAGGCATTGGCTTTTTGTATTGTCTGCAGGTGTTGGATTTAGGTGGGTGGTTGTTAAATTGCTAATGATCTGCACATGGTATTAGTAGAACACCTAAAGAATACTGAATCAATAAAACACCTGAGCAGATGCTTGGGATTCCACTGTCCAGTTAGGTGCTGGCCAGGATAGTGGTTCCCTCTGCTGAGGTCTGGCAGGGTTAGCGCATGTAAGGAGGCATCCTTGTCTCTCTTGGTGAGCCACCACACCAATGTACAACTACAACTGGCGCACCAATGTGGGGCATGACAACACGCCAGCCACATCCAACGTGGAGACAGAGAAGAAGAAAAAAACAAAAACAAAAACAAAAAAAATCTTGAAAACTCACAGAGTCTGGTAAAGTATGCTCAGGGCAGCTCTTAGAGGGCAGACTATATATATATATATATATATATGCAAAAATAATGTTCAGAAGTCTCCTGAAGGAAGAAGAGGCATTTAGAGAAAGACATTTTCATGGCAGCAACAAAAAATTCAGCTGGGAGCAGGAAAGAAGCAAGGTTTCTACAGCTTTTCCTGATCATGGAGTTGACTCTCCCTCCTGCAGCTGGCAGTAGCCAGGGAATGGAAAAGGGTAACCGTAGCATACTGCTATTCTATAAAATGAATTTGTTGATGGCTTCCTGTGTGTGTGAAGCCTAAGTGAGTCTTCTGTTTGAGATCTATAGAAGGGGTTATATGTTTCCCCTTAGTGATGATGAAAAAGAATGCCAAATGGCCAGAATGTTTCAACCAGAAATTCTTCCCACTGGTCCAGAACTCTCTGTTGTGGAAGCCACAGTTTAAGCCAAAAATCCACTTAGTTAAACTGACCAGTATTTTTTTTTTCCTACAAACTTGTCTACAAGAGGTCCTGATAAGACACATCTTCTATGGCAATGAGAACTCCATTCTTGAGGGAATGCTTACTGCAGAAAAGACGACCTGTTATTTTTCCTGTAAACCTGACTCTATTTTGAAATCTGGAAAGTGTTTCCTCAGGGACAGCACACAGAAACTGTCTTCCAGAAATGGCCAAGATTGTATCTCTTGCTGGCAGCTGAACTTGGTACAGTAGGAGTCACCCAGCTGATGCTAATTTTGAAGGCATGAAGGGATCATAGAAAGCAGTTGAGGCTTGGCATTTTGAGAAGCCAGGAGAATCCATTAGTAAAAGTGCAGCCTCTGTAGTAGCTGAAGGCTCAGAATCAATGGGTCATGCAAAAAAGTTGAAGATTGGCACCATAAAGAGAGTCCAGGAGAGGCCATTAGTGAAGGTACAGCCAAAGTAGCAGTTGAAGGCCCAGATTGAAGGGGTCATACAGAGAAGTTGAGACTTAGCATCATGAAAAGAGCCCAGGAGGCTATTAGTGAAAGTGCAGCCCAGTTGCATCAAGGAACCCCAGCAGATTTTAAGATGCCAGTACCATGGGATGACCACCAAGAACAGCAGCAGCATTGGAGTGAAGCCAGCCAGAGCCTGGAGGACAAACTGTGTGTACTACAGAGGGCAGAGCCAGAGAAGTGACCTAAGTCCTTTGATGGAACCTAGAATATTGTAAGTAAATTACAGATTTACTTCCAGACATTGATGTTTTTCTGCTATTCAAAGACATAAAGAAAGCTTGATAGATGTTTGGTTTCATTTGGCCCTATGCAATAGCAACACTCATGATTGTTCCTCTTGTAAATAGATTTGCTGGTGTAGTGTTAAATTATGTTGTAGAGATAAAAAGCAATTTTTGATTGGCATATACAGAAAAGAGGAAATGTTGGAGAAGTTTGTTTTTAATTGTGTTTAAAATAATTTTTGTGTACTGTTGGAAAAAGGATGCATAGGCTTTGGCCTTTTGCATTGTTTGCAGGTGTTGGATTTATGTCGTGGTTTAATTGCTAATGATCTGCACATGGTATTAGTAGAACATGTAAGGAGCTCTGAATCAATAAAATACCTGAGCAGACACTCGGAGTGCCACTGTATAGTTAGGCGCTGGTCAGGATGGTGGTTCCCTCTGCTGAAGGTCTGGCAAGGTTTGTGCAAATTAGAATGCCTCCTTGTCTCTCTTGGTGAACCACCACACCAATGTACAACTACACTCCATTCTGTTCCCAAATAGTCTAGCTCTTTTGTACTCTATGCAGAACATTATTTCCTCAAGTGGTAAATTATCTTAACTCCTCTAATTCCAACTTAATGTGATGAAAAAGTCCCATGAGGTCCTATATGATTTTATTTTGTCCAACATTTACTCATTATCAGCTCAGCCTCCCCACCACTGTTTCACTGGATTCATTTCTGTGATCAGGATTCCCATCTCAGGAATGGTAATTATTGTTGTTTCCTTTGTATTCAGTCATCTATTTTTAGAATTTCAGAAAAGTAACTTCTCTTTTCTCTTTTGTTTTCTGTTTGCTTTGTTTTGTAAAGAATGAGCATTTGTGTGTTTCTTAAGACTGGTCTAGAATACATTATTTAGCCTAGACTGGCTTCTCATTCGCCGTGGCCCTGCTTGTCTCTGCTAACACACAAGGCTTCATCTTGAGGTCTGACTAAATATCATTATTTTTAGAAAAGACCTCCTAGCCACTAGATTCTTCTTATAGTATTTATTATATCTTCACAATAGTGCTTACAAGCACCAAAACAAATTCCCACCTTGATATAAACTTGCCGAAGTGACAAGTTCATGCATTTGATTATCACATGCACCCATGAAATGTACTAAGAACAATACCTGGCTTGTAGAAGTTATGGAATTAATATTTACTAATAAAAGGAAAGAATAGTTGGAGAAGTAGTACCATGGATAGAGAAGCAATGTTCTTGTTTCTTTGGAATCTGAAGCATAGAATGGCTAACTGCTATGATGTTCATCACCTATAGAACAGTCAGGGGCCAACAGGGAAAATAGATGATCTCTTTCCCTTTAGAATTACACTTGAAGAAATAACAGACATCAGTGAATTGTGACTGATTCTATGACTAACTGTTCTAAAATAGAATAATTAATTAAAGACCTAAAAACTAAGTGAGAGGAATCTATTCATTGAGATACTGAAGATAACCAGAGATAAAATGCTGAGATCATCACACTCTAAACTGCCTTTAACTTTAAACTGGGTTTAAAGTAATTCCAGTGTTCACCTGGGGCAGTGGGGGTCGTGGTGCTCAGGCTATTGTTACAAAATAGCAATAGAAGACAGGTAGAGCCTATGGAAGTCAGAAAAAGTCTCAAGAGAATCTGAACTTATGTTAAGGAAATAGCTTCAGTGTAACTGAAAGACCATTAAACTTGGTATCATCAGAACAGACTCAATTTGAAATTATAATTTTCTAAATGAGACGATACATTTTTCTTGAGGCCTCTACTCTCTAAGCAAGACAATGATGATAGTAATATCTTACCTAATTTATTATGACTATAGGTAATAGCATAATTTAATAGCATAGGTAATAGCATAAAATAATGCTAATATTTAACCAACAAGAGATGTAATGTAATTTTGAAAAATTCTTTCAGAGTTTTGTACAGTATATTTTATCATGTTTCTCCCTATCACTCAACTCCTCCCAGAACCTCCACGGACCCCTACCCACTAAACTTCATGTTATTTTTCTCATTTATAAAACAAAATCCAAAGACAAAAGGCAATACAAATTACGGAGTCAGATTTGTGTTGTCCAGCTACTCCTGAGCATGAAGTTTGTGCTGTAGGGTGGCTGATACACCCATTGTCATTCCATGTAATTTTCCTGATACTGGCAGCTAATCATTTGCAAATAGCACATTGTCTAAGGGCGGGACTTGCACTCACTTTCTCTCTTTCATGAAAGGATTTTGTCTGGCTTGAAATCATGGATGTCTTCTGCATCCTATCACATTTTCTATGAGTTCCTTTTTGTATCTTCCCTGTTGTGTCTGGGAACTACTGTTTCCTTACAATCATCCCTCACTTGTGACTATTATCATCTTTCTCTTCCTCTATTGCATTGATCCCTGAACCATGAGGGGAGGGCTCTGTTAAAGACACCTCACTCAAGGATGAGCACTTCAAAATGTCTCACTCTCTAAACATTGTGCAGCTGTGGCCTCTGTGTTAATCACCATCTCATGCAAGAGAAGGTTCTCTGAAGAGGGTTGAGTGATGTGTATATCTATATGTATAGCAATATATCATTAGAGATTTTATTGCTATATTTGTTTAACAGAATGGTAGAGGGATTTCCACTGGGCCCATGACCGGCCTAATACTATGCTTTTTCACCTCATTAACAATAGCAGATATAAATTATTTCCTGGAGTAGGTCTTAAATCCAATCAAAACATGCTTAGTTTCAGCCATAATATTTGTGACACTTTTGTACTAGTGGTCATATCCTGCAGACAGGTCATAATTATAGCTTGCAAGGTTCATAGCTGCATGAGACTGATGATTAATTTTCTCTTCTGGTGGTATGTATAGAAGCTTCTAGCACTATTACTGCTATTCAATGGGGATGGGGTTTCCAGTGGAATGCCATCTAGATTACTTCCTGTTTTGTACCATGAGTATGTGATTATTCAGCAATAGGATGTTACAGTCAAGTTGTGGAGGGTAAACAGCAGCACTGGGAATAGCTTTTAGTGTTTGGAGAGTCTATGGTTCACTGTTGACCAATGACTTAAACATGTATCCCAATTCCTGGCACTGGGGCCTTTATTTGGTAGTATATGATATGGGTATATAATAACACCATTTATACTATATATATATATATATATATATATATATATATATATATATATTAGATTTTCATATGACTGACTTTAATGCCTGTAATCCCTCCTCAAATCTCCCCTTCTTCCTCATTTTATACTCTTCTGTCACATAAGGTGTTTGTTAGTAATTATCATTACACCTCTATATGTTTGTGCTGTGCTTCTAATGCAAGCTTTATAACCTGAGTTTGAATCCCCAGCACCCAGGTAAAAGGGAGGCAGGGCAGTATGGTTTGTAACTTTTACATCTGCGGGAGCAGACACAAGAAGATCCCTGTTAAACACTTGCCCTAGACAATAGATGAGCACAAGGTTCAGGGAGAAATTCTATCTCAGAAAATAATGTGTGGAGTGTTATAGTGGATGACATTTAGTGTTATCCTTGGACCTTCACGTACACGCACAAGCACATGTACCAAAACAAGCTGACTTTATCAGTCACAAAGGACTTTATAAGACTTTATAAAACTTTATAAGTCACACAAAGGACTGTGTTATAGAAGGACTAAGTCTATGAGAAAAAAATATTTTATTAATTGCTTTGGTATAGTTCAGTGAAATTTTTTGTCAAAATGTTCAAATTATATTTTTGCCTTCATCTGTGAGATCCAGTCTAAATTGTGGCCATCATTTCTTGCCCATGGGTTGGTTGAAAGTGGCCATATAAAAATAATTGAATTTCAACTTGAAAAATGTCAAGATGTTTATATTTTAGGAGTCTTCTTACTGATAAAACTCCTATTTCATTTAATTTCCTATATTTTTTTGTTATTCTCTTTTGTTGTTGTTTTGTTGTTGTTTTGAAGCAAAATCAACCTGGAACTTGAAATTTTTCTGTCTTAAGTTCCCATATGCTAAACCGACAGGTGTTTACCAGCGTTCTCAAAAATATTGTTCCTTGTAAAATACTATTTTGCTTGTGTGAAGTTTATGTTTAGAAAATTGCAAACATATTCTACAGAAATTTCCAAACCTTTTATTTTAGGAAGTGAAAATGTTCTCTTGAATTTTTATACCAGTCACAACAACCTTCACATATCTCTTCTGCTTCAATGCAAAGCTAGACAAGGCAGGAGGAGGGAGAAGAGGAGAAGCATCACATTATGGAAAGTCACAGGAGTTAGTAAATTAATTATCCCTAAATTTTACTTACACTGGTGAGTTAGGAAACTCTAAGAATATACTGTGTATTCCTAAATTTCTAGGTAGTTGAAATAATAGTATAATGCATAAAGCTACTTAGTCCATTCACATGAATCATTTGACTCTGGCCTAACTGATCACTGAGGCTCTTTTTCACAGATGTAGAGTTGTTGGACGAAAAGCTTCCTTTATGTAAAAATGAACCTTTGTAAGCGACACACATCAGGTTGTGTGTTTTACTCTAATATCCCCACCATTTGGGGAATTGACCTAGATGTACAGAAAAGTCTTCATTACTGAGAATTTATGTTTCTCTGGTGGCTTTCATTTGCTAAATTAGCCTCTGCTGCATATTAAACATTGATAGCTAATGCTACTTTATTGCTACTGGTCATTTTCAGCATCTCCTTTCACAGAGCACAATCTACATAATTAGAAAATAGCATGGCTTCTGCATCTAGCACATCAGGAGGGTAAAGATGTTGTGCTCTAGCTCTCGTTTCATATGCCAGCCTTCATAATGCTGATGGGATAATAGCATTCTTTCAGTTTTATAATGGTAATAGGTGTGCTGATTGTCTTGCTGAAAAAAAAAATGAAACAAGGAAATATGAGAATGTATTAAGGCAAAAAAATCACACTTAGCAGAGATGTCAAATTAAATATTGGAAAAAATTTAGTATGGAAGGAAATTGGTATTCTTTTGTCAACAGAACAGTTGCAGGACAAATTAGGTGAGTAACATGCTTCTACTGTACTAGTCCACAAACTACTCCAAGTACTGCTGTTTACTTATATTCATATGCATTCCTATTTCTCATTAGCATCCCATTTAACTAAAACTCATAGCCATATGTAAAGATGTATCGCAGTTTCTTTAAATAGGTTATTAAACATCTGGTAATATTGAAGGAGAATGAAAGAATTTAAACTTAATATCATCATTTAATTTACTAATACACTACATAATTTGATAATAGTAAATTCATGAAGGCATAGTATTAGTGGCATGCATGAAAAATGTCTTCATATTGGAAAGTCAAGTGAAAACATATAAGTTCTTACAAGCCATTTAAATTTCAGAGGCCAGGTTGGTATATAGTGTTAATTTGTTTACTCACTTTTTAAAAATATAAAATTGAGAAAAGGTCTCATGCAGCTAAATCTGGCCTCATTCTGAGGTTAACCTTATCACTGATCCTTCTTCTGATACCTGCAAATTTGGGGATATAGGCAAATTATTAAAACAAATAATTTAGATATAAAATTTGATATAGCAAAGTACTAGGCAATGTTGATATGTGGTACTTCCCTTGTCAGTTCAAAACTTAGTCTGTATTGCTACCATTTTTCTGGTAACCTAACTTCACACTTCTAATTTTAAAGACATGTTAAGTTGTGTCATTAGAATATTTTGATGACTGAAATGTAAAAATCCTAAGGAATTCATTGGAGTTTTATTTACTCACAGGTTTGTAAAAGATGGTTTGGAAATTCATTTATCAAGATGAGGCAAGAGCACTCATAATCTTCTTGTCAGCTTTGGGATAGCTGACACATAACTTAAAGGCAGAGAAAGATGATTTTGCCTCACAGTTTTGAGTTTCAGTCCATAGTTAGGGTGCTTTATTGTTTTCAGGTCTGTATGACATGATACGTCCTGGTGGAGTGCACAAAAACAAAAGCTATTCACCTTGTACTAAATAGCACCTCACTTATCAGGTTCACAATATCCCCACAGGTCTGTTCTCAGTGGCTTAAATTCCTCCTGCTAGGCTCCAACTCAAAGTTTTTACTTCCTTTTAATAATGTTTAACTGGAGAAAAAGCCCTTAGCATATGGGCCCGTGAGGGTTATTTCAAGTTAAGCAATATCACTATTTCAAAACTGCTACTAACTTGAGTTCTTATCTGAAAATTAATGTTTATATATAAACATATCTGCATATATACAATTACACAGATTGTTTTAGACTGCCTTTTTACTTTCATTCAGTTCCAGGATGTACCCCACTATCTGTACAACCAAATGCATTTAATTATATAGCTATCCAAAGTGAGATTTGGGGGATATCAAAGTCTGTCCTCTGACTTTGTTTTCTGTTTGTTTGTTTTTGGTTTTTTTGTTTGTTTCCTTTTTGGGTTTACAACACAGGATTTCTCTATTGTAATTGGCTGTTCTGAAACTTACTGTGTAGGGCAGACTGGCCTCGAACTCACAGAGATCCTCCTGTCTTTTCCTGTCTACTGCTGGGATTAAAGGCGTGTGCCTCCAGTGCCCAGCTGTCCTCTAACTTTGCATTGATCAGAATACAAAGCTTTCCTCCTCCTCATCGCCATACATGTGTAATCCCTCTTTTCTTTCTCTGACTCTCTCTATATATGTATATTTTTTTCACTTTTGGCTTATCAATCAATTTATTTATATTTTAATTCTATTGTGTTCTAATTTCTTACACATGTTTTGTGATCAAGTCCAGCTCCTATCCAGTCTCCAATTCATAACTCTTCTCTACACCATTTCCTTCTCAAATTCATGTGCTCTTATTAAAAATTACTGAATCCACTTTGGACTAACTACATGGACATGAGTATAGGACAATGTATTAGAGAGCATGGGTAGCCACTCACGGGGGCTCTATCTTGGAAGGAAACTGACTCCTCCTTCCCCAACAATCACAGAATTTCCAAAAGCTTCTCAGCTAGTACTTTAACAACCCTCTCCCCACCTATGTTGGACTTTTGACTAGATTGATCTTGTGCGTGCAGTCACAGCTACTGTGCGTTCATGTAACCATCCTGGCATATTTGACAAATGCTGCAGATATTCACTACTTGTGGCTCTTAAAATCATCTATCGGCTCTTCCATGATGGTCCTTAAGCCTTGGATGTGCAGGAAGGCAGTAATGAATGTGATACAGATATCCCATTTAAAACTGAGCACCCAAAATGTCTCATTCTCAGCATGTTGATGGGTTGTGGGTCTCTGTATTAATTGATGACATCTGTGAGAAGTTTCTCTGATGAAGGGTGAAAGATACACTAATCTATGGGTATAATGATGAGAATTGGGGATGCAGTTTAAAAATAATATGTCCATTTAGCAGAAGATAGTACTTATGAAATGTCACTTCTTATTCTATCATAGGGTATAATAAGCTACAAAAATAAAATTATTATTAATCTATCACTAATGACTATCTCAAATGATAGTTACTCAGGAATTGTGAATCCTCAGTTAATATCTAATGAAAAGAATTGGTAAAGCACTCAAGAGATGTACAGAATGAGAGTATAAAGCTAAGTGTAGAGCCCAGGACATCCCATTACTTAAGCAGTGACTGAATAATAGGAACATAGTGATATAATATATTGCTTTAATAAAGAAACTTAAAAGAATAAGTGTGTGATATGTTTGTATATTATTGTATTTGTTGGCTGAGGTATGTGTTAGGTATGCATACACATGTTGCACATACACGTGGAGGCTAGAAGTTCATGTTGAGCATCTTCTGTAAAGGAATATTTAATCTTTTAATTCTGCAACATGGCTTCTCTGGGAAATAATCAATGTTAAAGGCCTCTGGGATCTGGCTGGAATGTAGCACATGCCTTTAAGTAAACTAACTCAGAAGGCAATGATGGCATACACTTTTAATCCTAGCTCTTGGGATGTAAAAAGAAGCAGTTCAGAAGTAGGTCACAGTTCTCAGTTCACAGCTCTCAGTTCATGGTTCTCAGTTCAAAGTTCACAGTCAGTTCAGTGTTAAGAGAGAAGCAATAGACATTGAGAGACTAGAAGGAGATTGATTCAGAGAATGCTAGTCAACTGAGAAGTCAGAGCAAGTCAGGTAGAATGAAGTACTGAGTGAGTACATATCTTTAATCTCAAGTGAGAGTGAATCAAGTGAAGAGCAGACAAAATTCATCACAAAGTGACAAATCAGAGGAAGAGTGAGCAGAGTGAATCAGTATGAGGACACATGCAACTCTCACATTCCAGTCTCTTGATAGTGCTTTGTACTCTACAGCCCTTACCACACATTTAAACCAATTTCATAAATACTCTGCAGATATGCTGCCTTGTACATAAATTTGGCTACTTACTCCTCTTTCTCCCATGGAGAGTTTATCTCTCTGGATATCAATGAGCTTTGTATCAGTTCTGATGGAGAAAGTTATTAATATCCTCTTTGCTGGCATTATTTCCCAAATAAGTCGTTCTATGTTATCTAGTAATGTCAAATAGTAGAGATGGTAATTTATTAGCCTTTCTGATTAATTGAACACATTGGCTATAACTAAGCTGGAGAAAATTAACATTGTGATTTTTTTAATGAATGGTATAATTATACTTGAAAATAAATATTTAAAGTATTAGTTTTCTAGTTATTTTTCTTCTTATTTTAAACAGTCTTTTTTCTTATTGAAAATAGATTTTTATATAATGTATTCTGATTATGATTTCTCCTCTGTCAACTACTTCCAGATCCTCCCCCATTTCTACTCATCCAAATCCACAGTCTTTCTCTCATTAGAAAACAAAAAGACATATAAACTAATACTAAAAAAATAAAATAAAATGCAAGCAATCCAAACAGAATAGAGCAAACAAAAGCAAATAGAAAAGATAAGAACCAAATGAAAAAACACATACATGGTTTCCAGTGGCAGCTGGGATCATGGACATCAACATGGATTCATTGGCAGCATGATGACTGTGATCCATGCTGTTCCCTCAAACTCTCTGAAAATCATGATATTCATGATCCATATTGCTGACAGAGGCCATGTTGATGTCCCTGATCCATGCTGCCACTGGAAACCATGTTAAAGTCCATGGTCTGTGCAGCTGCCCACAGCTGTAGGCAGGAAAGCTTCCCATCGCAGTAGTATAGATGGCTGCAGATTCATGACTAAGAACAAAAGAACATTGAAGGCTTCTGTGCCAACCTCCCTTTCCAAAATTAAAATAGAAACAAAAAAAAAAAGAAAAAGAAACAGTTCAGACATGAAGCTATTGAAGAGAAACCTTAAAGATTGTGATAAAGATCTTGAAATGTAGCTCTTCACAGATCATGGCCATTTTCTTTAAGTGTCTGACCACCGAGTTTCTGATGTGCTCCAATGAGTATATGGGCAACAGAAATTAGACTTGATTGTTGTTGTTGTTGCTGTTGTTGTTGTTGTTTGGTTGTTTGGTTGGTTGGTTTTTGTTTGGTTTTGGTTTTTGGTTTTTGGTTTTGGTTTTTGGTTTTTGGTTTTTGGTTTTTGGTTTTTGGTTTTGGTTTTTGGTTTTTGGTTTTTAGGAGGACATAGGGTTGAGAGAGTACACCTGGGAGGAATTAGGAAGTGGATGTGATCTGGATACATTGTATGAAATTCTCACACAATGAATAGAAATATTGTGTTAATTAAAGAAACACAGACACTAAAACACGCACATTCACACATTCACACAAGCAGAAAAACCATCAAAACAAAATTAGAAACCAAAATTATAAACAAAAGATCTGTAAGTTAAAAATATATTTCCAGACAAAACATTGTAGACAAACAAACAAACAAATATCACTGAGTTCATTTTCTTTTGGCCATCTACTACTGGATATGAGGCCTGTGCTTAAGTTTGATTTGTAAATCTAGTGAGACACCATTGGAAAAAAAAACTAATTTTTCCTTTGTGAGTTGCTACTAATTACAAATGGCTCTGGATTAGGGGTAGTGGCATGTGTCTACTTCTACAGCAATGGGACCTGTTTAGGCCTTGTGCATGCTGCCACAGTCTCTGTAAGTTCACACTATGTCAGTCCTATTTTTTTCTGGAAGGCATTCTTTCCTTGGCCTCTTCCATCCCCACTGACTCTTAAAAATCTTTCTCCCTCCTCTTCCACATAGCTCCCTGAACACTTAAAGTAAAGATTTGGTGGAGACATCCCATTCAGAATTGAATGTTCCAGGATCTCTGTCTTTCTGCACATTGTCCAGTTGTTGGTTTCTATATTTATACCCATTAGTTGCAGAAACAATCTCCTTGGATGATGGCTGAGCAAGACACTGATCTATGGTTATAGCAGTATGATGTTAAAAGTCATTTTATTGCTATGTTCCTCTAACAAAACAGTAGTATTTGATTCTCCCCTATTTCAATGGCCTATCTAATCTGGGTTCTTGGCTTCCCAGCAGTGTCAGACATGGCTTCCATGTCATAAATTAGGCCATAATTCCAATCAGATGGTGGTTAGTTGCTCATACAACTTTTGTGCTCAATTTCACCAACATATCTTGCAAACAGATTATCATTATAGATTCAGGGTTTGTGACTGGGTTGGGGTTTACCTTCTCCTCTGGTAGCTGCAGAGTATGTTCCAGTATCATGAACACTAGTCAGTAGGGGTGAAAGCTCCAGGTAGGCACCAGCTTATCTTTTCCATGTTCAATGAGTTGTATAGGTGATGTCTTCAGCAATATGGCATTTCTATCAGTTTTTGGGAAGCAACCAATAACCTTAGCAATTGCCTGGTTCTTTGGGAATTTCAATGCACGCTCTTTGGCCAACAACTTGATATGATGTATCCTATTCTCAGTACTTCACTTGGTGCTGAGAGGTGTCAAGCTGGGGCTTTGTCTTCTCCATTATTATTGATTTCAGTTTAGATTTCTTTCATATGTGTATATATTTTAAGAAGCTTCTACTGTATCAGTATTCTATTCAACTCCTAAAATGACCCTTAGGTGCACCTGCCTGCATTCCCTCCCTTATCTTTCTTTTTACCTCATCATTTTTGTTCTTCTGTGTATGGGTAATTTGCCTGTGTGCATTTCTGTATACTTCATGCATGTAATGTCTGTGAGGGCCAGAGGAGTTAAGATTCTCTTCCCCTTGAAGCTGGAGTTACAAGTGATTGTGAGCCACTATATGAGCTGTGCTCTTAACAGCTTGGCCATCTCTTCAATTCCTCTAGTTTACTCTTCTAAGATAAATGTCCATATGCTAGGAGGATAACTAGTCACAAGTATAGCTTAAACAGCACCACGGAAGATGCGGGAGGATGAATGATGTGAATTTGATGCCAGTCTGGACTATATAGTAAACTTATAGACAGACACAAAAAAGAAAGAAAGAGGAAGGAAGGAAGGAAGAAAGGAAGGAAGGAAAGAAGGAAGGAAGGAAGGGAGGGAGGGAGGGAGGGAAGGAAGGAAGGGAAGAAGGAAGGGAGGGAGAAAGGAAGGGAAGGAGGGAGAAGAGGAAGGAAGAAACGGAGGGAAGGAGGGAGGGAGGGAAGGGAGAGATGAAGGGAAGAGGGGAAAGTGATGCAGAAGCTTATTTACAGTTATGTTTAAAATGTTTGTTTTGTGCATTGTTGGGTGAAGGGCTGCCTAGGCCCTTTTGTATTGTATTTTGTATTGACATTTTGTATTGTCTTCAGGAGTATTAGCTTTATGTAAAGGATGTTTGAGTGCTCATGATCTGTGTGTGCTATCAATAGAACACTTGAGTTTATGTGTCAATAAAAAACCTTGAAATGAGACACTCAGGGTTCTACTGTCCAGTATGACACTGGCCTGGATAAGATGAATGTTGGTTGGTGGTTTGTTGGTTGGTTTGTCCACTGATAGTATATTGATTCTTGCATAGAAAAACAAGGGTTGGAGAGATTGGGTTTGCAGATAGAGCTGAGACTCTAGTCTGACTCACTGTCAGCTAGTCCTCTTCAAGTTTAGGACAGCGTAAAAAGGCTGTGAAAATTTTTACCTTTCTCTCTTCTATATCAAGGCTGCCTACAAAAACAGTGAAAACTTCTTTCTATCCTTCATTTCTCTTTCCCTAAGTTGAAGGTAAAAGATTGTAGGTTACTACAACAAGAAAGGAAGAAAAGAAGGAAGGAAGGAGGAAAGGAACGAAGGAAGGGAAACAGTTTTCATCTTTCTTCTCATGCAAACCCTTTTGTTACAAATATAACTATTTTGAGTGTGAATTTATTTTTAAAGGTAATTATATACAGAAGTGAGATTAAAAATGATAAAATGTAGTAACACTTTATACCGCAATCTTAAAATAGAGACGTAATTGTTTTAAACCACTTTTTTTCTTTCTTTCAGCTATTTTAATGGGATCTCTCATTACTTTGAATCATACCTGATTACAGCTGCTCAGTGATTTGATATCCTTAACAGCTTCCCAATCTAAAGCAAAAACAAAACAACTAATTCCCTAATACTGTACTGATTCGATTTGCAATATTCCCATTTTTTATTCATAGCCAATTACAGATTAATGACAATTAGTTCACTGACTCATATTTACTCAAATAATGTATTGAAATTTTACAATGACCATTTCTTGATTAACTGAAATATGTGCTTGACATGCTGTCCTTAAGATGGACTCATACTCCCTTCCCTGTTTCTTAGTACCTTCTAGTTTCCATTCTTTACTGTGATATGACAGTGTTAGTGTCATCTAGTTGAAGAACTATATATTATAGTAATAGTAAGAGCCTAGAAATAGTTCATGTATCTAAGAAATGAAATAAACTGATATATCTCAAATTTGGAGTACTATCCATCTGTTTCTTACCGGTTAGACATGTTCACAGTGATGTGGCATTGTAGAGAAGAAGCATAGGCCAGAGTCTGGCAGTCCAGCACTAGCTCAGCCATAGTCCTCCATGCTGGGTTGAATCTCTGATGCAGCCTCTTCAGTCCTGGAGTCTGTCACTGTCCAGTTAACTGCTCTGTGGCACAAGTGTGTGAAAGCATCTTCCCAGAATTCCCACTGACATTAGCCAAGCCATATAGTGAAGCTGGACACCAGTTTATTTCCCATCCTAATGACTACAGAAAACTCACCTGCCTTGACTAATTTGTTTACAGTTGCTGTCCCTCAACATAGAATAGATATTATCTACATTATTCTTACTTTTACTGAACTTCTTTGATAAGACATCTATTCAACAATTTTGCCCAAGAATTTATTTTAATTTTTTAAAATTTTCTTTTAATCAAATTAACAATATTTATTGAGTGAGATAAATGTAGATATATATCAAGAAATTATTGTTCTTTTACAGTTGTTTATCTCATACCCTGCTTAATATCAAAAGTATTTTCACACAAATTGAAATAAGAAAAAAAATTTAAATCCATTGTCAAAATTAATTAAACAGTTAATTAAATTTCTGGCAGAAACTTTTTCCTCATGATTCTGAGAAATAATTCAAAGAAAGAAATCATTAAGATGATACCATTCTTATTATTAAGTGAAAGTAAAATCTATTCTTCAGTAGCTGAAAAAATCCATTACTAGAAAACATCAGTGGAAATTCTTTGTTTGAGACCATGTCTACACATAGAAGCTTCCAAAATAATTATGGAAGTGAGTCTAGACCGTCTGGGGAATTTCTAGCCCAGAAGATTTACTGGATTCTGTAAAATAGTTTATTAACAAGGTATGAGTGTCAGGGGGACTTGAATATACCTTCTCATGCAGGTTTTTCAAGTTTTGGGAGCTCATTAACCTTCTTACTATGTTATCAAAAATGTCAATCATAATTCAATAATGTCCAAATGTGAAGAATTTATTTAATACAACTTTGTATAAGAACAGTTAAATAAAATGGTTCTCTAGTGGCCAGTTAGACACAGCAATGATAACTTCTTAGAATTTGCTTTGATTGTCCATGTCCATGCATATTTTGAAGATTTTCCCAATATTATACATTTACATAGATAATTTCATCTATGACAGCCAGAGGCATGATAGAAGTGACTAAAATAGACACAAATCTCATGTTCCAGATAGTGATGGGCTAGTCAACTAAATTGGAAAAGAAGTAACATAGAAATAATATAGATCAATACAGTCAAGGAGTCTAAAGTGCTGATTTACTTTGCTTCCTTTTTCTTGGGGAAGGACACTCCCCTACATGACCAGATGGATTGTGTAGAGTTCATTTCTCTGCTAAGGGATTCTTAAACAAAATACCTGCAATTTGGTGAAATTCTGGCTGGAGGAGAGAAAAATCGGGGATAAAAGTAGAAACATAATGATTATTGAGTTAGACTGGGCAAAATATCAACAGCTCTCCTCTCATCCCACATAAGGTGGCCTGTGCTCAAGACACTTATGAGTGATGGTACTGGATCCAGAAATATAGATATTACAAAAATGCCTTCCATTTCCAGAGAAAAGAGCTGCTCATGGTGAAATGTGCTGCAAGTACTATCATAGTTTTCTGTTGACAAATTCTTACAAAAACAAAAAAGCCTTTGACAACAGCAAAAACTTCTAACCATCATGTTGCATAGTTATAAGTATTGAATTTTTCTTTTAACTGTTTTTGAGGTCACTAAAGATTTACATATCTCTTTATACTAGATCCTCCAGAAGAATGACTTTCTATATGCCAATTCCCTCAATTCCAGTCAACCAAATCTGCTGTAGGCAGGGTAGCTCACGCCCATGCAGACTCACAAATCCATTGTAATTATTTATAAACAATATTTAAAAGATGGAACAAAGAATTTTAACTTGAGTCCAAATTCCTTATTTGGCTGCAAATACTGATCTTCTTGACAGAGACAGAATATCATATATTCTATTAATCTAAAGCTAATTTAATTATTTTACTTGGGTAATGAATAAGATGAGGTATTACCACATACTGTTTTAGGTCTAAAAACATAAATCATAGCCTTATCATGATAAACATCATGATAACAGAGCTACACATGTACTAATTAGTATTTTACAGTTACTATGAGATCTACACTCACTGCTTATTTGTGATTCTGTTACCTTTAAGTGTCTTCTGATCTGTGACAGATCCACAGTAGAACATTAGCAACTATATTTTTTTCTCACAATTTACGATTCTGTTCCAACTTGTTCCTAGAAACACTTTATGTGGCCTTAAAATTGCTCTCCAGGTTAGGGGAATTAGCACTACTTTCCTAATACTTGGAGAAATGAATAGGGTTACCTTTCCAGAGATCAGCATTATTAGATTTAGGCTGATCTGTCCAAAGGTGATATTTCTGTAATGAAGACTTATCTGGCATTCCTAGTCAAATGCTCTCAACTGGATATTGACATTGGTCTCCTTACTTCACATATCCAAAAGAGATACTTCGTGAGTAGACCGAGGAGCTAGATCACATTTATTTGAAACTCAACAAAATCTCTTGATTGCAAAAATTACTGAGGATGTTTACTGATGCAGAGATTGACACAAGCATTAATCAAGCTGGGAAGGTAAAATATTTGGTATTTAACACAAGAAACATTAATCTAAATTAAAGAACAAAAATTGAATTGTTCAAGATGATCAGAGAAACCTGTAAAAGATTTGGAATGCAAATGAAATAAGATTGTAATGATATGATTCTGTGAAATAAAGATATTACGTAAGGATTTGGATATAGGAGTGGGAAACGACCATATAACAGGTAAGCAAACTCCTAGTTGGTTCACAAATAATTTAGTTCAGGTATCCATGGCCTTCTGCTATTCCTTTAGAAAATTCCAAAATAAGTTACTTTTTAATGACCTTTAAATACATCTGATCTTGTTGTCTCTGCTCTTATGTGTTACATATACTTGAATCTATCTTCTCAATGTCATGCAGTTTGAAACCTTATCTTACAATTGGTAACCACCAAAATGGCTTGACAGTTATGATGATAATTTTAAAAATTCCTCTAAGTGAAATCAGAGTGCTTGCTTAGTGGATACAGACTTGTGGCACAGAAACTCAGAAGTAGAATGCCTTGAGATACAGAGAATTCATGCTGAAAATATAAATGAGGGTAGAATAATAGAACCCAAAACATCCTGATAGACGCAGAGGAAACACTGCCAAAGAGTGCTTCCATAACTGATGAACACCTTTAAAAAAGAAAACAAACAAACAAAACTTCTCCTGTCTGCAATCAAACTTTGCAAAGATCACATTCAAATAAATGGTCCTAATTGACTCAGCAAGTTCAAGAAGCAGGACATATTGCCACGTGTTTCTAGTATTACAGAAAAAGGTACATAAACTTCCATCTATCTGAGGTTCCAATGTTCAAAGAGAATAAAGAATCAAAAGAAATTTAACCATGAGATTTAGGCATTCCTGACAAATAGAACAGAGAGATTATAAAGAGAAACTAAAAGAGAGTTCTTAAGGGAAAACTTTGAAATTAGAAAGACATATAACCAAGGATTTAGTCTATATATAAACTAAAAGTCAGATCCATGAATTTATAAGATAAAGAAATATGGACATAGAAAATAAGAAATAAAATAAAATAAAAACCAAGAGGAGAAGAAATAGATACCCCAAATTTCTCTAACATGACAGAAAAGAACAGAACAATAAGACCAAAGAAATATTTAAGAAAATAACATAGGAATTTGCCAAATTATTAACATTTATATTAATGTTAGATATTATATATATATATATATATATATATAACACATTAATATAATATATTAACAAGGTCTCAAGCTTGATAATAGCCTTATGTTCCTAAGGAGGCAGAACTAAAAACAAAGATGTTACTTTATACCTTAATATTGAAAGTGCATTTCATCTACAGTAATGAAAAAAGTTCAAACTTTCTAGTTAGAATAGACAGAACAATGATTAAAGAAAAAAAAAACAAAAGTCTGAACTTGTACTGGTCTTGGGATGTTAAAAGAGAAAATGGAAGAGGTGAATGATGTAAGTATATTTTATCAACAATGAGTAAAACATAGTAAAGAGCAGATGCACTTTTTGCTAACATACAACATCACCTTGAATATAGTGAAATAACACCTTGAAAGTGCTGAAGAGTTAACTATGTGAGAAAAACTCATTCAACCAAACATCAAATAAAACTTTTGATACGACACACAATTATTACCTATGTAAAATAAGGATAATGAATTTGATCAATGTATCAAACAACAAAAAAAGAAAACTAAAAAATTTTGAAGATATTTCACATTTTGGAAGCCTGGAAAGGAATTATTGGCAATGTATTTTAATAGCTAACAGCTCCAAATTAATAGAGAGTTCCTCATAATTTTAGCTATTTCCACTTAGAAATGAGGACTACCTAGAAACAATTCAATTGTGTGTATGAAATAAATGAATCATGTAGCATAGTCACAGAAAGAGTACAATATGAGGTTATTGCTTAACCCTTCTGAGCCACCTGAGGGATAAAGACCTGAATCCATAGGGTAGGTGGAGAGCCATTTGACTGGTGCCACTGGGTAATATAAAGGATGTAAACCACGGTAGAATTTCAAGAATAGTCAAAAAGAAAACACAATATATTAATAGTTTTTACCTTTACAAAATACTTCTTACATAACTGGCCATAAAAAGAAAATTATAGCCACTCACAAACATGACCATCATTTGATTAGATGCTCTTGTCTCAGAGATGCTAAAGCAGAATTCTCTGTTTCAAGACTTGCCTGAGACTTTGGGATTTTAAAGGTTTTCTTTTACTGGGTATTTTGGAATTCAAGGCTTATAATACTATCTTTTTATAGCTGTTAAGTTTTGTTTTGAGTTCTTCATATACTCCAGATATTCTGTCAGTTGTATGATTAGTAAAGATATTTCTCCATGCTCTAGGCAGCCTCTTCACTCAACTGATGATGTTCTTTTCTATACAGAAGTTTTTCAGCTTCATGAAGTCTCATTTATTAATTGTCTATCTTAAGTTCTATGTTCTTGGAAGACAGTTCCAAAAGTCCTTTCCTTTATCAATGAGCTCAACCATATTCCCTACTTTCTCTTTTATCAGATTCAGAGTATCAGGTCTTATCTTGTCGTCCTGGATTCATTTAGGGTATCTTTGTGTAGAATGATGGATAGTGACTTTTTTTAATTCTTCTGCATGCAGCTATCCAGTTTGATCATTACTTTAATTGAAAATCTGGTTTTCTCCAGTTTGTATTTTATGCTTCTTTGTTAAAAATCAGGTATTTGTAGTTCTGTGGACTTACTCCCAGGTTATCAATTCTATTTGATTGATTGATATATCTGTTTTTTATGCCAGTGGCATCCTTTTTTATTACTATCACTAAGTAGTATAGCTTAAAATCAGGAAATGTGATACCTACAGTAGTTTTTACTTTTATTTCTATTTTTTATTGTTCAGAAACATTTTAAATATTCTGGTTTCTTTGTGTTTCTATGCAAGGTTTAATATTTTTTCAATTTCTGTGATTTGTGTTTGAATTGTGTTTGAACTTTGATGGAGATTGTAGTGCTTCTGTAATTGCTTTTGGTAGGATGGTTACTTTCACAATACTAGTCCTACCAATTCATGAGCATGGGAGGTGTTGCTGCCCTCTGGTGTCTTCTACAATTTCATCTTCAGTTATGGAATATACTTGAGGTTATATAGGAATATGGATTGCCTTTTAGTTATTAAAATTAATCTCTGGAAGTAGTGTCATGTGTTCAAAACTTGATCGTTTAAATATGTGAATAAAATGTAGGTGGAAATATGATTGAAGGTCATCAATATATGTATCTGATTTAATACGTAAAAAGCCTTTAAAAAACAAGACAGATGGACTGGGAGAAAATGTTTGAAGAAAGCAGTGATTGCACTTTCAAAATATTTAGTTGCCAGCATTTTTAAAATATCAGAGACAAAATTGCATCTATTTCGGGATGTGCTAGATGAGTCAATCATCTTTTTCTTTCTGCAAGAATCTTCCTAGAAAGTAGTCAGAGCAATCCCACACAAGAGCTGCCAGCCATTTAGAGAGAGTGGCTTAATGGGAAAGAGTGCCTTTGATTGCACAAAATTCAAACCAAATCATTACTTGCATTCTGTGCTAAATTTTGTATTTAAAAAAGTTTGAACCCATTTCTTCCTGATTACTCATACATAAAAAATGGTGTTTTTCATAAAACTTTGTAAACTCAGATAATACCCTTCAATCTGAATGATAAGCATCTATCACTACCAAAGGTAACAAACAGAAGGGCAAGTGTTTATCATGATGTAAGTAATATATTCTGTCCTAAGCCTAGCCAAGACAAATGAAAGAATGGATAACACCATATTTTCATTCTTGAAATATCCTTTTAGTATATCAATTTTAATATGTCTACACTGGAACAAATTTCATTTAATTGTGAGCAGAATAAATTTGTAGACTGTTTATTTTAGGTGGTAACTGAATTTGTAAATTTCAAAGAGTGTTTTTGTAATAGGCAGGAAAATCATGGGATAATCACTCAGACTAAATTCCTTAAAAGAGCAAAAGATAACTTGCAAAAACATAACTTTGGAGAATTCTAGAACTACAACTTAAACTATGTCAAACTACAGTTTAATACGATTAAACACGTACTTATAGAAATGTTCCTCTTTATGTTTGGGTCACAAAACAAAGCCATCTTGTCACTTCACAACACCAATATATTCCATAAACATTTCATGTCAAGACTACTTGCTTAGTTAAAATACAAATTGAAAATCAAAGCATCATTTTCCTTTAAATTTCTTAAAAAACATGTTTAGTTTTCATTCATTTAGAAATTTTATGCAAAAGACTGCATTAAAATGCTTAGGTTATTTTTCTATTTAGTGAAAAAAATTGGGCACATTCTCCTCCTCTGTCTCTAAGTTTTATTATATTATAGTTTAAGATGTTAAGCTCAAATTTCTAAAAGTATTTACCATAAACTTTGAATTTTTATTCTAATAGTTAAGGTTTCAAAATTACACCTTTAAAATTATGTGATACTTTAGGAGACATTTTATATTTTAGGCTTTGTATCATTTAGTTTTAGCTCCATTACATTATTTTTATTTGAAGTAATTATAGCCACTTCAAGTTTACAACAAAATTGAGGGGAAGGCATAGAGTAAGCTCACCTGTGCTCTTCTGTCACACAGGCACAGCCTCCTGTGACAATCCTCCCTCACTACAGTGGCGGATTTGCTTCAACTATGGAGCCCTTGATGACCCATCATAATCTAGCTCATGGATTATACTAGGCTTTCATGTGTCAGATGCATGTTGTATGGCTTTGGGAAAACATGTTCCTACCATTACAATACCATACAAAAGTTTTATTTTATTTTTATGTTTGAGGTACTAGGGATTGGATGTAGAACCTCATGAAGAAGAAGCATGTACTCAAACACAGTTATCCTTAGAACTCTTTTTACTTTTTAAACTAAATCTCACTAAGATTCCCAGACAAACGTTGAACTTTTCTGTCACCTAGACTAAGCTTGAACTTGCAATTCTCCTGTGTTTGCCTCCTACAGACCCATATTAAAGGTTTATTCCACTATGCCTTGCCATGGAGAAGATTATTTCAAATGCTTTAGATATCCTCTTTATGGTCCATTCATCTCCTCACCCAGTTTTTGATAACTACTACTTTTTGTACTGTCTCCATAGTTGTTCCTGTCTTAGAAGTCACGTGACTGAAATCACATATTACATAGCCCTTGAAATGGTGCTTTTCACTTACTAAAATGCATTTAAATTCATCTATATCTTTTTCATGCCTTGATAGATTTTATCATTGGATAATATTGCATTTGGATGAAAATACTGTAAATTTATTCACTTCTCTACCCAAGGCTACTTTTCTTAAATATAATTTATTAAAATTATTAATTAAACTTCTATGTATGTATGGGTTGAATTGTTGTGGATGTAATTTTTTTAATTCCTGAACTAATTACTTTTACATCACTGTGGCCAAAATACTTGACGTAAACAACTTAAAGAAGGACACTTTTGTGTAGTCTCATAGTTTGAGAGGCTTTGGATCCATGATAAAGCAAGTCTGCCATTGACGGCTGGAATGTGAGGCAGAGAATGCTCACATCATGAACAAAGCCTTCTGCTAAACGCTTCACAGTCATCCCAAACAGTCTTAGCAATGAGGTAAAAAGTATTCAAGGTAGAAGTCTGTGGGGAAAATTTCAGGTTCAAAACAACTCTTTAGGGTAAATACCAATGAACACAATTATTAGGTTATTTGGTAAAAATATAATTAATTTTTTAAGGAACTAATCTGGACATAGTGGTTCAATCTTATAGTCTTGGCTCTTGGGAAGCTGAAGCAGAAAAACTGCAAGTTTGAGTTCAATCTGTGCTTCCTAGTGAGTCTGAGGCAGGCCTAGAATTCATAGTGATACCTGACTTATGGAAATGAATATTAGAAGCCAAAATATTAATTTTGTAAGAAATTTCCAGCTTCTTTCTTAAAGTGCTCTACCATTTGTGTTTCTACCAGCAATGGACAAGATTTACTGTTGCTTAGAATCATAGTTCCTGCTGTTCGTATCCTGTCCTATACTTAGGCTGTCCAGTGTTTTAGATTTTCACCATTACAGTAGATGGGTAGAAGTTTCTTATTGCTGTTTAGTCTGTATTTCTCTCATGTCATAGATGTTGACTACCTTCCTACAAACTGATTTACATTAATGTACTCTAATAACAATATTTGTGATCCTCCTCTAAAAATAGTTCCATAAATTGAGATCTTAAACTCCAAGGTAACTGTATTCTGAAATGCAACCTTTGATAAATGATGAAGAGATTAGGGTATCACCAACATGAGAGGGTATCAAAGAGGTGGCTCACATCTTCACTTTGCTTGATAACAATCCAAAGATGCCAGCTATGGTTCAGGAATTGGCCCTAACCAAACACCAAATCCATGAGCTGCTTTGCTCTTTGACTGTCAGCCTTCAGAACTGTAAGCAATAAATCTATATTGTTTGCAAACCTGTGTCTGTGGAATTCTATTATAGTAAACCAAACAGAACAGGTCACCTCTGAGCTCTTTACTTTGGTTCATCTTTGACCAAGAATATCTATGCCTTTTTGTGAGACTGACTGACCTACTAAGACAAGCAAATGGTCAAAGCAGACAGGTCCCTTTAAAATCATCTTTGGATGCTTTTAAAAAACTATGTTGTAATCAGGAGTTATATGTGCTAATATTGAGATTAAGACTTTTCAGGCCAATAGAGCATGCCTTTATATCAGCATTTGGGAGGCAGAGGCAGGTGGAATCTCTGTGAAGTCGAGGCCAGCTTGTTTGACAGAGTGAGTTCCAGAACAGCCAGAGTTACAACAAAGAAAATTTGTCTCAAAAATTGTTTTCTTTTGTAAATTGCTTAGATGTTATTTACTTGCTTTATCTATAATCTTAATCTTAATCTCCTCACCTTGGGAACAGGACAGACCTAAAGGTTGTAATTGCATATTAACAGGAGAGACACATTAGAAACATGACAAATCTATTTATATAAAATTGAATTAATGATATGAGCAGATACTTTGCCTGATTTATAATTTGAATTTATGAAATATTTAAGAGAGTCTAGAAGCTGTGGGAAAAAAGTAGGGCCAAGGTGATGGCTCAGGTAATGCTATTTGTCACCAAGCCTGAGGACTTGAGTCCAACCTCAGATTACTCATTAGGGAATAAAAGAACTGATTCCTGCCAGTTTCCATCTTCACATAAGCTCCATGCCCTGGGCACCCTGCATATACACAAAACAAATAAATAGAAAAGTGCTTTTAATAAGAAGTTATGGAAAGGTATTGTTACTTATATTATCAAACTTTTTTTTCTTTTGATGAAACCCAGCTCTAAGAATGAGCAAGCACCCTTGGTAGAGAATGAAACTATTTAAACAAGTCTTCCAAGCCACCAGTCCTCATAATCAAGTTTCTGAAGATGATAAATTGTATCAGTTTTGAAATATCAATATAACCTTGGATTTCCAAATAAGCAATTGTCCTTATAATAATAAGTCCCTAGCCACTTAGTCTCATACTTTACATGCTTTATCTGTACCACAGCAGCAGCTGTACATCACTATCAATTATAAGGGGCTTACACAAATTGAAGAAGCATAGTTTTGACAATAATGCTAAAATGCTCAACCAGCTCTCTTATAATGAGATTCCAATATTTGACCAACAAAAATCCCATGTGGTTCTTGCTAGGTTTTTTTGGTTCTTAAGGAAGGTCACACTTACAATTGTATATTGCAGCATGTATTGCTTAATGTTGCTTTTTTTAAGGCACAGAATTCTGTGTGATAGTAGGGAGATGGATCTAGGAAAAGTTGGGAGAGATGAGTGAATATGATCAAAATCATTGCATCAATCTCTCAGAGAATAAAAAACTGAGGGAAAATATTAAGAAATGTTGCATTTCAACAATATGAAGATCCAGACATTGGTTATTTGATCAGCATTAATGACATTGCTTTTAAGAAAAAAAAAAAAAAGGTGATGAGTTCATTGTTAGGTAATTAAAATCAGGAGGAATAAAATGCCTCTCCATTTAGATCCTTAAGTATTATTTTATTATAGTCAATACATAACACAAATACACAGCATCATCCTTTTGGATAATTGAGTAAATGTTACTTCTACCCTCATATTTCAGTAATATGACAGATGAGGGAATCTATAAACATTGTTAAATTTGGCAGTTTATTGAAGACATAATTCTTTCTGCCAAAGTGACTCAGTTTTACTAAACCCCAAACCAAACAATGGCCATTGACATTTGTCAGTTTAAAAGATTTACTAGTTATTTGCATATTTGTGTGGTTAACATGGCAATGTTGTCTTGTGAACTTTATTTGTGACTCTATACCCTCTATTTGTCTGAGTCTTTATCTGTTAGAGGATACATGAGAAGTTATCTTGCCATATGTATAAAGAATTTCATGGTCTGTATGCAATATTTGAAGACTTATATTAGATATCATAGACCTTGTCCCATGGCCAGAACTGTAGCTTGCTTTCTAAGTACATCTCTCTTGATTAACAACAGTATTATGGGACAAAATGTCTACAAAAAAAGCATTGAGTTCACTTTGTGTTGGCTATATACTGCTCGGCATGAGGATTATACTTAAATGTGGTTGATATTCCTAGTGAGACTTAATTGGATAGATCTAATTTTTCCTTTGTAAGCATTAAACAATTGAAGACAGCTTATTGGTTAAGGATGTGAATTCTTGTCCACTTCTATCCCCTTAATGCTTGGATTCCTATTAGCTTGAATTTGTGTAGACCCTTTGCATTCTGCCAGTCCAAGTGAGTTCATAAGTGTGTCAGTCCAGTTGTATTAGTAGTCAAGAGAGGGAAAACTATATTCAGAATATATTGTATGAAATATATATATTATATATTATATATTGTATATTGTATATTACATATTACATATTATATATATCATATATATACATGTGTACATATATAATCTAATATAGTGAAGGATGAATGAGTACTCTGAAAACTTTTCAGAATTTCTAGAGAATGATATCAAGATAGCATTTATTTTGGGAACTATTTCCAATTCAAAATATATATAGAAGAATTAAGAAAGATAACAAGTTACAAAATTGACAGATCAAAGAAAGGCGGCAAAATGTATGCATTTATCATTCACATTCTTAAATAGTACATACTAAATCAAATATATTTAAAATGTCCTTCACCATTGGACTGATGAGATATTATTGAGATCTATAAATGGGAACAAGTTTCTAGGTCTTGGTCATTTCATCTTTCAAAATAATTTGTTAGAAGAGATCCTCTAGTTTTAATAGTGGGAATGATATGGGACTGATTATTATTTTCAAGATGGTAGAAAGAATAAACAATGTGCCATACAACAGTTAGCCTGATTTAATGCTTAGAAAACAAATAGTTCGGCTAAGGCTCACATGTTACAGTTTTGATTCTCATGCAGTCATTAATGGGATTTGGAAACCTTTAAGATGCGGTCTATTTTCATGTCCTTAAGTAAGTGGGCACAGGCCCTCAAAGTGGATTAGGTGGCCTAATCTTTTCCTCTCCCTCTTTGCTTCCTGGTTCATGAGGCAAATTGATATGCTCCTCCAAACCCCTTTCAACATTGTTATCCTGCATCCCAACCAGAGGCCTAAAGATACCCCCAAACCACCAGCTGGCATTGTTTCTACTACCCCAAACAGAGGATCAAAGCATCTCAAACCACCAATTGGCAAATCACTTCTCCAATAAGTTATTTGTTTTAGATATTTTATCATAATACCTGAAAACTAACATTTATTAAAAATTTGATAGATTACTAACAAAGGAAAATCATGTTGATGGATATAAATCCCTTATAAAACTGAAAATTCTTGATTTATGTTCTTTACCTTTTAAAAATAGTTCCTCAAAGCACTGCCAGAAAGAGAAACAGAAACAGGGATTCAGCCAAGCCTCTACATATTTAATTCTTAGAGATAAGATTGAATAGATTATATGAAAAATATCACAGTAGCAATTAAACTATTGAAAATGATTTAAGAGGGTTATTTTAGGAGCTGGTACTTAAACTTTGTGTTATTCTATTATTAAACTACCCTATAACTATCTTTACCATATATGTATGAACTCTTTTTTATACAAGAAAATCTAAGAAATAGTTAATGAATTAGGCAAATTCCTACATCAAAAACTGGATTCAAAAAATTGAGTCAGAAATCAGAAATCAAAAGAAAGTAGTTATTACAGTACTAAATTAATTAGTATGTATCATTACCTAAAGAAACGTGGCAAAGCAACAGGTTACTTGTGAGCAGCTGAAGTTTGTAGAAGACTATTATGTCAGGTCAATATGAAGGCAAGCCTGAGTGTTGAAATGTATATCTAAGACATGCCAAAATGCATGGCTACCGTGTTCTGTAGCTGGCCCACAGTGCAGCATGTATCCATTACATAAGAGCATTTTAAGAGAGTAGCACTAATGTGTAAGACCAAAAATTAAAATTGTTTATCTTTCTCATATGCTTAAAGAGATGCACCAGTGCAATAGAATTCAATGCCTAGAAAGCAGACAATGTAACCTAAAATGTCCCTGTATAGGAGTCAGGTACGGTTATCACAAGCCTGTAATGTTTGTACTTGGAATGCTGAGGAAGGAGAACTGCATGTTTCACACCAGCCTGTTTAAAAAGAAAAACCATCAAAACAAACAAATCAATTCAAGGTAAATTCAAAATGACTATAAACCTGAAAGAACACTACGTCTCTCATCTATCTTACTCCAGGGTTTATAAAGATTTAATAATATAAATAAAGTAAATACTCCATCACAGGAACATTTTGAATGTACTAAGGTAAGAAAGGAATTTAGAACATTACCATCGAAATGAAAATACAATTACTGTAGTTTCATGTTAAGCTAGTGTATATTTTAAACAGTTTTCTGTGCAATATGGCTGCTTCTGGTCACATGTTATTATGCAGCATTCAAAGTATGACAAGTACATATTGAGACATGATAAGCATCTATCAATTTAATTTTAACATTATTTAGATTACTCGTTCGATTAAAAATTGTTTTATGTTACATTTTTGCATTTTATACATGGCAACTAGAAATTTTAAATGGCAAACGTGATTATTTGCACTAGCACAAACTACTTGAAAAACTGAGGTATAATTTTAAGTTTGACCTTCATAATAATATTTTTTCTCAAACAAATAGCAAACTAATCGGCGGTGTAGGAGTTCACTTAATGGCACTGATGTGCAACTATTTCTTGTTCAGCTGTAAATTAATTTCATCACAAAAATAAGGAAATTCTTCCCTTGGGAATAGTACTGTGATTTTTAGAGTTATCTTCCTCCATATTTAAGGAGACAAGCATATAATGTAAGTGATTTTTTGCAGGACATATCATGCTGTAAGATGAAGTAAAGGATAAGAACTGTTTTGCTTTCTGTGTTTCCAACTGTCTTAACATTCCTCCTGTATTCTTCCTCAGTGTTATATCTTCCTGTGGGAGAAAATTCCATTTGTCCAATATTCGAGTTTAATATCTCTTCACTGGAATTTAATACAATACTATGTATATCGTTATTGAAATGTAAATCATGAGATTTCGGGAGAATATACAATGAAGCCATTATGCGCTGACTGCCCTCCCCCCATCAAGATCTTTTTCTTGATCTATGCACAGATGTTCTCTGGGATTCCAAAGTGGCTTTTGGCATTAGATGATTCTCATTAAAGTGATAATAAACTCATGGCCCACATTGTTTAAGTAAGAAGCCTGTGACTTCCTCGTCATTCCTGAAATACAGCATTTCTAATGCTGCCACCTGTTTGCCACCCAGGGGCTGGAGATTCATCTTATCTCTTCCTCAGGCAAATTTCTACATGCATCTGAGATTGTGGGAGATAACTTTAAGTCTTTGCCTTCTGAAACTTAATTTTACAACTACTTAAATATTACTGATCACAGAATTTTAAAAAGTTTAAATAAACATAACATTCACATTATTACCCATAGAGTGTAAGCTCTATAAAGACGATGAAGGAATGGTCCTATCATAGAAGCAAGTTTTATTTGAAAATTGTTCCCCAGTTACAAAGTTATTTCACAGAAAAAAAATAACTTTTTTTAACCACAAAGTAATTTAAAATCTGAATACTTAAAAATTCAATAGTGAAACTATTTAGGAAAAATATCATTTTTTAAAATTCTGATCCATAGCCAATCCCTGTAGCGGTATCTGTCTAGAATTTGGGATACGAAGATAACAAGTTTGAGGACTGTGTGAAATGTACACAGAATCCAGTCCAGTTTTACCCTAAAAAACGTATCCTTTTTGTGAAAATAAAATGTGAGTGATTGGTTTGCCAGTTACAACTTCCTGCTACCACAACTGAAAAAATGACATTGAACCCACATAGTGGAAGGGAAGAACAAGCTCCTACTAGCTGTCTTTGGATCAACACATGGGTCTGTGCCACATATTTACACACACACAAACACAACAGAGTCACAGCTCTAGCAGTGGTAGGACCTGGGAGAATGGAGCCAATAAATGAGGTAGGCTAAAGTCTCATGTAATTATCAACTTTATTCAGAGCATCAGACAATTTATACTCTTGAGCATTAAGAGGAGTCACATGAATAAACTGTACAATCATAAGGGCAAGCTGCATGAGACAGGCAAGCTGCACATGGGGGACTGACTGCAAGCAGCAAAAGCAGGTTTTTCCATAAAGGCATATAAACAAATAACAGTAGCCAGTTGTAATGAATGATCTGAAGTAAACTTACTCCTAGTCGCTGTGCCTGGGAAGAGCACAAGAGCACAATCCAAGAACAATTCTGTGTTTTTGAAGAAACTGTGATCACAAGACTCTTGTCTTATTTTCTTGAGAGTTATTTTCTTGACTTTGCTACCATGTTTTATTTTTACTTGTCAACATTTTTCATAATTTAAACTTTCAAAAGGACTTTATGACTTAATTTCTCTGACATTAGCTATTGACATGATAGTTTGGATAAAATGAAAATGAAATTTGATACTATCTGTAAATCTGAAGTTCTTACAAGTTCTTACAAAAATCCTCAAACAAAATTTAATTTAAACTTGGTGCTGATGTTGCATTGTGTAAAACATCTGTCTGTGGTAATATTTGTGCATAGCATGTAACATGTGTAGAAAAAGAAATACCTGGATATACAGGGTATTTTCACAGGAAATAAGGAAGAGTGTTGTAAATTCCTAATAGCCATGATATTCTTCATTTTTAAACTTCTGAGGTGAGACATAGGCAGTGTTTTTAGTAACATGCTCAACTTTTAGATTTGCTTAATAGCAATTTCCTTTGATATCAGATACATAGATAAAAAAAATTGGGGGGGGTGTAATAATCCAGTCAGATTTCTTATCACAATACAGTTACTTCTAGACCAGGTGCATGACCTTAATACGAACTGTGTTAGGAAAGCACAGTCTAAGTTGTGTAAACAGGGTATGAATATTAATTTCAGTATTAAGCTCTTATGTTGCTGACAATGCTTCAGAAAAATGCAATTTGCAATATATTCATATAAGGGCTAAAAATAATGTGTGGGGTCATTTTTATTGTTCATCCTTGGCTCATATCAGTTTAAAGCTATAAAAGCTGTATTTTTATCCACTGAAAGAACATATCTCATTCCAACATCGCATTTCAGATTTATTTCTATGCACTAATCATAGTAAACAGAAATGCTATTTTATTTTAACACATTTTAGAAAGCTAAATGGATTCAATTATTTGGTTGTTCCCCAATTCTAATTCTGCATCCTGATGGGTTTTCATACAATGTGCCATAATGCATTCAGAAACATAGGAGAGAAAGACATGTTTAGGAAGAAGTAAACCACCTATTGTATTGGATATTTTATACCTTCATTCTTGGCTAGTTGTTATAATAGCGTGATATTTTTTGCAGAATCATTTAAGACTCAATTTTAGACTGTGCTATAGTTTAGCCAAAGGTTGACAAACTGTAGCTGGCAGAGGTCAGTTAATATTTTAGACTCTTCAGACCATAAAGTCTCTATTATATACAAATCAACTAAGTAATTGTAGCAAAGCATTCCTAAGTAACTAAATGGAAAGACATAACTGTGTTCCAATAATCCTTTGTTAGAAAACCAACAGACAGGTTTTGCTTTGAAAAGCTTTCCTTTCAAGAAAAAGTTCTTGAATTCAGGGTGCATGAAAGCTTCCTTTAGAAATATTCTCAGCAAGTCTGCAGTAGAGCACAGAAATGTGCCTGATTGATCATTTGAACAACTAAATAGCCTTTAGTTGTTCCTATAGACAGGTCTCTTCCCCTGCCCCCTTTTGTAATTATGGCAACCAAGGATCAAAGGAAGACAGAAATCTGATATTCCCAAAAGGAAATAAGTTATGGAACTGTTAATTTTGTGGAGTTTGGAGAATTGAAATGAGAAAAAGAAAGCTAAAATTCTATGGAAGCAGGGAGAGCTGGCAGCCACTGCTATGGCTAGCTGTGGTTGAAGGGCAAAAAATGATTGGGATTATAATTTTCAGATTCACCAAAAGCCCTTCACTATGAAGCTAGCACTGTGATAGTTTGCTGGGTATGTATCATGAAGCCCTGAAGAACTCAAGTGTATGGAGACAGACTTTTGTTAAAGGGATTTTTAATGTGGGGAGTGTTAGGGTTATTTATTTTTATTAAAGCTGGAATAGAGAGCTGGAACAGATAGAGAAGGGAAGCTCTTTTATGATGGTCTGGGGACCACACAGTGCCAAAGGGAGAAACCTCCCTGTAGAAGTAATGCTGTCTTGAAGGGAGAATATCCCAACAGGACTGATGGGCTATTCATCCCAGCAGAGCTGAAGTGAGGTGTCTAACTGCTTCACCTTGTCTTGCCTCACCTCCTGGAGATGATGCAGTCCTGAAGGAAGAATATCCCAACAGAACCCAGGAGCTTCTTCTGGCCAGGTGTCCCCAATGTTACAGCTCTGTAAGGAAATATCCCTAGTTGGGCTGCTCTTCTTCTGTTGCAGCTCTGAAGGGAAATATCCCAAGTGACCTGTTCTTCTGTCCGAGCTAAGATTATCTTCTTGCTTCTGGCCCAGCTGAGGTATTTTTCCTGCTTCTTGGTGGCTGCCTCCACTTGGGAGGAAGGCAGCAGCTGAAGCTGAGAACCCTGCCCCTTTGTGCGAGCGCTCTCTCTCTCTCTCTCTCTCTCCCTCTCTCTCTCTCTCTCTCTCAGAGTCTGGCTGATCTTTTGTGTAGTCCCTGAGTGGGTGGAGCCTCCTAGGTGGCCTGTGATTGGTGGAATTCTTAGTCCAGAGAGGGATGGGGGGGCCCAGCTTAGGGTCACTTGTGTTAGTTTGGTACCACTTCTGTGCTATTCTGTCAGTTTAGGGAACCCCACAGCTGGCTGGGAGTGGTGTCCCTGATAGTCCCAGCGGGGAGCTTTCTTATGGGAGGTCTCAAGTCCCAGAGCTACCCAGCATTGCAGAGCCAGACTCCCACAAAAGGGAAATATTCTGGCTCCCCAGTGGTCCTTGCCACCATTTGGAGTTCCTGGTGGGGAAAAGGAATGGTGGCTGGGCCCTTGGGGTTCCCCAGCAGGGTGAGGGAGATAAGCATTGGCCCTGAACAGCAGTTGACAGCAGCAGGGGGGGAGCTAGGTTTACTGGGAAAGTCAGATTTGCCTCCTGGCAGAAACACAGATGGCTGTTAGGTTCCATCTTGAAAGTGGGGGCAGGAAGCCAGCAGCACAGTCCTCAGTCAGGTCCTCCTACTTGACAGTCAGACACCCAACCTGCTGGGGGGTTGGGTCTGGCAAAGGGTGGGGCCAAGGTGTAGCTTCCTCCACAGTGCTATAGAGGCTGATCATAGATAAATATGGAAGGGCATATCAGGGGTGGAGCTTTCCACAGAAGAGGGATCCCCATGCTGTAGACTATGGGTTGGGGCAGAAACCCCCCCACACACACCCTGAGGGAGCCCTGGGCTGTGGGCTATGTCTGTGGTCAGAGGTAGGAGTCAGAGCTCTCCAGTACAGAGCTCCGATGTGGACTCAGTTTGTTGCAGAACCCCAACAGGGAGTAGATGAAGTCCTGAGTAAATGTATACTGTTGATATGGGAACAGCCATATCAAGGACCCAAATGCCTCAGACTCATGGGAATGGGTTAAGCCTTTCCAAATGACTGTATCCTGAAACCAACAAAAACCTCCTACTAAGACACCCCCACCCCCTGCACTAGTGCTATTTAAAGTGCTGGGATTCCAGATCATTGCATAGGAGTTGCCACTTCGTAAGTGTAAATACAGCTTACCTGATACCAGCTCAGATACTTTGTGTATGTGTGCGTTTGTCTTTGTAGATTATGAAACTGGCCCAGAAGAAAATCCAGGGCCAAGCTAAGGCCAGATTCTCATGGAAGAGAGCTCAGACACCAATAGTCAAGTTAACCTGGACCTCTACCCCTCCCTTATTGTGTACCTTCCTCACAAGGTGGTACACAGAATGTTTTCCATGAATTCATAGACTGATCTTTATTTCCCAGGATCAGGATATTCTTTGTTAATGGTGGACTAAAAATGTGACTGACTTTTGTTGACACAGGTGGTTGTGAGTTTTAGCTTAACTCCCCATTTCCCTAAAATTCCAATCCTGTGTCACAGTCCTGAACTTAGTTCTAAGTCCTTGTCTATGTCCTTGACTATCTCTCTCTCCAGCCAGCTCTTGTCCTTGCTTTGGCCAGCTAGTCTTTTTCTTTTTCTTTTGTCTTTTCTTTTTCTTTTTCCTTTCTCTTCATTTTTAACTCAAGCAAATATTATCTTTGTTAATAAGCTGTGTATTGTGTAGTAATTGGATAACCAGGAACCTATAACAGATGACAGACATAGCCCTAGATTTGGGTCCAAAGACAATTTATTCTTTTGTGTAATTAAATCACTGGTTCTAACCTGGAGCCCTTGAGTATTCTGGACTCTGTACAATCTCCTTTGAAAACTAGAACTGGAAAGTTTAAGCCTTCATACAATCTAGAACATTTAAATTTCCATACAATCTAAAATGTTTAAGGCTCTGAGACTCACTGCTGACTGAACCACTCTGACTAGCTTGGTATGACCTCTGACTATTTCTGGTTCAACTCTACTCACTCCTTATTCCAGCCAAAACTCTTCTCCAATCATCTTGGTTCATACTCAACATCTGAGCTGTTTGTTTCTGACCAAACTCTTCTGACTTTGGCAGATACGGGCTGACTCTGACTGCCACAGACTAAACTGCTCTGTTTGGCTTCAAACTGACTCACTCTTCCCATCTGCTACTGACTTTTTTTGCTGAGTTCCCTGTGTGTCTCTGTGTGTCTCCCAAAATCTGCTTGCCTCATACTGGCTTCTGTAATTGCCTGTCCAATTCTGCCTCTGTAACTGACTCTGCTAACTCTTCCTCTGATTTGTCACATTGCCTGCCCTTCACTCTGACTCACCTCAGATGTCACTTCCTGTCTGACACTGACTCCTTGTGAGCTCTGCTTCCTGTCTTCCAATTGCTAGGATTAAAAGAACAAACCACCATGGCTTTCTGAATACTGAGATTAAAGGTGTGTCTACATTCCATTTAGATCAAACATGCCTCTGAATGTAGAATCCTGGAATATAGACCCTTCCTAGCTTTCACATAGGCCTATTCCTCTACTCATGTTGGTTATTCAGTATCTGTCATTTCCTCATTCAATGTGGCCCAGTCAGGTTTCAGGACTAAGACACAGGACAGAGCAATTTACTTACTCATGCTGGTCTTACAAATGGGGTATGAGGTGATTAAGAAAGTCACAAACTATTAGCTACCACTATTGAAACATACTACTTTAATGAGGCAAAAAAGCATTTCTCATTAGAAACAGGATGTAAATGAAACAGGATGTAAAAAACAGTGGGATGCAAAATTGGAAGTTATATGCATATAGGAGAGTAACCTAGTGATGAAAAATAATATTAGTACAAATTAAAGTCCTTAAGTTTTCAGAGAGGTGGTTTTAATTTGTTTTATTATTATTATTATTATCATTATTATTAGTAGTATTATTTTGCTGTTGATATGATTTTTCTCCTTTTTTCCTTTTATTGGAATTTTTTTCTCACATAATATATCTTGATTATTATTTCTCCTCCCTCTACTCCCAGTCAGTCTCCTACACACATATCAGGATCCATTACTTTTCTGACTCTCATAGAAAGACAGATGGGTTTATAAGGAATAATAATGAAATGAAATGAAATAAAACAAAAACTAACACATTGGAGTTAAATAGGACAAATAAACAGAAGGTAAAATCCCCCAAAAAGGAGCAAAATCAGAGACCCACACATTTGCACACCCAGGAATTTCATGAAAACACTACGCAAAGGATAGTGTTTAGTATTGCAAAGGATCTGGTGCAGACCCATTAAGACCCTGAATATGTTGCTTCAGTCTCTGTGACTTTATATGAACTTTGATCATGTGAATTATAAGGGAACAACTAAAAAACCACACTTTCAGATACTGCTTTAACATTTTAAACATAGCATTATGAATCAGGAATCCTTTATCCATTGTTAAGGTAAATATTGTTATATTAATCCAGAAGCTAGACCAAGAATTATTTTTAGTTTTCTAGTTAGTCTTAAGTAAGATAATTTTATATTTATATTTTTTCAAATGGTTTCATTTATAAAATTGATAGTTGAAAATAGTTTTCATTATTACCTGTATAGGTAGGAATTAGGCGAAGAGACAAGACCCAGGGATCATAGGTTTCTAGTTGAACACATTTCTTCAGTCTACTGAAGTTTTAATATTATTAAAAGTAATTTATCAGGTAATATTTTAAAATTTGATACACCAAACTAACAAACTATTATTTTAACATAAAAGTAAATTATGCAATATTTTCCTTAGAAATGAGTAGATTTTAAACTAAACGTAATCACATACCACTGTTAATACAAAATTATGTGAGAGTAATTGAAAATGAAATGCAATTTAGTTCTTTTTGTTTGAAATAAGTCATTTCTAAGTAAGAGTATCATAGAATTTATAAAACTATTAAAGGCATTAACACTTTATAGAGATTGCTTTTCAAATTTGACATAGTGTAGCAGAAGTAAATACATTGCTGTAGAGGAACATTTAATCTTTTAATCCATCAGCATGGCTGCTCTAGCAAAGGATCACTTTGAAAGGCCTGTGTGATTGCTAAGAAGAGATCACTTCCAAAGACTTGTATGAAGGGATCTCATTTAGAGGTCCATGTGATTTGGATGAAATGCTCTGATGGCAATGGTAGTAACACCTTTAATCCCTAACTCTGAGACTGAATCAGAGTGAAGTCTGAGATTCAGTCAGAGTGAGGACTAGCCTAATTCTCAGAATATAGGAGGTTCTCAGCTCACTTCAGTTCAGACAGAAGATAGAAGACAGGAGAGTTGGAGAGTTAGGCATCTCATAGACAGAAGGAGAAGCTGAGAAGAGCAGAGCCAATCCAGAATAAGCAAAGAAAAAGCAGAGTGTCAGAAGCAGATGGTTTACAATTTATGATTTAGAGTTCACAATACCGATCAGAGTGAAAAGAGGTGGTTCAAAAGAGAGCTAGTCAAAGTGAACCCAGTTAGTAGTAAGCTTCAGAGGGTGAAACATTCTAGGTTTACATTTGCATATTAGATTGTGTGGAGGCTGAAGGCTTTTAAGTTTAGACTTAAATTTAGATTCTAACAGAGGCTGAAACCTTCTAGGACTGGGGTTTGAATTACCAGAGAATAAATTGCCTTTTGCCATGAACCCACAAGAATAATTAAATAAATCAATGCCTATATCTATATCCTACCATTGTGTTTATGAATTTTTAAACACTCTACCTATTGTCAACCATGGGGAAACTTCACTTAATATTTTGATCACCAACTACTTTGCTTATTTAACCTAACATCTTGGAAATGAATGTGTATTTTATTCTACCAAATGTTCTATTTAATTTGGGGAAAATATATATTTTATAATCCTTGGTTCCTTATAAGAGAATTTATTATATTAAAAAATATGTAAGTGCTGATGTTTAAAGTTTAAGGTTTAAATTTTATTAATTATGGTTTACATTTATGTGCATTTGCCTGATTTTCTATATTTGTACTAAGTGTATGCAGTTGTTCACAGATGCCATATCAGGGCATTTGATTCCTTGGGATTTGAGTTAGAGGTGATTCTGAACTTTCTAATTTGAATGCTAAGATATGAACATCAAGAGTAACAAGTACTCTTAACCAGTGAGCTGTCTCTCCATCCTCCTTGAGTATCACTTTTAAACAAATAAGATAATTCTTTTGTGTGAACATTTATACCTTTTACAGTAGAAGAGTCAACTGATTTATGGAGAAATGGAAGCTCATACTGACAGAAGATTAAAACGGGTCCTTACTTACAATTGCTTTTGATTGAAACAGTTCCTGGTCATGCTTTCACATGGGCATTCCTAAAGTAAACTGTATAGGAACCTAAGAATATTTTCCCCCATTTCAGAGTCACATGAAATGCATTTCTGTTTATTCTATTCTTTAATATTAAAGGGAATTTTTGTTCAATTTGAGATAAACTAATCCAAAATAAACTTTACAGCAAGAAAACACTACATTTCTAATCATGGTTATTAGATTTGTGAAGTCAACATTGCTATCTTTGATTTAAATATATTCTTCATATCTGATTTGACTTGTCACTCTCACGTCAAAGCCAAATCCCCAAGAATCGGTTCAAATTCTTGCTATTGGTTACATTTTATTTATATTCACCTTAGAATAAACATTAATTCTTATATCTCTGTCCTATTTTTGTTTTGTTTTGTTTTGTTTTGTTTTTGAGTCAACTTGACACAAGCTAGACTTTTCTGGAAGAGGAACCTCAGTTGAGAAAATGCCTCCAGTGGATTGCCATAGTGCATTTTTTGACTAATGATTGCTGTAAGAAGGCCCAGCTCACTGAGGGTGGTCCTGGGTAGTATAAGAAAGCATCCTGAACAAGGCATAATTAACAAGCCAGTAAACAGTGTTCCTCTATGGCCTCTGCATTGGTTCTTGCTTCTAGTTCCTGCCTTGAGTTCCTGCCCTCATTGAAGAAGTTCCCTCAAGGAAGAAAGCATGACCTGGGTTGGATGATTAAATAAACCCTTTCTTCCCTAAACTGCTTTTGGTAATGGTGCTTTATTATAGCAATAAATACTTAAGACAATCTCAGTCTTGCTATTTCTTGTACTGCTTCTCAGAATCAAAGTGTCTAGTCTGGAGTCTGTTTACAATAAATACTCTTTAAATGAGGTACCTTAATGAGGTGATTCTTCCAACACCTGTAAATTTCATCAACTGATATGCTTACTTCTTAAATATTACCTATCAGAGCCCTCCTTCAATTCTTTAGTGACAACTGATCTGATGGTGTTAAGTGTTCTATGAAGTTACATCAAGCCACCTGCTACCACTGAATATTATGACGACTTTTTCCAAATCTAAGCAGGTTTCTTCAACTCTTTGTGGACCTAATAACTTCTTTCATTTACCTGAAATGATTTTCTATTCCTCTCCACTGTTATTCAACATTGTCCTGACTCTCAGGCATAGAACTTTCTCCTAATCATTTTAATAACAACCCCAGTTATTTTGTGCCATAGAAGTACAGCTATCATCGAGGATGTGTTTTAACTTTACTTGTAGAATCTTTTGTTCCTTTTTTACAATATTGTCCCCATAATAGATCATCTATTCCTCGAAAGTGGATTTGTGCTTATTTAACACAGGTCAAACATGGTAAACCAGTATCAACTGTCATTGATATGGGAAATTCTGAGTCTTGGAACAGATATTTTATTTTGATCCTAATGCATACAAGAATAACTTGGCTCATCTGGTGATAGACCAACACAAACAGTTTCTTCATTAACTTTGAAAATTTTGATATGAGCAGGATTTGCTTTCTTCCTGGCAGTCTATGCAGGAACAAATGCTGGTCTTTGCCTTTACTGTGTCTGGCTTTCCTTCATATTATGGACAAAGTTTCTGAGCATTCAACTCAATATCTTTCTCATATACTTTTATTTTATAAAACTGTCCATTTTGATTTCCAAAACCATTGAGAAGTTTTGTTTATACTCTTTAGAACCTTATAATTGAACTCTGAGCTTTTAAAAAAGGATTATATTTATCACTTTGGGCTATTTCTGATGTCCTCCAATAGATTTAACACTTGTTAATTTCACAGAGGTTGAATCCATATGTGAGACAAATTAGCATACATGCTTATTTTCTGCATGAATGTTTGTTTGTTGTAAAAGTGCCATTTAAAGAACCCAAACATCTTGTCTTTGTTAGGGTTTCTCTTGCTGCAGTGAAACACCAAGGCCTAAAAAGCAACTTGGAGAGGAAAGAGTTTATTTGACTTACATTTCCACATCATTGTTCGTCATGGAGAAAAGTCTGAATTCTTGTTCAAACAGGACAGGAACCTGGAGGCAAAAGCTATTGCAGAAACCATGGAGGGGTTCCGTTATCTGGCTTGCTCACCATGGCTTGCTCAACCTGTTTTCTTATAAAACCCAGGACCCCAGCCCAGGGATGACACCACCTACAAAGGCCTGGGACCTCCCACATCAATCACTAATTAGGAAAATGCTCTAAAGGCTTATCTACAGCCTAATCTTATGGGGGCATTTTCTTAATTGAGGCGTTCTCCATTCTCATGACTCCAGCTCATTTCAAGTTGACATAAAACTAGCCAGTACACATCTAAACAATTTGTTTCTGATTGAGATTATAAAAGGGAAGGTTAATTTGATAATGCTGCCATTTATGATGTTGCCATGTAATTCTGTAAGTATATTCTTTATTTTTAATCAATTCACAGGATCATTTAGCATCTGTCACCATAAAAACTATAACCCTTCCCGCTTTCACATATAAGTAATAATATGTCAGTATTACCTAGTAGATGTTTTAATATATCTACTCCTGTACCTTCCTGATAGAAACATCTTATATGGTTTTTAACTGAAAATTACAAACGAATGACTCAACTGAGAAATGTACTTTCAAATGAGTAATGAACTAAGCAAATAAATAGCAGGAAGAATATTAATGCACATTTCATCTTAAACCTCCAGCAATTCTTGGCTGCCCACTACATTATTAGTTTAGCACAGCTACACACAAGATATATTAATCAGCCTGGGCTCTAGCCTCTCTCCCTTAAGTATGTTGCCAACTTGGTAGCTGAAGTAACATAATGAGGTCAGAGTCAATGATTTGTGAATGGAGGCTTCACAGACCTGTATCTATGTATATTGATATAAAATAGCTATAACAGTTATACTTTTCAAGTTATTCTGTTATTGTAGAATATTACCCTACTATCATTCTGGTATAGTAAATACATTATTTATTGTCTATTAATTTATTTATTTGTGTGTGTGTGCGTGTGTGTGTGTGTGTCTGTGTATTTGTGATTGTTTGGTATACATATATGGACATGTTCATGTGTGTTTGTACATATATGCATGTAGGTATGTGTACACAGATGTGCATTTGGAGACCAGAGAGAGGTAGGTTGTGTTTCTCAGTCACCATATACATTACCATCTGAAGCATGGACTCAGACAGAACCTTGAGTTCACCAATTTGGAGAGGCTGGCTGTTCAGCATTCTACAGGGAACCTGACTATCCATTTCTCTAACACTAGGACTACATATACCTGCCACAGTGACCATTTATATGTGAGTTCTGGAGATATGAACACAGTTCTTAATGTATAAATAGTACTTTTTTAACTCAGCAGTACTCCAACTTCCTCCTTTGTCAACTCACTTCAACTCACTTTTTAGAGTAAGGGATGTTGACTTAAAGTACAGCCTACTGTTAAGCTATTGTCTCAAGAAAAATAAAATGAATGATAAAAAATATGAGATACTTTCTCAAAGTATTCCTTTAAATGTAATTTATACTAGTTATTATAAAAGCATCACAATTCTTCCAGCTTGATTGGTTTGGGGTTAAGATCAGCATGCAAATTTTCTTTATGGCAAAGGCAACAGCTCAACAGAGTTTCAGAGTTTCAGTCCCTCTTTACTCAAGAAAAACCAGGCTTGTACTTTATGAAACACAGTGAATGTGATAAAAGTTAATAGTCACAGAAAGGCATGTATGGATTAAACAAAAACTACTGAAAGCTTCATAGACAGTTTCTGAGAAGTATAAGGTAAAATATTTGGAAAAATCTTAAAGACCACATCAGAAATTTTATAATTCTTTATCAATCATTTCACAAATGCTAGGAATTGTAGAAACAGTAGTTTTGAAGAAGATAGTAGCATACTTAATTTCATTTGTAAGAAAAACCCATTTTTGATAATATTTTAGAAAACTGGTTAGTGAAGAATTCAGTGAAAACTAGGCATTGCACTTGTAATCTCAGCACAGGTATTTGAAGATCTCTTGATCCTGTGTTCAATGCCAGCTTGAGCTGCATTGTGAGTTCCAGCTTCAGCCTCAGCTACATAGTCAGATATTATCTCATTAAAAAGAAGATCAATTAGATTGAGAGATGCCTGAGATAACATTATTTTAATTTCTATAAGTATATCAATTAAGATAAAGACAATAATCACAAGAAAATAAATGGGATAAACAATCATGTAAGGTTATTGTCTTGAGTCTCTATCGAATAAAGAACATTAGGGGGTCAAAATTATGACTCATGTTCCATGCAAGCCCAAGGACCTGCAATCAGAACCCATATAAAAACACAGTAGTGATACTTTGCATGTTTACTTTTATAATCTCAGAGCTCCTAGGAGTTAGGATATGTGGAGATAGGAGAATCAGCCAGAGGCTCCTGGAATAGCTAGGCTGGAGTAATCTGTTCAAGATACAACAAAAAGATATGCCTCAACTAGGTAGATGTTAAGAACCAACAACCAGCTTCCAAATGTCCTTTGATCTACACACACACACACTCGGATGAACAAAGACAAAAATAATAAAATAAAAACATGAGAAAATAGGTAGAATAACATCAACATTTATGTTAGAATTGATGGGTAAGTTACTTCATTTTAAACTAAGTTTGATTTAAACTTGAATCCATATGTAGCTCATAATTTTGGTTCAAAGCAGTCACTGTATATAGTGAATGGTATGTTAGCTTGATGTGTACTTTGAAATCCTGTTTGAGGTTCATTCCTTATTACTGAGGAATTGAATCTTAGATAATAATAGTTATTGAACTGTCAGTCAATCTGAGACTGAAAACTATCAATATTACAAAACACAGTAAACATAGATCATAGGTAACTAAGTTGATTCTAAATGTCACTTGCTTTTCTCTAGCTATAGATGCAGGAACAAAAAGTGAATACTGAGTAGCATGTAAGAATCACTTTCTGTATTGCCTAATTCTAGAATAATTTGATTGCTCAAATATAAATTAAAATTCAACTCTTCTAATATATTTGACACTCCTACAATGAGAAATTATTATCACAATGGAGATTTGCAAGTAATGATGGATTAGAGCTGGTATAGTTATGATTTTTAAGTATGAGTCAACATGGTCAGTTAGAGACTCAACAACATTAGGTAAAATGGACTGTAATGAGAACTAATGTCAATATTTTAATGAATAAATAAAATATAGTTCTCATTTATGCAATAGTAAAACACAGAATTTCATACTCAATAACCCTACAAACATTAAGAAGCACAAGTAATTCTTCCTCTTACTTATCCCACTCCTTGGTCTTGGAATCTTCTTAATGCCAGCAAGAATTTGAGGAAAATATACCACAAACAACATGCTAGAGGGTCACTTTCATTCATATCTCATATTTGCCTACATTAATATAACTATACTTCAGCAGAAGAGGGCTAGGAAATGAAGCCAGCATGTGTGATTATCTTTGGTCTGCACTCTGTGGATTGTTACTATTTTGCCATCTGATAATTCCCTGTAGGATTAGAGTGCAAATCACTGTGAAGAGAAAACATAAATGTTTGGAAGGTTTAAAATAGTAACTAAAATAGCTTAAATATGGTGTCCTATAATTTTTATTTTTAAAAAGATGTTTGTTTTAATTTTTGAACCACTCAGTTTGCTCATCAGAACTTACATATTCTTTAAGGTAAATAAGTTAATTGAGGATAACGTGGAAATTTCTTAAATCCTGTGTCCCCCATGATTAAGGTTGGTTAGAACTAGTTCTTTTGACAAAGATGTATCACTCATAGCCAAGAAAGAACATTTCACACAGGCAGAAACAAAAACACAAGACAAAAAGAAACTTAACTCTCATGCAATATATGATTGTATGTTTGAATTAAATCATTAACAAATTTTCTTCCACTAATTGAGGTCAACAAGCTGCCAGCAAATAACCACCAGCATCCTTTAGAGATTTAGTCAACTTCTGTGGTTACTTCAGAATTGTAAATATATTTTGTAAACATATTTACAATATTATAATAATATTACATATTACAAAAGGAATAAAAAAATTTCTTTATGTTATTGAGAATACAATTGTGGATACAATTGAGAATACTCTCTTGAACAGTGAGTCGCATATAAAACACAATTATAATAACATGTGAAGTCATTGTGGGTCATTTGGAAGAATTGTACTTACAGTACAATTATTTTCTTTTCTTTTTTAATTTCTTGCATGAGTGCAAGAAATTTATTTCCTTCTCCATAGAAAGAGCTGGTGGATGAGCTCATTGTTACTGGAGAGTTGTTGCTTTAAGCACTACCAGCTGATTAATCCAAGAATTATGCTAGTATGTTAGCCAATATTTATATACAAATGGCTATATTGTCTACATGTGACCACTGCTATCTGTTTTTCTTACAATTTCTAAACTCAAGAGACAATTTGTTTGGAGTAGAGGTGAAATACCACAAAAACAAAAATACATAAAGGGCATATGAAAATATGTTGATCAAGCACCCCTAATACAAACAAATAAGCAGTTTTCTTAATATAAATCTCAATCTATACTATATACTCAATATACTATATACTCAATCAATACTATAGAAATAGCATTTAGTTCTTTATATTTATTTATTTAAAATTATTGTTTCATAAAATATATTTTGATCACATTTGCCCTTCCCTTACGTCCTTTTGGTTCCTACCCACATTCATAGCCACCACAATGGATCCCAATAGAGATCATCGGCTGTGGCTAAAGCTTTTGATTACTTTTCTATAATTTGATTATAAGGCTTACTTGATGAAGATACAGATTACATGTGTCATCAAACAGATAAAATGAGCGAATGCCAAACTATAAGCTATATTCCTACTGAATAGGAGCCATGGTTCTATAAGGTGCTTCGCACAGTACCAGAGGAGAAAAGTCATCACCAATATAGCCAACTATAAACCTGCCAATTACAGAAGTGACCTGCAGGCAATATAAACTGGTACAATAGTGTCACAAATGTTATGAGAGTAATCAGTCACTTTTTAAATTCTTTTTTCTTCTCTCCTATAATACATTCTGACACCCCTGCCCTCCCTCCACTCCTCCCAGTTCTGCATCTTCCTTCTCTCCCAGATTTACCCCTCTGCCCCCACCCACTTATCCAAAACCCCACTTCTCCTCAGAATAAAAGGCAGTCCTCCCAAGGTTTCTGTTCAAAGCAGGCATAACAAGATAGAACAAGTCAGGGGACTACTCCCTATATCAAGGGTGGGCTAGGCAACCCAGCAGGAGGAAATGGGTCCCAAGGGCAGGTAAAAGGATCAGAAACCCCCAACACCAGTCTGTCGGATATTTTTTTAAGAAGACCAAGCGAGAGAACACTTGTTCTTTTTCTCTTGCAACTTTTAGTATTCTTTCTTCTGTATGTTTGATTATGTTATGTTATGGTGTTTTGATTATGATGTGGAAAGGGGACTTTCTTTTATGGACTATTCTACTTGGTGTTTTGTATGCTTTTTGTAACTTTATAAGGATGTCCTTCTTTAGGTTTGGAAATTTTTCTATGGTTTTGTTGAAAATATTTCCTGAGTCTTTGATGGGGCCTCTATTCTTAGGTTTGGTTTTTCATAGTGTCTCAGATTTCCTGGATCTTTTGTGTCAGGAATATTTTTTTTAGATTTAATATTTGCTTTAACTGATGTATCTGTTTATTCTATGGTATCTTCAACGCCTGAGATTCTCTCTTCCATCTCTTGTATTCTATTGCAGTAGCTTGCCTCTGTAGTTCCTGATTGCTTTTCTGGATCATTCATTTCCAAAAGTCCCTCAGTTTATGTTTTCTTTATCGCTTCTATTTGCATTTTCAGGTTTTGAACTGTTTTGTTGTTTGCTTGTCTTTTCTTGGCTTTCTTTAAGGGATTTACTCATTTCTTCTATATGTTTGTTTGTGTTTTCCTGGGTTTCTTTAATGAATTTACTCAGTTTCTCCCTTTGTTTGTTTTTTCACCAATTTTGTAGAGGGATTTATTCAATTCCTCTTTAAGGGGCCTCTATTAGCTTCGTAAAGTTAGTTTTGAGATCTTTTTTCTTGTGCTTCCGCTGGGTCAGAAGGTTCAGGGTGTTCTGTAGTAGGAGAGTTGGGCATTGGTGGTGACATATTGCCCTGTTTGTTGTTGATTGTGTTCTTATGCTGGTGTTTAGGCATCTGGGGTTATTGGCTTTGGTGGCAAATTCCTGGGTTTGTCTATATTGGGTGAATATTAGCTTCCTTGTTTATTTGTTTTGTTTTGTAGTTTTCTTTGATTAGGTTTTTGTTTGTTTGTTTCTTCTCTTGTCTTCTCTACATTGTGGCCTCTTGAGGAGCAGGGAGGTCTCTGTCCAAATGGGGGCTGGAGCTCTTGTGGCCAGTTTGGTCTCTTGCGTAGCAGTAACTCTCTGATTGAATTTGGGGGCTGGAATATGATGACTATTCTGGCAAGCTGTCCTGGCCTGTGCTGTTCTGGTTGGTTGGTGTGGCCTGTACTAGTTCTTCCAATGGACTGGGCTGTGATGGTGCTGGGGCTGGCTCTTCAGCTGACTTGGGTTGTGATAGTACTGGGGACTGTCTGAAGGTCTTGGGGGTTGGAGTGGCAGGACTGTAGGAGAGGGTTTGGGGCTACAGAGAAGTGAGATGTAGAACCAAACCAAGTGTTCTGCAGGCAGGGTACCTATCTGGTTCTTCAGCTAGCTTGCACTATACCAATCACTTTCTCATTAGATTTGAAGCCCACATCATGAGATGGAAACCATACTTCATGCAAAAATATCTTATAATCTGAGACGAGATAAATCATTGGCTGTAAGGGAAAACCTACTACTGTTATTTGATAAAGGAAAATAGCAATGAAATGGCTCTAATGACACAATAATATTCATTTATCTTAAGGTTAATAAAAGATTTAATGAGGTAAATTTTGTATATTTTTAATATATAAGCTTTTGATCTTTTTATTAGGTAGGTATACCACAACTTCAAGACCACATTACCAAAGAAAAAGGTAAAATCAGCCTCAGTTGCAAAAAATTATGAACAATTTACATTATTAATGAATAAAATATGTTAATAAAATGTTATGGTAAATATGGGTAAATACATGAAAATAAGGATGAATATATTTTCTTTCCTTGAGCATGAATCCAGTGTCTGCATAAGTAAGTAATTTACTGCTGAGTCAATTTGGCCTCTAGCCAGATCATCATCTAATTTCTAATCATGGATATCTTATTCTTTTGACTTTCTAGGAAGAATCAATCCTTTCTCGGAGTTAATTCTTTAGATCTGAAATGGAGCTATTTGGGGTATTGGTTTTGTTGAATTTTAGAAAATTTAATAGGTGGGGCTGGAGAGATGGCTTAGCAGTTAAGGGCATGGTTGAGTTCAATTCCCAGCACCCACATGGTGGCTCACAACCATCTATAATCGAATCTGATGTCCTCTTCTGTTATGCAGACAAACACAAAGACTTGGCACTTGTATACATAAATAAATTTTAAAAAAACAAAGAAAAGTTAATAGGAGGTGAAAATTATACATATGTGTGTGCATGTACAAACTGCCAAAGAAACAACAGTGGCAGTAGATGTTGTTAAGACTGTCATGATAAACTGAGGCTTTACTTGAACCCTAAAATTGAGTTTTGTAATACTGCTAAAAGCTTTTGGTAAAATTTCAAAGGTATTGAAAAGATCTACAAAAGAAAGTAAGGAGACAATATTTATGATAATAGATAAAGAAATTCGGTGTACTACAACTAAAAGGTTTATTCTTTGCAATTATCAGACCATAACACGTCATTGCAATTTGGAGTGTTAGTTGAGTAACTGTACACAGAAATTTGATTGATGACTGAGGTAAATTGCTTCATTAAATTGATCATTTTATTCTTGGATTCAGAGTCTATACAATTTACAAATAAATATATTTTAAATGTGAGAGCATTGTCCTTAAAACACTGAAAGTCACCTTGCCTGAGCCTACTTGATTAAAACTAAATATGCCCTGCCTATTTTCTCTGGGTCATTCATTGACCTAGTTCACTCACAAACATGTCCACATTCCTGCTGTCATGTCTCTCCCATGCTGAGAGCACACACATTTCATAGGTTGGAACACTCATTTTAATTATTCATGTTCAAGTTTTCAAGTCTCTCAATTTATTTCTCAATCATAAAAAGATGCAAAGTCTGTCCTTTTCAGTCCAACACATGGAACTGAGGGATGTTTCTTGGAGTGAAGTAAGCCAAACAGACAGTCAAACACCACATATTCTCACTTGAACATGACAGGTAAGAAGTTAATCATATAGAAAACAATGATTACTAGGGTCTGGAAAGAATATGGGTTAAATGGAACACCTGTAATATCTAGTGTGTTAGGATAACCATGGCTGAAAATAATTAAGTAAATATTGCCAAATAATGAGTAAAGAGGAGTTCAAGTGTTCCCAACATTACATTTTTGAGACAAGAGAAGTGTAAATCACCCAGATCTGATAAATATGTTAAAATATATTGAAATATTATCCTACATCCTGTAAATATGTGCCATGACTGTATGACAGATAATATGTATATTAAAATAAAGAAAGGTATTTTGTATTCTTTCTTGCTTTATCCTTAAATGTAAGCCCATGCTAAATGATTTAGGACATTTGTCCCATCATATGCAAAACAGTATATTCTGACCTACATAGTTTCACTAAATTCACTAACACTTAATTGCATCATGAGCTTGAAAGCAAGCTAAAGAGTATAAAATATTAAAGTATGTTTATTCCATAAAGTCACATAATTATAGCATTGGAATTTATGTAGATATACCTGGTAAATATTAAACAGGTTAACTTCAATTACATATTCACTTATAAATATACATAAATACAATCACATGAAATACTTGACTATAATTATGTATAGAAATATATACATGTAATAGATACGTGATTCTGGATTATGTAGAATAATTTTCAAAACACTTTATTCATTTGCACTCAATCAAATATGCACTAAAAACTACAGTTACAAAGAGAGTCAGAGTTGTTACCATGTGGGACAAAGGATATAAAGCAATGAGAGATAACAAAATCTGCCCCTGAAAATGGATTTACTATGTATTGACTTTCCCCTATTTGTCATGAAATGTCATTTTCTTCCCAGATTGGTGAATTTCAATGTTTCATGTACAACAGACATGCTATTTTACTGTGAGTATGGTAGCAAAGGCAGAATCCACTTACAGTCTTATCTGTAGAGAGCTTGTAAACTATGAAGTCAAGAGAATTGAATTGGAATAATAACTATATATATAATAACTATATATATATGCCATTATCTAATCTGTTATTTTATTGTCAACTCTTGTAATTGCTTCTTACATTAGTATGTGAGATCTGATTACTTTAATAGTTTTTAATTTCATTTTTGCTATGTAAACTGAAGACATTCTGAGAGAAGAAAAGTAATGTCACTTTTTAATCAGAATTAATTACACCTTACACTAAGAAAGCACAGAAGAAATTTTGTTAAAAAAGCATCAACAACACTTCCAATAAGTTTAATCCAACAAAGTGCCTAAAATTTAATATTAGCTTCTGTTATTCTTCACTTCTCATAAAGACTGGATGAAATTTGTTTTCAGATCACTTCTCTGACCCATAATATGGCAGCTCTTATGGAAGAAATTAAAATAACAAAATCCAGTGAACCTTAAGATGAGGATCCATAGAATGCAATGCAAGGTGTATGATTGCTGTGACAGAGGATAGCCAATGGAATTCAGAGAGAGAGGGGGGGGGGGGGGGGGAGGGAGAGGGAGAGGGAGAGGGAGAGGGAGAGGGAGAGGGAGAGGGAGAGGGAGAGGGAGAAACTATAGCCATATGAAGGCAGGAAGTTAAGAAAGCGCTTTGTCTTCCTAATTACTCTACACTATTTTGTACTCAACCTATAATTTGCATCTGATCTTTTAAAACTAAGCCACTTTTACAAATCATTTCTCAGTTTACTTATATGATTATTTAAATTCTTAGAATTTGGCCAATGAGATGGCAAGACAGGTAAAGGTCCCTTATGCCAAGCCTGAAGATCTACATGGGATCCTGGGATCTACATGGAGGTGGAAGGGAAGCCACTCCTGAACTTTGTCCTCTGCCTTTTACAAGTAGGTGCCATGGCATGTGTGCACACACAGGGACACACACACACACACACACAATATAATAAAAATTGAAATTCTGAGAACTATACTATTTCTATCAAATATTTTTTAAGACAAATCAAATATGAATGGAGAAATACTTGAAAACTCAAGAGCATCAACTCTGAATTAAAAGGTGATTGCAGGAGAACAAAGGGACTGAAAAATTAAAAGGTGTTTAGTGAATAGCAGTTTGGTGCATTCTAGGAATGTAAAAGCACAAGTGAGATGAGGGCGGAGCCTGTGAGCAAATAGGACAAATGCCAAGTCTGAAGGGGTGGAATAAAGCCAGGTGATACAGTGCCTCAGGTTCAGGATGGTTGAAATGTATGTTTAGTTTGTTATTTTCACTTTACTTCTCCAAAGATTTTAAAATATTCTCTTTTTAAAGGAGATGAATGTCTAATAGTTATTTTCATTGATTTGTTGCTAAAAAAAACATTTGCATTAAAGGCACATAACTTTCAAGTATAAATCTCTTTAACAAACCAGTGCTTATGGAATTCTAGAAAGCTAGCCATAATTGTTGAAAAACTTAGGTGAACACTAATGAATTCCAAGATAACATGACACCAGGTCAGGGGGAAAACGTGGAACGTAAGCCAGTGTCAACTCCTCATCCAGCTCCAATTACTTGAGATGTAGTTAATGTAAACACACCTACTTCTTACTTCTAGGACACAGTTGTTCAATTTCAAGCCTGCAGAATGAGCATACTAAAACTGAACAGTCTCTAGCATCACATTCATTCAGCCTCCTCAAGAACATGTCATACCTCCCAGGCCAATTAGGAAAGTTAATAATATATTTCTTCATTGATTCAGAGTCCTGTGCAATCCCTCTTCTGTTTGTTTATTTATAGTTACAGTCTATTGCTATCAGAGAGGCAAGTACAGTGTTTCACCTTAAATATACTTTCATCTATTTTTTTTTCAAAAGGCATTTCCAAGACTCAGATTTTAAAGCCATAGCTATGATTTGGTAACTTAGACACATACTATTATTCTACCATAGTAACACTCTTTTCTTCCTTTAATCTTTCTTAAAATTTATATGTTACTTAAAATATATCTGTGAGTGTTGTCTGTTCACTGACTAGTCATTAATATGTCTCTTTTTATTTAATTATTTGGACCTTCTGCTCAATTTATAAACTAGGATAACAAGGTGTTTGTTTTACTGCATTTAGTCTAAGGGCAATTAATACAAAGTCCTGTACTCATAATTTCCAAAAGACTTATCCCAATTTATTAAGTCAAAATAATTGCAATGTAGAAAGTTGTTACATTTGACTATTCTTGATATTTTGCATATTTAAAATTACCTAAATGTTGAGAAGTTGTGTGGTTCAGGAAAAGAATACATGTTTTAACTTTTGGACCATTTGGCCATATTAATTTAAAAAATTTTGTAGTGTAGAAATACAAGTACTCTGTTTTCTAAAATACTCAGGAATTTAAAACCTTATTAAATGAATATTATAGAAAATAACAAGGCCTTTACACAAATCATATTTATTTTCTTTATTAGACACTTATGCATACTTCAGAGATAATACAGACTCATTTTTTGATCTATGTCAGTGAGGTTAGCATTACAAAGTCAACCACATGCATTTTGTTACATGGTTATTATAAAAAGTATATTAATGCTATACAGAACTATTAACTGTATAATGCATATCTAAAATATATGAGATATTAATGCATTAATTAGAATACTTTATTACCTAAAATTCTATTATTAAAATTCCTGAGTTATTGGAAAAAGAGTACTGGCAGGCTAATCTAATACAGCATTACCACAAACCTTCACTGGGTTAAGAAAATAATCTATGAAGCACGATAAAGCAACACATTATAAAATAAAAAATGCAGGAATACATAGCATTTTTTGTATATCAATTATCCTAATGTATTTAGAGATCTTAACTAAGTTAATTTCTATAAGTCTTTGTGAAACAGATATCATTATTTTCCCACTTTCAGGTGTGAATAATGAACCTAACAGAGGTTAAAATATTTTATCAAAACTGACATTCGCATTAGCATGTACAAGACTCAAGCCCAGAAAAGCCTGTTCCAAATTATACACTCTCCCCTGTTGTGTTCCACTCACAAAGTCTTTGATTTTTGCATCACCCACCTGTTCTCAAATTTTATCTCCATTCAGTAGGTTGAATATTAAATGGATAAAGCAGAAAACTGAATAGAGAAATAAGACCTTAGAAGGTTAAAATTAAAAAATGACTTTAGTTTATCTGACAAAACATTTAGTTGGTTTGCTATCTAGTACTACTTACATTAAAATTATCATAAAGAAGAATATACTAGTGTACTGTGGCAGGAATTGTCTTCCTTTATCAAAAATATAAAAGAAATCAGGCCATGCCCTTTTAAAATTCAGAAAGGACAGCAGAAATATTCAGAAATACACAGCAAGTGCCTCTGGTTTCTATATCAATTAGATACCATTTATTACAAACCTACTCACAAGTGTAATGTGATTAATCTTTGACCCTTATGTAAATTAAGTTAGCTTTAAGGAATCAAAGAGAAATGGTACATGTAATGTAGCTTTGAGACCTTGAGGCCAAGACAGAGTCTGGGTAGAATGCCAGTGAGAAAAGAGAAGGGTATCCAGAGTGTCTGAGTGCAAAGGGCTCAGGACTACTTCCCAGATTTTTCCAACAATGTGAAGTCAGAACTCAATTCGCTGCTGGAAAACAAAAAAATAATTCTAGACGACTTGTTTCTTTCAAGAGTACCTCAGTCTATTGAGAAAGGCAAGCAAAATATAAAGATAGCAATGGCAATGGAATATGACATATGTTCAGTGAGCACAAACTATCACCTGTCAGATGGCTATGACAAAATCAGAATAACTTAGATTAGTCATATTAAATTTAAATAAAATTGATTATTTTATAGAGATAATGTATAATTAGTTTGAATAAAATGAACATATATCAAAGTATAATGCAATATTATCGTTCTTTTAATATTTGAATTCATAGTCAATATTTTAAAAATTGACTGAAAAACTACAACACAAAATGACTGTCAGTATGTTTTTATAGCAAAAGGAGTAGAGGAATTAGAGCCCTAAAGGTAATCACATACTAGTAGAGTCTGAAGAAAAATAAATAAAACGAGCAATTAAGATGTTTCCAAATGACACCAAGATACTTGAACAGAGAATGAAGGACAAGACACAAAAGTAGTTTATGACAAGAAAGTAGTGCTACTACTTAACATTTCTATCTGATACCTGAGAGTAAACCATGGCTAACAAGACTAAGAACAGGAACATATACACATAGCTTTGAAATAGACACAGGATGTGCAAAACTGAGCTGTGTTACAGAAAACAGAAGAATGCTCAGGGAATCAATGTAAATGAGAAAAACACTTTTGTAATGCTTTCTACACATATACTCTTTACATTTATTCCTTGGAAAATATAGATCACTTATACATTATTATATACCATCTATATTATATATAATGTATATGTGTGTGTGTGTTTATATGCTAGATTACAGAGTATTATAATACAATAAATTTTTATGTAATAAGAAAACATGATTGCTGTAACAATAGGTATAAATAAAAATTTTCATATAACTAGAAGCAAAATAAGCATGTAAGACCTTTAGATACATTCATGTGATTATAATTTAATCATATCTTCAGACTTTTTATATTGCAAAAGTCTACATGTATGACATAGACTATGAATGAAGACTGAGTACACTGAAATATACTACTCTAACCATATTTCTCTTGATTGCAATCAACATGTTACAACCTCAGTATAATTACAAACTCTCAAACGTTTCATCAGATTTTCTAGAATATCTCTGTGTAGCTTATGTGGGCACTCACCTATTGAATATAAATTGTATCTCTATTTATGATCAGTTGCCATCTGAATTACACAGTTGATGTTAAACTACACCAGAATTAAAATCCCTGGAAGGCATATTTTCTGGTACAGGGTACAGGATTACCTGAATATCTCTTATTAATCATGCAAATGAGTCATTCATTTGAAAAGTTTATTCTGGAGGCATGTCTAGAATTCTAAGGTATGACATAACACAACGATGTTAGTGAATTTGCCTGAAATTATTTTAGTGGATGAGGTAGGGGGAATCAAGGAAGGAAATACAGGAAGACAGTTAAAATTAAGGGGCACTTGAAGAGAAGTATGGAAATTTAACACAGTAGAAATTTCCTAAAATATACACATCTATAAAGGTAATCTAAATGAAAGAGCCAAATAATGTGGAGAGAGTCCAAAGTGGACATCTTTTGTCACCAAATGAAGCTTCCAGTACCAAAATTGGGTTGCAAATGACTTTCACTCTCTGCATATTGTCTGCCTATAGGTCAATGTATTTATTCCCACCTGCTGCAGGAGGAAGCTTCTCTGATGATGCCTGAAGAAAGCACTTTTTGATTTCTTTTCTTCACTCTTCATGTGCCTAAGGTTGAGGATTTATCCACACTAACATGATTGACGTCTATCAAATTAACATGCTGATGAAGACTAATTGAGAATAGACTTCATTACTTAACTCAAGACTTGTTTGAGTTTTAATAGCTATTAATCCACCAGTATCTTTGTCTAGATGAGACTGGATGAAATTGTATCAATTTTAATTTGCAAACATTTTAAATTATAAATTTTATCAAAATTTCATGAAATTGTGAGGTATTTTCTCAGTCTGGTATGATGACATGAAAAGAAGCACATTATTATAGTAATCCACATTATTGAGCCTACAGGTTGTTTTGATGCTGGCTTCTCTGTAATAGATGAATATAAAGATGTTCTAAGTGAAATAATCTGTTCAAATGAGATTGGCGCAAAGTCAGGACTAAAATTTTGTTTATTCTTGTACAACAGTAATTCTTTTTGGGAGTCCTTATTTCCCAGCATGGAGTCAATTCACCTAGTTATCTACAGAATTAAAATGCTAATTCATTTGGTACTTGGTTACCTTTCTGAAAGTAAATCCTAAATTATTTAATAAATGAATATATGCTAAGGCTTCTAGTATACAAAGTGTACAGACATTTTCATTCAATGTAAAAATCAAGTCTATAGTTTCTAATATTAGTTAAACAGAATGTTGTATTAGACATTTCTTTTAACAGTTATAGTCATATTATTAGTAGTATTATTAGTATTATTGTTATTATTATTGTTGTTGTTTTTTTAAGGCAAGGTTTGTCTGTTGTAACTCTGGCTGTGGTGGAACTCACTCTGTAGCCCAGGCTGGCCTCGAACTTACAGAGATCCACCTATTTCTATCTCTTGAGTGCTGAGATTAAGGATGTGCACCACCACTGTCCAGCTGGGTTTTATTTTTTAAATATAATGTAATTTCATCATTTCCCCCTTCTTGTTCCTCCCTCTAAACCATCCATTGTGTCCTCTTTAATCTTTCTCAAATTCATAGACATATTTCCTTATATATGTAAATGAAACCATTCAGTCCTTTTATTTTATTTTTTGTTTGTTTGTTTATTGTTTCAAGAGAGGGTTTCTCTGTTGTAACTCTGACTGTCTTAGAGAGATCTGCCGGCCGCTGTCTCCCTAGTACTGTCATTAAAGGTTAGAGTCACCTCTCACCTCTGCCCAGCCTATTCAGTCCTTATCGTGTTATTTGCCTGCAGAAGATCCTTTAATCTTTTAATCCGGCAGCATGGCTGCTCTAGGGTAGAAAGAATGTTAGTACAAGCTTTGAATGCCAAAGTAGCACACAGTTTTAAACCTAATTCAAAAGGCAGTGGTAGCACATGAGAGCATACCTTCAATCCCAGGAGTGTGGAAGCAAACAGGAAGCAGGCAGAGGTCAGAGTTCAGAATTCAGAGAAGGAAGCAAGGTAGAAGCAGAGTGTGGAAGCAGAGCTCAGACAGAAATGAGGTGGAAGCAGATAGGAAGCAGACAAGAGGTGGAGCTCAGAGAAAAGCAGAGAAACAGTCAGGCAGTTTGAAAGCAGTCAGCTCACAGACAGTTCAGTTCAGAAGGAGAAGCTGAGAAGAGCAGAGCTAGTCTAGAATAAGCTAAGAGAGAAAGTCAGAAGCAGACAGAAGCAGAGAGTTTTTGACTTACAGTTCAGAGTTCAGAAGATGACTAGTCAGAGTGGGCTCAGTCAGCAGTTAAGTCTCATTCTATATTTACATTTGAAGATTAGATTGCACAAATGCTGAAGCCTTCTAGGACTGAGCTAGCATCTTGAATTAGCAAAGAATAAACTATCCTGTGCCATGAACCTACAAGAATAATTAAAATATCAATGTGTACATCAATGCCTACACATGTGTTTTCAGGCCTGGTGATGGAAAACTGATTATTTTGCTCTCCCCTGGTGGAGACTATTTCTCTTTTAGCATTCCTTAGTTGTCTGCAGCTCTTTGTCTAGGGCTGTGGTCTAGGAGGCTTTTCTTTAGTGGATTTGGCTTGTACAGGAATACTTAGATTTTAATGGCTATTAAATAGGTATTTCTGAATCTAATGTCTCACCTTTCACATAGCTCAGATTCAACTTTTTCTTAATAGGTTAACTTTACTTTCACTTGGATCAATTTAGGATCACAAAAAGTGATAAAATAATTTATTATTATGGTCTTTCTGCTAAAAATGATTGCATCTATGGATCTTCATAATAAAAAATATTTTAATGGTAAAAGATAATGGTACTGTAGATGAGGTAAAACTTTACCTCTGCCCTTATAGGACCTTGACTGGCCATGAAAATTCCATTGACATAAGATAGGTTAACAGGAAAAAGGCATGCAATTGTAAGTCTTATGTGACAAAGGAGGCTTCCAAAGGAAATGGAGATTTAAAAATAGCAATATATAAACATAAGTGGAACAAGTGTAAAAAATAGTAAATTATGGGGGATAGGTAAAAGAAAGCTATGTGTGTTATTTTTTAACCTAGCATGTTTATTCAGTGTACTATAAAATACAAATCATAGTTGAAAAATATCTCTGTTTCCCAGTATAGGGAGGACATTTTTCACAAGAAAGTGTAATTTTTTCATTTATTTATTATTATTGTTTTGTTTAATTTCATAGACTGTGTGTGCTATAGTGACATTATCTACCTTTCCCTCATCTAATAACTCCTCACATGCCTCCTACTCCCTCTCAAATTCATTACTTTCTGTAGATATTATTGTTACGTACTCACATACGTGTGTGTGTGTCTGTATAAACATACTGAGTCTACTTAGTATTGCCCATATGTACATATGTTTAGACCTCATCACTTGATATTGCATAACCTATCAAGGGACTCCTCTCCAGAGAAAACACCTTCCTTTAATGTTGATTTATTGCTCGCAAGGGTGAAATTGTGAAGTTTCCCCACACATTAATGTATCTCTCATGTTTAATCAAAGAAACTTTGTTGTTGTTGTTGTTGTTGATTTGTTTTGTTTTTGCAGAAGATGAAGGTTATTGTGGTGATCCACAAGTGCTTAAATACAAATAATAAAATGCCTTCAAGTATTCTGTCCCTATGCTTCAACACAACCTCTATACCTAAACCTGAGGAAACATCATAGGAAAGGGAGAGGAAAGAGTGTAAGTTCCAGAGGCCCATGATGCCTGCTGTTAGAATGCATCTTCTTGACATGACAGGGAATCTGTGCTATGGAATATGAAAAATGCACTTTCCTAAACAAGAATTACTTAACAACAATACCAGTCACATGAAAACGTTTAATTTTCTGTTTGGAAAATGGAAAGCAGAGACTTAAATGCCTGGCTACACTGCCATTTCCTGGGTGCCTTTAATAAAAATAACACTAATACTAAAGCACCACATTTTGGGGATGAATATTCTGCTATCCTTCAATGTCATATTGGTATCTAATGCAAGCCAACCAATGCTTCTGCATTCTTTGTGACATGATTATGAGTTTTAGCACACTGAAACACTTTTAAACATATCCAATTCAGTTGTGGGAATCACTAAAGGCAAAAGAAAAACAAAATCTAAGCTAATCTAGATGAAAAAAACTAAAAAATTCGCCAATAAGTTATATTGACATTACCATATTTCTTTGCGTGATATATGTATTTTTAATGACACAAAGGTTTTCTATGTTTGTTCATCATCATATGATATTGATATATCTGTTTTCTTTCTATATCATTTTTCATAAATGAAAGTGTAGTGAATATATAGTTTTAGGTGATTTTTAATGTTTTAATAATACTCTGCAAAGTGTTTTGTAATTCTACATATTTACATTTATATATATCCTACTATAATTCATTATTATTTTTGACATTAATGATTTTTTTTCTTTTTCTTGTCTGTGAGCATATGACATCTTTCAGATCAGGTACACATTTTATTATTCTTATTCAGCTACTGGTATGTGCTAAAATAATTTTCATTGATGTAAGTGATATAACAAGACCATTAAAGATTCAATCAATCTTTGTAGGATTAAAATATATTAATATTTTCCATATAACTATATATTAGCTGTAGCCCATCCTCATCAAATAATTCCAATTTTTCTTGCAAAGAATATTGTTAGCAAATTTGAATAATAATAATTTAAACATGAATTTTTAGGCAATGAGCCTTTTTAAAATATGCTATCAAAACTAAGTTATAGGTAATGAGTACTTCAACATCTTTAGGGACATGTATTTTCATATTATTACTTATTGTATAGAATATAAGCTTTGTTAGATATCATGTTATATATTTCCATTTTTATCATTGCATTAATATTTTCTGTTTTTTAATATTATTTTATTTTAAATACATTGTTATTTTGCCTGTATGTGTGTCTGTATGAGTGTGTCAGAGTCCCTGTAGCAGGAGTTATAGACAATTGTGAGCTGTCATGTGGGTGCTGGGAATTGAAACTGTGTCTTCTGGAAGAACAGCCAGTGCTCTTAACCACTGAGCCACCTCTCCAGTCCCTTAATATTTTCTTGATCTTACAAACTTCATTAACCTTATTAGCCCATCTTTTGGAATATAAATATTATATACCTTTCTAATATCTAATATATTTGCTTCATCATGCATATTTGGGTTTCTAAACATAAACATATTTACAGTTAAAAGGCAAACATAAAGGACTTACATGCAGTAATGGGAAATTTTAGGATTCTTACTATTTGTTCAGATGAAGAATATTATTGTGTTGAAAGCATGATCACCATTTTTGTTGCAGATTTTGTTCATGGCAATTTATTCAATTGACTTTCTTTTATTTATGAGCTCATCTCTGCTGGGCACCAGTGTACATAAATTCTGAAAGGTTGTGTAAAACACATAATGTGTGTTGCTTTTTTTCAGAAGGCCAGTTTAGACTACAGGAAATTGCGTTTTCAGCCTTCTACGTGAGATGCCAATTCTATCACTTGGTGCCGTTATTCATAAACATTTTATGTTGCCTAAAAAGATACGTTATATAAACAGCAATAATTCAGCAATAATTAATGGAGAAATGAACATCTCCAGCTTGTTTTAAAATAGACTGTTAAGCACAATGTATGCCTGCCAGCCTAGTACATAAAGATTCCACTGGGTGGATCTCCAGGAAACAATGCTGATCCCTAGGGTAATGTCAGATGGTAAAAAGAGATGTTTCTGTAGATCAGTCAGAAATCAACAATGAAAACTGTTCTCAAATACCTGAATCAGCACCACATTTTCTCTATGCTTCTATAATTTAAAAAAGAGATTTTTAGTAGCACTGTGAGTCTACTCTAAGATCAACTTTTCTGTCTACTGGCTAATGGTCAAATTTTGATCCTATAAGTTATGAAAACCATAAATTTATATGTGCAAATAATTTTTACATGATGAACATACTGTTAAATAAAGGTATAATTTACATTCTAAATTATAATGAATTGACTCCTAAAATCATAATCTATTCTTTGAATGCAATGTACTTTATGAGTATAACTCAAGCTGACAATTCATATTTTTTCAAGGTTATTAAATTTTATTATTGTCCCAAAAATATAATTTGAGCTGTTTCTTAAAACATATGTTTCAACTGACCATTAACATTACTATGTTATTTGTTGATATGATAGAATGTAATCTTTTTTTTTTTTGCTTTATTCCTGGTTAGTTACTATACTTTATGAAGTATCAAGCTTTACAGGCCCATTATGTCTTTTTGGTCCATCTGTCATCAGTGCAATAAAATTTTGACAAATTATACCTCTCAGAAAATTTCACACTGTGACTAAGAAATCTGATTAAGAAATTAACAGAATCCAAAAATTTAATGTTAATTAAAATTTACCAGATTCAATTTTGTAAGAAAATATTTTGGCATCCAAACATTTTTTTAATCAAATGAGCTATGGGAACCTTACACTAAACTCTTGGTTTAACTTTTAAAAATATTATCACCAAGACTGTAACCTGCTTATAAGTATTATTGGTATAATGACACCTTTAATATGGCACACCTTTGTCCTTCTAGTTACAAATGAATAAATTATAGATTGGCATTGTTTGCACATATTACTCCTACCACCAAGTGATCTTAGATTTTAAAATAACTATTGTTTCATATAAATATGATGACCGCTGTGACTTTATTAGCCAATCCTTTTGAAGAGTATGGCTAACTTTTTCTTACCACATCTGAGGACTACTTTATAGTAATTATGTAAAATCACAAACACTGTAGCTAGGGCTTGTTACAGCCAGTGATTTTTAGGTATTTTTTTAAATAAGGACATAATATGATTGTTCATTAATACAATGGTGACTACTGCGTTCATTCATTACTGATCACCTTCTCTGTCTTCATATCTAATGTAGTCTTTATTACAACTCTTTCCTGCATATGTTGTAGAGATTTTTATCTTGCAATTCATGCCCATGTCATGTACCTGGATTTCTCAACCCATAGGTTGAGAAACAAGTGAAATAGAGGTATAACAACAAGTATACACTGTTTTCGGTGAGCCAAAGAATTAAATGGGCATAGCATTTTTCTACATAAAGCTACAGTCTCTAGTTTCTTGGGACCCCTTCAGAGGTACAAAACAGTGTACTCAGAGCCCATTTTCACATCTGCTCTTCTGTATTGCCATTATTTACATTCAACAACTTTTAAATGCACAGTCACTTCAATGCCCTGGTTAGCATCTGGGAAAGCTTCAGATAAGCAATTTAATTCTTTCCTAGATTGTCTATCAGATAAATAAACTGCTGGACATACTTCTGTCCTCTTAATTTCTCTGCATTGTTGCTCAGATGTTGCTTGTTTAGAGGACCATGAAGAGTCTTGATGGCCCATGGAATTCAGAGCTCATTTCCATGAATCTGACAGATTCCACTTTCATTATTTTTCCCAAAGATGCCTCTTACATGTCACACCATTATTTTAAAATATCCAAGCATATTTGTTACCTATAATATCTTCATAGTACACCAGTTACTGAAGGAGGACAATGCAAGTAAATGCCATACACAATCCCACAACTATTTCTTGGATGAGGATTCCATAATTTGGTTCCATAACTAGCTTGCCATGGCATGCATTTTTCTTGTATGTCTTAGTTAGGGTTACTATTGCTGTGATGAAATACCACGACCAAAAGCAACTTGAAGAGGGAAGAGTTTATTTCACTCACAGCTCTGTATAACAGTTCAACATTGAAAGCAGTGAAGGCAAGAACTCAAGCAGAAGAACTGAAGGCAGAAGCTGACGTAGAGGCTTTGGATGAGTGCTGCTTACAGGGTTGCTCCTCATGGCTTGCTCTAACCTGATTTCTTGTAGAACCCAGGACTACCAGCCCAAGGGGATGGCATCACCCACAATGGGCTGGGTCCTCCCCCATCAATCACTAATTTTAAAATGCCCTACCAGTCAGATCTTATGGAGGCATTTTCTCATTTGAGGTTCATTCCTTTCAGATAACTCTAGTTTATGTCATGTTGCTATAAATGTAGTCAGCACACTTCTTAATTACATTTTACTATAACATGTATAATGTACAGTGATTGCATTCACCCCCAATTTCTCTCCTCTCTCTCTCTCTCTCTCTCTCTCTCTCTCTCTCTCTCCCTCCCTCCCTCTCATCTCCCTCTTACTCCTACCAACTTCTTTCTTTGAAACTAATCTCTTTTCTACTGGTATGTTTTCTTCCTTTTGTTCCTTTCTTCCTTTCATCTTTTTTTTTCATCTCTTTCTTTTTAAAAATTTTATGTGGGTCCTACACAGGTAGTTACAACTGCTGTGTATTTATGATTACTGTAGAAATTTCATACTCAAAATAGTGTCCTATACACTCCTTTCTATTCTTCATCTCCCACAGTCTTTCTACTTCTTCTTCTATGATGTTCACTGGACCTCTTGGGGAGAGACATGTGTGTTGTAGTTATCTTGACTCCACCTACTCAATAACTGTTTGAAAAGTAATGGAAATTTTTAAACAAATAAGACACTGTGGTGCTCCGTTTAAACATAATACTGATAATACCAGCCCTATTCCCAAGACTCAGTGCTCACCATGGACAAGGGCTAAAAGACTATAAAATCAAGAGATAATAAACATCTGCAGCAAAAGGTGGTTTGTTGATCTTAACAAGACAAAGATACCTATGAATTTACAGAGGCAGGTGCTGCATACAGAACAAGCTCAATACAACCCAAATCTCACCACAGATGAGAAAGAGCTTTGGGAAAATCCTACTTTTACCTAAGTAGCTATTGGCAATTAGTGGTAAATGAAGGAGGGAGTCTGTCTTGTTCAGGGATGTGGGAACTATGAAGCTACTTATGCTCTAGTAGGTAGTCCTTTACCCATGTACATACAGACAGCACAAAATGGACTCACTTTGTTCAAAAACAGAACATGTGATAATGGGAGAGGAGAGGGGGAAGATAGAAGTGGTAGAATGGGGGTTGAATTTAATCAAATCACAACATATGAGTGTATGAAATTCTCAAACACTAAAAAAATTTATAAACAACCCTTTATTTGAAGCTGATATTAGAATGTCTACAGTATGAATTAATCTATAAACAGTTTATTACCATTGCAGCCATTTATGATACCATGGAGTCAATTATTGACACAAATACTGAAAAATACATAACAGAAATGTTCTAAGAAGAGACCAAATGGATAGGAATGTTTCATCAAGATTTGGTTATTTGGTTACTTTGTTAAATATAAAGAAATAGTGATTACTGATGAAAATAATGAACAATTTGATGCTAGAAATAGATTGTCATATTGTCACAGTAGATAAGATAATTTATCAAGTGTTTGCTTTCAATAGCTCAAACCCACTAGTAAAGTACATTAAAATCACAAAATAAAATTTAAACACAAAAGTTTTAAAAATGTTTATTTCACAGCTAGATAATTCTCCATTTTCACATTTTAATAAATTACACTGTGTTAAATAAATTGTAGATAATAGTTTCAGAATACATAGCCGAGACATAAAATATAATTTCTAGTTATCTATACAGAAAATGAATATGTGAACAGTTTTATACATAAAGATTTCCATCATGGTATTGTAATGCTTTAGGATTAGCAAGGTGCATCATGGGAAGAAGTGTTTTGGGTGTTGGTCAACAATTAGTAAAGCAAGAAAAGTAATTCCAATAATGACTTGGAGTAATTAGCCTTTGAAAAAGTGTTCTTAAAAATTCAGGGATCTTGTGTCAATATTTTTAGAATACTGTCGAAAAAACTATAACTTGTTTACAAATCCCATTCTATATTCTTTAAAAGAACATATGAATTCAGTAAAGCTGGGTAAAGCCTCAAATTATGCTTCACTAACCAGTTCCCATGTAAAGTTTTCTCTTAGTGTGTACTTTATTTCATTTGCAAGACTCAGAACATAACCAGTGAGGGAGAACTGAGAGGCTCTTTCTGAACTACAAGCCATATCTTTATTTTTGGTAAACCTGATCACAAGTATCAATTTTGTTATCAAACATGGAGGTGTGAATCAGAGACCTCAGTCTTCTCATCCCTGTCATCATCACCTTCCTCCAAATCATCCTGCCCCTTTTCTCCTCCCTCATCTCTACATACCCCTCTTTTTCATCCCTTTATTTCCTTCTCTTATTCTCCCTCTTCTTCTTCTAGTTCGTATTTTCTTGAAGTTCTAGGGATTAACACGCACATTCCAGTAAACACCGAACTGCATCCTTTCTTTATTAAACCGTAGAATAACAAAATAGACAACACATAATCCACGGATTTGTACTAAGCTTTCAATGAGAATCCTCTTTGAGGATTCCACAAGTGAATTGTAGTTACATTCACCTGTAAGCTATGCTTTAGAGAAATCTGAAATTGTGAATGAGAAGACATTTGCCTCTCAGGGGTTGACTTATGATTGTGTGAATCAGTAGGAATGAAAAAAGATCATAAAAAGAGTCTCCAATAATGAAACTTGTTATAAACCACAGCAGAGAAGGAATCAAATAAAAAGTATTAGGATACTAGAGATTAAAATGCAAGACATTATATCAAGTAACATATTCACAACACTGTAACTTGATTATTTAAAAATGATTTTCAAAGTTGTACTTGAAAACAACTTCTTCAATTTACAACTATATCTCATGGCTTCCTTACTAAGACCTCAACCCACCAGTGCTCCCTACTTCTACCATTGTGAGAGATTTTATTATGAAATAATGAAGAGCACATTGGCATCTTGAAGACTTCTTGGGAAAAGCTAAAAGCTAGTAATAAAATCTTCTACTCACTTCCCTTTCATTATTTATCATTTATAATTATCATTTATTATTTTATTACACAAAAAAGATAAATCTAGCTTAGGTGCTTCCATGGAAAGCAGCCATTATTAAAATGCTGAAAGTAGTTCACATTATATAAAAAAGCCATTATTAAGAGTCTGGTGATAATGATCTGTTTACTTTAGATTAATGTGCCACTTTACCGTGGTGGTTGATTATTTGATAGATATTGTTCCCACAGAAAGAAAAGTTGATCCACTTGCGAATTTAATCATCTTGTTCAATATAAAACATATGGTAATACATTTGCAGTAAGTGAATTTAGATGCAGCAAATGCTGACAGAAAAGCTCCTGAGAATACTTCATGACCCAAGAATTAAATACAATCCTCTAATAATGCCTTCAGATTCATCAAAGAATGATGCTCCACCACCAGGCCTCTTGACATTCTAAGTCAGCGTTGCCAGCAGAGCTGAGGCTGCCAACTACATGGAAATGGAAATGCTAAAGAATAGACTGAATCTAAGTTTATGAGATAAATTTTATTATCTTTTTTTGCAGTAAGTTATTACATTGTGGGTATTTTTGTTTATTTATTCTTTTGCTTTCACTTCAGAGCATTTTATAATCATTGGAGAACAATTTGCTGTATATTAATTACTAAATAAAATCAAACTTTCTTTAAACAAAAAGTCAGTAATCAAGATTCATTTATTTGCCAGGGCAAAAAATGAACTCCTATAAAGGTGTCAACTTTACTGAAATTAATATCATCTTCTGGATCATAGTTTGCTTATTGGTCAGATGTTTTTCTCCTCAAAATATATCTTAAAGTCATACTACATGAAATGAATACACTTTTCTAATATATTCAGTACTGAAAACTGGTGTACATGTTTCTGCTAATAAAATAAAGAGGACAGATTTCTGCAGGAGCTATTCACCAAGTGCATGCAATGCAGAATGCCATTGATCCTGAGTGGGCTAATCCAATGATGGAATATTTTAAGGAAAATAGTTTTATTCTTTTCTAACTTCGGTTCAATGAATGTTTGATATATTTTGGAGTCCATATTACAATTTGAATGTCTGTGATTTCCAAAATATCATATGCTTAATACTCTTTAACATTATATTAGCCTGTGGTATCTCAGATTAATGTCTACCTCACAATGAGGTAGTGTCCTTATAAAACAAACCCAAGGAATCGTACTTGCCCTGTGCACTATGAGGAACATGTGAGAAGGAACAAGCTGTAGAACAGAAATGAGACCTCACAAGACAGAAAGTCTCTTCTGCCTAAGTCTTCTACTGCCCATGGTCTATAACTGTGAGAAATAATTTTTTGTTATTTATAGTCTGGATTGCTTAAGGCATTTTATTAAAACAGTCTTCTACATTGCTGTTAACATTTTATCATAGTAGCCTGAACAGAGTAAGACAACATGTGAGCCTTTATTTCTATAGTATATTGTCTATCAGATTGTAATGCCATGCATTTAAGAAAATATCAACATTCTTCAATGTTAGCTAATATTAGTTAATATATGGTATGTTTTTCATGTGATAATAAATTTAATTTTCTTCCATTATAATACTGTACAATACTGTACTCAATTGATAGTCACTTATTTTCCCTTATCATTCACTTGTTAACTATTTCTGTGTTCAAGAAAATACTAGCATGGTTGAGGCTCATGAGACCCACAATCATTGGATTTGTTACTGAAAAGACAAAAGGGAGAGAAAGGAGAGAGGAGAGTGTAGAGGAATAAACTATGTGAAAGCTAGTAAGGGTCAATATTCTAGGAGTTTATATGAAGAAATTGCATTTAGAGGCCTGTGTGGTCTGGGTGCAATATAGAAAGAATGCTAAAAATGTTGGTATATACCTTTAATCCCAGTATTCAGAAAGCAGTGGTAGCACACATCATAGATCCTAGTACTCAGAAGGCAGTTGTGGTCCATGCTTTCAATCCCTAAGTCAGAAACAGAGTATGGAAGCAGATATAGGAAGCAGAAGCTCATAGAGTCAGTGTCACACAGAAAGTAGCGTCTGAGATGAGTCAGTGAAGGACAGACAAAAGGACCAATCAGAGGAAGAGTTAGCAGAATGAGTCAGAGTGAGGACAAGTCCAACACTCAGGATATAAAAGCAGGCTCTCAGCACAGAGCAGAGTCAGTTACAGCAGGCAGTATGAGAGGAGCAGTCTGATGCAGGTAAACCTAGGACAAGGCACAGAGAAATGAAGCAGTTTGAATGAGGAGCAGAGAAACTAACTGAGGCGGTATGGAGCAATGAGAGCTCAGGGAGAGGCACAGCAGCAGCTCAGCAGAGGTCAGTATCAGACTGGATGAGTGAGTCAGTTCAAAGCTGAGCAGAGCAGTTCAGTCTGAGACCGTCAGAGAATCATCGAGAGTAAGCCAGAATCAAAAGAGTTTGGTGAGAATCAGTAAACCAGCTTAAAAGGTCAGTTTGAACCAGGCAGTTTGGAGAAGGATTTGAGCCAGAACAAGAATGAGTTGAACAGGAAGAGTCAGAGTTCAGAAGGAGCAAGTCAGAGTGGCTCGGTCAGCAGTAAGTCTTGAAGTTTGGCTAGATTGTATGAAGGTTTAAATGTTCAATAGTGCCCAGAGGCTGAGGCTAAAGGTTTCCAGTTCTAAGGCTTAAAAGTAGATTGTGCAGCGGCCAAAATGCTCCAGGGCTCCAGGACTAGGACTGGTGATTTAATTAGGGAAAAATAAAAAGCACTGCCATGAATCAATATCTACATCTGGTGAATATCTACATCTACAGAATTGGAGGGAAAAATGGGTTAGAAGGGGGGGGGAAGGGGATGTCACAGTTGTTGTCTAAGAAGCCATTGAAACACTTAGACAATCATCAGGTATTCTTCTGGGAAAGGCTGTAGTTAAAAGGGAGAACAGGAAACCATTGAGGTAACAATAAAATCATGAGACTGATGACATTGTTTCCCATAAAACTACTTTAGAGCCTATGGCTTCTTATCTTATTACAATTTGCATTTTCTATCCACTAAACTTGTTCTCAGCTAAATTGCAGTTTTGAAAGATAAAAAGAGAATAAGCACATTTCAGTATTTATCTTCAGGTAATACAGATACAAGAAAGTAGAAAATCATTTTAGCTTCAGGAAGTATGGTATAGTGTATGTGATATGAACAGTTAGTTCCCTGGATTCTCTGGGTTCCAGTTAGTCATGCTGAACTAGGACCTCTACCTCCTTCCATGACTTCTCTGCACCTTTTGTCTTCCCTGAACTTCTAATTACCTTTTACTTCCTGTATCTGCCTTCCATTTGAAAGGCAACTTAGGTTAATGGTGGCATATTTGCTACTGTGTCATGGAGTCCTTAAGAGTAGCATTTTAATGTTATTGGAATCTGCTTCTGAATACAAAATTGGAAATTATTTTATAAAAACCATTTGCCTCAAGATTTTTTTTCTATAATCAATTGTAGTATGTGTGTTTTAAGTTATCAATGTCACTATTACATAATATTTTGTGGTCAAATTGGTTTTACTTACCACAAACCGAGGTTTTTAAGTATACAAAGCAATATTTTGACTTTTCTACCATTAGTTATAATTCATCATTAAAAAAATTGCTTACTTGAAGTTTTGTAACTCTAACTTATCTTTATAACTGATTCCTGTTTCTGCAACAGCTGCAAAGTAAGATTTCAAGTGTTTGATATGACTAGAGTGTTACATCAACATGATACCAAATAGAAAGCTTTCTTTGCTAGCTCTTTTCCTCAGGTACATTAAATTAATTGAGCATATTGTGGCCTTTTCAGCATGATGTTTTGCTAGTAAATGATTCATGGTGCATCCCAAACACAAACTTTCACCAGAAACAGATGGAGGAGTGATCTTAGCTATTTGTGGAAGGTTCAGCTCCATCCTGGAAAAACTGAAGTTCATTGAAAATTGACCTCAATGTGCTGCTGGCCAGATTTGATTCACCTCAGGAGCATAGTTATGCTGAGAACATAATCAGCACCAACAGATGGCCCTCTCTGAGGTCACGTTCCTAGGCAATTAAAAATCTGTTGCTAAGACATATAACTATCAAATATTTTGATATCTCTATGTGGTAGCACTTCCTTTCAGTTGATGATCGTAAAGGTAAACCTGTAGCCTCTTATTTCCCTTAGACCATCATAGTAAGCAGCTTTCATGTTATGCAAGGATGCTGGTTCTTTTTCTGTTAAGAAATCTCTCTATAAAAACACATAGAAAAGCATTACTTCAAAGCATAATCTAAACTAATCAAGCTCACTTCTTCAGTGCTGAATTGTTCTTCTCCATTACGTATTTCCCTGGAATACTCAAATTTTATTGACATTTTTAAAGGTAACAATGTTGTCCCTAATTTTTCTAGCACAAATCATCTTTGTGGTAATTTATTTAAATGTGGCAATGTTGGAAATTTGGGGGGGAATAATATGTCAAAAAATATATGTTTTAATATGTTAAAAATATATGCCTAATTTATAGCCACTAGGTCACTCAAACACTTACTCTATTTTCGTGATCATGATCAGAATTTTGTGAGACAGATGCCCACTCAAAGCAGCAAAGTTAATAGGGACAATTTATGTCATAAAATTTATGAAGTTATGTTTGTGCTTTGCAGATAACTTGAATAGATGACATAATATGTCAAATGGGCTGTACACAATTTTATGAGCACTTCTTTTAATAGAACATATTTCCCTCAAAGATTTTAAAGCAGAATGATTTTGAGACAAAGCACTTAGCTTTGTACATTATCATGATGGCTATAACTGGAAAGGAAAACCCTCAGAAATATGAATCATCATGTGAGTACCATGAAATTATTGGCTAATTTTCACATAAGGCCTGGAGTAGTCATTACAAAAAGTTTACAACCCAGTCCACATTAAAGTAATGATATTTGAAGGAGTTATTTCAGATACTAATTTACTATCATCTGTCAGAATCAGCTTAGCTGATATGGTATATTTGTGAAAGCTAGATAGTCTTGTCAGAGAAGGATTTAGCAAGATCACATGATAAAAATCAAATATCACTGGCATCTATGAAGAAATAAACACACACACACAATACACATATATATTATATATAGGCAGTATATATACATATACTATATAGAGATATACACAATATAAATATAAATACATATATATAAAGATATATAGTGTACATTTATACACAGATATATACATGTATATATGTTTGTATCTATAGTGTATGTCATATATATACACTATATATGTATGTGTATGTGTGTGTGTGTGTCTGTATCAAACAAACTATAGGACCTGTATATGAGAGAGTTATAGAAATATAACTCATACATACACACACACACACACACACGCACAAATATATATATCATAGACACTATCTTTTGTTCTTGTTTACTACTAACACATTAATGCTTAGCTATAGTAGGGTAGATGAGTGTCATAACTCTCTCATATCTGAGAGGAGATATTTTGGTAGATATTGAAAATGTGACTAGTAGTTACACAGTACAGTATAGAGGAATGAATTTTCTAGAAAGAAAGGAAGCACCTATTATAACATTTGGGCAGAAAAAAGTTTCCTTGTATTGAAGGAAGTAAAAGGGCACTTCAGTGCCTGAAGCACAATGAAAAGGGCTTTTTATGGTTTTATTAAGCAGGGTCCAAATTAGGCTGAGAAATATAACACATGTTAAAAATTTTACATTTAATTCCAAATCCCTTGGGAGAAGATTGAAAATTGTTGAGGAAGAAAGTAACTGGATCATACATGCACTGAAATAAATTTATGCTGACTTTCATGTGAAAAATAGATTGGAAGATATAATGAATTCATGAGAGAGATAATGATGTCCTGTTTTAATAATGTAGGTGGGACTGATTAAGACTTGCTTAGGAAGTTGACTTAGCTGAGTGACATATTTTAGGAATTAAATTCATTGAGCTTGTTGATGGGCTATAGTACCAAGGTTGCTATCCACATTTCAGTACATTGGAAGCAGTAGGAGTAAATCATCTAAAGAGATAGGAATTTCAATGTTTTTAGATAATACTTTATCAAAATCATGTATAAAAGACTTTATAAATCTAATGGTGTGCTTACCAATGTATGAATAGAAAAATAAGTTTGACATTTCAAATTGAATTGAATTACATAAAATGAATATCATAAATTGAATCATATAATTGAATAATATGTTGTATATCAATTGTTCTTTTTGTGGAATTTTTAAAAATATACTCAAAGATATACCAAGTAGACCATTGGTAGACCTTGGTAGAAGGCTCTTTGTGAAGATCCAAGTTGAGTGAATGTTTTAATTCAGTTTGTCAAATTTCAAGTCAAATATATGGATCAATTTATCCCAGAAAGTGCAGCAAGTCAAACCAGAATTAAGAGACTTTGAGCACTGGAGAAAATGTGAACAACTAGACAGAAGAAATGTCTCTTTGGGTAGACACAATTGCTGTCAGCTCACTGAGTTTGATCCCTGGTTCTTACATGGCAGAAAGAGAGAACTGATGCCCACAAGTTATCCTCTGAACTCCACATGTCAAAAACACACACACACACACACACACACACACACACACACACACACACACACGAATTAATTAATTACAAAGTAAACAAAGAAAATAAAAAGGGAATAGTGGTCAATAAGATGGTTCAGGCTTGGTTCCAAGCCTGATGATCTGAATCCAAAGACAGAAGGAGAGAATCAACTCCCAAAAGTTGTCCTCTGACCTCTATATGCATGTTAGGGTATGGGCACACACATTCGAACCAACATACACACAGTCACTCAATACAGAACACTGATATTTTATTGATTCATTGAAAGAACCATACAATGTATCCAAATTAGACTCACCCTTCTCTTCCAGCACCTCCCAGATAGACCACCACTTCTTTCTCTATCCAACTTCTTGTTCTCTTTCTTTTATTTCAATTCTGTCAATCCTTGTGTGTCTGGCTTTTCTGAATTGTGTTCAACACATCAGATGCCACATCCTTGAAGAAAGCTGCCTCTTCCACCACTAGTAGCTTTCAAATTTGTGCCTAACCCCTCCACAGTGTACTGAGACTTTCTTTTGACTTAAATTCACAAAGGCCTTGTGCATATATTATAATTCCTGTGAGTTCATGTATACATCGGCACTTCTGTGTCCAGAAAACAGATTTCTTATAACCACTCATCGTCTCTAGGTCTTCAATCTGTCTGCTTCCTCTTCTGTGAAGATCACTGAGACTTTGTGAGAGGGATGTGATATAGACATCGCATTTAAGGTTGTGAACTATGCAATTTCTTATTGTCTGAACATTGACCAATTGTTGATCTCCATGTTAATTGCCATCTATCACAAAAGAAGCTTCTCTAATTACAGTTGGAAGATGAGGTCATCTGTGGGTATAGCAATAAGTCATTAGAAGTCTATTTAAAACTCTGTTCATTTAGCAAAATAATTCTAATAAGTTTCCCATAGTCCTATGACACATCTAATCACAGTTTCATTGTCCCAATAAGAATGTCAGGTATGGATTCCATCTCCTGGAGCAATACCTAAATACTATCATAAAGTAATTGATTATTCCAATTACATTCATGTGATTGTTGTACAATCTTACAAGGAAAGTCATTAAAAACAGAAAAACAAAAAACCAAAAAATCTTAAGGGAGTTGATTTGCATTGTACTATACAGACCAAAGACATAAATTCATTCTAATTCATCCATTGTATTAAGTATAGCTGTGGGATTTCAAAGCATTGGCTGCCCTAATAGAGAATGAGAGGTTGTAATAACTGTTCCTAAAAGGACTTGCTCTGAAAAGGATTAGAAAAACTAACATAAAGGTACTAACTTATAGATATTGTGGCTAGACAAATGGCTCAGAAGTTAAGAATATTTACTGCTTTTGAAGAAGACACAGGTTTGGTTTCCAGAACCAACATTTTGGGTCAGAACTTCCTGTGACTGC